>OX101809.2:78384524-79597024 GCA_944452925.2 Chrysolina oricalcia | reverse complement strand
TAACCTAACCTAACCTAACCTAACCTAACCTAACCTAACCTAACCTAACCTAACCTAACCTAACCTAACCTAACCTAACCTAACCTAACCTAACCTAACCTAACCTAACCTAACCTAACCTAACCTAACCTAACCTAACCTAACCTAACCTAACCTAACCTAACCTAACCTAACCTAACCTAACCTAACCTAACCTAACCTAACCTAACCTAACCTAACCTAACCTAACCTAACCTAACCTAACCTAACCTAACCTAACCTAACCTAACCTAACCTAACCTAACCTAACCTAACCTAACCTAACCTAACCTAACCTAACCTAACCTAACCTAACCTAACCTAACCTAACCTAACCTAACCTAACCTAACCTAACCTAACCTAACCTAACCTAACCTAACCTAACCTAACCTAACCTAACCTAACCTAACCTAACCTAACCTAACCTAACCTAACCTAACCTAACCTAACCTAACCTAACCTAACCTAACCTAACCTAACCTAACCTAACCTAACCTAACCTAACCTAACCTAACCTAACCTAACCTAACCTAACCTAACCTAACCTAACCTAACCTAACCTAACCTAACCTAACCTAACCTAACCTAACCTAACTAACCTAACCTAACCTAACCTAACCTAACCTAACCTAACCTAACCTAACCTAACCTAACCTAACCTAACCTAACCTAACCTAACCTAACCTAACCTAACCTAACCTAACCTAACCTAACCTAACCTAACCTAACCTAACCTAACCTAACCTAACCTAACCTAACCTAACCTAACCTAACCTAACCTAACCTAACCTAACCTAACCTAACCTAACCTAACCTAACCTAACCTAACCTAACCTAACCTAACCTAACCTAACCTAACCTAACCTAACCTAACCTAACCTAACCTAACCTAACCTAACCTAACCTAACCTAACCTAACCTAACCTAACCTAACCTAACCTAACCTAACCTAACCTAACCTAACCTAACCTAACCTAACCTAACCTAACCTAACCTAACCTAACCTAACCTAACCTAACCTAACCTAACCTAACCTAACCTAACCTAACCTAACCTAACCTAACCTAACCTAACCTAACCTAACCTAACCTAACCTAACCTAACCTAACCTAACCTAACCTAACCTAACCTAACCTAACCTAACCTAACCTAACCTAACCTAACCTAACCTAACCTAACCTAACCTAACCTAACCTAACCTAACCTAACCTAACCTAACCTAACCTAACCTAACCTAACCTAACCTAACCTAACCTAACCTAACCTAACCTAACCTAACCTAACCTAACCTAACCTAACCTAACCTAACCTAACCTAACCTAACCTAACCTAACCTAACCTAACCTAACCTAACCTAACCTAACCTAACCTAACCTAACCTAACCTAACCTAACCTAACCTAACCTAACCTAACCTAACCTAACCTAACCTAACCTAACCTAACCTAACCTAACCTAACCTAACCTAACCTAACCTAACCTAACCTAACCTAACCTAACCTAACCTAACCTAACCTAACCTAACCTAACCTAACCTAACCTAACCTAACCTAACCTAACCTAACCTAACCTAACCTAACCTAACCTAACCTAACCTAACCTAACCTAACCTAACCTAACCTAACCTAACCTAACCTAACCTAACCTAACCTAACCTAACCTAACCTAACCTAACCTAACCTAACCTAACCTAACCTAACCTAACCTAACCTAACCTAACCTAACCTAACCTAACCTAACCTAACCTAACCTAACCTAACCTAACCTAACCTAACCTAACCTAACCTAACCTAACCTAACCTAACCTAACCTAACCTAACCTAACCTAACCTAACCTAACCTAACCTAACCTAACCTAACCTAACCTAACCTAACCTAACCTAACCTACCTAACCTAACCTAACCTAACCTAACCTAACCTAACCTAACCTAACCTAACCTAACCTAACCTAACCTAACCTAACCTAACCTAACCTAACCTAACCTAACCTAACCTAACCTAACCTAACCTAACCTAACCTAACCTAACCTAACCTAACCTAACCTAACCTAACCTAACCTAACCTAACCTAACCTAACCTAACCTAACCTAACCTAACCTAACCTAACCTAACCTAACCTAACCTAACCTAACCTAACCTAACCTAACCTAACCTAACCTAACCTAACCTAACCTAACCTAACCTAACCTAACCTAACCTAACCTAACCTAACCTAACCTAACCTAACCTAACCTAACCTAACCTAACCTAACCTAACCTAACCTAACCTAACCTAACCTAACCTAACCTAACCTAACCTAACCTAACCTAACCTAACCTAACCTAACCTAACCTAACCTAACCTAACCTAACCTAACCTAACCTAACCTAACCTAACCTAACCTAACCTAACCTAACCTAACCTAACCTAACCTAACCTAACCTAACCTAACCTAACCTAACCTAACCTAACCTAACCTAACCTAACCTAACCTAACCTAACCTAACCTAACCTAACCTAACCTAACCTAACCTAACCTAACCTAACCTAACCTAACCTAACCTAACCTAACCTAACCTAACCTAACCTAACCTAACCTAACCTAACCTAACCTAACCTAACCTAACCTAACCTAACCTAACCTAACCTAACCTAACCTAACCTAACCTAACCTAACCTAACCTAACCTAACCTAACCTAACCTAACCCACCCAGGGCCCCTATTCCCCTCCTATCCCGTTGGTATGTTTACCTAAGTAAATGTTACGGAAGTTGAAAAAATTAGAATTTTAAAAAATTTTTGGAAAAAACTCAAAATTCATTTTTCCAAAATACGTATTATTTGGGGAAACGGGCCAAGTCCTAAATAATCATCCTGCTCAAAATTCGTCAAAATCGCTTACTTAAGTTAGCTCGCGACGACAAAAAACTAAAAAACTCATAAACGGCAGGAGTAAAAATCGCTTAAATAAATTAGCTAGGGGAGTGCAAAAAATAAAAAATTCTTTATAAATGCGTAAAAAAATTGGAAAAAATGTGGGGGAAGGGAGGGGGGGGGAGGTGGGAATGTGGAGCAGCAAAAACCGTTGGTCCTAGAGAGTAACTGAGTGCATTTTTGGATTCCTCTCGACGAGATCTATCGATTGACACTATTTTCGACCAAAGGTTAGGTCAAATTCCACTTTTTCCATATCTCGAAAACGGCACATAGAATTTGGACAAAAATAGTATAGAAGTAGAGTCAATGATAAATAGAGCGAAACTGATTGCGAAACTTCTGCAGTACAATTCAAAAAGAATCAGGAAACCTTCTTCTTGTATGGAAAATTTGAAGCCAATCTGAGGTGTGATAAGCTGGATTTATAAACTTGCCGTTCGCCGTTGGAGTTGGCGTTCGCGCTGGCGTCCGACTTAAAATGCATTTAACTTGAACGTCAGCCCAACGGCGAACGGCAACGCCGACGGTAGATATAAATGATCTTACGGATTTCTGTACTTTTAATTGGGAACGCCAGCGTGAACGCCAACTCCAACGGCGAACGGCAAGTTTATAAATCCAGCTTTATTCCTTGAAAAAAGCTCAAAGTTATTGAGGGCCTAAAATGTCTTTTTCATATGAAAATTACACTAACTCGGAAACCGTAAGAGATGGACCAAAACGGATTGCATTTCTGGATTCCGGTGCTCGAGATCCTCCTGTTGGTACATTTCGAAGCAATCAATTGTTTGAATTTTCACCGAAAAAATAACACATGTGCTCAGTTAACCTTTGTTTTTTTTGACACCTAAAAATTACACTTTCTCCAAGAGCCACCGAATTAACTATGATTGAATAATGATCTAGGAACACTGAATATCACTAAACTAACTCGATTAGATGTCCAATAATCCATTAATTATGCTAAAACAGTTAAAAACACTTTTAAACCAGAATAGGAAGTTAACAATTTTTTGCTCAGAGCAAGACACTCCTCCGCCTCTCGACGAAGCTCCCATACTGAAATGAAATTATAATTTCATTTCAGCAAAGAATATCTACAATACTGAACATTGTAGATATTCTTTGATTTCAGTGAGCTCCCACCACATACCTAAAAAGAGGTATGTATGTATGTAGGTCACAGACCTCATGAGGTCTGTGATGTAGGTAGGTATGTGGCTTTCACTAGTCCCACACCCCCACTATTTACGCCGTTAACCAGAGCCGCTTTCCAATAGACTAGAGAGACAGAGAGTTATCGGACGCGCTTTTTACGAAGAGCAGTAAAAGTCGCCCTTATTTTGACATCTGCGCATGCGCTCATGTACCTTACCTCTTATTAAGGATAGAGCCAGATTTTATGCCTGTTTTAAGTTGGTCTTATTTTAATTATTCCGTCTAAACGTGACCACCCATCGCAGATTGTACATATTCTGTCATTAAAATACCTGATATTTTTTTGATTACCCCGTTTGTTATGTTGTATATTTGTCCTTTAATTACTTGCATGTATTAATAAATTGGATATAAGAAAGGCGATGCAAAGGTTTTGATATAAAGTAAATAAAAACGTCTATTCTAAAAGAAAGTATTAAACATTTTTGGTTTACGTATGATGATGATGTGGTTTTATTGAGAGAAGTTGTTCCGCATTATTTTAATTTAAACCCAGAAAAACAACTGCTTCCAGTAGAGTCTCCATCATTACCAATTTGTCATACAACATAGACTTGTTTTCAACTTCCAAGAAAGGTTAGAAATAACGTAAGTAATAAATGATTACCGATAACACTTATTAGGGAATTATTGAACACCGTCCGTTAAGGTAATGCCTTAATGAAGTTAAGCCTTATATAAATAAAGCAAAACCTTAAATGTCAGGGTAGAAATTGAGTTATTGGAACTCACTCTTTAAATTGACAGTTCTTAGGACAGCGATATTTTTATTTCTAACCAAAAAAAAAATACTTCTACAATACTTGTGTCTTTTGTTTTGTTGTTGAAAAAAAGTTCAGATTAATCAGATTTCACTATTTCAGTGATATTTTATTGTAATTTTGATAGCGGTCTAGAACTATTTATGGAAAATATATTGGAAGCCATAATCTTAGGAGGTTGGGCCGATGAAGATATTGAATTTGGTATATTGCATAATATTTTAATTAACAGAGATGAGGAAGGACAGGGTCCCCCTTTCGATTTGGATTTATAATATAAACTTGAACATTTATTTAAAAAAAAACAGCACTAAACCGACACAAAACTCGAAACGAAAATACAGACAGATTACTTGAGTTGAGATACTTTTTTGGGAGGTTAGGTGGCGAATTAGGGAAATAAGGAAACCCTAAATACTTACGGTATCTTGTCGTAAATAGAGGAAAGCAGTATTTTATTATGGTTCCCTAATTAAATTTTTTCTAGTGCGCATGCGTACTTCCCATTATCGGAACGACCATAATAAGGCATTTACCTTATAAAGTTTCCAATAATTCCCTATTTTACAAAAAAAATACGGTTATGCAGTATTTAAATAATGTCGTCTTTTATTACTGCGTTGCAGTATACAGAAGCTTCCGATAACTCTCTACTACCTAAGCGTGACGTCAAAGTGGGTGAAACTTGGTAAACCTTTCCAAACATTGAAATTTTTTTTTTCGGCAAAAGGTTTCAACTAACTGAGTCTTTATTGAAAATAATATCGATTATCCTTATTCCCGACGGAATTATTCAAAATCATCAAATCAATAATTTATTATGGGGTTTTAACCACTGAAATATACTTAATTCCCGTCCACTATCACCCCTAAGTTCTGACCCACATGACCTTACTCCTCTCACGCCTGCTCACTTTATAATGAGTGCAGAGAGAATCTAGCCGCAATAGTGTCGAACAATACAAGTGACAATCTAGTCAACGACATTCAATTTTCTATATAAAAACAATAATTGTATCTGTCATACTCAAGTGTAAATAAATCTATTCAAACTCAGTGCTCCATATATACAGTCCACGAATATACATTACAACCACAAACATGGTATATTTCAGTGGTTTTAACACGTATTACCAGTTTGTTTGGAAAGGTTTTATAAGCTCCGCCCACTTGTGACGTCAGGACTTAGGTAGTCTATTGACCCTGTGGGTAAGCTCTGGGTAAATCCGAGGAGCTCCTGATGTGATCTGAAAGACCACGAAAGAACGAAAGATCTGTCAATAGGGCAGATGCAGGTGTCACTTGTCAGATGTCAAATAAGTACATGGGGGGACAAACAAAGCCATTTCCCATAAGACTCTGTGTATCTTTTTACTTAATTTTCTGGAAAACTCGGCATTTAAAGACATTTTTATCGATAACACAGTATTGACAATGAACCAATAATCAGTTCATTGTCAATACTGTGAAGTAAGTGTATAGTCTGTAGAGGTGTTATTAACATGAAATTTCTAGTTTGAAGATACGTTGTCATATGATTCACATATCATAATAGGTTTCTTTTTTGGGTTTAATTAGGAAAACCATGAAGTTTTGTGCTGTTGTGGGTCATAGAAACCGATCATCGAAATGAAGACGTAACATTTTTCCGATTTTCTTCAATTCAGTCTAAAGGGAGGCAGATAGTAGTTGCAAGGAAAGAGAGACGGGCAAGTTGGATTGCAGCTCTTCATAGGGATGGTTTTACAGAAAACAAAGCAAATAATTATTTTGTGTGTTCCACACATTTCATTACAGGTAATACAATGATAAAAGCTTATGAGCTACGTGTAGATGAATATTTTTACAGGTCAACTGTCTGATGGTCCCGAACATCCAGACTACATTTCTTCTATAAATATGGGGTACAATGGTACAAAACAAATCTTGCAGTATCTGAGGAGGTGCGATTAACAAGGTATAAAAGATTGATGGACAGGAAATAAAAAGGTAACAGAAGTGGCACCCATCTCCGTCAGACATTGTTGTACATCAGCTTTCTTTTTATTCTGAGTAATTTATTACCGGGAGATTTACTGATCGTGTTTTTTATGAGGTGATATGGTTGGTCTGCATTGTGCCATGGTCAAACACCTGAGTTTTTGAAATCTGGAAAACAGCTGGAACCATAAGAATTGGGACAAACAAGACACATTGCAACTGTGAGGAAGCTAGTTTAGGGTTTTCACAATATCTATCATTTGTCTAATAGGTATCATTGCTATTTTTTTTAAATGCACATTGGGTACTTCATTTTAATTATACATATATTTTGTCTTCATGCACTGACTGAATGACGGACTGGAAATTGTAGACGAATAAAAGTCAAAAGAACATTATTATTTGTATAACAATATGTATACCAAATGTACAATTTATAGTTAGAATTTTTGATCTTGTTCTAAATGTACCTGAACTTCTGTGATCAATCTGTTCATTTCAAATACTAGTTTAAGAAACTGTAGTAATGTCAACTTTTTCACCAGTCTGGAAAGAGAAGAAATAAGGCAACTCATAAAATATTGTACTTTTAATTATGTATTATTTACTTTTTCCAAATATAGAAATACATATATATGTGTGTGTGTTTGTTGAAATTTATATTTTTGTAGAAAATAACATTTGGTAGTACTAGATATATATTTTCCACTGTACATGTTATTAGGTTTTAAAATGTTTGTAATATATATTCTATAGATATATGATGTTACTCAATGTTAAGAATCAATAAATAAACAAAATATTTTCATCTCATCATTTTCTGGGGTAAGGTTTGCAAAACCATTTTCCCTTTGATAACCTCTTGATTTCGATGCACCTCCGATGGAACCATTGAATTTTGCAAGATGCATTTTGGCAGTTGATCATCTTTGTTCTTTCATCTAGTGTGTTGCAGTAACACCATAACTTGGTGCCTAAGGAAAAAGAGCTTGGTAATCTATGATTTGGAGTTTGTATCTTCCAATATCATGAAGTTTTTTGATAATAAGCAGCTAATATCTGCCTCTCTTCACATCGTATTGAAGCAATTCGGAAAAATGTTACGTCTTCATTTCGACTTGATCGGTTACTACAACCCACACCAGCACAAAACTTCATGGTTTTCCTAATAAAACCTAAAAAAGAAACCTATTATGAACTGTGAATCATGTGAACGTATCTTTTAACTAAAAATTCGATGTTAATAACACCTCTGCAGACTTATGCACTTACTTTACAGTATTCACAATGAACCAATAATCACAATCCTATCGGTAAAAATGTCTTTAAATGCCTCGTTTTCCAGAAAATTAAGTAAAAAGATACACAGAGTCTTATGGAAAATAGCTTTGTTTGTCCCCCCATGTCCTGTTTAACAAGTGACACCTGCATCTGCCCTATTGAACTGATCCTGAAGTGAAAACAGGGGTAGTGGGGAAGAGCTGGACAAATGTGCCGATAGGAAGCAAGGTCCAATTATCCCAAAGAGACAGGAAAGTTGTTGATGTTGATATCAAAAAAATGTTTAAACTGTGTCAAAAACTCAAAAATGATAGTTCAATTCAATACTCAATTACTTCATTAATAGAATAGTGGTATTGCGACTATTGCGTGCTCTTGTAACTAGTTACCACGTTACCAGTAACACCAGTTCTGTATCTACTTTTGAATAGGGAATTAATAAAATATTTAGAACAATGTCTGATTGTGAGGATGACTATATGTCTTTCAAAGTGCCGGTGGACAGGTAGGTATTATCTATCAAATATTTAGATTTGAAATAACTCAAGTATTATCCATTTCATTTAGCAAGGATGACGTACGTCCAAGTTTGGTATTCAACAGAGAAAAACGTAAACTGAATGTTTTCAAAAAGAATCAGGAAACCTCCAAGAAGCGACAGAAGTCACGTGTTGAGCTTGAACGAGAAAATCGTGACAAGGGCTTGAAAACGGCCATCTCCACTGAAAATAAGGGATTCAAATTATTGGAAAAGATGGGTTTCAAACCAGGAGATGCCCTCGGAAAGTCACAAAATGGCATCAAAGAACCTATTGATATTGTATTTAAACAAGGCACTTCAGGAGTTGGTACAGAGTCCCATCTGAAAGAAGTAGTTACTAAAAGACATCAGCAAAAAATCCAAAACTTAGAACTCTATGAAACTCAGTTTAGACTTGCAAAAAAAGAGAGAAAAAATGTAGCCCAATCAAGGAAAGATTTTTTTAAAGCACAAAAAATATGTGAAGAATTGGATTTTAGAAGTGTGAGTATATTTGTTGATGTCGCAAAAGGATGCCATACCTAAGTATTCTGTTGACATTTTCATCTTTTGCCACTGAGATCAAACCAATCTTTATACAGTATTAGAATCAAATTTTTCATATAACTGAACGTTTGTATTTACAGTGACCTTCAGTAAATCATTTCTCAAGGGTGTTATAGGTTTGACTGTCAATTTAAAGAAAATTTTATGTGGAACTCAAGAATAATAATTAGTTCATTACTGAAACGTCAATCTTCAGTACAGACCAAATCTTTAATACCTATTATTGATGATATTTCCTCACTAATGGTAGTGAAATACGGTATACATCATGGGAGTATTGTAGGACCCTATTTGTTTTACATTCATAAATAGGGCATATTTTTATATCCACCACATTGGTGTGGTGGATTGTAAACTTGTCCTTTGATTTGTCCATTCAAAAATAAATATGTGGTGATTGGTCGAATGGAATCCACCACACCAATTTGGTGAATATAAAAATGTACTTATATATTAATAAATGGATCAAATCTATCTGCTGGCCCATGGTATTTACTAAACCATTTGCAGATATTAACTGAATCACAATATATAATTTATTTTCATTTCAGAAAGTTGAAGACCCTGTAGAAGACTTCTTTTGGACAAAGGAAACTATGAAGAAAAGGAGAAAAATTGAGGACAACGATGATAATGCAGACAGCAGTGATGATGAGGAATTTGAAATATATGTTACAGAAGAAAACTTGTTTGAAATCATTAACTATTTGAGACATAAACATTTGTACTGCCTATTCTGTGCCATAACAGGTATAGATATGGAAGATCTGAAAGAAAATTGCCCTGGACCTTATAGATTGGATCATGATGATGAATTATAGGGTAATGTTAAAAAATGTGGAGATGGGATAAACTCTCAACACCAATAAAATTGACTGTTTTGGGTGAATGTAAACTGAAACGTCTTTCATCAGCAAGATACAAAACGCCACAGAGTGATAGATAACATAAAAACTTACTCATTCTAAAAAGACACTTATGGCTAACAATACCTGGATAGCCCAATTTGTAATAAGGCAATTTTGCTGTATGTCTTCTTTCTGCCTATTGTACTTTGCCAATGATTGCAGTTCTTTATTATTTGGGGAATGTAAGGGTTTAAGTCAATTTGGAGTTTATCAAGTCTCCTTTGAAATTACAGAGCATAAATTATTCCCAGTTCCAAGCTTCTCTTCTTTATTAATGTTTTATAATATATTTGACTACGTTTTAGTTGTTTACTTATAACAGATAAATATATTTATTTATTTTTTTGCTTTAGTCAGTGGTAACAATTGACAAAAAAAATTAATTCATGGGCGTTTTTAGTGTTTCTGACAGTAAACTATTAAACTATCTGGATATGGCAACTGACAAATACTTGTGAAAAGTTCCTTGTAAAACGATATTGTGGCAAGTGCTTCAAATCGAGTAAGAGAACTTTGATTTTGATGTGGCTACTGTGAGATGGCACATATTCTGGAGATTGAGTGTGACGGGATCAGTCAACATATTTCAATACACGTTTTTGAGAAAGCAAATTTTCTTCTTATTTTATTTTAGTAGCATTCCACTGATACCAAATGAAGGGTCCAGTAGAAAAACGATGTTCCATTATTTTCCGAAATCGACATTTTAGCGGCATCTGTTGGCTTTTAGCATGAAGTATTAACATGCCAAACCTTACAGGGGACAAACAATGAGATTCCATAAAAAACCGCGGACGAAAGTTGCACCACAATGGAAAAACGAAGAGACTCCCACATTAGATTTTGCTTTTCTCAACTTTTTAAAAAGTGGAACCTCATCGTTTTTCCACTGGACCCTTCAAATTCAATTTAATGTGGGAATTTTAAAAAACACACCCAATTACATGACAGTTACTTGCAATGTTCCTCAGAAAGTACATTAAGGAAGGGAATGAAAGACAAATAAATAAGATGCTTTACTACTTAAACTATTTTACTAGTAGACATATGAAAAATTAACTAGCAGCAACATATAAATAATTAACCTAGATATCTTCCCAGCCCATAAATTAAAAGTATAAAAACAAACACAATTCGAATAATTTCGTGAAAATATTCCCATCATTTCCACCAGTCTTCAGCTCATCACCTACAGACTCGCACCAAAATTCTTGCAGAAGTTGATTTTTCAGAGTGGTATGATATCTTGATTACTAATTAAATGAGGTTTTGGTGATGTTCGGGAGTTTTTTTATCAAAGTAATTTTGCATTTGTTGATTATCTATGATGAGAAAGAAACTAAAATTTGAAAAAGTCAGTTCAAATATGGAGTTAGTATTTTTCTTTAATGCTTCATCTTGGTCGATGTGAATGAACTGTTCACTACACAACCAAATTTTCATTAATCGGATAAAAGGTTGAGCTTTCTATATATTTTGGTTATTTCTGTAATTTTTCATCGATGAAGTAATCCAAACAACAGAATCAGAAACTCCAAATATGTGACATTGAATATTCTAATATAAACATAAAAATATTGGTAGATGACGCTCCCTGGTGCCCATAAATACAATTAACTTGTGAAAGTTAGAGTCACTTCATTTTTGGTGACCTTTCTAAATATATAGATAGATATGTACTTTATTGTCCAAGACAATGTGTGGTGAAAAATCAAAATGGGAGTGAAATCATAATCTTAGTACACATATAACTGTAGACACGTGTTTCGAGCTTAAGCTCTCATCAGTACGGTAAAATCAAGTGCAAAGATGTACAACACTTGGATGTACAAATAGAAACAAAGGAAGTCAACAACAGGAAGCCAACCTCACATTTGTGGCATCGGTTAGAAGACCTTGTACTCACAAGGCAACAACTAACGTGGCCACGGAGGCAGCTATAGTTACCAGCGTGACAATCCTACCCAGGAAGATACAAATCAGGATGGATTTAGCGAGGGGCAATATATGAAAATATAAGTAGAAAAGTTAGGTAGGATTGTCACGCTGGTAGCTATAGCTGCCTCCGTGGCGACGTTAGTTGTTGCCTTGTGAGTAAAAGGTCTTCTAACTGATGCCACAAATGTGTGGTTGGCTTCCTGTTGTTGACTTCCTTTGTTTCTATTTGTACATCCAAGTGTTGCACATCATTGCACTTGTCCACACTGTATTGACGATGAAACACGTGTCTACGGTTTCTCTACAACTAGAGGATAATCCCCAATAAATTTTACTTTATATGTTGATATATAGCCCCTTGTTAAAATGAACTTCATTTATATGTAACGAAATTCGTCAAGAAACTAGACAGCTCATATTTTTGTCTATGTGGGCTGTTTGATTACCTATATTTGGAATGTTGAAAAACTTTTGCAAAATATTCTAATAAAATAATTTTAAAAATGCAAAACCTACATCTGAATGTGGAAAATAATTTGATATTTTTGAAGCAGTATAAGTTGTTTGGATAGATATAATCATTTTATAGTTTTTGAAAAATTACAGCCTTAGTCTTGGTAAATTGATGAACTGCCTGGTAATTCATTCAGTTAAATAGATTTCATTTGAGCCATAAGATCTTCTAAACTTTCATCATTAGTGGCAGTGGCTTCTTCACATTCTTCTATACACTGAGAAGGAATAGTATAAGCTAATTTGACCCCCTCAGAAATATCAACTTCTTCCTTGGTTACTACACTTTCTTCAACAAGACTTATGCCCCATGTGTTATCTTCATGTATGGGCTTTTCTTCTTCTTTGGCCTCAACAGCCACCTCAGGTTTCGGTTTCAAGGCATACTCTTTTTGTCTTAATCTACAATTGAAGTCCTCACAGTTGAGATTTGGTTTCAGATTCATGGTTGGAAAAAAATCTGTCAAGGCACTATAACCCAAATAGTTCGTTACTTGACCAAAGTTGAGCAAATACTTCAGTGTGTTTTGGACTAGGAAACCTGCTACTATACCCATGGTAGTCGGAAGACTTGCAGCACACACTCCATCTCTCTTTAACGTTTTTTCATCAATATTTGATGCCACAATCAATGGTGGCGCACACTAAAAAACAGAAATAATTAGTATTCAGGTTCACAAGCTAGGAAGTTGCAAAAAAAATGTGAGAACCAAGGGAAAGGTGAAACGTCACCAGAAAATGAGTTCCAAAGCTAACATTGGATCATACTAGATGAAACTAGCTTAGGGCCAATATATGATATTTCAAAGCACTAACCACTGTCAAGTAATGTAACAAACAGACACAAGGAAACTTTCAACAACTCTTTCAATATTTATATAATATGACATACTTTATAGCACTAAACCCTTCGTCAACGTTTTGCTATTTGACTAAAGAAACAACCATATTATTGCTGTTTTTATTTCTCAGTAAGCATGAAGGCCAAAAAGTACATTACACGAAAAATCGACATATTAGTTTAACTTCAAAGCCAAACTTTCAATTTTTGTTAATTCCGCCCACAGAAACCCTTTGCACATTTTAAATGACGAAATGACAGTTGTAGTTTTCATTGAACACCATCCAATTCAATACAGATTATAGTCTCACTCGTAATAAGTCTATGTATTTTTCAGATTTAATTTATTGTAATGTTTTATATTCAGTGTACAAAACTAAATTCAGTCAAGAGTTCTATATCATTACTTACGGCAAAACATGCTGTTTCCCCAGGAACTATGAACTGGATATGGCCTGAAACTGCATTCTCAGACACTCCTGATTCAAACCAAGTGAAATTCCTTTCATTACATGCTGTGTTAATAGCAAATCTTGCTTCAAAGTTGTCTACACAACTCAAAACTAAATCAACTGGTCCTTCTTTTAAACCACTGGTCCTAAAAATATTGCTTATGCAGAAAATAATATTTCTCCTTCCTTGGATTCTAGAGTCAATTTCAACTACAGTGTTAAATATAATTCATATTTGCTTGATACAGAATAACCGAATGAACATAATAATGTCAATATATAAGTTGCATGGTCTGAAGGAACTTTAATTGACATTACAATTTTCATCTAGTTTAACTATATATGTTCAAATGATAATATTGAATTTTATTTCAAGTCTCACATTAAGCCATGTTAATAGCCTGAAAATCACCATCACCTGGTTTATTTTTTCTTCAGAATCTTTGCTTACCAGTAGCAACCCATTCAAAAATTATAAATTTTCCGTGCAACTTACATCAGAACTTGGGAAAAATTGTCAAAATTGTCCACAGTTGTAATATTATAATTATAAGTGTGAATATCAACATCTGGGTTTATATTTCTTAATGTTTGAGCAGCTGCTTCCACTTTACTCAATCCTGACTGATGGGGTTGGAAGAACAGTCTATTCATATTTGCAAGTTCCACTTTGTCATAGTCAAATAATATTAATCTTCCAATACCACATCTTGTCAACATCTCGGCAGTAACACTTCCTACTCCTCCTACACCTACTATCCCTACGGTGAAGTCTCTAATTCTTTCATAATTGTCAACGATGCCCATTTTTTGCAACGCCATTAATCGACTAAAATCAGTAAAAATTAAGGTTAAAAAACTAAAAAATTTTTCAATGTACCTGTATGGGTTTGAGTCCACAACTTCAGATGACATAAGTTCAATCTTCTCTCTGCTAACATTTTTCTGAGTAACAGCAGCAAGTTTTTCTTCTAAATTTTTTATCAAGACTTTTAATTCTTCTACAGTATTCATTATAATCAAAGTCACGTCAAAATCAACATATGTTCAACAAGAATGAAAACAGCTAACAGCATTGCATTTGCATATTGCAGTGATGTGTACAGAATTACTTGGGAAATTGTTTTTAATATTTTAATTTTTCACAGATGACAGGTGATGTGTGGGTACTGTCATTCTTGTCAAAAATTGATTCCAAACAGGGTTCCTTGATAGATGAAATGTCATCGATTTTGTCGGGCATATTGTTTTCGTCATTGGAGGGAAATTAAGGTGGCTATCCTGAAATTGGAGGCGCCAAATTTGAATTACACTAAAATATCCCATTTTGTTGGATTGAATTCGAAACCAATCGGTGGGAGTAAATTGAAAAACGTGCGAGTGATGAAAACATATTTGTATTAATATATTCCCTAGTTCGCGCAAGTATCTCGAAGACTTCTGAGAGTTTCAAAGTTGATGAAAATAACAAATTTTTAACATTTTTTATAGATTCTGAATGTTGGGCGTAGTTGATAATAATTATCAAATTGAATGAACTGATGAGAAAGTAAATTCTATACAAAGTATTGAGCAATTGAGCCTTTAAAAAAAAGAAAACATGTAACAATCACATAATCTGAGATTTGAAATATATTTCAAAGATTCAAAGACTAATCTCAATTTATCAGTTGAATAAATTGCACCATTCAAAGAGAAATTCTTTTCATGTCTAATGAAAGAAATCAAAACAACTCTCTTATGTTGACATGATTCCAGAACTTCAGGTGCAAGAAGAAAGTGTGATTGATCTGTATTTTTTCTAAAATGTATCAATGTGAAATGGGGTAAATGATTAAAATGATAGATAAATATTTATTCGTCCTTGAAGTTTACTCAAATATAAAAACTTATTAGACTATAGTCACTGTCATTCACCCTGCCTTGTTCACAAAACCAATTCACATTTCATCGGCAACATTTATAATATTCACAGAAATGATTTGAGTACTGTATTTTATGATATGAGTCAATGTTTTATTTTATAAATTTCGGTATCATTTACACATTGTTTCATAAATAGTAATTTACAATTTCTTTACGTAGAAAAAATTTAACATTTCTATATATCTACCTAAAATCCTAATTAAATGGCAAGTACTAAAATTGTGCATATCTAATATTTTAAATAAAGCTGAACATATCATTTGTATTTGCTACGTTCCATAATAATTTTGAGTTTGGATAGTTCTTACTTGGTAATGGGTACTTTTCTTTTAATTTTATTTCTTCTGATAATTGTTGTACAATAGTGTTATTGCACAGAACTGTTCAATGAATTTCTCTCGTTCTTTGTAACATTGTTGTAAACAAGGGGTGGAAGGAGACTGTAATATCGAAACGCTTCATAAGAAAAGTTAAACGTCGGACGCACGTCGGACGTAATATTGAAACGCACCTCTTCCAATCATAAAAACCCTGATTCCAAACAAATAATTTTAGGTGACATTCTCTGTTGATTATTTGCTGATTTGTTTTTTAGTTTGTGAATAGTTGATTGGATTTTGTTTTCTCAAGCAAAAGAAGTTGAAAACTTTAACGGAACCAATATCGGACAAGCCGATTTAAATTCGACGGAGGTTTGGAATAAGTTTTTGACAAGAATGACATTTGTGACGTCATGACTTTCCTCCGCAAAGTGTGCGACATCTATATTTATTTGTTTGTACTAATATAAGGTTCATCAGGTCTTACTTGCTATAAGCGGAACTGTTTTTATATTCAAAACTTGAAATGGCTTTAGAAGTCAAAAGTTCCATCACTAGAAGTTTTTGCTCAGTGCCTCAATGCCGAATTCATTATCAATATAGTACCCATACTGGCATATGTCTACCGATCTGCGCGAAGAAAATGTGTGACGTTTTTCCTCCACTATAACGTAAATGGACATGTCATGGCCGCCATTCTTTATAGACAGTGACGAACTAGCGCATTCTTGGTTATGAGAATAACAGGTTACAGTTTTGTTTCATTGGCTGCTTGGCTCGAGTTCGACTGTACTCATGTCTAAGTACACGTCACTACAGCTGCTTTCCATTCAACGTAAGGAAGTCCTTAGAGCTAGCAAAAGCAAAAGACCCATGCGTTCCATTTGTGGAGCTGTAAGCACTGGAGCTGCACCGGTTGATATTCCCCTCGCCCTTCGAGCACCACCCTTTTTATAGGTGCAGGAAGCACAAGTAGGCAAAATTCAAATCCGCGAAAACTCAGTTGTGGACAAAAAGTCAGGGATTAAGATCTCAGGGGCTTAACACTCCTAAATGGAAAGCGCCTTATGACACGTTGATGTTACAAGATTCTGATTGGCTAGAGCTAATTAAACTCTCCTGTTCGACGTTTATTCTCGTTGATCTCAATCGGTACTGTGGAACCGGTTACTTTATTTGTGGAGCACGCACTGAAATGAAATTATAATCATATTATAATTTCATTTCAGTGGGAGCACGCGACAACGTTGCTATAAAATACCGTTCCAACCAACGATTTCATTACATTAGAGCTGTTTTTTGTCGTATTCAATGTTTTAAAAAAATTTTCAATTATACGTCATAGATTTGACTATGGCTTCAAAATGGTGCATTTCGTTTCAAAACATTCTGTCTATGACGTCACTGTTTCAACGCTAAAATGAAAAGTTTTTAAAACGGCCCAAATAATTTTAAAAAAGTGATACGACAAAAAACAGCTTAGATCAAGCATACCCCATTCAAACGTGAAAGCTTTGTTAGAAAGAAATTACAGTTTTCCTACGCAACTAGGGAACACCAGCCCACTAGCTTGTGACAGCACCATCACCAGCTTACTTTAAAAAGGATAATAGAAAAATTAATTTGGAAAATACTAGAATTTTTTCACAATGGATGCATTCATGCAGTAATTGTAGGTTTGCTCACTGGCCACTGCAAACTCAAACACAAGAAAAAATAGGTCGAGCGTAGGGTGCAGAGTGCTCGGCCGACTATGTTACAGTCTTTCAAATGAAGTTTATAATTGTTCCATTTGTTAATATTAATATGAACATTGTTCACGAGAAATGAAAAGCACTTGCAATTATAAAAGGTATTTATTTCATACTGCCAGCAGAGCAAGCATCTAAACTCAATCAAAACCGCGCATACAGAGTGGAACTCTTGACAGCCCAATATAGACTACACAGATACTCTTACTCAGGGATTTAATGGGGGCTGGCTGAAAAACGCCCAGGACCAGGAGTTCCACAAAATCTTTATTTCAGGGGGTAGATTAAGCGTTCTAGGTATTTTTCTACAACTGACTAATATTTTTCAGTAACCACTTTTCAGAGATTTAAGTTAGGATAGTACAATCCTTTATAGGGGCTCGGAACAGACCTTATAGTACACTTTCCTATTAAATAACTAACACTTACCTAAATAAAATGACCAGGCATCAAAGCACGAACGTCGCGTTGTCCGTCACTTTTGGTAGACCAACAAGGCTCAAAATACTCTAGTTGAGTAAAAATATCAAAGATGATAATAATCAGGTATTAATTGTCTCCTACGTGAACTTTGGCAGAATTGTCCATCAACTATTTTCTACGACGATTTTACAGGTCAAAATCGTCGAATAGTGAAATAAATTTTTTTTATAAATACAGAGGTTGCATAATCACAAGGGAACTAGATTATCAAGAGCGAAGTTTTGTCAATTCTCAATAAGAAAGAAAACAATTAAAATGAGTATTTTAATTTTAAATAAGGGAATACTTTCTTTGTATCTAAGTGTTAAATCGAACCATCGAAATTCTCATCAGTTGTTTCAGTACAAGACCAAAGAAATATAATGGATGCATTGATTTTCCTTAAACAAAAAAACTGAGTTATTTCCAAATTTATTGACACTCTTGAAAGTATTCTCTACCATTCTAGTAACAATTTCTTCAAGAAAACATTTTCCACAATGAACGACTCAAAACCTACCTCGGAAATACATACAATGGAAGAACACAAGCTCAATGGACTAGCGCTTGATGTTCGTATACTGTGACTGAGACAGGCAAGCCGGGCCATTTAATCCGATCCCCACTATCAATCACGGGGCCAGATCACTGAAATGAAATTATAATAGTCATCATATTATAATTTCATTTCAGTGGGCCAGATAGCAGAGTGGTAAAATCGTCGATGTTTTCAATCACTCGACTGCCAGTCGAAGTTTCAAACCCTATCGACTGCAGAAATTTTACTGATGGCCCGAGAAAGTGCTAGGAATCGCTCGTTAAAACTTCGTAAAAGCAATCAAATGACCATTGAATAACCTACACCTGTCATTTACACTCCTATAGTTGTAAGGCATGTTGCTGAATCCAATATCGATTTTCTCACGGCCAACATAATTTTTATTATTTTTCAATACCAGTCACATCGTTCCACTGCCTAATGAAATCATGAATTTTTTATATAGTTCGTAAATGATACCATTTTCATGTTGGAAATAATATGATTTTTACATGACCATAAATGACTTCTTGATGCAATAAAAATAAGTTTCCAGTTTTTTTTTTATTTTAAATAACGGAGACAATGCCAGTATAAAACATTCTGGGAAACTCGTATATTTTTATTTTAAGGTATCCATTTTCTTTTGTTCATTTCGATCTTGGCGATAAATCCAGAACAAATTTAGTTTTGAGGACGATCTTTCTTAATTTTTTTGGTCTCCCCACTGACAAAGGAAGTATGGAAACACTAAGTCATGTGATAGAGGATTTCTTTACATGTTTTTTGGGTGTTTAAGTCTGAAAATGAAAAAAGTAAATTCAGGGAAAACTATACAAGTGTAAAAGGACGAATACATAATTTGCCCTGATAAGTTCCTGCGTCTTGAATAAAATTATTAAATTTTGTCAGTAACGTATCATATTCTGATATTGAAAAAATAACTTGAAATTAAATAAAAAATAATTCTCTTTTTCTAAGAACGTTGACGTTTCGGAAACCATACTGCATCCTACATCAAAACTTGCTGAAAACTCAATTTTAAAAGGTTTGGAGACAATAAGATCTTTTTTTGATTTAATTTGACTTCCAGATTTCAGCAAGTTTTGATAACTGAGGCAGAAGTCTCCGAAAGTTAATGTTCTTAGAAAAAAAGAAGTATTTATTAGTTAATTTTTTTCAAATAGGCAAATTTCAGAATACGATAGGTTACTGACAAAATGTAATAATGTTACTCAAGACAACAGTCTTTTAAACGCAGTAACTTACCGGGGAAAATTGTTTATCTACAGTTGTTTAAATTTTCTTGAATTTACATTTGTTCACTACTGAGGTGAAATAAGCTATTGCTCTGGACTGTATATTAATTTATTGCCTTTGTAAAAATGAAATTGACATTATTTTAATTATTTTTTTCCCTGACAGATATATCAATAACAACATCAAAAAAACATCAGTCGGAGTTGCATTGAAATAGACAGGGCTGACTCAAAAATCTCAGTATAGCTTTAACAACATTCTTTATTTCAGACTGTGCAATATTGGAAAAGCCATAAAATTATGTCAAGAAACGAACTTCCTTCACAAAATCAAACTTTCAATCAGTGACAGGATATTTCACAAAGTACTGAAATATGGTTCTGGTTGCCAATATGAGTTTGAAGAGTATTTCCAACAGAAATAGCTGTTTGAATGAAAGAGAATGTAGTTTTGTATTTGGTAGTGACATCCATTATAGCTGAATCACCCACAATAGTTATTTGTATCACCAGGCAGGACACTATATTTTTGCAAGTGCGAGTTATGATTTAAGGCAGTGGCCTTCAATTATGAGCACTTGCAAACCAATTTCTTGCTGTGTGATACACAACATTTTTTAGGCTGACACAAAAATAAATAAATACTGTTCAAATATGACTGAAGTGATGATCTCACTTTCTGGCAAACTATTGTGAGTTTTTACTTTCCTGTTTAGGCAGGCAAAAGAGTATTTCAAAACGATTCATACCAATATAAAATCAGTCACAATACACGGAGGCCTGAACAGGCATCATCAACAGCATTAAATTGAGCTGCAACACTTAAAAACATTTTTTTTCTTTACTGTTCTGGCATCGACTGCTATGGTCATTAGCCATTAAAAACAATTAAAACAGCATATCTAGTAAAAATAAATATAAACGCTGAATATTATAAATATATTAATTTATTTTACTTTATAGGAAAATATCAATCACTGCCTACTATATTCAACAATAATTTACTACTATCATACAAAATTCAGACAATCTTGTTAGAAAAAATATCATAAGCTCTTGCATTTTCAATTTCTGGTATTGTTGAAATATCGTGAATGAGACCATTGACATTATATGATGAAGCTAGTATTCTTCAATTTTTAAAACATCATCGAAAAATTTGTCATAATAAAAAACAGGCATTACCTGATGAAGTTTTATCAAATAACTAATAAATTTGGCTGAAAAACCTTAGATACTGCAAACGTATACTGTGTGACAACATAATCAGTAGTACCTTCTTTTCTCCTTAGTTTTTCAAGATATCAAAATAAAGCTCAACACAGTCAAATGCCATATTTCGACTTCCGGTTTTGCCGGAAATAACACCAATATTTGATTTGTGAATAGATTCGTGGGAAATTCTGAAAAATCTATTGACTGTTTCAATCAGGCTATGCATGTATCAAACCCTACTCGAATCTCTTCAAACTCAGCAACTACTGTAGACTATGTCTGTACCAACTTTGATAATGACGTCATTGATGGCACTGTTATTCCTGCAGGTCTTTTCGACCATGAGGCAATGTACACGTTCGTTTCTTATAAACGAAGATTCGAAGATAGAGAGTCAAAGGTTTGGCAAAATCTTCAGAAGGTTGTATTTTGACAAATTCACTATAACTATAACAAACTGTATCAAATATGAATTTTCCAAAACCCACAATGCATTTCACCAAAACTATTTTGCGTGCTTTTCAAACTTGCTTTCCTCTACAGAAAATAAAATAATGGACAAGAAGAAAAAACCATGGATATCTTTAGGAATAAAAACATTCGTCTGCAAATCTTGGATCATTAAATACAATGAGTAAACACACCACTAATGAATGTTTTTTTCATTACTTCTAAAATTGCAGGTGTAACTACAAAGCTGTAATCAAAGCTGCTAAGGAAAATTACTACAAACACAAAATGAAGATAATGAATGAATGATTGAATGGACATAATATGATCATATTATGCAGTTTTTTATATTCATACTTTTAGACATTTATGTACTTGACTCATTCTTTGTTTATTGTGCATTGACTTTTCAACTGTACTTTTGAGCCAAAGAAATAAATATTGTTATTATAGACAATGCAAGAAGCAAATTCAGCGAAAATTGGTATATAATAAACATCCTATAAGGTGCCAAAGTACTCACCTTCCCTCCCTTATGTATAACAAACATACTCGATTAATTTCACTATACAGTAGCTAAAAAACTGACCTCATAAAATTGTACCAATGACAGACCCCTTGCATTATCTCAAACAGATATCTATATCAGATTATTTATATAACACTGACATTAAGGAACTCAAATCTATCTACAGTCAATTGAAAAATAAAGATCTTGTGGTTTGGATGAAACAGTGTGCTTAATGCGAAAACAATATCAATAGAGTCGAATAATTATACTACCAAAGACAATAATATCCCTACATCTTTGACAAAAAATCGTCACAAGACGTCACAATGTGGATTTCAATGAGTATATTAGCTGTGTCGAATTTTATTTTGATACCTTGAAATACACTGGTGCTTACAGAGCAACAGCCATAAAAGGTGGTTCTTCGGGTTGTAAGGCCGACGTATGTTTACAGAAGTTCTCGACGTTTCGCCAACACGAGTGGTTAGCATTTTCAAGAGATATTTTTTCAAAGTTTCTTGTTTCTTAATTCGCTGTCAATGCATTTGACAGCGAATTGAGAAACTTTGAAAAAATATCTCTTGATAATGCTAACCACTCGTGTTGGCGAAACGTCGAGAACTTCTATAAACATACGTCGGCCTTACAACCCGAAGAACCACCATGTAAGTGACGATGGCCGCGAAAGCCTTTCACAATTTAACCATAAAGGGGTTATTGAAGGATGACAATTTGTCAATAAGTGAACCTGTCACGGAATTGTATCAACACATGATTCATCTTTTCTAATATAAGTTCAAAATTAATAGGAACCAAAATAATGAACAGTGAGTTGAGTGTAAAGAACATATTTGATATATTGATCAGGTATATTTGTGTTTGTTATCAATTGGGTATTCAAAATTAGATGCTAGCGCTAAAGTGGCGAAACGCCGAACAACTTTCATGTACATTGTGCCCACATAAGAACAGAATTTTCTCTTATAATAGAATAGCATACCATTTATTTTCCTTGAAAGGTAAATCACTCTTATATTCCTAAAGTTTGTTGCCCTCTGGCTGATGCTCTCATCTTCTGGATTAAAAGACAGATTATTCCTGTAGTATACAAGCTATTTTTTGCCTCTCCTCGTGAAAAACTCAAAGGAACTTAGGTAGGTATGTTTCATAATTTCAACAAACTCTTCAATGAATTGAAACAAATAATTTCGATGATGTCGAAATACAGTTTTCGTCCAATATTCCCACAATTGACAATGGGTGCAAACCCTATACCTACATGTTGTGAAGAAAAAAATTCTCAATTGAAAATTGAACCAATACATGACTCCTCTGGAAATGGAAAAAACCTAAGATAAAGTTACTTTTTTGTAATATCTAACAGGAAACAACTACTTCCCCGGCTAAAGCCAGGCTGGACATTGAACTACATCTGATAGATACATACAGTTTTGACAAGTTATAGGAGAATCGTATGATTAGAAAAGTCGCTAGATGGCGGCAAAGTTGAACAATTCAAAATGCACTGTAATGGTATTTTCCATAGAAAAATCATGATTTTTTTTATTACTTTGCATTTTTATTGTAAAAATTTAATTAAATCAAGGGTCAGTAATACTCACATGTGTACAGTGAACACCTAAACTCAATAAATTGATTAATTACAAGTATAGTTAACGGGATGAAATAATAAAAAAAGGTCGAAATCAAAGTTCTCAAATCAATAACAATGAGTTACTCAATGCAATGACATGAATGAAAATACAACAGACTGGTATTTCAATCTCATAGTTTCTGAAGCATATTGTTATACATTAGAAAATCGGAAAGTCATTTGTTGAAGCACGTTCAAAGACATGCATTTTTACTCGAAATTGAGATTTTAAAGGTATTAGATGTGGAGGAATGTATTCGTTCTCATAAACATGAATTACTAAAAAGTAATATCCATTATTATACTCCAACATCGAAAAACACATTTGAAAATAGAAAACCCAACTTGAAAACGTATGCTTCTGTCCAAGATTTTCGTTTCGAGTTGAATAAAAACTGTTTTTTCATTGGGTATATAAGCAGCGTTTTATTTCAAAATTGTTGGTTCTCAGACAACCTAGATCATTTTTGGTTTTTTCATCATTTCGTTTTTAATTGATGTGGAACAATTCAGATATACCCGAGTAATTGTTAATTTCTTCCTCGTTGTCACCTATAGAGAGCTTCTATGGGTAACACTTATGATTATTTTATCTTTATCTTCCTCCCAGTCAATTATTTTCAATTGTTTTAAAGCAATTTCACATACGTGACATTTATAAGCAATAATTGAAATAATTACAAACATACACAGTCTCCTTCGAAAGAACGTTAGATAAGTAATCATTATATTTTAAGTATGAGGCAAAAATCTGAAGTACCCTAAACCTAACTCTGCTTTGAATGTACCTAGACTGTATTCCATAATGAACATTATAAATGAATACTATAGTTTGCCACGCGGCTTCTGTATAAATGTCAAAGCAAGTCAACTATATGGAGATAATCAAACTCAATGAAGAGTCATATACCCAAATGAAATAACAGTTTTTCGATATCAAAATCTTGTCGATACTTTAGTTACTTCGGTTTTCAGGTCGAGTTTTTCAATTTCAAATATTTTTTTCGATGTTGGACACACCCTGTATAATAACGGATATAACTTTTTTGTATCGCCTGTTTATGAATACGAGTGCATTCCTTCACTTCTTATAACTTTCAAATCATGTTAATTTCGATTAGTAATTTATATATTTCCAAAATGAGCAGTTTCACTTCCTTGAACATTCTTCAAAGAATTACTTTTCGATTTTCTAATTATTACCGATATGATTTGGAAACTCCGTGAACGAGTTACCAGTCTGCTATATTTTTATTCATGTTTTAACATGGTAGTTACTTATAACTCATTATTATTGATTTACAGGTTTAGATTACTAACTTTTCTTATTCATTTTATCCCCTTCATTACTTGCAATTACTTAAACCATTGAGTTTTGGTGTATACATGAGAATATTGCTGATCCTTGATTTGAAAAGATTTTTGCTTTAAAAATGAATCGCCTTCAAATAAATCGTGATTTTTCTATGGAAAATATCATAACAATGCATTTTGGATCATTCACCTTCGCTCCCGCTAGCGGCTCTCCTAATCATACTATAACTTGCCAAAATTGTGTAGGGTGTTGAACCGCACAAAATAAAAAATTATCAAATTTTACTGAAAGCCATATTTATAAGGTTTTGTGCCCCGTCCTTTATACCTTCATTTAGCAAATGTCATATTCATTCTATCCACGAGTCAAATTTAGCTGGAAGTCAAAGTGTTAACAGGATATTGACAAACTGGATCTTACTGAAGTAGCGGCTTCACCTTGAGACATCGGTTTCAATTTCCGAAAAGAAGCAGTTCTTTTCGGTTAGAAATTTGCCTCATATTTCCACTTCGGGAATGTTTGGAGAAAAAAGTTTCGATGTTGTCGGAATTATTCGTTCATTTAATAGTTACTATATGGCAAACTTGTAGGACTGCCAGAATCCTTCTCATTATTCTTCAATTATTCAAAAGTTATTTTTCACACGATATATTGAAATATTGAATAGTAATTCGTTCATGCCTGAATAAATATTAAACTAATTATCTGGTTCAATCGTTTTTTTACTTTTGGTCTCTGCTAAGCAGGATGTAAAATTACGTTTATTTCCTGCAGAACTGAAGTGTCACATTCACTCCCGGCGATGCAAAAATGCAAGTTCTTACATTATTTCTATTTTGCAATGTACGAAATTCCACTGAAAGTATTTCATTAGCAAAATAGTCTTCGATATGTTTATAAGATATAAACAATGTTGTAAAAGTGTTAAAAATTGCAAAAAATTGTTTTTATCCTTGAACACTTTGCTTAAATTATAAACGGGTTCCACGAAGGACACGAAGGTTTCTGTTGGAGTTTGTTTATATTATTTCAAACCAAACCTACATTATAAAATTATCAAAATAAAAAGTAACACTTTATAATTACTATATAATCAGTCGATGCAAACTATTAACTGGTGTTGATAAACACTATAAATGAATTTCTAAACTGTATGAAAAGATTTCATTAATTTTCTTTAGTCTTGCTTGATTTTGTTTATCCAATAACTGTACAATAGAGATCAGGTATCAGGGGGTACCTTAACATTTCCACCACACTGGACATTTGGAGAGGAACTGCGATCACGGCTGTCTTGGTCTTCCAAGAATCTGTCCATGAAATCGGTTAGACCAGGATGTAAAGCATATTTTTTCTTCTCAAGTCGTGCTTTGTTTGCAAAAATGTCATGCCTCTCAGATTTCTTCCAGAGATAGTAAAATTGGACCAGTTCTCCAACTGATCTTGTTCGCACCTTGAATGAGTATCAATTTCTTATTCAAAACATAGTCGGATACAGTACATTTTCCAAATGTAACATTACAAACTCAAATGTTCCACTAATGATTTTTTTGATCTATCAACCATCCTTCCTCTCTCTCTCTCTCTGTTCTTCTCCAATCAGGTGAATAATACGACATACAAATTCATAAAGCTGAAGTTCTTTGTGGCTTCAGTGAGTGTTGGTCTAGAGGTTTCATCTACAACACTAGAAAACTTTTCTAACATCTAACCAGTCAGGTTCCAAAGTTCTAATATAAGTGGGCCCGAAATAGGGCCGAAAAATCGACAAAACCCCATTCAGAAAAAAATAAAAACAGCTAGCATAACCATCGCCGATTCAGCCACCTGGACATCATTTGAAAATATCAGCCACAGTTGTAGAAGCATTACCTCTAGACCACGAAAACAAACCTGTAAACCACTAATAATTAGAAATGACCGGTCACACTACTTCCCCTCATAAAGTACCATTTCATAAATTACAAACCCAAGCAATTAATTTCATAACAGAATTTGAAGCATACATGTTCTACGGAATGTGTATTTTTTTATACAACTGCTCTAGGCTGAAAGTTTTTGTGTTAATCCAGTTTTCATGACTTCACATTTATAACAAAATTTAAAACAATTTTCCTTGGAGAAGCCACGTTATAAGAAACTAACCTACCTTTTCTTGTTGAATCTTATGGAAATTTTTGCCAAAACATCTCACACCTGACTCAAAATTTCGACATTCTTCCTCAGACCAGAGAGATTCACTCATATTTTCAGCTCCATTAGCAGGTACTGTCATTCTTAAACGTCTTAGACCTTCCTCAACATTATGACCGCATTGTTGCAGCATGAACAAGGCTTGCTCGTCATCACGAAGCTGAGTACCAATTGGAATTGGTGGCTTTGTGATAGCATAGGCTTTCTTCAGGAACTCTTCAGTCATGTCAATTTGCATTACTGATGGATCCCAGAGGAGTTTGTCTTCATTTTCATATGGAAGAGCATCGTCATAGTGGCACAGTCCTACAGGTATTTGGGCCTGATAATCACTGCCAACCATTATTGTCTGAAACAAATATAAAGCTCTCATGAACATTTTGAAACTTTTGCGACTCTGTGAACAATTCATTTTTAATAACCAATCTTGACAGGCACAATACAACTATTCTAATGACCATAGCAGTCGATGCCAAGACACCAAAGAAAAAAAAACAACCACAACGAATGTACTTCGCCAAGTTCATTTAAAAAGACAATTTTTGTCTTTCTCCATGCCTAAGGTATTCAACCCATCACAAGACTAGCTCTCAGTACTCTACAAAGCACCGAGCCGATGAGCTCTTTATCATGCTGGAGTAATGTTGGTATTATCCCATCAGATTCAGGTGCATTATAAGCATCGAAAGAGTCTCAATCAAACTATACTTTGTCAGAAGACTGAGATCTTGTGGACAAAGTTTGGGACCAAATATAAAAAGTTAAAGAAATAAATATAATAGTAATGTTTCATGAATAAGAACTGAAGGAAGTGTAAGGATTTTTCTGTCATTTGAATAGTTCTTTGAAAGAAATACTTACTTAAAAAGTTGAATATGCAAGTTCCTCAAAAAGCTAAACCATACCTGGCATGAATATCTAAAAATGTATTCGAGAAAGAGGATGAGATTACGTCAAAGAGTATGGTATATTGAAATGGAATGACAATAAGTTAGTATTGACTGAAGCAAATTTGATTTACACTATTCTCTGAAAATCAAGATATCATAAGCCATTTTACTATAAATCTCATTTGTATTCTCATCGTACGATAGTCGTGTTGTCTGCAAAAACAGTGAAAACATCTATTTTTAAGTTCACAAGATCATTGAAGGATAGGCCCAAGAACGGAGCTCTGGTACACCACGTTTAATACGTTCAATAGCTAAGGGGCTATGAGTATTTACAATCCAAGTTCTTTCACTCAGATAGGACTCAAATCAATTGGAACTTTGTATTCTGAAGCTTTAGAGATGAAGACATAAAATTTTATTTCATGATTGACACAGTCAAAGGCCTTGACAGATCACAAAATACTGCAGCGTTTTCTTCTTGTAAGTTCAGACTAGAATATAAATTTTTCAGAAAGTAAAAGATATCCTGCCCAGTATTATTTGTTGATACCACTGTCTTGCTCTCAACCAGTCTGTTTTTGACGCCTTTATGCTTGGGTTTAGAAAATATGGAAGCTTTGATTAGATGAGAGGCTGGCAGCTGTACATGAAAAATAAGTCAAAGGTTTCTTTGCCCGTGTCTGTGTAATTTCCATATTGCTTTATAAGTTCTGACTGGATCTACCGGATCTTTTGACAATAGAGGTGTTTTTGGTCTATCTGCAGAAGTTCCTCCACGAATTTATCTTAGCTTTATGGATATGTTAATGTAGAAGGTTAGTATGGTACGATATTCATCCCATTATCCAGTATATTTTACAATCCTGAATAGTTTGCAATTTTCTTTTCTCAGTAGTTCAAGTTCAGGACTCCACCAGTATAATACTGTTTTAATCAAAGTATAAAGTTTATTATTTCTACACTTTTCAAGAAGACAAAATGGTATGTTTTGAAAATTTCAATTAAATGAATCATACTATCTGATTCAGATATCAGAAAAACATTTTTATCTATTCCTAATTAGTGGATGATAGAGAATTGAATAACCTTATTAACCTTTCGCCACTCATCTTCATCTGGGCTATAATCATAATCTTCTTCTTCCTCTTCACCCACTCTGGAAACAGCTATAAAAGACACATTACATCAGTCGTTTATATATATATATATATATATATAAATTAATAGGGGTGATATATGTAGTAATTATAATAAAATGACATTGCTCGATTAGTTTTGTGGTAGATAAAGTAAGTCTTAGGCTGTTAACATTACTATGGGTAGCTAATAAATACAATGTGGTGTAGAGGTGGCTAGTCAATTTTGTTTATTTATTAAGCTGAAATGAATAATGTGATCACAGTTAGTACTTTACTGTCAGGAGAAATATTTTTACAGATGTTTTTTCCACATTATCACCACAGTACTGACTTAAAAAAAGATGTTTATTATCCAAACAGTGTCAGGCCCCAATTGAAGAACAGCGATACATAATCACCATCGTTAGATTAAATACAATGGAAAAAGAAATTTCATACTGCAATATGAAATCTCTTAGTACAGAACACAAAGTAGTTTCAAATCTCAGGAATTGATTACTCTCATTCAGGACGTCCATTGTTAAAACGGTTTGAACGATTTCACCGAATTAGTTTGTTTTGTAACTACAATTGTCCGCATGATCACGATGACACCCACACCCATAATAGAAATGATCAGATTAGATACTTTATTTATGTCTTTGGGTCGTTTATAGAATATGAGACAAGTCAATAACTAAAACATCTGTAAACTACATCAACAGGCAATTCAAAATATTAAAAACAGATGTAGAGGATATGAAGAGAACTAGAACCAGTATGAAAAAATATATAAATTTAAAACAAACTATGGTAGCAATATTTGATCATAGTTTGAGCTGTCTATAGTCATCAAGCGAGTAGGTGGAGTAATTAATTTTTACCCTTTAGTAACACATTAACAAAATGGTAAATAATATTAAAATATATTGTAATTATTAATAACTGACAAAATATATAATAAAAACAAAAAGTATGTAAGTAAACTACTGATGATGACAACATGACTTTCTAGGAATAAAATGAAAATTCAAATGTATATACTAGATCTGTAAAAAAATATGCTTTTCCATTCAAATAAGTTCTTGAGCAAATCAGTAGTTAGTGATGCATTATCTTTATCAGTGGTTATCATTAGAGAACATTTAACAGACAAGTCTAACAATGGCGGCATCCAATTATTTAAAAACATCCAATGAAAGATTGCTCCTCCCATGATTAGTCTCCTTTGGAGTACGAGATACCAAATTGTAATCAGATATGTGAATAGATTCATTCCTGTTACACCAATGAGTAAAACTACACTAAGTTTGAGCTATCTGAAAATAAGTAAAGTTTGACACAATTGTGCTGAAGAGATCTAATATTCAATAAATCTAAGATAACAGAATAAAAAAACAGAATAAGACTACTAAAATCCACCATTTTTATATTTGAGATATATTCATTTATTTATTAACAGATGACTCCAATTTCAAATTACAGTTTTGAATTAACACTTCGTGTTACAGTTGTACATAATAATGAAAATGTAATAAAAGTAAGACACTACCAGGGGCGACGCGTGGGCCAGAAAAGTGGGGGGTACTCGAAGAGTATTTTTTTTTCTTATTGAGGGTTGATTGGAAGTATAACAAAACATCTTAATAATGTTCCTAATGTTATAATCATTTGCAATAGAACAAAAAAATAAATGAACAGACTTTGGTAACCATAAATAAATAAACGATTTTTGACGAAATGATGAATTAAGTTGGTTGTTCGTCCATTGTTACGTTACGCATCTAGGTAGCTATTCCATGATAAAGTTAAAGGTCTATTATTTTAATGTCAGTGTATGTCTTCTCAAACATTAAAACAATTTACTAATGGGTTAGATTGTGAACCTTACAACATCATTGAATTAATGACATTCTCATTCTGAACCATTGGTGAACTGGTTTGATGTTGTTTAAACTGTCATTATACAGGGTGACCCAGGGTTAAACCGCCAAACGAACAGTATTGATTTTTCAGGTGAAAAGGAATTTTTTTTTCTATAAGAATGTGTTCTTGCTTCGTTTTGAAATACAGAGTGTTCAACGTTTTTAGAAAAAATCAGTGTTTTATCAAATATTTAAAAACTTTTTTACTTTGATACAAACTGGCATGTTCATTTGCGGTAATAAGGGCATTCTTTTAAAGTGCTAAAATGGAATTTTAATTACAGTGGCGTCCCAAAGGGTAATATTTATTGATATTAGGATAAATTATTGTACTCCACTGTGTTTTTGTATGTTCATTTTTTTTTAGGATTAAGCAATTAGAAATACAATTTTTTTGTCTGTTTATTTTTTTTCGTATCTCACTTCATATTTGAGAAACAATTTGAAAACCGTTTCTTGCATGTAACACGAAAAAAGGATCTAAATAATTGATAATCAATCAATCAATCAAGTATACTTTATTGTCAAAACAGAAGATATAAAATCTTATAGACAAAGCATCGTAAAATATTAAATACATAAAATTATAAATAAAAATCGCACTAATAAGTAAAGTCATATACAATTAAATCACAGCCACCATCTGATAAATATCAAAAGGAGATAAAAATGCCTCAGTTAAAGTAAGGAAATCATAAACAAATGCATGCTGCACAACCAATAGTACATCTGCTCACAATAATTGATCATCGTAATATTCCTGAATGTTATAGTAGGCCTTGTCAAGTAGCATGATTTTTACTTCCTTCCGAAAGGAGAATAGGGATTTAATCGCTTTAGCTTGAAAAGGCAGATGATTGTATATTTTTTTGCTCTCTTAAATAACTGAATATTTTGTCAAGGATGATTTAGGGATCGGAAAGTGGTAATAGGACAAATTTATTCATTTTAATATTTTAGGAAACAGAAAAACAAAAATTCATAAAACTGCTCAAAATGACCATAATTTTCAATGCAAAGTTCGCACCTACGGTATGACAGGTTCTGCAGCTGCACGGTATGATCTCTGGTGCTGCTTGAACAATTATTTCCTAGAGAATACCTTCGTTGTTGATGAGCTCAGCATAAACTTCGTTTTTCATTGCACCCTATACAAAAATCCATAGGGGTTAGGTCAGGAGAGCTCGCAGGTCAAGGAACTTTGACACCTTGTATTTCGAAAATGAAGCATGTTAGGACATATGATTATAGGAAACAAAAATCTCATTTTTGCCTGAAAAACCGATCCTCAGATTTTTGTGTGTGCAAATGATTCAATTCGTATATGTGAATTCCGATACTCAACTGATTTTTGCTTTCAGATTTTTTTTTAAATGATTCGATAAATGGAAAATATTGCACAATTTCGGAATTTTTTGAAGAATTTTTAATCAACAAAATTTTATTTCACATGAAATTATTACATATTGCGCAAAATCGATTCTGCGCTCAGGAAATTTCTAACCGATTGGAGTTGCTAGCAACAAAGTTCTATTACGGACAGAGGCTAAGTTGCGAGTTCACATTATCTTCACCATCACTGTTGATAATGTAGGTATGTCTGATAAAATTATAAAATTGAACTGTTTGTAGTGACGCGCTACTGTTTACTCTCAACGATTAACGGATATTTTGGATGAAAAGTGGGGGGGGGGGCTGTGTCCCTCCGGGCCCCCTCGACGCGCCACCCCTGGACACTACTGAACAAAATATTTATCAATATTAAATATTTATATGGAAAAATCACACCATTTGAGTTTTTCCTGGAGAACATATTCGATTTTTCTATAATACTGATGAAAGGACATGCTCAAACATTTTCAATGTTTACATCAATACAATTGTTATGAATACCACCTTGAACAAAGTGAGATCTTTTACAATTTTGTTGCAATCTTGTGAGCAGTAATATTTGAAATTATTGAGATCATCTGCAAATAGAAAAACCCAGGGATGCTCAAATATGTCTTTGATATCAACTATAAATATGTTAAACAAAAAAAGGATGAAACATTATCGGATACTCACTACTCCCAAAATCGATGAGGAGAAATTGTTTATACTTACAGCGCAACAAACGAGATGCATCTTGATCATTGTCAATAATTGGTTCATAAAGAGCTCTCAATTTGGAAGGCTCCTGTGGTGGAGATGGTTCACTTTCTTGTTCTTCCATTTGTTCAGACATATCTGGACTTCCGTGAGTTTCTTCTTCTTCACCTTCGTCCTCTTCAGGGCTTTCGTTTTCTTGATTTTCACCTCGATAACCATACAGAGCAAGAAGCTCTTCCAGAGGCATATTACTCTCCTATAAAAACGATATTCATCTGTTTGTGGAAGTATATGAAACACTCTTTATCTCCAATTCATTGAATTTTCATTAAATCAATGCCATATGACTCTAGATGAAAGGATAATTTTGGTGGAAGTCATGAAACAATGAACAAAAGAGAAATAAAAGGTACATCATTGATAATTTCTTTCAAATCCCATACTCATCTTCTCACTGCTTAGACAAGGAGAGATGTGCCATCAGTTTCATCTCCTAACTTAACTAGTTAGAATACAGACCCTGACCAGTGGTATGGTATGGAATAGAAAATATGTGTAACATTCAATTTTATTATATAGTATATTAATATCCACTCATCAAATAAAACCTGCAAATCACTCACCACTGTCATCCTGCAGATGTTTAGCAACAATGTTTTCAAAAAAAAAACATAAGTTTTGTATACATTGCTCAAATTACTTGTCAAATGAAGTGACCTATATTTAGTGGACACCAGATATACAGGGATTTATGATTTTATATCACTACTTTCTGAATGCTATGTCCACATACAAGATCTCCGAAAAAGAGATGTAAGTTACAAATCTACATCTACAAGACATATAAACATACTTTTTGCAAGTTTGATAGCTCAGCGTCTGGATCTTGGGATTCTCCAGCAGCTAGGGCTTCTTCCTCTTCAAGTGTACGTTCATCATCAAAATCATTTACCAACATATCAACTGAAGGGTCGAATAATTTGTCTCTGGTTGGTGAATCGTTGTCTTTTCCATCTTTTTGATGAGAAACAACTTGATCCATGTTACTTATTTGCATTCATCACTAATTTGGTATTTTAATATTCAATGCATCCTCAATTAATAAAAAATACACAAATAGAATTCTGTTGAATCGAGAACAAATAATTACAAAAACAGCATATATTATACCTCAAAAGAACTATATCACAACAAAACAATGTTAGGTTAGGTTATGAATTAATAAAAATAAGCGGACTTCTGTTCATAACAAAAAGACTGAAAATCGGTCGCCAACTGTTGAAGTGTTTGTTTAAAAATTATCTCAATACAATAATTATAAAATTTATCTTTTAAACTACGTACAACCTTATCAAACTTCTTTAAAATGTAAATCACAGAAAAAAGTGTTTTGCACAGAACGACAGAACACAGAAAACTGTGTGTGTTTCCTGTGGTGTTCTGTAATCACAGAACAAAGTGTTCTGTGATGTAAATGTCGACTGTCTAAGACTATAGAATAAAATGCACGGCATAAGCGCTCCGACCAATACTAGGTTTTATTAACAATTTTCGATGAATAGTCGTTAAATCGCTAACAATTTCGATTGGTTATTTTGTCTACGCAAGGTTAGGTTAGGTTGGCAGTAATTCACGCATTTTCAACTCAGTTTGCCTTCTTGTCGGTCATTTAAACTTACCGCCATTACAGTGACCAATCACAGAGCGTGCCGTGCAATTCATCATTGTCGAATAGAGGCCTTTAGACGGGGACACCCCACAGAACTCATACATGATATAAGTATGAGTTCTGTTGGACACCCATATTGTCAGAACGAACAATATCAAATAAAGAAACTGACAAACTTTACTCCATCAGACAGCTACTTGATCAGAAAATGAAATGAACAGATCCATCCTTATCCCAACTGCATAATGTAAAACTTTTCAACATCAAACCGTACTTCGTCAGACTGGACGCCGGCAGAATGAAAAATATCGACTGTACTTTCCTGGATGTTATTTCGACAAATTGTAAAAGATCAGAATGAGCTTTTCACATAAACTTATTGTATCAGAAGTGAATTTTAACAGAAAAATAAATCTTCAAATTCGTGCATCCTCCGATTCGTGTTTCACAATTATCTATATCTATCTATACTGTACTAACACCGAGACTTGCTCCGACAGATACATGAGCCGATTGAATTCAGCCAGAATCGTATTCTATCAGAAAGTGAAACAGCAGAATCGTACTTTGTCAGACTGAGAATATGGCGACTGATGGATTTTTCGTAGTGTTGCCGGTGCTTATAAATGGAAAGAAAATTGGGGAATTGTTCATTTATAATTCGAGTAGTTGGTTGGTCAAGTTTTTATTTTTTGAAACGATTATCTTGTTTTGAGCGCTCATACACACAATGGTTCTGCAACAATAATAGTGTTCATGATTGATGGATATTTGAATTTGCTTGAATATTTTGAAATATGGTGGTGTTTGTTCGCTGTTCTTTTATAAGTAAAATTTTGTTTTACAAAAAGGCATTAACCTTGCAAATGAAAATGTTTAGTATCTGTATCCTGACGAAAAAATAAAATTTTCAAATTCGTAACTAAATGGACATTTTTATTTTGCTTTGCTATTGGTATATGCAATAAAGTAGTTTATCGCCATCAACTCATCTGTATAGAAATGTCTAGTGTTTTCCATTCGTCATTAAAATATATATGTCGAAATTTACATTTAATAGGTATGCATGAATCGTTGTTCTTTTAGAGATCATAAAATTAGCTCAAGCTGAGGGACGACAATAATAAAAGCTGATAAGTAATTTCTCAATAAATACAATAGTATTGAAGAAGTAAATTAGCCGCAACTAAACTTCGCAAATGTACATGTTCATTTATTATATGTAACACTAAGGAGAAATACCGCTTATGATTCATGCCATTTAAAGATAGAGTAATTCCATATAAATACCAGTAACATGCCTGTAATTCAATTGGTAGACAGTGGAATATTTTTACAGGCAATCTTATTAGATCCAAAGAAACTGACTGCATAGATATTTTCCATATTCGTCATCAAAAACATCGAAATGTTTTCGATAGTACTCATTGTAGGGATAATGCCATTGGGTCAAATGATTTGTTCAAACTGCCTTGTTTCAAGTTTTATTAAACAAACCAATATGAATTTACATCACTCCAAAAAAGTTGGTTCGATCAAACTATTTAACCTTGAGCCACGGGCTTTATATCCTCTTTTTTGGACATGAATTCATTTGTATTCTATTTTTGTTTTGAATAATACATATCATCATATACCATCAAGAGCAAAAAAACTGAACTTAAAAATATATTTTATTCGCATGTTCGTGTGCATGTCTGAAAATTCAGTATAAGTTATTTGATAAAGTATTTTACTGCTTCATTTAATAAATTACCTGCAGATATTACCTAAATGAAACTTTCTACTATACTTCAAACGTTTAATTTAATCTCTATGTAATAGTATTTCAAAAGTCACCATATGTGACCACAGATTTCCATTATTCAGAGAACCATTCGCACCAACTAGTGGAACCTCATTTATTGAAAATTTCTTTGATATTGGTGCATGGTGTCCTGTAGAATAGCTATTGCTTCACTTGGCTTGATCATATCTAACCTTCGTATTGTTACTTGGGAGCTTTCAGAGTATGTTATCGAGTTTCACTTATTCCCGGGCATCTCTTTCCACTCCTCTTGCAAGATTTCTACAAAAGTAAACAGACTGTAAACAAATAAAACCGGTTCACCGATATCTGAAGCCAAGCAACGCTAGGCGAGGCCATGGTTTGGATGGGTGACCAACGGACCTCCTTTCGATATTCTCCTCGGATCGTGCTAGGAATCGCACGTTAATCCTTGGCTCGCTGCCGTTCGAAAGGGGACGACAGCTGGTTAACGAAAAAAACAATTTTAAAACAATTTAATTCATCAGGTAGCTTTTGGAGCATGAAATAAGAGCTCAGAATGGTAGTAAGCTTATAGGTAGTTGTGTTCTGATAACTCTATGGTTCTGAGTTACAATACTAACAAGTGTTCGGTAGTGATAATTTGATTAACAATTTAGAAGTAATTACGAAAAATTGCTAAATTAGCTTAAAACTAACTATTGACAAAACTTAATAGCCAAAGCAACTGTATAGTAGTTCAAGTGCATTTAATATGTATACAAAGTTACAGATAAATCTCAGTATATTTCTTTTTATGGAAATGTCTACTGACTTTGAGATTCGAAACTAAGCTTGCAGCATCTCAAGAAATCAGATACTATCTGAATCTCATCTACCTAAAAAACACTTGCCATTTTAACTAGATTAAATGAAGTGTCAAAAAACATTTTTTTTTATTGAACAAATGAAAGAAGCCAAATATAAAATATAATTAATGAAAACATTATTTATTTCAATACTTTTTTACATTTCGTTCAATGTAGGTATATCAGTTCATTCAATGATTGGATGGAACATAAAGAAAAAGAATGATGAGCACCCAAATGTGTAGGAGCACCTGAAAAACGAATCATCAGTAATGGTTTAATTAAAATGCCAAAATTATATACCATATAACAAAAAACAAAAACTCTTGCAACTGGGTATCGCCTTAAGAATATTCCTGTTCTTATACTGACTGCATCCAAAGTAGAATAGGCATGTTTGACTCTTCTAGTTACTCCAGCATCAAAGGGGGATACTCGCATGAATTTCGGAACAGGAATTGAATCTAAATATGACATCCAAATAGGTACAAGAATAAAACAGAATACTAACTTACCATCTGGTTCTTCTATACTGACAATTTCAACTCGCGACCTGTTCATTTTCTCAACGTTTTTTTTGTACTCATTCTAAAATGAAATCATTGAATTATCAAGCAACAGATAAATACAAAATTTAAGATACACTTGACATAATTTACAGAGAGAAATTTTTATTAGTTTTCAAAAAAGACTTGCAAGGATTTTATTGAATGTGCAAGGTCGACATAAAATAGTTTAACACGTTTTTAGTTTGAATCGTTTCAGTCAGCAGATATATTTAAGTTATTGTACTCTGACTGAACTCAGATAAATGAAAATAAATGTTAATTGGAAATAGACTGGCTAGAGACAAGACGCTAGCGGCAAATCCTGGTGTGGAAGGCCGGCTTTAGACATTTAGTTGTACTTGACATTTTAGATCACCAACAGTAAAAATACCTACAGTAGGTACACTAGTATAGATAAAATTCATTACAACGAATATGAAATACTTACTTCCAATTTTTCTAACTGGAGTCTCAAAGCATGTTTTTCAGTAGTAACCGTTTCCAAAGCATTTTGTTTCAACATAAGGGTGTTAGTTAGTGATGTAATTCTGAATTCCATATCTTCAATGTCATTTGAGTGGACTTTTTGTTTAACAGCTTCCTTCAGTTTCAGAATTTCAACATTCTTCACCTTCAATAATTCTTGTAGTTGTAACATATCTTGGTTCTGTTGATGCAGTTCCTAGAAAAAACAGTTCAATGTACCTACCTAAAGAAAAAATATTCTAAAAAGTAGTACTTCCCAATAACAAAGCATTAATAAACATGTGACTAGTGAGTAAGATCTACAGTGTTGGTTTATTTCTCATTTTTTCAAATAGGCTAATGTTTTATCTTTTATTTTATGGTTCACACGAAAAGTAAATTGCTCTTTTAACAGAATATAAAAAAATTACTGTATGTTTAGGAGCTGCATTCCACATATTAGAACACTATTCCAAGGATAGGTGGTCCAGAGATCAGTGGCAGCCAGATTTTTCTTTGGGGGGGGGGGGGGCTAGTATAAAAAGTCTGATACCCAATAACATATTTTATTTTAAAAAATGACAAATTGCCAAATCGACGAAACTTTAAAAGATTTCGGAGGGGGGCAGGCTGAGCTACTGGTCCAGATGCCTTATTTATAGATCTTGAGCCCCATTATGTACTTGCACTGCACTGTTTGGAACCTTTGGTGTAGTAATATACTGGAGTGATTTCCCAACACCAAAAACCATATTATTTTTACACCTCGGTCCTCGACACGTGTAGTTCAGTTACCACGTGACCATCTTCTGGATAAAGGATTAAACTAACGCTAGTTACAGAATTGGCCTAATTTATACTCGTCCGATACCAGCCAGGTACCATAGGAAAGCAATAGTTTAAAAGAATAATTGAAAGCCGCATTTCTTCGAAGTCGAAATTCGGTAAAGATAAGTTTATCGGGATTTTTCTCAAATTATTTTTTTTAAGTGGTTTTGCTCAAGTGGTTTTATCTCCTGAACACGAATCCTAAGAAATTTCGTGGGGATCTCAATTACTTTTCGAGTTATGGCCTTTTTAATCTTGAAATTTGACCATTTTCAAAGACGAATTTTTTAGTACAAAATCGCACAATATGACCCCTTCTTTTTGTAGATACTGTTTCCAAACGCTATTCTATCCTTAATTCACAATTACAAGCACCAAAACTAAAAGTTTTACACAAAAAATCGACCTTTTACTATACCTAGTAATTCTAACCAAGTTGTTAGTAATTTTCATGCTTGGTAAGTTGGTAACTTGGGATACGCTCTTCTGAATATTTGAATTCAAATGTGAGCAACAACTCCCCCTTCGTTTATATATTCAATGTTCAAATAAATTATTTCTATGCTCATAACTATTACCTACTTCATCTCAAAATTGAATCTACTTAAGTCAACTTACTCTCACTGTACTGAAAATTTTTGAGTTAACGAATTTTGACTTTAAAGTAACGAGCTGTCTAAATGAGTATTCTCATTTTAAACTATCGCCGTCGGACTGAATTTAGTTTTTCTTAGTTTGCTCTGGGCCTCTTGGTAGTTGGTATTGTCACATGACAATATGGCGACGGTGAATATGGCCAATTTTATAATCTAGGTATCTTAAATTAATATTATAATGTTGCCTTATTTACAGGTCAGGTATTTGTTTACCAAATCTTTAAATTGATTTTGGATATCACATATTATGTAATTGGTATTAGTACCTATTTGGGGAAAAGTACCATCTTATTTACATTCCAATATTTTCACTGATCTTGCCACTGTAGTTCCTGTTCAAACTTAGAAGGGCAGAGATACTTCCATCTCTGAAGTGACCTTCTCAGAGCAATGATACTGTGAGAAGCTCAAAATAGCAATCCTATTGCTTCGAATATGCTGACCAAGTATGCGAAGTAGATTCAAATCAAATCAAATCGTTTATTTAACTACGTTATGTAAATTACAGACAGACAATTGTAGCAGGTCAGGTAAATCACACATTAAAAACAAAAAACATGAGAAGGTAAAATTTTCAAGGTTGTTTCTTGGCAAATGATAACAATTGTCCCTAATCACAGTAATCACACTGACTCTGATCAAGGAGACTAAAATTTAACAAGGAGGGTTAATAAGCTCTAGCCAATCAGAAACTTGTAGCATCAACGCGTCATAGTGACGTACTTGGATATGAGTACAGAGTCGAACTCAAACCAAGCAACAAAACTGTCAGCAGTAACTCTCATATACCAAGAGCTAGTCCGTCACTGTCTATAGAGAACGGCGGCCATGACACGTCCAACTACGTCACATTTCATCACAAATGTACTTTCATCTCTTTCTATCAGTGTCCCCATTGTCTTATGGGAATCAAACACTCCTTGTTAAATTTTTGTTAAATTTTAGTCCATTGGCCTTTGATTATTCAATGATGTTAGGGGGAACGTTATTATAATTGCCTAACTCTCTTCCATTTGTATATTTTGAAAAAGCGTCAATAATACAGGATATAATCCTGCTTGTGATATATTTCTTGTTAAATCAAACACTATTCTCCAGATTTTCAACAAACATTGCTCACAACTTTATCCAGTATTTCAATTCAAAACCTACTCTGTTTTTTTGTGAACAGTCTTCCTCAGCAATTGCTCTAGATTTTCTTTCATTGAGAAGAGTTTGCTCCAAGTTCTGGTTGGTTGATTGCAGGCCATTTTGAATCACCTGATGCTGCATTTGTAATGACTGAACTTCTTTCATCAAATGAGTGTTTTTTTGTGCCAATTCACCAGACTTTGTTTGATAAAATTCCAGTTCTTTCCTATAACAAATTGAATAATCCTTAAAGTAAAAATGAAATAAACTCACTTCAGCTTATCATTATATGTAGCAAAAACATTTTTTGTTTCTGTGTCAATGTTAGTCCCTTGTTTAACAGAAATTAATGTTTCTTTTTCTAGTAGAATTCGTTGAGCTCTAGCCATATACTGATCCTTTTCTATTTGCGATACTTCATATTGTTCATTTGCTCTTTCGAGTTGGAACTGTAGATTTGCATTTTCATTCCTCAATTCAGAATATAAATGGTGCATATCAAGAAGCTTTTTATTGAGATATTGATTTGCTACTTCTAATTTTTCTTGTAAGATTTGTGAGTCTCCTCCTAAAATGATACTACAAATATTTTTTGATCACACACTGTTCTAAAGACTAAATCATTTACCTATTATGTACAGAACTTGAAGATGACATTTGATCACTTTTGTCTAAACTTTTGACTGAGACATCAATACTGTTCTCATCCCCTGAACTACCTTCAACAGAACAGAACAAAAAGATTAAGTTATAATAAGGATCTACTTTACTTCACTACTTAGTATTCACAGATTATTAAAAGAGGTATAAGAGGACAAATAATATACCTTTTCAGCAAAGATAAGTTTCGGGCTTCTATCCCGAAAAAATAAAAAAAGTGGTGTTACATAAGTAGTTTTAACCCTGAACACGAATCCGGAGAAATCGTGGGGATCTTCAATACTTTTCGAGTTATGGCGGTAATCACCCGGTAATCCACCCGGAAATCCACCCGGAAATCAAACGTTTTACACAAAAAATCGACCTTCTTTTACTAGTAAACCTGACTCAATTTTTAGCCATTTTCATTTTTATATCAAGTTGGTAACTTGAGATATGCGCGGCTGACTATTCGAATTCAAATATGAGCAAACAACTTCTCCTTCATTTATATTTTCTATTGTTCAATTTGCGTAATTTTGAACTACCTATATATTTGTTGTGAAAGAAAATGTTTAAATTAATGAATTCTGTAAACAACAGATTTGCATTCATCAATTGAAAATGAAGGGGAAAGTTGTTCCTTATATTTGAATTCGAATAGTTGGCGGCGCAAATCCCAAGAGTTAGGTTAGGTTTCCTAGAAGGTAGATTTTTCTGTGTAAAACGTTTGGTTTTGGTGCTTGTTATTGTGAAATATTGTTAGATTAGCGTCTAAATAAAGTGTCGACAAAAAGGAGGCATATTGTGTGATTTTAAACTGAAAAATTCGTGTTTGTGAATAGTTCATTTTCAAGATTCAAAAGGCCATAATTCGAGAGGTATTTGAGACCCTCCGAAATTTCTTCCTATTTGTAGTCAGGAAAAAAAATACGTAAGTAACAGCACTATTTTTCGGGAAAAAGCCCGTTAAACTTACCTTTTCCATATTTTCCCGTTTATTTCAATAACTGGATTTCTTGGTTTTCAAAATACGTATCTACAAATATATATATATATATATATATATATATATATATATATATATATATATATATATATATATATTGTTGTTTTTGTTTAAAATTGTTTAAATATATATACATATGTATGTAAATTATAATGGATTTAGCAAGGGGCTACATATGAAAATATAAAGAGAAAAGTTATTGGGGATAACCCTCAAATTGTTGTGCAAAAGTGTGTGTTTAATGGGAAACATCATTTGCTCTCATTGTTTGACATGAAAGGTGTCCATTATTCCATTTTTCACAGTTAAAATTTTCAGTTTTTGATTTTTCTGATAAATTTGAGGAACCTGTGAGATTCGAAATTGAAATGCGCTCTGTAAATATATGCAGGCATAAGCAAGAAAGAAGATATGAACTTATACCATTAGATGAGAGTTTTTCTACCATGTCATAGATATATCCAGTGTTTGTTGAGTGATTACGTTCTTGATCTACAACGTTGTCTTCGACTAGCGAATTTGGGAAACCAGAATCAGAAGTCATAGAGTTGGACTCGTTCATTTCATTTGTAATATATAACTGAAGATCCTTGCTTGGAATTATATCATCATCAGAAACCTCTACATGGATTCTGGAATTACTCACGTTAAACAATCAAATAAGAAGACAAAAAGTATCTATACCAACTCCTTATCGCTCAATTTCGAATTTGATTCATTCAGTACTGTCGCAGCATTTTGATCTATTTTATTCAGGAGGTCTTCTGCTCGACCCGCCAAGCTGTGTAACCAAGCCATAGTTATTGTTCCGTAACCAATACATTCAGTTCAGAATACGAAAATTTCCGTAAAACCCAACTGTAATCGGTGACCCTTCTAATTTTTTTTGAGGTTATGTACTGACACTGACAAACAGTCGTCACTCGTCAGACCGTCGTGTCACTGACAGAGTGAAGTGTGACAGTGGACAGTGACAACTGACCGTATTCCGTGAGCCATAGAATTCTACTTTTCATCGAATAAGTGAGGTGTCATTATAGTTGATTTCACGGGAGAGACAGAGACATAACTGTCGACTATAGAATTCTATGGTTCTCGTAATCCCACCCCTGACACTTTGACAGTGTCACTGACATTGTGACAACTGACACGTTTTATGTGTTCTGTGACTGGACACTACTGATGCACATATCCGTCCGTATATACAGTGAGCAGCCACACCCTCATTTTTCATTGAGAATAAAATAATTTGAATTTTTTTTCTTCATATTATAGTACTCAGAAATACCTACCTTTATGTTGATGAAACATTCGTATATCCATTTTCCACGGCTAACTTTGACCAACTGAAAAGTGAAAAAGTGGGGATTTTTTAATCTCAAAATCAAATCAAAATATACTTTATTGTCCGAATAATGAGTTCTTGTTGACAAAGCATTTATAAATATATATTAAGAAGTATAAAATTAAAGAAAATATATAGAAGTGGTATGCTTAAATATATGTGTTGATAAATACATTAATCGTCAAAAAAAGGAAGAAAAGATAACAGGTTCATTATAGAAACTAGAACACCATAAAACAACTAGACATCAAAACATATCTAGATCACGATCAAATATAGGTATTATAGAGTCCTAAAATATAGCCTGCCATAAAAATAGCAATAATCACAAATTATTAGAAAAAGACAAATTCTGTTTCAGACTACTCTTAAACACCTTAGACCCCAATGCTCGACTCAATTGATTACATAAGGTGTCATTTGTAGGCGGCAATGTGATTATCTCTTTTTCATCAGTAATATTTGCTTAATTTTCAAAATTTCTCCACTTTTTACAAAATTCACAAAAATATTTAATTAATACTGCGAAAAATAACGATGTATTACTTTTCCATGGCAAGCTGTGACCACTTATTGAATAGTGAAAAATTGGGAAAAAATATATTAAGGATCTTTTATTGAAAAATTAAACCCTTCGCCTGGTTTGGGGGAAGTTATTCGACATCAAGGTCTAATTTTCTTCAAATCGGAACAAAATTTGAAACCTTAAAATTTCGGAATTAGAATGTTTGCTCTTTATGAATTATATACAAGTGGTTGAAATTGATGAACCTATTTTTGGGACATCCTGGAGCAAAAAATATTGCAACCATTGCTAGCAGGTAGCAAACTTGCAAATCTACAATTGAAACTATTACTTATAGTCTAGGTAGATGCACTCGTTAGCAGTAGCTGGAACAGTACCCCATTAGTTCTAGGTGGATGCATTCACTAGCGGTAGCAAAGTCAGATACCTACGACTGAGACAACCTTGTAGTCATAAGTAGGTGCAATCGCTAGCGGTACCAAAGTCATATACCTACGACTGCAACAATGCATCATAGTCATAACTAGGTGCACTCACTTGCGGTAGCAAAGTTCGAGAAAATAAGTTATTCGACAAAATCTAGTAATCCCAAGCGAGTTGTAATCAGCAAAGTCGACTTTATAACCACAGGTGAGAACTCGATCGCTTGTCCCCTATGCTATTAGAGTTTCTTGCTGGGGTTATTCGATTTCTAGCTGGGGTTAGTAAAATTTTTCCTCAGTGCATAACACAACATTTTCGCTAGTTACTATAATACTTACCTAAGTATAAAGTTGCTAATGTCTTTAGTTACCATGTTTAATGCCGATGAAATCTCAGTAGACTATGAGAACAATTGTCGATAATATTTTGACATTTGTCGCACTTGTTGTAAATGTTTGAGTTTATTGGTGTAAAAATGATGTTTTCCGCTGAAGAAACACGGGACATGATGAAAATTTATTATGAAAACCATAGAAACAGTTATGCTACAGCCCAACGGTTTATGGAAATTTATCCAGAAATTAGACAAAAACCTCAGCGAATTTGGATCATTCAATAAGAGCCACGCAAAAGTTATGGTAACAGAACTCCAGCCGAAATAGAGGAAAGTATTGTTGAAAAAGTTTTTTTTTTATTTTAATAAACTCTCAGTAATATCACTAAATTTTAAATTAATTAAAATTCATCGAAATCATCGGTACAAATTGCAGATGAATTGAATTTGCCATAAACGACAGTTATTTGGCGCACTTTCAGGAAGCATAATTTTAAATGTTACAAAATTAAAACGATTCATAAATTATATCCAGGAGATCCCGAAAGAAGAAGAAATTTCTGCAACTGGTTGCGTAGACAAATCGTAAGAGATGGGAATTTTTTCGTTTCGTTTTACAAATTGCGGTGTATTAATAGGAATAATGAACATGTCTGGTCTCAGACCAATGAAAATAATTTCAGAGAAGTTCAAAATTGTCTCGAAATGAAAGGACTCCAATTCGAACATTTATTGCGCCATTAATTTTTTTGTGTATATAAATAACTTCATTTTAATTTTCATTATAATTATAGTGTTCGTTTCGGATGTAATTATTGCTATATTTTTTTTCAGCTTATCAAAATACATATAATCTATTTTTGTTGTAGATATGTTTCAGATAATCATAAAAGGTTTTGCTATTCGAAGTTAATTGTGGAAATGCTCAAAGAGCATTGAAAATGCGAAGAAATGTGAATTGGTACCTAAAAATGAAAAAAATACTCTCGAAAAACACTAGGGTACATGGGGAGACGTGAAAGTTGCTATTGTGTTTTCATTTAACTCAGTAAACCAATTTCCAGGGCCGTAATTTAAAAGGGAATAATTCACCCAATTATAATAAAATATTACCGAAACATCCCGAAATATAAAATTAAATTTCATTTCTCATTATGAAGTGAACGTGTCGACGATCCAAAAACTACAAAAAAATACAGGTCCATATTTAAAACTTCAAAGATGGGGTAGCCCAAGTCAGATGACACCCTGTATAAAAGATTCACGGACATATTCTGATAGCCCACATCAAGTGCCATTAGCAAAATGTGGACAGATTTTCAATATATCTGCGATATAGGAAAAAAATAATTTGTGATTTTTTGGTTTTTCCTGTATATCTCCAGAACCAAAAGCGCTAAATTCGATTTTTTTTACATCATTGAATAGGTCTCTAAAATACGCAACTTTGCCACAATTTAACCGACATTCTATCTCTTATTGTTTACGAGATCTCCATGTACAGAAACGAATTTGAGTAGCCCTGTAGATATACAAACCCATATGTTATTTGACTAGGAGAGTTCTATTAGTGACTCCATAAGACAATGGGGTCACTAATAGAAAGAGATGAAAGAACATTTGTGACGAAATGTGACGTAGTTGGACATGTCATGGCCGCCATTCTCCATATATAGTGACGGACTAGCTCTTGGTATATGAGGAGTTACATGTGACATTTTTGTCATTGCCTAATTCTTTAGACAATGGTTTTGTTTCTTGGTTCGAGTTCGATCTGTACTCATGTCCAAGTACGTCACCATGACGCGTCGATGCTACAAGGTTCTGATTCGCTAGAGCTTATTAAACCCAAGGAGACTAAAATTTAACAAGGAGTGTTTGATTCCCATAAGACAATGCGGACACTAGTAGAAAGAGATGAAAGAACATTTGTGACGAAATGTGACGTAGTAGGACGTGTCATGGCCGCCGTTCTCTATAGACAGTGACGGACCAGCTCTTGGTATATGAGAGTTACTGCTGACAGTTTTGTTGCTTGACTCGAGTTCGACTCTGTACTCATATCCAAGTACGTCACTATGACGCGTTGGTGCTACAAGTTTCTGATTGGCTAGAGCTTATTAAACCCTCCTTGTTAAATTTTAGTCTCCTTGTATTAAACCCTCGTTGGTTTACTCCACAGAACTCATACTTATATCTTATGACATAAGTATGAGTTCTGTGGTTTACTCTCTTTGGGGCAACAGCACCTAAATTGGGAAGAAGAAATAAACTAAAAAAGAAGAAGAAGAGAAGAACTCACTGTGTGTAATTGTCACTTGACACTTGTGCACTCCATTGTTAAATTTTATATGTCAATATTTTTACCATTATTGTATTTTTTTTTCGAAATGATAATAAGCAACAATACTCTCCGCAATAATTAGTACTGAAAGATTCCATACACATGTGTAAGTTATGGTCTCCTAGAACTGTTATGAAATATGACTTTGAATGTTGTAAATTTGACTTAAATGCATGACGAGCATAAATATGGGTAATTGCTTGAAAAAGTCAACTACTGATGATATTTCATTGTTGAGAGGCAGTGATAGTGTCCGAGAATCTTCATCGGACCAGTTGGGACCGCCAACTTATCAGGTAAGTGGCTGTCAGCTTAGTCTGAACAATACTAATTTTTTTTTTCGAATAGGAATCATTCCCGATTCAAGCTGCTTCACCCGTCTATCATCCATCACCTAGTGTAACTCGTTCAATTGCCCAGCTAACGGAGGAGGAACAGGTGAAAATTGCCAAAAGAATAGGGCTGATACAGCATCTCCCAACAGGAACTTACGATGGTTGCAAAAAGACTAGGGAATGTGTTATTTGCATGGGGGAATTTTTGGTAGGTGATGCACTGCGTTATCTTCCATGTATGCACACTTATCACATGACTTGCATCGATGATTGGCTGATGAGGAGTCTTACTTGTCCTAGTTGCTTGGAGCCTGTTGATGCTGCCTTGCTTACCAGTTATGAGACCAATTGACGACCAGTGCCTTTGCATCTGATAGTAAAACACTGTGATCTGAACTGTTTGTTTTTGTGGGCGCAAATGAGTTATGAGAGGCTGTGATAATAAATTAGCAAAGGAATAATTATAGTAGGCTCAGTTTGTATCTTGTATTTTTGTTAGCTTCTATTAACAAGATTGGTCAATTTTGCACCTTTTTTTTCCTTTGGAGAGTTATTCTTGTTTGTGTGCTGTTGAAAAGAATCTGAACTGTCTTGCTTGAGGACTAGTATAGTCATGCATTTATCAAATTCATCAAAACTATTTTATATTTGGCTTCTGAATAAAGATTTCAATTAAGCGGGATAGTTGTTCTCTGTAAAATACTCGACAATTTTAAATTATGGATTAAGTAACAGTTACCCTGTATTGTTGACTTGTACATTGTGTTGACATTTTTTCATCAATCAACTTTTTTTGTTTCATGATCATTATTACTGTCACATAAGAACTTCTTTTTTAATTGAAACAAATTTTGCTTATCTTTTTGTCTTAATTTTTATGTTGCAACTAACAATGATCACTATAATACTCATGATTACAAAGAATATATTTTTGTGATAAATTTAAAATCATGATGATATTGGAGAATTGTTGTTTCATTATTGATAATATTTAAATTCTTCAGTGGGTAATCTAGGAGGTGCTTGATTTTTTGTTGCACTTCCCTTCCTGAATACTTTCTTATGCTATTTTACATTACAGACTTTTTGCTACAACTTTATTGTAAGCAATCTGAATTTGCACACAATAATTTTATATGCTACTTTTATGACTTTTTCCACAGTTTGTTATGAATGACCTTGAATATTTCTATACTTTTGGGAGCAATAAAGTCGCACGCAGCAAAAATGCTCAGAAACATGCGCAGTTGATTTAAAAAAGTCTATCAACTTGAAAGGCACGTTTTTCAGTAAAGTTTGTAATGTAAAACGTCCGTAATGTAGTGGAAAACTACTTTGTAATTATTCCTAATTCCTAGAATTCACACAAACTATTAAGATTGAATAACAACATAATAAAAATATTAATTGTGGAAATCAACTAAGTATATAATCGAGAAAACAAATTCAACAGGGTATAATTATTACGATCCAGTTGGTTTAAGTTAAGCATTTAGTATATTTCAGTTTATTGGTTCTCAAGGATTCTAAATAGTTGAGCTTGATTCTTTTATTTTTTTATTGGAGAATTTCGAAATTTTCATTAAATTCATGATAAGCATGTTAAATTTGTTATCTGTTTTATTGTTTTATTTAACTACTATGATTCTTATGAATGTGGGTTTTGAATGTTCCTCCTATTTTGCCAAGTTATACCTTAGGGCAAGATTAACAGTTCAATTTATGTTATTTATAGACTCCCTAAGTTTTGAGATTTCAGTGTTTTTTTATTTTTGGTAGGTTATGTATATATTATATATATATATATATATATATATATATATATATATATATATATATATATATATATATATATGTGGATCCTATCATATCCTCAACAACAAACAATGATATAATTACAGAATTTTAACTTATTTCCAGACCAGCAATAGAAAAAGTTCAAGAGTAGCTTATACAATAAGTAACTCTTTGAAAAGATATAAAAAATAACGAAAACAAAGCACTAAAATCTCAAAAATTATTCTCTAAACTAAATTATGGTTCCTACCCTAATGTATATGATGGCTAAACAAGAAGAACTTTAAAAGACGAATATCTTACGTGTTATGTAAAAAAGTAAAACAAAATCAACATGCTGATAATATTTTAGAAGATCAAAACTTTCCACAAAGTGGAAAAAATTAGGTGAATATCTAACGAAAAACAATTACCTGGTTCTGGCTAATACCACGACAGACATTGAACTACATCTGACAGATATTGGTGCAACGTTTCTCAAGGAGAACACTATTGTAAGTGCAGCCTGTATCAAACAACAGAGCTTATTCATCCTTTTTTTGGCTGGAAATGACCACCTGCATACACCAGTGTAGGTTAGGTAGGAATTAAACTCAATTATTTAGAATCCAATGGACTGAAAAATACTAATAACTTATTAACGACCAACTACCTTGTTGAATTTGTTAATGAGTATTATCAAATCTTGATAGTTTGTATGAATCACTCGAAATAGAAAATATTACTGTTGATACAGGTAGTTTCCCACCACATTAGAAAGCATTTAAATTATATATTTCAACGAAAATTAGTTGTACTAATTCACTTGTTTTGAAATCAAATCGTTTATACCTATGTGTTTAGATACTATTGATTTCCATGAAGTAGACCAGACAAGCAAAAAAAAAGATCAATTACCAGATGATTTTTTTGCAGAACCATTAACAGTTGATTTTCTCAAATATAAGTATGCATTCTTGAAAGTCATGATCAGTATGCTTCATGAAAAATACAAACTTGAAATCGCCTTTTAATCCTTTTACTTGTTTGTTTATATCGTTTGAAACTCATTAACCAAATACGTTCACGTTGTAGTAGTTATCCGAGTTTTATTTGAAATACAGTATCAAACAGATGGATAAACTGATACTGATAAACATATCCGTGTATCAAGTGGGATTAGGAAACAAAAACAATATAGTTAAGCATAAAGCCATGAACTAAATCTGGGTTTGGAGCCTTCTTCATAAATAAACAGTGTGCATCACTTCTTATGGAAACACCCCCGTAATTTTGCCGTAGAACTCCGAAATTTGAAGAATCGAAAGATACATAAAATGTATAAAATAACCTCGAAGGGATCACTGACATTTCCGAAAAATCGTAATAGGATACAAAATAGTTCCACTTTGTTCTAGAAGAAAATGCAGTTGTAAAAATTCCAAATATGTCTCACTTCTCAAGAAAACAATACCGTAACATTCGTACATTTTTGCTGTATCTATCGGTATTGCAAATTTCACAGTTCTACGTCAAAAATTGGGTACAGGAGTTTTTCCTTGAGAAGTGAAATAATTTTTAATTTTTTTAGGAATAAAATGGATTAGTAATAGAATGGTTGTTCTGAATACGTATCCGACGACATTTTCGACCATTTTGCTTCCTACCATGATTTTTCGGAGAGTCGGTAGTTCCATCGCTGCTAGCGTGCAGTATATATCGAGGTCATTTTGTACATTTTTGGTGTGTCTGACGATTCTACTAATTTCAGAATTCTACCGCAAAAGTTACGGAAATTACGGGAATGTTTCCATGAGAAGTAAGACTGTATGGTTCACCTTCCTTCTTATTAGAGTAGTAGTAGTTTTTAAAGAATTTGTATATAGACTGCAAATGAATCTGCCATGAGTTTCAAATTATAGATATTGATTTTTATCACAAATTTTCATCGGTACATCTTTAGTACTATACCGGGTGAGGTTCCCCCTAATTTTTTAATAGTTTTGAGAATATAGGTTTTGAAGTTGATATGTCGCTATAGTTTGAATATGGTTATTTTGTCGACTCAACTAAGAATTCAGCACATTCGATTTAAACAAGAGTGACCCCCACACTTTTTTTCTTCAAATGACACCCTGATAAGCAAAGTGAGAGTTTGTTTTTCTTATTCAATATAAGCTGTTTGTTTGTTTTGTTTTATTATATCAAATTCTTTGAAGAACATCCATTTTTGAGAACACTCTTAATAAAACATGTTGCATCTTTGGTTCCATTCGGAAATCTCCAAAACATATCACACAAATGATCTGATAATTCATCATTTTTCATCATGACGACGTGAGAAGAGCTTGTTGATGTATGAGAAATATGGTAGTGTAAGCATTTCTTTATGGACAATACTATGTTTAGGAAAATATGGGCGCTGCAATTCTTTGAGAACCCCAAATGTACCTTACCTCGCAACTTCCGACGCCGTTCGAAACGATATACCGACATACCAAATTTGAAACTTGTATCAGTACCTATAGTAAAATTGGGGGTGTCTCACCTCGTGGTCACCCGGTACATATTTTTTGTGTAAGATAATCTTTTCATTTCAAGTAGAATTTTTAAATGTGGTTCTGCTTTTCGTTTAATTGCAAGTTTTTTAAATCTCATTCTAACACAATACATTTTATGGCTTTAGAAAAGTAACAACATGAATGTGAGTACAGCTAGATTCCTTTAAACTGCATTAACTGGTAATCTCTCCTATTTGTGTTGTTGTTAAAAAAGGGAGTTAAAGATGATTAATCTGAAAAACTAAAATCACAAAACCATGTAGTGAATGCATTGCAGCAATTACATAATTAATTTCAAGGATTTGGAGTTTTCTATAGATATTAAAAAGTTGATTGAAAATGATTAAACCTCAAACTTCGTACAATCCAAAACATCCAATAATCATTTATTGTAAACTCTCAGATATAGTTAATCATAATTAATTTGTGGTAATTAATATCCAGTATAATTCTATATTCGCGCTCTATATTCTATATGGTTATTTCTTGGCTTATAGTTGACTTAAATGTAAATAGATAGGTTGATTCGTGTTTACTTTAATCATGTTTTTCGTACTTTGAAGTGGTGATAGTATGTAGAATAATAATGGAGTTGAACCAAATTGTAAAATCAGAACAATTCATCACATTCCTGTCCATCATATTGTAACAGGTTTTTATTGGAGGTTTATCATATATTGAAAAAATAAAAAAAAACGAATGAGTTTGTCTAATTTGAAACCATTGCCCTTATAATTCATAGAACTCAATAGAAAAAGTGTACAACATTCATAAAACTAATTGAAAATTAGCACCCAACAGGTTTTTCAGAACAATAACTACTTGAAAAAGTTCAAGCATGTTGAATTTATTTTCACTTTACGTTTACGTTTATTTCACTTTACGTTCACGTTTATTTTGTCATGTCTTAACATTGGTAACAATATTGGACCAAAGACAAATTATGTTTTCATGATCGTCCATAATATAATTGTTTAGGCAATGATACTATACGAAGTTACCTATTTTGTTTGATGGCCTGATTTCATCATATTTTTTAAGAAAATAGCTTCAATAGCTCTATTATACCGCCAAAACTTTGAAATAAAATTCGATTTTTTTTTATTAAAAAAAACGTGATAGCAAATTTATAAAATAAAATTTGAATCGGCCAGTGGATTTGTGATACACAAATCGGTGTAAAAGAAATTACACAAAAAACTAATTATAAAATTTATTATTATTTTCTAAAAAGCTATACTTCTTCGTTAGTATACTTGCGGTGCAAATAAACTTAACTAATGACTTGAATACATTTGATATCTGTAACAAGATAAGTGATTTTTTTTTAAAATGAATCTGTATCTGAGGCGAGCACAGGAAACAAATAAACTTTAATAAAAACTTTTTGGAGAAAAGCTTTTATTTAAATGCACTAAAAAGAAGATAATAAATTTTAAAGTGAATTAAACCCATCAATTTGTTACATTATTAAATTTTAAATGACATAAAAACTTGTCGCGAGAAGTATCTATGTGTATTTCTTATTGTAAATTAAATTTAAAATTACCTCAAGATTTATTCTCGCGACAAGCTTTTATATCATTTAAAATTTTATAATGTAACAAAATGATGGATTTAATTCACTTTAAAATTTATTTTTTATCAGTGCATTTAAACAAAAGCTTTTCTCTAAAAAGTTTTTTTTTTTAAGTTTAATTATTTATTTTTTAGCTTTTTTTAATGTGTTTCTCAGTCTGTTCATTTCAATTAATGCGTCATAGTTGCACGGTCGCTTGCCTGTTAATTTACCGTTGGAAATTTTTCAGAATTTCTACGAGTTCTCTATCTAGCTTTCAATGGTCAGATCATTTTCACTATTTTTAAGGATTTTCTTGATTTCTATTTCGCGAGTTTTCCTAATTTTCATCGTGACAGGAAAGGGGGGCGATCGATTTTTTTTTCATCATTATTTTCCATGTCCGAAACTGTTGAAACATTTTCTGAATTCCTTTGCGTTCTCCATCCAGCTTCAAGGAGGGGAGTGAAATTTGTTTAAACCATAATATTCGACGGTCAGATATTTTTCACTATTTTTACGGATTTTTTCGATTTCGCGAGTCTTCCAACTTTTTTCGAGAAAAAAGGGGGGGAGCGAGCCCCCTCTACCTATTTTTTTTGCTGTAATTTTGACGTCCAAATCCGTCAAGAAAACATCCGAAACCCTACGCGTTCTTTATCTAGTTTTCGGGGCAGGGGGGACAATTTCTTCGGCATTAATGTATTGTCATCGGAACTGAACCAACATGTAAAATTTCAATTCCATAGGATAAGAGGAAGTGGTTCTAATTCAGCTTGCAAGATTTGCACCCATCTAACACAAAACACACAGTGCAAGTTAAAAAAGCTTCTAAAAAATTGACAACATTATGATTAACTGTTAAATTTTTACAATTCAAACTGATCTAATGGAGCTTTGTAAATTAAAATATTCCACACATATAATATGTGATATACAGGACAATTATCCAATATATTTTGATAACTTAAATTTATAATTATGCTATATTTCTGTTAAGAATAAATATTTTTAATAAAATTTCTGTAACACCCATTTGATAGAATTGCAAATCCAGTGATGTAGTCAGATTTCTCTTGAAAAAATTGGATTTATGGGACTTTTGGGAATTAAATAACTTCAAAGTATGCCTTGAAAATTTGACTTTCAAATCGAATTTATGGGACTAAACAACAATTTTAGAGGGGTGCTACGCTTTCTACTCTGTATAAGAATACAGAAAACTTCACTAGGTAGATTGACTGGGAAATCCAAATGGTTGTAAGGGGCGACACGAGCAAATGGTTTAAGATCTACATTCAAGATGTCGCTATGTGTTCAGCGCGTTCTGCCATCGAGAACTAGACCACCAAAGTTCGGCTGCTTTTTTGAATATTCTAAAAAAACGATCGAAGGTACTAGTAAATTTTCGTGTACCTGTAATGGGGATTTTTTTCAATAGTGTGACCTATCCACACAGCTGGTTACTGTTCTGACGTAACGGATGTGGAAGTTATTAGGTTTATTCGAAAACCACTCAGAAAGTGTATAGTGTAATGTAGAAATTGTAGTGCAATGTAAAAATTGTAACGCAGTGTGGGGTAGTGGGGGTGTAAACTGTAAAGAATGTTCAAGAAGTTTCAATTTTCGATTCAGATGAGAAATTTTAGAATCGATATTCTATGCCAGACAAAAATGAATCATAAAATGAAAATGAATTATTAATAATCCAGCCTAATAAATAATTCAATTTGCTTTGCTTTATCGAAAATATTCAGAATTCACTCGTAAAAGTGTCCCTATGAATTCACTTATAAGTATAAGTGCTAATCCTGTCAGACAATCTTGGCCACAGGAGTTTCTCGAGCCTATCATGTCGCTGAATATGTGGCTGGCATGTCACCAAAACAAGTAGGTATACCTACGTATATATTGGTTTTATGTGGTTTAGTGAAGCGCTCATTCAGCATGGGCAACCTAGCTACGATATTCCAGGCAGAGGTATATGCCGTTGAAATGTGTGCAAGTGAGTTGGAAAATCGGTACCACATAAGAAAAACATTAAAAATGTTACCCTACTCTGGATACCAGGTTACACTGACCCAGAAGGAAATGAAATAGCGGACGCCCTGGCAAAAATAGACCGAAACAACGTTCACTGGGCCAGAATAACTGCTAAGCGAGTTTGCAAATAGAACTGAGAAGAATGTGAAAACAGCCTGGGCAGACAATAAAAGACTCGAGTATTGGCGCAGTCTACTGGGCGTTGTCCATTCCAAAGCATTCATCGGATGCACAAGGACTCAACCAGGACACTTACAAACTACTGGGACTCAGTATAGCATAGCCCGGAGTTTTAGTAGGTTTGCTCACTGGCCATTGCAAACTCAAACACCACATGCATACATTGGGCATAGTACAGGATGCAGAGTGCCGACTACGCATGGAGAATGATGAAACGGTTAAATATATTTTTTTGCACATGCCCTGTAGCGGCTAGAACCAGTTTTTCCTTATTTGGCAATACAGTAGCAATGCAAGAAAACCTGGAGGATTGTTCTCTCAACGAACTCATCAATTTCGTTAAGCTATTGGATATAATGGGAGAAATATAAAAAAGAGTGAGCCGCAATAGGCCGAGAGCCGCGATGGAGGGCATGATGTATAGTCCCCTCACATTTGAACCTTCTAGCCTAACCTATCAGCCTTCATTGTAGAAGCGCGATGATGGAAATTTTCGTGAACTTTCCCCCAAGTTCGGCTTTTCTTTGGGCAAAAATGAAACAAACTTTGAAGTAAAAGATCTAGTTTCTAATTTCAAATATATCAGCCACTTATATATAACTTTCAAGCCAAGCGTACTGGAATTTTCTACTTTCGTTTTCTGATGTTACACTGAGAAAACCATAGTTTTTTCTGATGATACCTATTTGATTTTTGTCTCCCTCAGTCGGCTCCTTGTTTTTGAAGAAATAAATACCAGTATGTTTTGGAACTGAACCGGTAGAGATACAATAAGTACGGCTTCCAATACCTCCTTCTTCATTAAACATATTCTCGTTTGTCGTTGGCATTTTCTTATAAAAGTAATTGAATGGAGAGACTATCGTTTTTCGTTTACTAGTTAGTTAATGAAGATGGAAAACACAAAAAAATGTTTAAAACCAGTTGATTATTCTAAGTCTAGTATCCTGCAAGTACCTAGTTTTACACTTTCATGCAGTTGTTCACGACGACGAAATGACCATAGACAACTGAACACGACACAATGAAACAACATGCACAATTTCAATTTGCTATGCACAATACAACTGAATGATTAACACTAAAAACAAAACGTTTAGAGTGAAACATGATGCATATTCAATGATGACATTTTTTTAAAGAGATATTGTACTACCGATAAATTGCAAATTGGATCAAACAAAGGGACGCACACAGTACAATGGCATTGTGTACCCATCAGAACTGCGATTTGTTTCGATCTCTGATGCAATAACCAACTCAAATTTAGAACAAACAAATGGTAAAACATAAATTTCACATTGTGAAAGGCTTTCGCGGCCATCGTTGAATGAATGATGGTTTTTCGGGTTTTTAGGCCGACGTTTATTTAGAAAAAAACTCGACGTTTCGCCAACACGAGTGGTTGGCATTTTCAAGAGAAATGTTCACAGTTTCGATCACTGAACACTGAACACTTGTTACAAGTAGTGTTCAGTGATCGAAACTGTAAACATTTCTCTTGAAAATGCCAACCACTCGTGTTGGCGAAACGTAGAGTTTTTCTCTAAATAAACGTCGGCCTAAAAACCCGAAAAACCATCATTCATAAATTTCACATGTTTATTTCACAGTTCAATCATATTTTCTTAACAAAATTCTTGTATAGGTTTATTTCTAAATGTAAAGGATTTTTGTCGAAGTATTTTTTGTTATTTCCGTCAACAGGCTGCATCCTTACGCACTCCTGGATTTGTCAATAGGCCGTATAGGGCGCGGCCTAGGGATGGCAGAAACGGAAAATTATTATTTTAGAAAGGTACATGAGGCGGCGGAAATAAAGTATCCCACAATCATAAAAAATATAAATCCGGCACTGCCCTTACGACAACTTTCACAAGTCTTCGAGAGACTTGTGCGAAATAAGCAAGACATAGCCCTCACCTTTATTGAACGTGTGATGCCGTGCACGAGACCGGTGAGAATGGTAGAAATTGAACCCACGCCCCTATGTTTGAGAAGCGAACGCTCTACCATCACAAAGTGATATTCTGTATAATAATATTGAAATCTCAAATATCCAAGTTTTTCAACTTGAAACACTTTACAGAAATATGTTTTACTTTTCAGATAAAATTGATGACTAACCACATTATACCTATTTACTCGTTATTCATTTGATATTAATACAATTCAAATTGATTTGGATAATACATTTTAACGGAAAACTATTTGGAATTTAAACACCGGCAGTTCGAAATGTAAATGCGGGCCTGTTCAAATCCGTAATAAAACAGAAAGAATGCGAATAACAAAATCAGATCAGAATACACAAACCTTTATGAAAGCGTTTTATGGATGCACTTTATTTGTAGAGGAAAATTCGAAGGGCCATCTCTGTCATGTTGTATACATATGTAAATCCCAAGTTTTTCGTGTGAGATATGTAGCTGATTTATCTGAAATGTAAAGTGGGGAAGAGAAATAGGTGGCCATGCGCTAGGCTGTTGCCTTGACGACGTCGCCATCTCTCACGATTCTGAATACTTGGGATCATTTAATCCAAAAAAATTAAAACGCAGAGGTGCGGAAGGGAATATTTAGTTCCCAACTTTGATACGCGATTCATATGATCCATTTTATTTCCGGATATCACCCACAATACATTTATTTCCATATCTCTCGGATTCACCATTTTTTGATGATCGGGTCATTATCAATTATTGCTAAAATTTATTTATGAACATTGTCATCCTTTTCCAGAAGAATTGGGGAAACTTCATCAGATGATTTTGGAAAGGAATCTGACAATAACTTTGAGCCAGCATTCAGCACATATGGTTGAATGGTAATCTGACTTTTGATGGTAATGAATATCGATTTAGGCCTGTAAGGGCTTTTCTTGTTGTTGTTATAGAGTAAGTGAGGTAGTGCATAGTGACTTAGTTACCTACTTGAAACGTGTAAATTATTTAAGTTGTTCAGCGAATTTTCAACTCTGTTATGTGTTTTATATTTATCGCAATTGACCTTGGGAGGGCACTCGTAGATGTTTCGAGAAAATGATTTTATTTCCTGTTTCGAAGAGTTCAGAATTAGAATAATCATTTATTTCATTCAGATACCCAATTAGATATGGAACATGTTACAGCACAAATTTAAAATAAGATAGTACAAACAAGTCATTTTCATAATAATAAATTCATCAGGTAAGTGTAAGAAGAAAATATGGAAATTATTATTTTCTGAAGAACTCTGTTAAATTATTGAATGAGACTTTGTCAGTGATTTTGGAAGATGACTTTTAATTTTGAATTATGAACTGCATCTGTCTAACCTGAGACAGATCGTAATTTACACCTACTCTATCGGTTTCCGGTATCCCATTTCCCTTGAATAAGATATCAGACTCCAAAAGACAATATTTTCTGTTACAATGCAACAATGTTGTTACAGCATTATCAATGGAAAGATATATTTTCATGTTTATATAAGGGCTACGAGTACCTACATAACATGTTATAGGTATATGGTTTTTGGGTTGTTTACATATTTATTCAAATCATATTTGGAAGAAAGCAGGTATAAATTGTGCTTAATGTTATTCATCACGTATGGAAGATTTGAAAAATTGTTAAATTTTTTCGATAGAAGCAAAATGTGCATACCTAAATTCTCAATATCCTGAGTACTACAACTCGTAGACGGAAATAATAGTCAGTGACGTCAGTTACTAAGTAGTTCAGAAACAAACCAATAAGAGCGGCTGGGATTCACTTCCCGCCTCTTCTCCTGCCTCGCTTGCAAGGGCACCCTAATGCTAAGAATACGTCACTGACTATTATTTCCGTCTCCGAGTTATAGCAGGGAAAGGTTTCTTAATTTGCCCGTGTTGGCGCATTTTACAACTTGCTCACTCGGTCGACTTTATGGAACCAAGGGATTTGTGAAATATAAAAAGCAGAAAGGACACTAAAAGTGGCTATCCGAATATAACAATATAATGGAAGAAAACTCTAAGAGGAACCCGAAGAGCTCTCTCAATGAGAAAGAGGGTGGGTTACTGAGGAAAATTGTGCTATCACAGTTTTTGCTAAGATATTTCTTGCTACCATAATAAGAAAAACTATTACTATAACACGTTTCCGAATAGAAGCAGCACAGGAAGATGTAGTGCTGTCGCTATTAGGCAACCAGTCTAGGACAGTGAGTTTTTTCATTAGGAAATTAAAGTTTTATAGTCAAAAATTCACTAGTTATTAACATGCCCGTGGCCGTAACGTTTTTGCTTACGATAACTGGATATTCGAATAGAAGTTAACCCTCTTCCGGTAATACAGTTGTCAACCTTCCACTATAATAGTACTCAATGAACTTACTTACGGTTATTCTGTTGCTGATATTTCAACGGAAATTACCCCTCAGTCCGCCCAAACAGTGCTTCTTACGAACAAGCAACAGGGATTTATGCGATATTAACACGGTATGTGATCACTGTGATCTGTAAGAATAGTAAGTAATAAACTAATCAGGTTTAGTCTTTGAATATTGAAAGTTATTATTAGGTAATCGAGCTAATAATGACTTACAATATTTCTTCTACAAGATTGGGAACTAGCCGAATTCATCATATCTTTCGGAAGTAGGCTTGCATTTTCATTCGTGTTTTGCTTGTTACTGGTTTATTGCTTGAATCTCAATTCATATTTCAATTATGATACGCAAGAACAGCGTACTGTGAGAACGGCTTAGGCATAGAAGAGACTTTCATATATGCTCAGCTTTTTAACGTACTATATTATGATTATATAGGGTTGTCCATCGAAGACCCACTTCTATATTTTTCTCTTAAAAACTTAATAATTAACTAAGTATTATTTTTCTAAACTTCATTCGAGGAATTTTCGTTTATAGACTGAATAGATGACAAAAGCTTTCATCCAATTGATGATGATATTTATTGCCAACTCCTTCCAGAAATTGGACTGAAACTGATTTTGAAAAACAATTTAAAGAAATCACGAAAAATGAGAAATAAAACTTTCTATGTTTGTATACCACTTCTATTTATTTTGTAACCAACGTTTACTGCAGTTTAGTCCAAGGCCTGTCATTAGTGACTAACGGTCATTGTTACTTTGGGCATAGCTCACACTATAAATATCAAAAAAATTTGGACTACTAAATAACACTAATCATTCTCAGAACTGAGAGCACTTTATACTTCATCTGGTGTAATTCAGAATATTTTCTCAATGCATTTCATGTTTTCGATGATGCACCTTTGATCAGGAATGGGATGTTTTGTTTAAGTTAAGTGTATTTTCCTACATTTGAAGTTCACTGTATCATCAATATCAATAGCCATCATTGCATTAATTAACATGCTTTGGTAGAATGAATACCGCTTATTCAAATAATAAACACAATCCATTAATTGAAAATTGAATGTACACCAATGATTGAATCAACGAATGTAATTCATTGCTTTCAAGAAAACTCCATTTTAGTAACGACCAACATGAGTTCAATGATCACCATTGATTGAATTGATGTAAAATATCTCTCGTCGCAATGAACGATTTTATTGTAGGTATCAATAATACAGCATTTATTTTAAGAAAGAATAATAATAATCAATGTGATTTCAAGAAATCAATCAATCGAGTGAATAATTTTCATTCGTTTGATGAATGGAATTCATTAAAATAACGAACCCATTTAATGTACCTACTTGATCATCTTGAGCAATTAACGAAAGTATTCTTTAATATTATAAACATCCACATTTTGAATAGTATCGATAACCAGTGCTACATTGACATAAAGATTGCGTTCATTGAACCAATATTGATGAAACTGTTCATTGAGTCATTTATTTTTTCATTGTATTTAGGTACTGATTTTTTTCTGTGTATGCTAATACACAATCACGATTTTGGTATTCAATTTCGTAAATATATGTAAAGTTGGGATTTTGTTTTCCGGATTACCTAATAATTTCACATTTCTTGCCGCGACACTCGACAGTCAGTAAATATCAACAAAATTCCAGAATTCTACTAACACTAATACATTGTCAACCACTTTCAAACAAAATTCCAAAAGGCTATCAACATATCAATACCGACAGAGAGAAGTCTCTTCAATCATTCTTTCGGACGGTTGATATTGAAAAATGATGTGTTTAATTTGGTGTTCCGGTAAGCAAGAAAACTCATATGCACGAAATATTCTATTTCGAGTCCAGGTATCCGACCCCCTGAAAGTATCACAAAAGAAGTATCATATTAAATCTAATAGTGGCTGTAAAAGTCACTTTTCAAAGGTCATTGTTAATACATTCATTCACAACGACAAATTGCATCAAAAACAGGAAGTTGGTGTAAAAACCATCCATCCACCAAACGTGCCTTTAACCGCTTTGACTTGGTATTCTTCCTATGTGTAGGCTCCCTAATCCCATTCAAGCTGTTTTGTTACAGGGCCGAACTAGGGAATTTCGAAAATGTCACATTTTTTTTAAAATTTTATTGATTTGTATGCAGTGAGATCTGTGTTTTGATGGTCATGTTCGTGATTAGAACAGTTGTGGAAAATAAAGATAATGATACTAATAGGTATCACAATTCTTATTCGAAAACCACACAAATCAAGAGTAAAAAACATGTGAATACAATTGTACTAAATGATAATAATAAAATGCGAACTTCAACTTTTATAGCGACAACATAGGGATATATCAATTACTTATTAACTGTTTTTCTAATTGAGCTTGAAATCGCTGGCTGGGATAAAATGAATATGAAATAATATTTCATATTTTTTTAACTCCCAGTAATGTGCAACAAAGAAAATAATTAAAATGGATTGTATTAATTCAAAGTTATTTTGAAGTTAATAAATAAGTTTTGACGGGCTGCTCTGATAAATATATCTCCGGATATACCTATATGCAGGGAGGATCAGAATTCGTATTGAAAAAATCAAATGGGGTGCAAAGAAACCTTTTGAACATGAATTTTGGATATAAATATAATAAACATTTTTAGATTTTATTGTATGAATTTCATGTTCCATTGATCAATCAGTGAAGTTATCAATGAATGTCATAAATGAATTCATAAATCAATGCACAATAATCTTAGTGCGTCCCTGTCCTTCAGACTTTGAAAAGATTTAAGTGGGAATATGCATTCCTCCCCAGGTATAATGCCGGCTGCTAAAAGTCCTCTTGCAATATTAACTTTACACCTTTACGGATAGATGAGACCCCAGCTTATTTTCTGCGTCGTTAAGTTGAACGTGGCACAAATATTAGCCTTTTGTGTCCTTCGCAAATCTGTCTCATTATTAAAATTAGCTTTGGGTACCCTATTGAATCTGTTCGCTATTCAGCTATTACCGTCAATTTATCGTCTTAGAATGCGTAAATGATGGCATATAAAATTAAAAGGAACAACATTGATGAACTGCTACGTGTTAATAGGTTTTCCTAACGAATAAAACTGAGAAGGATGAATTTGTCGCAAGAAAAACCTAGTAGTATTGGTGGTACTTTACTTTTTCACCAATCGGATGATAGCCGATGCTGTAGTTTTCAAGGTATAAGCTTGATGGAAATAATTATCTGAAAATGGAATTATAGTGCAAAAATACTATGAAAGTTCATAAAAAGTGCTTTCATCGTCAACACCCGGAAGTTTAACTTGCAAACCTCGGTAGATTGCCAAGTTGATAGTGCCCTTATTTTCAACGCGAGTTCCAAAATACTCATGCAAGTTGGTCCCTTAGTATTTTGGAAAATTCCAAGGTGTGATTTATCATTCCATTGGGTGATTTCTCGAATAAATTTCAGTTCAAAATCTTACATGCAAGTCTTTGCATTTTTATTATTATTTGCAGTTGCCGTTGATTTTTCTTGTAGCTGTTGGATTCTAATCACGACACCCGAGTCATAGAAAATAGAAGACTACTCTTTTACCACTGAGCCACAGTTCTCATATCTAGACCTAACCTTCAGGTCTTGAATAAAATCAGTAAAATATACGAAACGAAAAAGTAGGACTTGACGAAACGTTTATTATTATAACTTGTGTAGTAGTACCTACACTTCGAATTATAGATTATTGGCTGTGGCGACTTTGGTTACCATAATAATGACTATAATTAGTTGCCATTTCTAGCAATATCCATGTGCGTATTTTCATCTCTGTTACAATTGTTGGTGTGGAATACTAAGAATTCTGAAATTTTATTTGTATTGAGGTTTTCGGCCAGATCCATATTCGCATTTTTAAATAGAAAGGCACTTAAATATAGTAAAATTGATACATGGCACTGAAAAGTCTTTTATACCCGATTCAATCGACTCTATCTCCTATCGTTTTTAAAGAACTAAAAAAATCTCATGGCTTAAAATGTTGGTATTACATTTTTTGTCTCATGAAACTGACATGTAAAATGAAATGAATATGAACAGTAAAAAATTGTAGACGTTCATGAACTGATAAATGCTTTCTATTGTTTTGGCAGGGATAACCTCGGAAACCACGCGTACTTTTTAAACTATAGTTCGTATGGTTTTAGTGAGATTATATAAATATAAACAGAGAATAGAAAATTATAAGTTTTCAAAAACTCTTGAAATGGGCCTAGATAATAGTTTTCACATAATTATTTTCAATTCAGCCTTCTCTGGCAGCTTTCAATAGCAACTCAAATTACGAAGGTCGTGTATTAATTGTATTATATCTTCACAACTATTGTTTTCTATATAAAGGATTGTGATAGAGTTTAATGGTACCTACCATGTACCATTTACCCTATAAGAATTGTACAGGAAAACACGGCAATCTATCTTTGTGAGAAATAAACAATCTCTGTTTGGAATTTAGAATTATTTAAAATGCCAAAATTGCCTTTTCTTTCTCAATTCTTACATTTCATAATTATTTTTAATCCGATACACTTTACCAAAATCCCATTTTCTTATGGAAAATATTTTCCACTAACAAATCAACAAAATAATCTAAAATCTCAACTCATCTTTTAGGTTTGATTTATTTATATTTGGATTTATTTGTTGTTTGGATTTATGTTTGTTTTCTTTCTCTTCTACATATAGTTGGTCGAATGCCATTTCTTTCCCACCGTCGTCGTCGCATTGGCAATGTAATTCGAACTTGAGTTAGAAAAAATTACCATACGAAATGTGATTGGGCTTTTATAACAACCTTATAAAGAGAGCTTTCGACCCTACCACTAAACGAAGACAATTAACTTCTGAAACCGGTTTGTTTTATAGGGTTGGACGAAGAATTAAATACATATTTAAATTAATGATATTCAAATAATTTTTTTGTTATATTTATATATACAGGGTGACCAGGTGTTACCTACATATGAGTACATTTATCAATGTATTTATATTATGTGATAGGTAATACTTACTTCATTTTGTACATTATGTGTACCCTAATCTTGTTTATGATGACCTCTACCCGGTTGGTTGGTTGGGCTGATGACCGATTTTACCCAGGTTTACCCTTGGGTGTCCAATTCCAATTCCAATTCCAATTCAAATCAAAGTTAAAGTCTTTTACTTCCACGCATGTGTGGTTTCTATGAAAACAGTCGACTGATGGGGTGGAAAGACTATATTTAAGGGGAAAATTCGAACAAGTTCGAATGTTTCCCCCCAGCCAAATTAAGGATAATCTTTTGTTTGTCTACAATAAGCACTTGCAGTTGGGTCTTCTTGGAAGAACATTGCACAAATATCTGTCAGTTGTAGTTCAATATCCGTCGTGGCATTAGCCAGGGAAGAAATTCTTTTATGTCAGATTTTTGCCTCATATTTTCCACTTTGTAAACAATCGAACTTGTTCGAATTTTCGCATTTACTCTTCCTGGAGTCTTTTGCTGTCTCGAAGAGTGCTTATTGATTTTCCTGGCGGGTGGCGCTGCGACTGACTTTACTGTAAGTCGCTGCTTCATCCGTAGGGAATTATTAGATAAACAATAAATTATAATTCATTTGGCAGGGACAAGACAACTCAAAGTTATCGGACCTACCCTTGCACTGATGAGAGGCATCAACCTCGAAACATGTCTGCAGGTGGTCGTCATCCCCAGCCAAATCAAGGATAATCTTTTGTTTGTCTACAAAAAGCACTTGCAGTTGGGTTGCACAAATATCTGTCAGATGTAGTTCAATATCCGTCGTGGCATTAGTCAGGGAAGTAGTTGTTTTCAGTCAAATTTTTTACTCATATTTTCCACTTTGTGGAAATATTTGGAGAGAAGGGTACTTCGACTTTGTCGATTTTATTCTTATCATTTATATAAGGGCATTAATTTTTTCCTTGTTCCAAATCAATAAGTTTGCGCCCTCTTAACCGATAATTTTCGCCAATGAAATCTAATCTATGATGAGGCACTAAATCGAGATGTAAGGACATTTTCACCAGATGAGTAGCTGACTCAGTTTTCTTGAAGCCAGCCATGCCATTCACCTTATTAGAAGGATAGGTATACCCATAACAAAATTCAATTTTCTGTACAAGGCGTATTTTTCACATAAATTTTAATAGTGTATCTACTTCAATCTAATAAAAAAAATATATATATTTCCATTTGAAGTATCATTTTTGTTGAACTGTAGAGTCCTGTTTTGTACTAAAGTTCTTTCTTGACTAGTTTCTGCTTAGAGGAAGCAACTGGTTCCCGTTTAGCAACTGTTAAGTTTGTTTTTCGCACGGTTCTGCGATGGATAGTTACCCGTGCCTGCGTCCTAATGCGCTTTTCCAGTATTTTTGTTGATCCTTCATTTTGGTATAGTGAGTACTGGTTCAGGGTCTGGAAATGGAGTAGACTATTCCTGCGTGACATAATAATAATACTCCCTCATAAACATTCTTAGAGTGTACCAAAATGCATAGCTTAAATTTGATTTGTAGCACCACCCCGGGTAGTCGGTGCTTACTCCAAGCAAGCACTAGACTTCGGGATTGACATCTAGGCAAGTCACATCACACTTGTTATACAACAAAACATGTGGTCGTCTATCGATACCGATACACTCGAGAAAAATTTATCTCGCACACCGAAATTGAACCGGGTCCAATGCTAGCAGAAGTTTCCACCAAGTTTGTCAACATTTTCATCCACTGGTATTCCATTGTCATCTAGAATAGTTCTACTCTATTCTGTTCTATCAGGGCTTTCAAGATTTCGAGGGGTAGGTACTATAAGCTAGTCTGAAGTCGCCTTCATTCCAGACGTCACTTTCACATCAGAGACTATGGTACAGGCTGAATCGGGAACGATGCGGCTCTTCCTATTTTAGATAAACTCCCTTCACGTTTGTAAATGTAAAATGCAGAATTCTTTGTTACGAATACCCGAAAAGTTTATTTAAGAGCTTGTGTGAGAAAGGGGAGTATATGGGAACTTCAGCTTTGGTAATGGTGGATTTTGAATCACTTTTAGCTTAGTATGGCAGATTCAAGGACTTTAACAGGGGCTCTCTGATTGGAAAGCCACCGCTCCAGCACAACGGCCAGTTCGTTTCAGAGCCTTACTAATATACAAATGATAATGAACTGAAGTATGAGATTTCGATTTTCTCAGTTTGGAATTCAAACCCAGTATTTTTATCCACTTTACTAGAATAGCTTAATACCGTACGTTTCTTTTTGTATTTTGGCTTCAATGAATTTCGTAAAATGTCCATGATGGTGTTCATATGACCTACTGCAATGATGTCCTTGATATATGGTATGAGGTTTAATGAAACGATAGTTCGGAAATCACTTGAACATTTTTATTCGGATATTACAAATACATTTTCTCAATATTCATAAGTATAACTGCAAAACTGCCAAGAACTACATAATAAAGATTGCACGTCATTTTATTCAATTCTAATATTGCAGCCCATTTTTGAGCGACCATTTTATAAATAATAACATTGTGCATTGTGCCGTGATACGAGTGATACGACCCGATGCGCTCATTCGAAGACGATTCTGACATCTCTTTTATATCAACTTTTTTATCAATAAATCACAGTTTCGAATAATTTTTTCATTTAATCTTCATCGAAGAGTTCTTAAATTTATTCATACAGTTATTGATAAAATTAGACATATTCAATGTTTTCGGTGATGATAAATGGATTGGAAAAAATAAAAAAAAATTAGTGTAGTTGTGTTTCGGGTTTTCTATCATTTCATTCGTGAATGAATCGATACGTGTGAAATCTAATTTGATCAGAAATATTTCAATGCATTCTTGCATGGCTCTCGGATTTATTTATGAAAATATTAATAGATGTAAAAGTATTATGATTATATGTTTCATATTTTTACACCTGGTGTTTTTGAAATTGCTTAATTCATCTCAAATATATTTGTTCGGTAGCCACTTGTTGTTATTTCGGAAAATAATAATATAATTCTATTGAAATCCCCATGAACACTCGGTTCTTTGATTTTGGTGTATGACACAGTTTAAATAGCAATTTATGAATAACCATAGATGAAATAATGCACCTATCTTCATAATTTTTTTTATGAATGTCAATATCACCTTATACAAATTATCGTAAAAGGCCCGAAATATGCATAAAATTGAATTGTGATTGAGTTCAACAGTTTAATGAAACATAATTGATTCCAATTCAATAAATCTCCTTCGAGTATTTGACTAGAGGTAGGGACATATGTGGTAATGCGTGGCGTTTTTTGAGTGTTTTGAATCTGATTTTGTGTCATATTCATTTTCGTTAGTCCATATTCAATCCACCATATATCAAAATATCACATTCATTATAATTTATCAAAACACTTCATGAGTCTTTGTTTCCCATCCAGAAACCAGAAGACCGTTTCCAAGTGAGTTGCTTTTAATGCAAAATTTTACAACCGTGTGTCACTTTTCTTGTATGACCATTGGAATTATACATGAAATATTACATTGTTTGGAACTTTTCAAATTTATTTACAAACCATATCATGATGGTCGAAATGCCATAAATCAGACAAACGATTGTTGTATGTGGTCTTGAGTATTCAAACACAAACTTTTTATTGGTCCAAATTTTGAAGGTCGTGTCATTCTTTTACAGAATGAAAGTACACGAGTACTTGAGCATGGAATTTTGTGAGACCCTGTGTGAGGTTCATTACGAAAAGAAAAAACATAAAGGCTTGTTGGTAGCGGCATCTTTTTTGATTTCTTGAATTCGATTCAGCGAGCCATAATTTTCAATTTCAGTACAACAAAACTTTTTTGATTTCACATCCAGTGGTGGGCGAATCGAATTCATTTTCTAAATGTTTGGCGGGAATCAAAAATGTTCGTGGTAATTCAAAACTGGGGGCTATATTGGAGGTCAGGAATATTGCAGTTAATGCAGAAATGATATGAGAAAATTTATTTCTAAAAATCAGTCTTCTATTCTATTGAGCACGCCGGGAAGAGCCCTCTGAAATATAATCAAAAAATGGTTTCTTAGTGGCACCTGAAAGCCTTATTGAATGAAAATTAAACAAACACTGAAGAAAAGATATGGCACTGAACGGTGCAATGGTGGTGATATTTACTCAAGTGTCCATTTCATACAAACTTATTAACTGATCACTTGAATAAGACTAATCACTATTTGCTCACAATCACAATTATACAATTTTTTATGCCGAATCGGTTTGGATTTTCATATACAACACACTTGAAAATGTAACTTTACATACGCTTCAAAAAAATGGTCAAAATTGTCTGAAGAAGTTTAGTTCGTTTAAATGATTAGTACAGTCTTAATAATAATAAAGGACCAATGCACAAATGCAAGTAGTGTGGTAATCTAGAAGGGATTTTCCGGAATAAAAAATAACTCACCAGAAATGTATTAATCGCCATTTGAAATTATAAGTTCAAGTGTGTGCTAGGAATTGATTGTTCCAAGTTGTCAACACGATTTTAACCGAGCAGATCATAATTTCCAATAATTATGAAACAAAGCTAATAAATAAAGCTAACTAAAAATTTCATACTCATTTTGAAATTTGTTTCGAAGAATTGATTTGTCTTATGATTTACTATATATAACATTTTTACAATGTGCTCATGAACCATCGTACAGTCTTGGTATCGTATAAGTCACAAACACTGAGATCACTAATAAATTCACACGGAGAGTTTGAATTCCACAAAAGTATTTTTGAATAACTCTCACTGTAAATTTTGTCTTTTCGATACGTGTTCATCATCATTATCTGATATTATGTCACTATTTTCATCTGTTTGGTTATCCAGAACTTCTTGTTTTCGCTTTGCAGTTGCCATTTCTGCTGCGTGCTTTTTCCGCCACTTCGTACGTCTGTTTTGAAACCATACCTGCAAAAAATTGACGATAAAAATTTCACTGTTCAAAAATGTAACAAAATATTTCTATTATATCAATATAATTCATAAAACAAAAACAAATGAACCAACCTAAAATACAGGTTCTTTCGAATAACTTGATCAAATCGCTTTAAAAAAGACACAATCCTATTAATTACTGAAAAGTAAAATATATTGGTGGCGAAGAGTTCCGAAACATTGTTTCTCTGCATTTCATTGTGAGCATAAGTTTTTGTAATGATTTTACTTTCGAGTATTGAATCGAAATATAGTCATGTCCAAAAATATTTTCTCACTCCATAGTAGCCCTATAATTTAAGTCAAAGCTTTATTACATATGGATATTCTTGAGAAATAATTTTGAAACCATCTGAGATTCTATAGAAAAAAACACATGTTTTTCAGAAGTTTTCATCACATAAATTCTACAATAAAAAACAAAAGTAAGATGTCTCTATCTCAATAGTGGGACTCATCGATAACAATGAGTAAATAGGAGTTGCTAGCACAATGGTTGTCCTCAATTACCTGAAAATATATAAATCCCCACCCCCTTCATTTGGTAAACATCTAATTATGGGCTATACGTTTTCAACGATTTCTGTACAACATGCCCATTATACATTAAATTTACGAATAATAGGGTATTTAAAGCCATAGTATGACAATAAATCAAGAAAATAGGGTCTTGGAGTTAATACAGGCATAAGCAACGTTGGAGCTGTTCGGCTCGATACTTTCCAAACTACCAGTCAAGAGAGAAACCTCATCAATTAGAAGCTGCCTAGGCATTATCATACGCTGCGCTACCTCTTTTCAACTACAACGAAAATGGGTTCGCTTTGATATTTCCAATCTTCTGATGTCGAGAATAATATTTTCATCATCTTGGCGATAAAGATATGTGTTAGAATCCTACTGTTATTGACAGAAATTCCTTACCCACTAGATAAATCAGTTTTATTATTTATTTACGATAATAATTTATGGCATTTTTTAAATTTAGGTTCTGGACGATTTTCATATTTTTGGGGATTTGTTCAATAATATACCAAAGCGCACAAACGTTTTTCGAAATTATTTGACCTTCAACGTATGGTGTTAAATATTTGCTTTATTTAAAGGACATAGCACGGATTATATGGGTTCTGGAGTTCTACGAATTCTATTATATTTTTGATGTAGGATGGGAAGGTAATTGAAAGTTATCATTGGCCCAGACGTGTGACACTCATGATTTTGCCACAAATGCCACCCGAAGAAAATGGCGGATCCGCCTCAATAGAAAATATTCAGTTTGAATCCTACTCTGATTACAATTTTGGAAAATTTTCTCAAGTGTTATTTGATCCAGGGATCGATGTGCAATCACGAAATTACATGTATTATACTGGGTCTTTCACAATCAATGTATTAAGTGATACCAAGATATGCCCAAAAAAATACCATTTTCTTTGTTTTATTGAGTGCGTAGATTTTTGTACTGATTGTATCAGTATTTTTGTTTCATTCGTAAATAACAAAAAAAAAATCACAGTGATACATTTATTATAAGGACAATAGGTTATGAACATTTGTAAAAATAGACATTCTGAAAAGTCAGCATAAACACATATATCAAAAACCTGTGGATTATTTACATTCCTCCGTGAAGAGCCAAGCATTTTTTGAAGTAAGAGGTCTTTTGAATACCAAATATTTGCTACAGGTCGGGCGTACCCAAGACACACACCATAGTATACTTGAACATGAGCACACACACAGGTATCTTTCATGTTCAATACGTTCCTAGTTTTGGCTCCTCCATGAATCGAATTGAGTCGTTCTCTATTTCATTGAGAGCAATAAACAGAGTATCGAATTACAATAAGGATTCCATAAACCTTGCAGTCGATTGAGAAGTATTCATACAAAGATATATAATACAGTTTGATAATATTTCATATAATCCTGAACCACTGAGTATACGGTATATGCATTTCTCAGTGCACGGAAATCTTCACATTTTCGTATAGCCCGACAATCACATTCCATGCACAGGAAGGCTAATCTTGTAGTTTCACCAAATGAGTATATATTTGATGTACACGGACAAGTTCGCTTCCTGATTCCCGTTCGATCCTAGATTATTGCGAGCTAGAATGTATACCCAATCACTCAATCGAAAAAGCATACCCTATAATTATAATTGCTTTCGATGAAATAGATGACAACTCAGTTCGATCCCTGGAGTACTAGGAACTTACGCGTGCTCATGTCGCAACAAAATTATTATATTTCGGGTATATACGCTCGATATATAGCAAATATTCAGTATCCCAAAGACATTTTGCTGATAAAAATACTTGATGCTATACGAAGAAATGAAAATATCTCAAAGGTTTTGGATATGTATAGTGTTTCATCTTTTTTTTTCAGAATATCTATTTTTATATATGTTCATGATCTATTGTTCTTATAATGAGTGTATCTCTGAGTTTTCTGTCCGTGTTTAACGAATGAAACACAAATACTTATACAATCAGTAGGAAAATCTACGCACTCAATAAAATAAGGAAAATGGTAGTATTTTTGGGCAAATGTTGGTATCACCAATTACATTAAATGTGTACACTACATGGATTTTCGTAATTGCAAATCGATCCCTGGATCACCTGACACCTGAGAAAAATTTCCTTCAATTTGCTGAAACTAGAATCTGGTAGGACTTAAAATGAATAATTTCTCAAGGCGTATCCGTCATTTTCTTCGTATAGCTTTTGTGGGCAAACCATAGTACCATGGGCTAATGGTAACTTTCAATCACCTTCCCATGCTACATCACATAGGTATAAAGAATAAAACGGAATTCTTAGAACCTCAGAAACCCATATAATCCGTGCCTTGTCCTTTGGGAGAAACGTCTCTATATGAAACTAAATAAATTGCATGACTTACAAGGGAAGCTGCGACTTCAGCTCGAGACAATCAAATTCTTGAGTTTATGGTCGATTGAATAGGAGACACAGAATCCACATTTTTGTCTGACTTACCCTGGTACTGATGAGAGGCAACAACCTCGAATCCGGTATACAGGTGGTCACCCCGCCCAATTAAAGCGCATAAATCTGTCCTTTGGTTAAAAAAGAACAGGCATTAGTTCCGTTAGTTGTCAATGTCCATCGTAGTATTGGACAGGGAAGTAATTGTTTACTGTCAGATATTCATCTCATATTTAACCTCTTTTATATTTCCGTATTTCCGTTCAACTGGAAAATTGCAAAAGTACTACTACTCTTCCCTACTAGTTTCCGAAAATGGGAAAAACTCCTACCTAGCAACTACATACCTTTAACGCTATCTGTTGTCTCGAAGGTCATGGAAAAAGTCATCAATATCAAGATAATGAAATGTCTAGAACGATCAGGAATTGTGAATGATCGACAATATGGTTTTTGTCATCAGAGATCAACTGGTGATCTGCTGTTTATGTCTCGCACATACAAATATGGCAACTATATACATTGAAAAATATGGTGCAACTTTGGCCGTGGCATAAGATATCTCCAAGGCCTTTGATCGCGTTTGGCACCAGGGCTTCCTCGCCAAGCTTCCAACTTATGGCTCCCCCCAAGTTGTGTTCATTGCCATCTAGCTTTCTCTGAAGCTGATCTCTCCAGGTGGTGGTTGATGAAGTTTCATCTGCCACTCCACCTATAAATGCTGGTGTTCCGCAGGGATCCATTTTAGCACCATTTTAACACTGTTTCTCATTTCACATCCATGATTTGTTGGGAGCTACCTCATTGCGGATGATAGTAGCCTTCATACCGCGTTCTCTTACAAAGTTCCGATATCAGGGATCCTGTTCTCGAGTTTGTACGTATACGAATTCGATTTCCTGTTTCACACTAACACACTTGAAATATTTTATTCGTGTACGAATTGGAAGTCGAATGATTCTAAAATAGCACCCCAGCTCCTGAAATAAGAAGAGGACGGGGGAGGAATGTAAACGATTTAAATATGGACCCAGCAAAAATTCTAGAATGGGGATCCAACAACTTGGTAAAATTCAATGCGAATAAAACCCAAGCTTGTCTTTTCTCTAGAAAGGTGGATTTCACAACGCCCATCGTAAGTGTGTCAGGAGTCTCCATACCAATGGAGTCTCCATTGCGATGCTTAGTATTACCATCAGCAGTACCTTGTCATGAGAAAGCCATGTGAGGTACATTGCAAAAAGCACCTCTCAAAAACTTGGTTTTCTGTTTTGTGCCAAGAATGAGTTCAATTCCCGTCTGTTGATCATAAGGCACAGATCCGACCTGTGTTGGAAAACTGTTCCCATATATGGAGTGCAGAACCTGAACATAGACTGAAACTTTAAGATTCTGTCCAAAAAAGAGCCATTCGTCTCGTCGGTGATGCTGAGCATATAAGCTCACTCACTCTCTGGAACACCGCAGAAAAGTTGGCGATCTGTCACTGTTTTACAGATATTTTCATGGACGATGCTTTTCTGAAATAATATCATCAATCGTTCCATCGTTAGTGGTCCCATCCAGACAGACCCTCCGAGGTCAGTCGTCACATCCCTTTGTCGTTACTTTGGAGACTTGTCGAACATCTTTTTCCTAGGGCTCGCTCTTCCAATGAACGGCAAAACTTTGGAACTCACTGCCTCGGGAGGTGTTCCTTGAGGCATACAGCGTGCAAAAATTCAAGAGGAACACCAATTCCTACCTACTTTCTCTCGGCTCCCACGATTTTCTTTGGACCAAAACATAAAAAAAAATATGTTATTGTAGCTGATAACACGATATTAATTAGAGATTCTCAGAAGGGATTTAGGAACGAGTTACCCGACCGGATTTGGTTTGACTTTTGAGTGCATGTTAAAGAAAGAAAAGAAAATAATAATTAATTGTCGCAATTATGCGAAGCTGACGTTTTCAAAAGAACTATTATCACGAACTAGATGGAACTGAAATGATGGTGACAATAAATAACATGGTGCGCTGGTGTGTCTGAATTTGATCAAGTTCGTGAGGTTCTATGGGTAAGTGATGGCAAGTTTAAAATGCGCCCCTCGTGCAGAGAGTAAGTACTAAATAAATCCAAAAATTCCACGGTATTAGGGAACGGTTGGTCGGTGGCGATGAAACAAATTGGAAAGCAGTGTCCTTTAATTCGGTCGGTTAGGGTTGTGGAGATTGGAAGGAGTTGAGAGTCGGACAAGAGCCGAGCGGCCGGGAGATGGGGAGGGCATTCCGCAGCATGTACAGCTAATTACGCAGTCACTTAGCGTTAATGGATTTGGTCGCCTTACGTTAACGGTTAACGACACACTAATGACCTGGCATTTACATAGAGACCGTGGAGAGGGTGGAAATGGAAATTTGTTCACAGCGAGCACAACCACTGCCACAGCCACCGCGTCTAATTCATACAGATTTTATCTGAAATTATTAAAACACGATAGTCCGCGGTGCGATTGCAAACAATGAAAGTATATTTATACATATTTATGTGTGTAGATTAGCGCCGACGGCGACGCGACGTCAACGATAAATAAAAGCGTCGTTTCGCGAAGGGCCTATCTCCGAATCCCTGACACCCATGGCCAATGCATCGATACCGCAAAATAAATTTCTGTATATGTGTCATAGGGATGATGGATTGAGGGCACGGCAGACAGCAATGGCGAATGGCGTCCCACCGTCCCAGTCCAGAGCCAGTCTGGGGCGCGAGGCGCGAGACTGCGATCCATCCACTGCCACTGCCGCTACCACTACCACTACCCACTCGGCACTCGGCTCTCGTTCTGACACACGCGGTCGAACCGAATGTCACTGCCCCAGCCCCTAAGGGGAATTTTATAAACGATATTTCAGTTAATTGAATTTATTAAATACAACACTTTGATAGCGCCAATGCAATTATGTTTTTGTTTCGGTATTTATCGCACGTTCCACGATCGACATTCGATAGCGTTTCACGACGGCTGAAAATATTCGATCAACATCACGCCGAATGCGGATGGACGCAAACATTTTCATCACATTACTCGATCGTTACTTGCATGGCGACTACATTTGCACTGGATGGGGTGGATGGAAAGATTATTTCGAAGCCATTTCTCGTCTTCCTAATGATGAGAACATCATCAAATGTACGGTTTGCTTGTTGCTATTTCCTCCTTATTTTGCAACCGATCTACATTTCGCAATTCATTCTTCTCCATCTCTCTAGATCACCAATTTACATTTCGCAATTCCTCCCTCTCTATATCTCTAGTTTATCTCTCTAGACCTTTTATACTTTCGTTGGGTTTGTATAATATATGTGGTTTCAGAACCCACCTTGAAAGTAAGGTTCTAAGTATATTATAGGCATGCTCAGGTAGCGATTGAACTCTGCGTTATTCAACTAAGACGTCCAATCATCATTATAGGGACCCTACAGATATTGTCCACAATTGAGTGATTGATTGCGATATTATTCCTATCCGTGACAATGAACCTTACAGGGGCCACGAAATATATTGATTTCCTGTTTATGAAAATATCTGATACCTTACGGTCAAATCACAATGAGAAAAAAAACAAAATATTTGAATACTTCGTTTCTTCCTATATTGCTCATAGGTTTTCTTTGAGCCGAACTAAAGATAGCCCCTTAGTACATCCTACCTGTCGAAAAAGGCAGCTGAATAAAAACCATTCAGGTGGTAGATAGTCTTCACCAGCGCCCGGTGATATACCACAAAGTCAACTATATGCGCTGTGAAATGGATTTTTCCATGATTTAGAGTTTGGTCGATTACTTCCGGAAACCTTTATCCTTTCCATTCCTCTTTCATTTTCAGGTCTCATTTTGACACCAATGATGACATCTCCTCTAGTAAAATACCCCGGAAACAAAATACCTCTCCATTCGGATTTCCGGGCGAGAGGTACTCGAGGGACCTCATTATCGAACAATTTGAAGATTCACTTTTATAGCATCCGCCGACTGAACAAGAACATCAATGACATGCACTATCCACCTACAGGCGGAAAACCTGATTTTCTGACCCTAACTGAAACACGATTACCTACTCCTCCACCAAACAAGGTCCACGTAATGCTCTGTCCTGGTTACGAGCTCCATTTTTGATCGAGATTCAGAGGTGGTGTTCCTCTTGTTGTTATTGTTTTGCTATTGTTATTTCCGTCAACCGATTGCACCCCTACGCGCAACCCTCGAAAGTCTTCGAGATACTTGTGTGAGCTAGGGAAGACGCAGCCCTTACCCTTTAACGTGTGATGACATGCATTAGACCGATGATCATGCGAGGCTTTGAACCCTCTCTACCACCACGGCCACCACGGCCCATACCTTACTCTAAGACTATCTTTCCACGCCAACGAAGAGAGTTGGAGCCGAAATATTTTGCCATGATGTAGTTCAAGCTGGCTAATACCGAACAGACCAAATTCCTCTGCTGCATTTAATCATCACCCAATGAACCATCCTATAGCAACCACCTCGAGTTTTTATCACTCAATTGAACTTCATTCATCAAAACCATCTACCGCTGCTGAAATAATCGTAATGGGAGATTTCAACGTGTGTAACTCTACCTGGCTCAAATTTTTCAACAAAACAGACTATAGTCAGGTCGTCAAGCTGATGCCTTCGCTATAGCTTATGGACCAGATCAGCTGGTCGAGCTACCTACATGCATTCCTGAAAACAACCAGTTTTCGAATACACTTAATCTTTTCCTCACCACAATTCCTGATCCATACAGTACAGAAGTGTGCTCCACTTGGGAACTCCGACCACAATCTCATCGAGCATTACAACACATGCCCCGTCTCATATAGCACTACATCTCAGTCGACTGGGATGGTCATCGCATGTTTTTTTGAGACAATTTCTGAAATCATAATGCCTAGGATGGGAACATATATACTAAAATCGTCAAGAAATACATTATCTGATAAACGCTGGTTGAGCAGAAACTGCCCAGAGCTGTTGTCTTCTAGCAGGCTGCATACCATCGACGGTACAAAAATCAGAGCCAGATCAAAATATGTTGAAGCTAGAAACATGTGTAAGGAGACAATCGAATCCTCTAAAGAGGCTCAAAACTCATCGAGCGTACTAACGGGTCCCGCTCGTTTTGGTCTTTTGCCAAAAATGTGGAAATCCATTTTGGCACCAACACAGCTTTGCGGACGGCAGTACCCTTGACACCGCTTTCTCTTCCAAAGTTCCGATATCAAAAAATAAAAACAACTGAGAATCGCATTTCAAATAAGAAAGTTCATACCAACTCGCGGTATCACTAGAAATGGATATTCAACGAAACTATTTTAGATGAATCTGCGGAATATCATGAAAATTCTCAAAATTACAGGAATTGACAGTGATATCGATCGATCAAGCTCGTCGTGAATTGCCCTGTATATTTTGTTAAAATTTTTGTTATTGTTATTTCCGTCAAACGGCTAGACCCTTACACGCAACCCTCAAAAGTTTTCGAGAGACTTATACGAGCAAAAAATTATTTCAGATATTTTTTGAAAGATGACCGATTTTCAATATGATACCAAAATCTTGTGAAACGATCAAGTAGTACTTACAAAAAGCGGACAGAGAGCACACAAAATCCCTTAATTATTATGATATTTTCAAAGAAACGGATTGATGTTTATTATCATCACTCAGAATTGTTGGTCTGGAAAAAATTCGTAAATTATGAGAGTTTGTCTTAGAAAATTGAAGTTTTGAATTTTTTCCTCAAATCCGAGTTAATGTGGAAATTTTGAATTTTAAAGATCACATGCACTCATAAAGAGGTAAATATGGGTATTTCTTTCAGTACTACCATATTTTTTAATTCAAACCGACAAAACAGGAATTCTGAATGATATTTTTAATTTACAAATTTGAACCCCATGAAAATGTTCCGCAATAAAATATAATAAGGGTTGTTAATTTCACCCCTTTTAACATAATGGTAAAAATGAAAAAATACCCATAAGTATTTACCTGATTTTGAAGTTTTTACTTTAACTCAGATTTGAGGAAAAATTGTAAAGTCAATTTTACTTTCATCGTATCAGGGAGTTAGAATGAGATTTTTTTTGTGACAGTAATCTACTGAAATTTTTTGCTTGAAATTAGCAACCCTCTGTGTATTTGAAACATACTGTGTCATGTCATTGAGAAGATAACGCCCTCTTTAAGCTCATGTGTCAGACTAGTTCAACAAATTTTAACAAATAAAAGCATTTATATAACAAAAAAAGCTTGTGACGAAGTCTATCTGCCAGACAAATTTCACTAAAATCTTCACATTTTGTTATTATAGGAGGTATCCACTAATTACATCGAGATAGCAGTGTTGCACATTTAATTCTTAAGAGAGAACTTCAATTATAATTTTTTGTCGCTGGGGTCTGAGATAATTTTAAAAAGTTGAACTTAAATTTGACATCCGCTGCGAAAGTCGTTCATATTTTAATTTAATTAAAGTTGTAACAAAGATAAAATTAATTTTTAATTCGTGCAGCTAAGTTAATGAAGCTGGAGATGCTAAAAAGTAGATGATTAGTTAAGCTATACAATAATTTTCTTGGTGGTATAACTGTAGCATGGGGAGTGTTCGGCCCAGATTGTTTTTCATTGTATTCTCTAAGGTCCCTTTAGATTAACAAAATGCTACCCGACGCGACGGGCTCTTCAGCAGTGGCGTGGCTTATTATTTGCAGGAAACTGACCAGAACAGCATTTCTAGTTGTTTTTAAAATTGCTGCTAAGAAACTTCTTAATAAGGCACTCATTTTGGAAGAGGTGCATAACTCATTATTTAATGATATAACATAATTGTAATTTTTCATTTTATTACTTTTTTTGAATTGATGTAGCCGATACTTGATGAAAATCCATGTTAATATCTATAATGAAACTAAATCGCACCTTTGAGTTCATATTTAGTTATATTTTTATTTTTATTGTATGCTGAAATTATCAAAGAGGTTTACAAAACCACGACAATTGTTTTGCAGTACAACAGTGGAGAAGATAATCTAAATTATCTCTTTGCTGTGTCCCCTTAAATAATCATAGCAAATTGATTTGGGTTCAGTTGTATACCTGACTCCCAATAAACTCTCGATAAGTACCAACACACTACAAAACGTAGTGGTGAATTATTCAGTTCGAGTTGGTCATTGAGAAGGTTCTGAGAGTTTTCGCATTTATTAATCTCCATACTTTCTTAAAGATTCAGCCCATGCCCTCGTTTTGAACATCAAAATCCAAAATCATAGTCGAAAGTATGGTTTCGGTTAATAAATGGGTAACATATGTTGAATTAGATTTTCCGTTTACAAAGCTGTTTCTATGTTCGGTAAGACGCTTTTTGAAGGTTCTACCAGTTTGACCAAGATTAAACTTGGGACAACTACCACAGGTTAATTTATAGACACCACAAATTTCTTGTTTTTCCACTTTATCTCAGTTGTTTTTGCTCTGTTCTTTTTATGTTTTCACAGTCTATATATCGCTGGTGCTTCTTGGGATCAATGAATATTTATTATTACTGCTTTAAAAATAATTAAATGACAACAAATCCTGAAGTGACATGAACTAATGAATTACATTATATTCTCAAGAGAATTTTTAAACATTAAATTTCGACACCATTTAGTAGAGTTGGAAGGGGAAATTTTGTACCCCTGTACCCCTCATTAGTCGATTCCTTAGGTGGTCTGGTTTGTAGGACTGTATGTTTTAAATGTTTTTGAACTTGTCATGTCTTTTATGATCCAATGCCTCGCATTCGTCCGTTACTGGTACGCTGTTTCTGGCAACCTTTACCATAGTTTGTAGTGCGAGTTGCTCCTAACAGTCCCATTTTGTATATGTGTGTTCAGTGAGAAGCCCTGTAACGATCCTTAACTGAATTATGCCTACAGATAACAGCTGGTGTTGTTTAATTCATTTTTTGATCTAGAGTGCTATGGATGAGTTCAAATCACTAATTTCAGCCCTAAAATTTTGGGAAAAATACAACTTTCGGTCAATATGTATGTGCTGTGTGAAATTTAATTTTTAAATTTAAAGTACAATTTTTTTTTCTAATGGCAACATGATGATAGGTTTTAAACAAACTTTCGTTAGAAAATTACTATGGATCTTTCTTAAAATAAACTTCTTTTGGTAATAAAATAAGATTTAAATGCATCGAGTAACCTGTGACCAACACTACTAATAAAACAAATCAGGAGGTCGACATGCACATCTTATTTCACCTAGTATCTGCAAAAGTAAATCAGGTAATTATTGTGTACGTTATTGTTTAATAATTTAATAATAATAATCATGCAAGAAGATATGTTATTTTAGCATTTGGATTAACGATTTTATTTTAAAGTTGTGTTGGTTACAGATTACTCGATGCATTCATGTCTTATTTTAATCTCAAAAGAAATATTCAATGTGATTTTTCAAAGTCTTTTAACGAAAGTTTATTTGAAACCTAATAATGTGCAGTACCAAATTAATCGAAAGAAAATGTTTTTCGCCTAACCCGACGAGCCACTATGTTACCATTTGAAAAATATTAGTAATAAAAATTTAATAATAAAATTTTACATAGCAGATACATTTTGACCGAAAACAAAAAAGTTATAAGGGTAGAGCCTAGTTATTCGTACCGTTAATATGTGGGGAAGGAGCTAATTCAGTATTTGTAAGAATTAGGCCAATCTTTGTTTAGCAGCAGTCATTCTTCACTATTGTGTTTTTTTTCAATTGGATGCCTTATTTGCCTCATCTTTTATAAATTATTAAAATGTGTGGAGAGATGGGTATTCCGACGTCGTCGAGTTTATTCATTTCATCACCCGCTTTGTTGATTATACGAAATAAAATCGCTTACAAATTCAGTTTTCAATGTGTAAATTCATGAAAGTAGAGTGGTATAAATCCTCTCCAACCCCCTCACTAAATTCTTGCTCGAATTATGTTCTATCGAAACCTCACTAACTAACTGCGCATAATGCGCATGTATAGTGAAATTGACATTATTTTCAATCAGCAAACTAAATAATTTTATAATTTATACCATTATATTGAAATGTGTAATGGGTTCGAATTTATGTTGCATTTTTTAAAATTTAATCAATTTTGTAAAGACTTAACTTCTACTATATAGATCCGTTAATCAGTATTAAATAAGAGTTAAACTATACTATTATCAAATTTTGATGTTGAAAAAAAAATCTAATGCCACGACTATTGGCATTTATTGAGAAGGGCTAGGTGTGTTGTACAGATTTTCTTTATTGATCATTTGAAAAATATTTTTTGTGAAAGACTTAACAAGTTTCCAGATGAAAGAAATGTAATTATCAGAAACTCATTGAAACAATGCAACGCCGACATAAATCTATGTTTGTTCCCGCGTTCAAGTTTTTCAGTGATAAAATACACGGCATGCTTTTCTAAATTAACCAAGGGTGCACAAATTTCAGATTTAGTGAAATCTTGTGAACTTCTCCGTTTTTCCAATAAGGGTGCAATCGTAAATCAAATCTAACCAATTAAATTATGATTTCTTTCCCTTCAGAGAAAGTGTCTTGAAATGTAATAACAGTTTTAAATTACAGAAATTTTTCTCTCGAAATAAAAATATGACAACCTATGATCAATCACCATTTTTCTTTCTGTATGACAATTTCTACTAATCGCATGAATTATTATTTGCGATTTCAATAAATTGTTGTACCTGAACTTATAGCATTGTAATCTATTCGTACTGATAGCCTTCTTGAAGAAAACATGAACTTGGTACCTTGGAGTTGAAGCTTGTTGAAGTGACACTTGAGAAATGCGAATGTATTTGCTCACTCTGGGTTCCTTGTTAGGAAATCTCCTGAACACCACTCCTATTGATACTCACATGTCTGCGATCAAATTTCACAAACGCATTATTAGAAGGTTTCTGTTGGGTCTCAACACAAACAAAGCCAGTGAATCTAATGAAATTTCTCCCATCGTTCTCAAGAAAGTTTGCCCGATCAAACACTTGCTCTTTGCAAATTATTCGACGTATTTTATAATTTGGAGAAATTTCCTTCTAGCTGGAAATTTGCAAGAGTGTAACCAATTTCTGAAAAAAGGCAAAAATATTCTACCTAGCTACTACAGAACTATTGCAACTGCTATCTATTATCTCGAAGCTATCAACATGAAGTTCGTGAAATATTTGGAACGCTTACAAATTGTAAACGTTCGAGAATATGGTTTCACTTTTCGGAGAGTAACTGGCGATCTGGTTGTTACGTTTGACGTACGAAAAATATAATTAGCTCTGATCATGGCTCTAAATGTCTGATATCTCCAAGAAAGTTGGCCCCATGGAATCCTCAACACGCTTCCATTGTATGAGTCGCCTCCTCAGTTATGTGCTTTGTTATCTAGCTTTCTCCAAGGCAGATCTGTTCAAGAGGTGGTAAATGGGATTTAATTTGACACTAATTGACACCCTACCTATGAATGTAAGTGCCCTTATTCTGATATCTATTCTGGGACCAACATTACTTTAATGTCTACTACTGGGCCGTGGTGGTCGGCTGGTAGAGAGTTCGCCTCTCAAGCGTAGAGTGGTGGGTTCGATTTATAGCATGGTTTCGTGCTCATGTATGGCATCACACGTTACAAGGTAAGGACTGCGTCTTCCCTTGCTCGCAGACGTCTCTCGAACACTTCTGAGGGTTGCGGTGGTGCAACCACTTGGCGAAAATAAAAAAAACAACAACAAAACTTCACTATAAATTTTTGGTAGGAACAGCTTCCAAAGCTCCAATCTCAGCCCATGAAACTAGAAATGTGGTAGGAATGTGAATGACATAATAATATATAAATATGAACCTAGCCAAAATTCTTATCCAATAACTTGATGGAATTCTACGAAGGCGTAGAAGGGTCACATAATTTTTTAAAAATATTTTCCACTAAGTTCCGACTTTGAACTCTGAATTTAATAAAGTTCCGAGTTTGAAGTCAGAATTTAATAAAATTCCTAGTTTAAAGCAGGAATTTTAGAAAATTTCGAGTTTAAAGTCAAATTTTAATAAAATTCCGAGTTTAAAGTCGGAATTTAATATAATTCGGAGTTTGAAGTCGGAATTTTATAACACACGTTGAGATTACCAAATATTAAATTCCGACAAAAATACGTTGAGACCATTGCCAGAAGGGCTTCTCAAAAACTTGATTTTCTGTTTCATGTCAAGTGCTCTTGTGTTTACCTGTCTAGGATATTGTACCTATAGAAATGGAGTGCAGCTTCTAAACATATACTAAAGCTTTTTGATTCGAAATATAACTTTGTCCATGAAATTTATAGAGTATTTGTAGAAAACTTTGTAAATAATCTAACAGATATAATTCAAAGAAAGTAGAAAGTAGTAGTCGGAGACTTGCCAACGAAAACACCCTATTGTATAGGTTTATGCGGAAGTTCGTATTGTTCACAATCCATCTGTCATTATTACAGAGCGACATATAAGTCAACCGAAATTTGTTTAGGCGAAGTTAAATATAATTTTTGTTTTACCCAGAAATTAATTTTGGTTGGATGGTAAGACAATATACTTTCGCCGTATCCAAAATAGTTCAAACTTTTAGAATAGCCTTGCTGCTTGCCAAGATCACATGCTTTATGATGAAAAGTTGAACAATTATTGTTTTTTTGAAACGACTTCTAGAGAAAATGTCAATTCAATGAGAATATATTTTTATATCGGAATTCAGTTTCAACACAGTTTTAACAAAATGCTATGGATATTGAAAACGATTTCAAAAACGTAGGAACTATCCGAACACCAGTCTAAGTGAATTTCACTCGGCGCGCGTTTCGCCAACAACGGTAAGATCTTCAGGTCCTTACTGCTTTCAGATAAGTTCTAGATAGATCTTTCGCTGGAAAAATCCTCACTAGTTTATGTTGTGGTACATGTTTGAGAGACAGTAAAAACGTATGTGACTTTCTGGAGCTTCAACTAGCATTTCCTGATATGTCTGATAGCCAGTCCGTGCGGAGCTTGCTGTTTCATCATATGAAAATAGAACTTTTAACTGGTGATGATCAACTGTATTGCCCAATATGCACCAAATTGACTGATTATAAGACAACGAGTATAACTGAGGCACCAGTCAATCTGATAATAACACTGATGCTCTTCAAACATGACTCAACCTTTGGCGGAGGCACCAAACTTATACGAAGATTGAAAATAGATGAACACCTCAATTTAGCAGACCACAATTATAATCTTCATGCAGTCATTGTTCACTGTGGTTCCGGCGTTGAATGTGGCCATTATTACGCATTGGCGAAAGATGGAACGGACTGGTTTAAGTTTGACGATAGTTTTGTTTCTAAATGCTCTGACGATATCTTGGGTTTATTGGAGCCTCTGGAGACACCCTACATTTTATGTTATGAGAGAGAGGACATTGGCAGATCAAGATCTTCAGATGATGTGGTGCTGCAGGTTTTTCCGGGGTTTTCTGCAGCTGAAAAAGCAAATGCGCCACTGGAATCAATCAAGTCGCCCCGGAGCGCCAATTAATTTTTGTTGTTTTTATATTTATTGTAGAATTCAAATATAATCCTGTATATTCAGTAAAAAAAAAATACAATATTTTTATTGTTTCTATTTAAGAAATTGAAACAAAAATAAAAAAGTCATCAATTTAACCAACTACTAGAACGTACGAAAGAATTGTTGAATTTAAATATATTTCTAATTCACTATAAAACCTCATACAAACAGAATTAAAAGAAATAGTGTTTGAAGGTAGCGAAGTGGTCGTGGTGTAAGGGCGTTTAGCTTCCACCCAGACGGACCGGGTTCGATCCCCGGTCGCGTGTCACTGAACTGAAGTGGTTCGGATTCCACTTTTATTTAAACTGTAGGTCCCGGATCTCCCTTGCTCGCACAAGCTCTGCTTTTGAGGGGTTTTTCCCGAAAACCTGGGAGTTTCGTAAAAAAAAGGTTCTTCAATGCCAACTAATATCATCATTCGAAACATTTATTTTTTTTACTTTTCCGTGTGTTTTGATTTGTAGAACTCACTTCTCTAGTATAACGCTGTGAATTAATGAGTTGTGGTTTTGTTCATAAAGTTCATTGGTAGGTATTATTATAAGGAAATATGGAGATGTAAGCACATGAACATTTAATTTGAAAACATGTTTCATTCGTAACTAACATAACAAATTGAGTATAATAATAATAATAGTTTATTTGTTCCTTCGATCAATTACATGATATGGAATAAGTCAGTCAAAGTGAGTAAAATAATGTAAAAATAGGTAAGTATATAAAGTATGAATTTGAAATATAACATTAAAGCATCAAACAAATACAATTTTTTTTAGACTAACACTAAAACACAAAATAATATATAAACAGTTTGAATGTAAATACAATTTTGTCTGTTTTAAAATGCAATATGTTTAAAAATTCAGTAGTGATGTATTCTCGACCGAACTTTATGAACTCGATTTGGAAGTTCTCAGGTTTGCGGTCTGTACCAATAAAACTCAGAACAAATGAGTTTTATTGGTAAACAGACCGCAAACTTGAGAACTTTCAAATCGAGTTTAAAAATTCATCTACACTGTAGAAAGCTTGTTCCAAAAGAAGTTCTTCAATTGTTCTCTTGAATTGGTCAATGGAAAGGTGTTTGATGTATTGGGGAAGATTTTTGAAGAGCTTTATTCCCATGAGCTTTGGACACAGTTTTAGCCTTCTTGTGTCTTGGTACTTCCAGCACCGAAGCATTCCAGTGCGATAATTTTTACTTAGTTTTGCTAAATTTTTTAGCTTTACGTATGTTTAGTGAGATTCCAAGAATGCACTTTCAAAAGAACAAAATCAACCAGTCAGTGTTCAAATAAAAAGTTCTGCTGGAGATATCGAATTTATTCCAACATTCACGCGCGCACTGTATATATCCATCCCCTGATAATAAGTAAAATGCTCAGTTTTCCTGTCTTTTATCTCATATCAATCAGATGTGGAAATCCTAATAGCTATGACGATGTTTGTTATAAACAAGTGTCGCCCCCATTGTATCTCGACGCCCTAATTCAATTTGTCAGAAGATTATACGGCATAGCCGCACACCCTCTTTAGACAATATATCATAGTGAGTAGAATTGCGAGTAGAGTTGCCCCGCGATCTCATTGACGGCGGAGTTTGGGAACGGAGTCAGGCACTCTGCATGGGCACTCATCTGCAATACTATGGACTCTGTGCACTCGGGCTCAGTATTTACTTTCATAAAGCAAAATACATGGGATTAAAATTTCAAGCAAGGGAGCCATTTGTCGGTTGACGTAGCCTCATAACGATTGTTATCTTTATGTTCTCCACCAATAAATTTAATGTCACTATTTCTTATGGTCACTCACAAAGTGTTTTATTACAGAAATGCTTTTTATCTGAATTAACTCATTAGTTAGAAAAACGTATTTCAGGCAAATGCGTAAAAGGTCATTGGAGTAGAAACCAAACCCTTATCGTCTGCCTGAGTGATAGTATCCGATCGGCTATAGATGCTACGAATTTGACCACCACGTGTTCGATCTTATCCCAATAGATTTTCCCTGTGTCGGGTAGGAGCAACAGGAAGTGACCCAGAGATTTAGAATCTCGGGATATAAGCAAAGGAGATTATATCACGGTAAAGCTTTTTTATTGTTTAGTTTTCAATGTAAGAACCGTCGAGATAGAATGATTGGGCTCCAAACTTGTATTTCCTCGGGAATAATACCACAAGTGCTTGCAAAATTATCGATAATAACTCTATCAGGAATTAACGAGATCAAATTACTTGGTAACACCACGAGTCCGCTTGGATTTTGTTACCTCAAAGCAACTGATCGATTCTGACACTTTTCGAAAATATTGTGAGCACGAGATGAAACTGTCCCAATAATAATATATTGAGACAGTTTCACGAACCAACAAAGTCAAGAAAGTTTTATTGTCGTGAATTCTTCAATAGTTATAGATAATGATAAATAAACATGAAGTCTGGAAAAATATTCATGAGCATTAAAACGTATATACTCATATCGCAAAACTTCTTGACCCGTGAAAAGTTTCCGTGGGAGACTGGATGTTGATGTTCCTAAATTGTAAAATGATTCATGTCGTAGTGAAACGATGAAAATTCTGCGCATCACGTGTTAAAAACTTTATGCCACTACCACACCCTCTAGAACGCTTGCAAAAATACCGAATTTTACATTATTGCATTCATTCAGCTCACCCCCTAAGTCACGAAAAAGTTTAAACTTTTGTTAACGATTCGTTTGGTACATAGTACACAGGTTTCAACGCCGACACCTTCCTGTGCTTCCAAACTTTCAGAATATGCACGTTTCTCCAGATTTTTCTGGCTATCAAATCCTCATTTCTTCTCAGTCTCGACACGAATCTGAATAAAATTATTTTTGGCTCATTTGTCTTTTTATGTCTGTCGATTCGATAACAGCCACCTCTATATCCCCCTTCAGTTGGATATTCACAGCCTTCTTACGCGAATAATATAATGGCCAGGATTTTTACGAGATTCATTTGTAACCCTATTCTTGCTTCCAATTTCCAATTATTCAGTCTTGTAAACTTGTTTGAGTGGTCCCAAATCTCAGGAAGGTGCATATCGCAAAACTTCTACAAAAATTACCTTATTTCGTTGTATGTTTGATATTTTAGATTATTAGTATATTATAATATAATATCTGGTAAATTGTTTCGCAATAAAGAAGCATTCATACCGTCAACGAAGTATCTAAAATTGTTACCCATTTATTACACCTACATATTTCAAGGTCAGTTGAATGATGAAATAGATAAGTTAGTTAAGAGTGAGTTGCATGTTTTGGATACACTTATCTATCTCTTCCAGTGCCATATTCTTATTTTTACCTTTACATGGGATATTCTGTATATTTACAATCACTGGATGCACTGGAGTTTAATCACTACATCAAACTACTATTTTCATCGCCTCGATTCGTCTTTTAGCCAAGAGACTGACTAGAGGAAAATTAAACTAATTAAAAAAGTTTGTCTTATTTAGTCGGTATACGAAGTTTTTCATTTTCAGACTGTTTAAGGTTAAAACACCCAAAAAACAATGTCAAGAAAAGGGGTTTCCTCCACAAATTCAAACTTTCAATTATTACCATGATTAATATTTCAACAAACTGTAGAGTAAACTGAATTAAGGCCAAATTTTATGTAACTTAAAGTTAATGATAGATTATAATGATGATGTAGGTATCACACTGCCCCGTCTCTTATTCCACAACAATTCAGCCGACCGGGAAGGCATTTCCATGAGAAGGACTATGTCTTTTGGAGATCCAACACAATGCGCTGAGACAATTTCAGAAATCAAAATGCTGAGTATCCAAACATATACCAAACACGTCAAGAAGAACATCATCTGATAAACCTGGTTCAGCAGAAACTGCTCCAGAGCTGTCGCATTGAAGCAGGCAGCATTCCATCGATGATACAAAAATCAGAGCCCTGAGACCAGATCAGAACATGTTGAAGCTAGAAACATATGTTAGAAGACAATCGAATCTTCGAAAGAGGCTTACAACGCCAAGATACGGAAAGAACTTTCACATCCAGTTCATTTCCTCTCCTAACCAAGGAAGATATATTTTCGCCAAAATTTACACTGCAAATTCTACTCTGGATTCACTTGGAAAACATCCCCAGAACATCACTCTCGTGGACAGTCATATGCCTGAGATTACCTTTGCCAACGAACGATCAGACGTATTTTACTTGGACCTTAACACCAAAAAAGCTAGTGAATCTGATGGAATTTCACCGATCATTTTCAAAAAATGTGCCCCTGAACTAACACCAGTTCTTTGCAAGTTATTCAATCTCTCTCATAATTTGGGGGTATTTTCGTCCAATTGGAAAATTGCAAGAGGACAACCAGTCCCCTAAAAAAAGGAAGAGAAAACCTGCCCAGCAACTACATACCTATCACACTGCTATCTGTTATCTAGAAGCTCAAGGAACAAGTAACTAACTAATGAAACATCTAGAACAATCAGGAATTGTGAATGAACGACAATATGGTCATCAGAAACCAACTGGTGACCTGCATGCTTATGTATCACATGTCATTAGATATCTCCAAGGCGTTTGATCGCGTTTGGCACCAGGGCCTCCTCGCCAAGTTTCTATTTTATGGTTTGCTTCCCCATTTGTGTTATTTGTTGTCTAGCTTTCTCTCAGACAGATCTTTCCACGTAGTGGTTGATGGAGTTTCCTCTGATACTCTACCTATAAATACTGGTGTTTCGCAGGGATCCATTATAGCACTAACACTGTTTCTCCTTCACATCAATGATTTGTTGGGAGCTACCTCATGCCCAGTGCAGCTTCACGGATGATGGTACCCTTCATGCCGCGTTCTCTTCCAAAATTTCGATATCAGCCCGTGAAACTAGAAGAGAACGGGGGAGGAACGTGAACGATTTAAATATGGACCTATCAAAAATTCTAGAATGGGGATCCAACAATTTGGTAGAATTCTATGCGAATAAACCCCAAGCATGTTTTCTATCTAGAAAGGCCGATCTCACATTGGTTAACGTAATTATGTCAGGAGTCTCCATCCTTTCAAATCCTTTATTTTGATGCTTGGTATTACCATCAGCAGTACTCTGTCAGGGGAAAGCCATATGAGCTACATTGCCAAAAGTACCTCTCAAAAACTTGGTTTTCTGTTTCATGCCATAAACTGTTTCACTTCCCGTCAGATGATTATGATTTATAAGGCATAGATCCGACCTTTACTGGAATACTGTTCTCATATATGGAGTGCAGCCCCTAAACACACACTGAAACTTTTAGATTTTGTCCAAAAAAAGCCATTCGTCTCGTCGGTGATCCTGAGCTTACAAGTTCACTCACTTCTTGGAACACCGCATGAAAGTTGGCGATCTGTCTTTGTTTTACAGATATTTTCATGGAAGAAGCTCTTCTGAAATATCATACATCCTTCCACCGTTAGCGGTTCCATCGAGACTGACCCGTCGAGCTCAGTCTTGTGTTTCTCAACACTAATAAAGATATTATTATTATTATTATTCACATCCCTTTGTCGTCACTTTGGAGACATGCCTAGGGCTCGTTCTCTCAACGAACGGCCAAGCTTTCGAACTCAGTGCCTCGGGAGGGGTTCCTTGAGGCATGAAGCGTGCAAAAATTCAAGACGAACACCAATTCCTAAATAGTTTCCCTCGACTCTCATGATGTTATTTGAATATTACAGGATTTTCCTCTTCGTGAGAACCAAAAGATTTGAAATTTTTTAATTGATGTACTTCCCCACCCCTTTTTTCGAGCAACCACAATGCCTTTTATTTTAAAAAGTAGTATTGGTGATACCATTTAGAATGGTTTTTGTTCCATGTTTGTGCGTCAAACCGTCCAAAACTTAACCAGGGGAGGACTAAAAAAACCGCACTGCATTGTAGAAGTAATGTCAAATTGGGAGAGCAATAAACCGTATCCAAAGACCTGCAAAGCAGACCACCAATTGCATTTTATGGAATAGTACTAGCGGATGGGTATGAAGAAAAGAATAATAATTTTTTTTTGGCTGCAGTGCATTTGGAGTCATACAGAAAGACTGACCTTGTGAGAAGACTACTAATATGGATTAATGAATGACTGCATTATTCAGAATACTATGCCAAGAAATGTTGAACTTTTTTCTGGCTTGCGTGAAACAAACTATACAGTTCGATAAATGACTCAGAGACTGTTTTCCATATTGGTCAAATTAAGTTAAATTCAAATGCGGCTTTAAAGACCGCATCACAAATTCGATTAAAAAGGCATTATAGAGAATGATTGTATGACAGTGTTAGTCGAAACCTTAATATTAGGCCTATTATTTTTGTCAGCATCCTGGCTTATATTCAAATCTCGGTGGCTAGAGATTCAATAAAAATGCAAATTTAGAGAGTAACGAAATGGGGCATTTACACTTGTCGAAAACGTTCATCAAATAGAATAGAGTTTCCAGCGCCAACGTTCTGTTTTCATTAATTCCGAACATATCGTGGAAACACGCGTTGCCACCGAATTACTCATGGGGGATTTTCATCCGGCCTATTTTAACCCCACGATATACTTAAACTTAATCGGATTTATTCTGAAACGAACCGATATATTGCGGAGTGTTGGTACTAATCGCCTGGATGACAGTTTTCAATCCGCTTGACTTACCGCTAACCAACTATTCAACGTATTTGAATCAGTTTCATAATTGAAAAATTACCATATTCTTTATGGCTTTATATTCACCCATCTAATATATAAGTTCATCCTAACTTTGAAATCAAATCACTTATCCACTAATACACGAATCTCCTTGATGAAATATACATAAATGAAAATCATTTCATTTATCGGTTGAACCAATCGTCTGCTATAGATGTTTTCTAGGTCAGTCTCGTCTATACTACGACGTTATGAATCTGAATAAAATGAACTTCTCGTGAATATGTTAATTTGATCTTAGACCAACGATAAACTAGTATTTTCCTTTCTCTTATTTTTTAAGGTGGCAGTAGACAGCTTGTCATTCAATATTTTTTTTTTAGATAATTCTTTAGGTGTGAAATCCTTCTCTAAGATTTAATTTCGTTTTGATTTTCGTTCTTAGAACCTTTGTACAAAAAGTCCCGTTTTTTAAGTGGAAAATAACGTTTTATTAAATAAGTATATAATTTTTGTGTGTGGTTGAGTTTTCCTCAATCAGTTTCTTACTTTTCATGGATTTACAAGTCGTATTTAGAGAAATATTTGATGATTTTGTTTCTTTTAGAGTTGTGAAAGACAATCATCATGTACTTACTTTATATAGTTTTTTCAATTTGCATTGAGTTTGGAACTGATGAAGATATAAAAAAGCAATGAAAGAGTTTCGGTAATATAAAGAAAAACTAAACTATAGTAATATAATTGATGAATCCTGTCCCACTCCACTCCCCCTACTTGAAAATCTCGGATGACATCATTAGAAAGCTCTTGAAAAATACTTTTCAGGAATATCCCGAAATGATAATCTTTTTCAATTATTCTTATTCTGTTCATTCAAGCTGAATGCCTGAATATTTCAGGATGAGCAAACGAAAATTCGTTTCTTTCCCAACTGATTTATTTTTGTTCTACTTGAAACGGCAAACTTCTTCAATTCAACTATTTCATTGGTGGAAGGAGCATCAAACACTCGAAAACTAAGCACTATTTAACTGTTTGCAGTTAATTTGTTTCATCACAATCGTTCGCTTTCGCTTTGAGCATTCGACGTTGATTTTAGTAGATGATATACCCTCATTTTTTATCCCTTCATATGACCACATCTTTCTTGAGTATATACTGGTTACAATAAGATGCAATAAATTCGTTGTTTCGCCCCAAAACAACCCCAAAAACTTTAAAGATAACTTCGCACATTTCTAAAAGACGAGTGTTTCGTTGTCGTTCGAAACCTCCTATCCACACTGACAGACCACGTTATCGTTCATTCTTTTTCCAATGCGACCACTGAACTCAACTCCCCCATTTCTTTTATATATACTATTGATATTTAGCACATTTGCCAGATTCCTCATAAATTCTACTCCAGCTCGTGTTGTTGCTTCTGCTTTCTCTTTCTGGACTTGCCCTACTTGAATGAGAACTTCTTAGAGACAAATTAAAATAACTTTAAAAAAGAGATAATTCAGTGAAGCACTGAAAAGACAAAAATACTTATTTGGATATATACATTTAAAAAATTTCATGTCCACGTGATGTTGGGTAACAATGGTAACGAAGAGCTGCGAAACATCATTGTGGGCATGTGCTTTTGTAAAGGAACCCTAAAATTTACTTCAAAACTCTAAATATATTCAAGTCCAATAGCATATTTCTTACTTTTTAGGGTTGAAAAGAGTGTTGCCTTTTTTTTAATTTTCGATAATAATAAGTTAATATTTTCAGTTTTCTACGCGATCAAGAAAGAATAGTTACTACTATAATTTTTGCTTGGTTTGTTTCTGAAATAACAAAAAAGTACCTAAAGGTGTATTTTTGATGGACGATTTTCTTTAATATAAATCTCTTCCTGAGTTTCTTTATAATTGATTGTGTTTTCCAGATTTTTGTGATTTTATAACAGAACTTACTTTTCTATCGATTTTTAGATTTTTATTCTTCTAATAATTTTAAAGAAAACTTATTTTCTTATCAATTTTTATGTTTTCCGAGACACACTCAGAGCTAATATAAAATATAAAGTAATAACACTCGATGGTGGTTATGGAGGTGAGGATATCTGGCATGTACCTAAACTTTGCTTACGTGCTTTAGATTGCTACCAAAAACATACAACGGACCAAAAATACTAAAATGTTTCTTTTTATTCTATAATAATAATTAGTAATAACATGAAATATTTGAGAAAGAAAAAACAGACCCATAAATCAACAGACCAGATTTCCAACCATTATGAATCAGTCTATTAGTCGACTATTAATCATTGATTATTAATTAATCATTATTCATTCGCGTGAATAAGTATAATTTCAAATAACTATCATTATCATGGATCGTACAAATACAATTTAATTAAAAAAAATATGTAAAAACTTCGAAACGAATATTTCGTTACTTACCTTAACTTGAGATTCGGTCATTCCTAAAGCGTATGCTAATTTCGCTCGTTCTGGACCCGCTAGATATTTGGTTTGTTCGAATGTTTTTTCTAAGGCGAATATCTGTTGTCCTGAAAATGTAGGCCTCGTGTGTTTCTTTTTTGCGTCTTTATCTCCTCCTAAACCTCCCATATTGCTTTGGTTCACTGAAATGAACGAAAAACATATTGAAACTGCATTGGAAATAAAATGCAGTTTTTTTTACAATTTTTTCAACAATAAGTGACTCGAAAAAATGTTAATCCAATTACTCCTTTGGAACTGTTGGTGTTCTTCTTTGACCGTTTGATTTATTATGTATTACAAAAATGAAAGTAATATACACAAGTATTCTCCTAGCGACATGAGTACTCGATTATGTGGCTACTTATTTATAAAATTTGGAAGACTTATTTTTACGTTGAAATGCATAGCTTGGTTCAATGGATATCAAAAAATAAATATAAGCATTCCTTTGACCTGATTGATATAACTGATATTGGAAGAGCCTCACTCCACTGAAATATTGGGTCAATGACGGTGCAATATTACGAAAACATTGGTATAATATTGTGCAAGCAATATTGTATGAAAAAAAATTGAACATTTGGCGAGTTTAATATTCTGCTTTTGAGGGGTTTTCTCCGAAAACCTGGGAGTTTCGTAAAAACAAATTCTAAAAAAAAATTCTACTTACGATAAATTGGAAAAATATTGGTGATCAATATAATATTATATCATTATATTATGATGTATTGTATTGTATCACTAGAGAATGAAGGGTTAAATCATGGAAACATTGTCAAGATATCATAGAAACAATATTGGTTTAAAAAGAAAAGTAATAATACTAGTGATATATGTAAAAAATTGTTTGGCTAATATAACTAAATGCTATTAGTTAAACATCTACATCTGGTTATAGGATACTCAACATTTGTGATTAATGTGTCGAGTTAAAATTCAATCTAAATACCCCTCCTCCCTAAGCCACCACCCCACAACTCCTACGTCAGAACTTGTTTCATATTTTCTGTTTTAAAATTTAGGATGAGTAATGATCGCACTCCTAGTACATTTTGTTTACAATGCCAATACTTAACTCACTGCACCATTGCAGATTATTATCTCATTGTGAATACATCTTGAGTGGATTTTTTTGGAAAGTATTTCATGTATTAATTCAGCATTAAACCCGTTGTTTACTGCAATTTGTTTCATTATGTTGAGTTCTGCATTAAAATTGCACATTTACTAATCTATGGATCATGCTATTATAAGCTGCGATTTTCTGTAGAGTTGCTGTGTATAGTAATATCCGTATGGAAAGGCTTGTGGTGAATTGAAAAATCATGCTTTTTGTTCATGTTACTTATTGTCAAGTCCAAAAAATTAATTGAGTTTGAATTTTCTACTTTGATTCCGAATATTATGATTTTGTGGATATTATTAATATATTGATGAAAAATATCTAATTGTCTGTAAAACATACCGAAACGTCATCCACGTATCTTCACCACTACAAGAAATACTATATTGACATATTTTTATGGATCAAATTCTCTAGGTTGTCCGCAAATAAGGATTTCCCATGATTACACTTTTTGAAGAAGAATAGATTTTGTTTACAAACTGGAATAAAAAAAAACTATGATTTCTTGTTGGATGACTGGATTACCTCGATTTCTGTCTGATAATTCTCTGACTAAAGTTATAGTATCTTCTAGAGGTATACTAGGAAATAGATCCTCCACATCGAAAGATATCAATTTTGCGTTATCTAGAAGAGTACTAAGTCATACCAATTCCGTGAACTGAAATTAGGTTGAAATTTGGGTAAAATTCCGTTAACCGGGCGCTACAAGCGCGGATTTGCGAAATGTCGGGCGAGCGCGCTCGCTTCGCTCGCGTATTTCTGGTCTTGTTCACTAACAGATAAGGCATGAAGATTTCTACTCAAAGTTGACAGAAATCGACAAAGTAGTGATGGGAATGCGCGAGCTCGCTTCGCTCGCGTATTTCTGGTCTTGTTCACTAACAGATAAGGTATGAAAATTTCTACTCAAAGTTGACAGAAATCGACAAAGTAGTAATGGAAATGCGCGCGCTCGTGTCTGTCTCGCAGATATGTTCACCAAGAAGTAAGAGATAAGTTACATAAGTTACAAAGTAGTAATAGGAATGCGCGTGCTCGCTTTGCTTACGTATTTCTTGCTGAATATCTTCACTAAGAATGGTTCACTCTTCGAGTGTTTATGAGGAACTATCATTATTATTATTATTTGTGAAAAAAGTGCCAGTCTCTAGGGCGCTAATACTTCTGAAAACTATCCACTACAAACACTTCATATTCATGAGTATTCAGTATTCAGGAATTTTAGGGAATCTGACAACGTCGCATTGTATTGTAAAGTTTTTAAGACTCGCTGTTGTTGATTCAATGAAAGACATTGATACTGGCTACCTCGGTAGGAAACAAGCCATTTCGTTGTGAGAACAGGATTTGGAAAAAGTCTTGGTATTAATATTTTGAATGCACAAAAGATATTTTTAAATAGACAGAGCTAGGAGGCATTTTTTGCGAACAAATAATTACTTGAATAAACGTGTCGGATCACAAACATTCATTTTTGGTAAGTGCGCATGCGCAAACAGATAGAAAAGACGAAACCTAACTGTATTGTATAGTCGGGTAAGTTCGGTTGGGTTTGCATGAGATCGGGTCTGTCGGGATAAGTTATAGTCATTGAAGTAGGTTCATTTTATGTGAAAAGAGCTCATTATTTTTTGTGCGCATGTGTATTCATGTTATGTTTGCGCACATTTTCGTGATCTGTCTCGTCCTTTGAATTTTGTTAGTCATTTAGAAACAGTAAAGTACCATTGTTTCATAGGTGCAGTTAAAGTTTTGATGGGAAAATTTTGTGGTTATCAACTCATTTTTCTTACTCATTCACTAAAATATTCCATGTTAAGTCTTGTTCAAACCCTCGCGAATTTCGCAATTTTTCTGCGAATTAAATGGCTGCCAGTCATGCCGGACCAATCGTCGATGCAGAACCATGTCGGCAGACATTTTATTCTCAAAAAAACTGCGAAATTCGCGAGGGTATGAACAAGACTTTATACGTGAATTGAATATTTCTAGAATCACACTGGCAATGTCGCTTCGCCCTTACGTCAATTCCATTGTGACCAACCTGACAGATATTAACTAAACAAAACAGCATGAATTTGTTGATTTTGTTATTGCTAAAATAAAGTAGAATTTGTTGATAAAAAACTGTTTTCCATGAAAAAAAAAGTGTAAAACTGGTGAATTAGGGTGTGTATATTGTGCTGGTGAAAATCAGGAGGCATTTGAGTGTGTTTTTCGAAGAAGAAACGTGTGCTAGAAAAAGCCAGTTTTCATTCAAAAAAAGGCCCGTATCTCCGAAATTACTTGAGACCGCCAAAAATATCATTTGGATTTTTTATTCAGGAGGACAAACTACGTAAGTCTAAAAAAAATTTTTTTTGATAGCTTGTAGCGCCCGGTTAACGGAATTTTACCGAAATTTGCTTTGGTTCCTGATGATAGTAATCAATTCCTCTGATAGTTTTACTGATAATGTAGTGACAAGGGAAACTGCAGGTCTAATAGGGTAATTCTGTTTGTGCAATTCTATAAATGAATATAATTTAGGAGTTTGAGTGTTCATTAAGGCATTTTTGCTTTTTTTTGCTATTTAAGAGACAACCAGACGTGATACAAAATTCCTGTCTATGAATTTGTCAATGATATAGACATACAATTGGCAAAATATAATAAAAGTTTTTCTGAGGGAACACAAAGTTAAAATCTGTAAATTACGGTTAATAATCCACTAAAAAAACTGTGAATGATATGAAGGGGGCATGGACATACGAATTCGCTCATAATTTTTATTTGACAGCAAGGCTATACTTTCGAGAGAGTGTGTTAATGCTAACCGTCATTCAAACGAACTGACGCACGCCAAAGCAATGTGTGTGCCAAGCGAAATCACTGAGACTACACTCTCGACATCTCTCAGTGGCTAGTCAGGTCTTGTAACATGTGCTGAGAGAGTGAGATAAAGAGATTTCTCCCAGGAAATGATTTTCCACATTCCTGTTTCTCTCTGGATTTTGTATTCAGAATGCATTTCACTGGATTCCGGCGTTCTATGGTTTTGCTTTACTATTGAACTTCTTTTACAGCTAGTGTAAAAATTGTTTTATACGGAAAAAATATAAAATTTTATGACTCTTTTTCACTTCAAACTGCTTTTGAAACGTTTTATGGTCTATACTTCTTAATATTCGAAAGAAAGTCGCAGTCAATCATTACTGTATTTCACATACCCTGGCATGTTTTTTATTCACCGGTGAATCCACCAATATTCTTATAATATAAGGACGACGTTGCTGGATTGGTAAATCCACCAGTAAATAAAAAACATGTAATTGGGTAATGCGAATGAAAAAATAATTTATGCTGAATTTTGAAAAAAAGAAACGCCTTCTAGATTAGGGAAAAAATTAGAAATGAAATTCCTTAAAAAACATCATTCAGCCAATTGGGATTAAGGAGAGGAAGTGTTAGCTTTATTATTGAGGTTGCAGTTCGAAAAAAAAAAATCAATCTGAGGTTTATTCATTGGTGCTTGAGGAACCATCACTAAATTCTTTGTAGATTTTGCTAAAAAATTCAATTTACCTATGAAAATTGTTAAATTTATAGCACTTGAAGTTCTGAAATTTTCCATAAGAATAATGAGAGCACATATTTATTGTCGATGACAGAAAACATCTCTTCAAATAGTCTTAAGATATTTTGAATTTATTATTTATTGTATTCTTATACGTTTTTATAGTATTCCTTGTTATTTATACAGACCACATTTGTGTATAAAATAAATTTGGCAAAAAATGGAGTTCATAGTTTTTCCCGTGTGCTCTTTAATTCTTAGTGATCCTCGTCTGTTTCAAACCCCATAAGACATAACTTCCTACCCCCCCATGGCTATGGTATATCCTCAAGAAGAGACAAAAAAGTGAAGGTATCAATTACATACTCCGTTTATCACAACGGAAGTAATAATAATATCTATCCTGTACCGCACAGGCTATGCCTTTGGATGTACACTCAGGTGAATGTTTATATGAGAGTATTATTATTATTATTATTTCAAGGACGATGGAAATCTGCTCTTGCAAGTTAGTGATACGAAGCGTTGAAAAAAAATCAGGTTATTTATTGAACAAAAAATTGAAATGTGAAAAGAGTATTTAGACAGATTTCGCCTTTAAACAAATAAGGAAACATTCTGCTGATTTCGAAGTAACTACACTTCGAATGATATACACCTATCTAGGATTTAAAATTGGTATTTAGCTTGTAACTTTACCCATTGACGGTGACATAACATTCGTGACTTATTTCAATTGATTATTACGGAAATCGTGGTTAATGATGCGAAAAGTGATATTCATAATTTCTGACAACTGTGCACGTTAAATATTCTAATAGTTCATTGTACGGCGCGGCAATGCTGATATGGAATGGAGCACATAGAAGTAATCAAAGAATTGAAACTGGAATTACCCCTACACAACTGAAACACCCTTGCATGCCCTTGCTTATAAAACGCGCCATCTGTGTATTAAAAGAACGCGATATTATTATGATTATGTTTTATGTTCCTGGATAGAGCTCTATAGATATACATCGAAATTGTTAGAGATCACAGCCACCCTTACGAAAATCCCGCGTTGGAAAATCCTAAGACGAACTGATGAAGAAAATATGATAATATTTAGGTATTTCGAATCTCAATTGAAAAAATATGTTCTAAACGATAATCCTTATGACTGCACAAAACTATCGTAGAAAAAATATATTATAAAATACCGAAGATAATTCTATAATTAGCCATGCAAGCAGCCAACATTTGTATACTAAAGGTGCACCGAGTGATTATGTCATAGTTTCAGCAACGAATGGTTTTTACTTCTTCATTATTTTATTCACATCGACCATTTTCCTATCTAGATTTTAATCATAGATTGATTCAGAAATAACCAGAGGTGGTAGATGTTCTCCACCATGGCTTAATGAAATATCATCATGTCGACTACATTTGTTATGAAATGAATTTAACTATTTTTTTTCAGTACTTGGTCGATTACCTTTGAAAATCATTTTCCTTCCGCCTCACCCGCTTCATTTACAGGTGTACAGTATGATTTCTACACTGGTACAGTGTGGAATGGAATGATGAAGACAACTTGGATATCAAAATGCGCATCTATAGGAGTTTGTAGGAAAAATGTGTGGTATAAATGAATCATATAATTTGTTCTGATTGTGTGATTCATTTTGCCACTTATTGATTGTATCTAAAAGTATTCGATGGATAATTATCTCCACAACCATAGCATTTTATTTCTCTTTGTGGTCGAAATGTGGACTGATTTTTTTTTTGTGAAATCGAGAGTGTGGCTTCAACTGTTTTCGGTAATTAGAGAAAGTTGTGTTATGGGAAATTTGTATTGAGTCTGTTGTGAAGAATGAGCGTTGCAAAATTTCTGGAATAACTCATTTCCCACACTCCGGTAAATACAAGCCCATGAGTCTGATTGACATCAAAGTTTTCAGGCAAAACGAATATATCTGCAGGCTCAACCCAAATCACTATGTTAAAATGATAATTCTGATTATACGGGTTCTTGGTGGAATAATGTACTTACATCCTTCGACGCTCAACATTATACCGGCTATTCTTAAGATGACAGAATTCCCACACTGAGAAAAATCTAGAAAACAAATTGGTATTTTCAAGAAATTATGAACCCTGAATACTTGGATTATAAGTGCTAAAATACTGATAAAAATTCAGAGTATTTTATGGTTGAAGATGGTACCAGAAATTATTGTAAATATTGCCATACTTTTCTCCGTGTAGCTGGAGGAATGTGGGGAGTAGTTGTTTTTCAATGATCATCGCGCTCTCCGAATCAAACATCAGATTCAAATATCACAGTTTTGTACTATTATCCTGAAGTTAGATGAAGATATGTTCGTATTACCACATTTACTAACAGTTCATATCGTTTCATAATCGCGATTCGTTTCTGAGAATATCGATATAAATGGTTAGGTTCGCGATTGTACTTCAGGCAGTTTATATCTATAAGATTCCACGTTGAACAGACCAGATGTCTATATAATAATCTATATATGCTGACAATGCAGAATGTAGCGTACAATGGGCCTCACGGGACACATAAGCTCTGGACAAATTCAATAATACATCGCTCCCAAATCTTCCAGGAGAAGGAGAGCTACCGATATCAAATGGATATTCGTGAAACAAGGCCTGACCGGATATGATATTCCCATATTCTGTTGGAGCGAGAATATAGTGAACACGTCCTTCCGAACCTTATAAATCGATGAAGTTTCAGAGTGTCGTGCTCCTTTTCTAATTTCTCCATATTAATATGGTTTATTGCTTGAAACCGAAAATTGAAAAAGTGTGTCTCAAAGAATGTGCAAATGACTTCGTATCTGGAGCAATCCGTATAACTTCAAATCGCCCAGATAAATGCACGCAATGGATGCCTACCTGCTTTTTAATTTTTCATAGTATTTCGTTAAATCCGTTCTTCTGTTCGTCCATATATAACAGCTTTGAAGCTACTAAAATTAGAATTTTTCGCGTTTGAATTGGCAGTCACGTGCATTCAGTGATATATTATTTTGAGTAGTTTTTTGTTGGTATGAATTCATCTCGTAGCATATTGTTCACAAAAGTGCACTTCTTTGTGTGGTTTGTGTGCATGAAGTAGGTATATAATATTTCATTATCAAAATAGAATTTCATTATTTTACGAAGAAGTGTGAAAGGTTACATTGCTAGACCACAAACACATCCCAATAACATCGAAATCCGTCAAACCGACAGTTCCTATTTTTTGTGGCCAATAATAGTGTAATAATAATATCTAATATACAAATGTTACACCGTCAATATTTTTAGCTTTTTGACTACAAGTGTTTTGAATTATCGAACCATGTTGGGTCAGGCAGCAGTACTAACATATACCCCCCTAAATCATTCCATCATTCAAATCATACTTAAGTAGAAGTCAGCAGTGTTCCACAGGGATCAATACTGGGACCATCACTTTTTCTGCGTTACATAAATGATTTGGCAACTATAGATATCGTAGGAAAATTTACTTTATCTGCGGACGATACAACCACGAAAGGAGTTCGAAAGATCTTCATAAAATCATCATTTCAGATGTTAAAAAACTTGAAGATTAGTGTGACTAAAATCTATTATCGCAATTAAGATAGAGTCCCATTTTGGGAAGTATGTGCAAAAACACATTTACAGTCGGTTTTTATTCAAAAAAAAAAAAATAGCAATCAGATATATTCACAAGGTTAAGCGACGGGAGTCTTGCAGGTCCTTATTTCAGGAAAATAAAATTCAAACAGTACATGCCATTTTTATCATGGAAACGGTTTGCTGTATAAATAAACATAAATCAAAATATTCTTTGGTATCTAACTATGCCGCCCGACAGACCGCTGATTTCAAACTGATTTTAACTCTTATTAAAGGTCCTATTGTTTACTACGGTCTCAAGGAAGGCTATTAGAGACCATTTGAGTGAAAGACCCTATTATAGTTTACAAGAGTTTTATGAAGACGTCTTTTAAAACTAAATTCTAGTCTAAAATTTGATGTTGTATTTCTGTATATTGAGATGGATTTCAAAGTAATACTGTGATTTTTATAGATATTTAATGTGTTTGTGCTTGTTCCATAATTTACCTTATGTTTTTCATGTGTTTTATGCTCTTCATACATTTATTTAGATGCATAAGATTTATCTCACTTTGTCAATAAGTTTAACTATTTTTTAAAAAAATTTAACTAAAGCATATTTATTATTATTATTATTATTATAAGGAACTGTTGGACTTATTCATTCACTTTCGGCAAAACTGTGTACTGGGCACGATGTAGATTCTAACAAAACATTGCTATGAAGAAGTAACAGAGTTGGCTTTTTCCTAGGTGTTCATCAGTAGTGTCCCATATTCCTTGTTTAGGGGAGGAAATTTCTTCCCACAGCTTTGGCAACAGACCAAAACAAATGAAACCCGTTAGGACACTTGGCGTTCTGATCCTAGCTCTTTCGAGGACTCGATTGTCTCCTTGCACATGTTACTGGCTTCAACATACCCGAGGTAGCTGAGGCTGTTGCGCCTTCAGCAAATAGTTGATATTAATAATCAATCAAATTAGTGAAATTGTCGCGAACTTAGTTTTGTTCGATGTATGCAAGGAATGCAATGCAATGAAATGGAAAAGCAATAAAAAGCTATCATTGGAAAACAACGAAGAATATAAAGTAAACTTCCCGAATGACAAATTCAAATATGCGAAAAGTTCTGGGGTTAGCACGATAGCACTCACTATGAAACTTTGTCGCTACATAGTTCAGTTGGCAGAGTGCAACCAACAAACTGGAAAGAGCACATTTCGGACAAAACAGTTTACTCAACTTGCCAAATGTTTTAAAGCTAGTGATATCCCCTGCCATATCAGTTCAGTTTTTTCCCTATGCCATATGAAATTTTTTAATTGATGTTATTTCAAAGAGTAGTATCGGTGATACCATTCAAAACCGATTTTACCCAATGTTTATTTGTCGAACCGTTAAAAAGTCGCTCTGGATAATACCATGTATGACAGATTTTACTCTATTCGTCATCCTCATATAATCTAAATTATTATATTTTCCTCTTAAAGGAAAAAATAGCAATTTAAAATCATTAAACCATTTTATTAATTCATATAAAAAATAGCACTCTTTATAATAAAGTATACTAGACAATATTCAAATTCCATACTTCAATTTGTCATAATCTCAATTTTAGACAAATGAATTTCCGAATTCATCAATGAATAGTATATAGTGCCTCTTTTTTAGCCCCTCCCCTCTTGTTAACTTTTGAACGGTTTGATGTACGAACATGAAACAAAAACATTTTGAATGGTATCACCCATACTACTTTTTGAAATAGAAGACATTGTGGTTGCCCAATAAAGGAGGTGGGTGGACATCATTTCAAAAATTTCAAATAGCACGGTGTTAAATCGTTGAAAAGAGAATTCTATTATTTTTTCAATTATATACATTTTTTTTTATTTTCGTCAAAACGTTTTTTCTTTTTTTTTTTAATTTTCAAGTTGATGTGCCCCCAGCGCCATCTGTCGAATAATTTCAATGTATCTGCTCTCAAATAGTTGTATCGGTAATACATTTCTAAATATTTTTTATCCCATTGTTCCATATCAAACCGTTCAAATTTATCGAGATAAGGGGTAAAAAAATATTAACGAAATTGAAAAAAAAAGTAGATGGTTGAAAAGATAATTGAATTCTCTCTCAACTATGTGTCACAAGCCCCCCATGACATTTGAAATTTTTAAATTTTTGTGCTCCTCCCCCCGTCCTGTCTAAGAAGCAATCACAATATCTTTCATTTTAAAAAGTAATATCGGTGTTACCAATCAAAATGGTTTTTGTTTCATGTTTGTACGTCAAACCATTAAGAAGTTTTTAAAAAATTCGCACTGTATAACAGCTCGTCTAAAATGGAAAGTCACCCCAAAACACGATACTCAGATATTTAGGTTAAGTTGGATTAGTTCACCTAGTCTTTACTCGTATAATTGTAATATAGGTATGTTTGGTACAATTCTTCTGGACTTCCATTGTCTAGTAACAAAGAAAATGAATTCTTTGCATGTGTTTGAGTCACGACGTTTCAACAGCTAACATCTACTGTCGTTATCAAGTGTGTGAATGTGTGTGAATTCACACACTTGATAACGACAGTAGATGTTAACTGTTGAAACGTCGTGACTCAAACACATGCAAAGAATTTATTTTCTTTGTTTCTAGACAATGGAAGTCTAGAAGAATTCTACTAACGCTAATACATTGTCGACCACTTTTAAACATAGGTATGTTTCTTTGCGTTGCCTTAAAATAGGATTGTAAAATCTGTTAGGCAACCTATTTTTGAAAAATTAAATATAAATAAAAAATATTCAACAGTTCAGTATCAATATCAAGTATTATTCACCTAATGATACGTAGACAACCTAATAAATTTAATAGAAAATTTATTGTGAAATCAAAGATTTATAATACCATTAACCATAAAAAACTTATAAATCACTTCAAGTTTTATTATCATAGGTAGTTGTCCTATATGGAATGAAATTATATTTTAATTATTATGATTTTTATACTATTAACTACATATTTTTTCTGTGCAGGAAGAAACAAGTATTTATTATAAAAGAATTAGAACTGATATCTGCAAAACTGATATTGCAAAACTATTATAAAAGGTCGTGGTGGCCGTGATGGTTGAGCGTTTCGATCTCACCCAACTACGTGGGTTCGAATCCCAACACCTTCCACTGTTCGCCGCGTCGGCTCGGAGCAAAAAGAGTCGTTTAAACTAATTAAAAAACTGATTTTTCAATTATTTATAAACATAGATGCTTTTCCTTTGTGGGTACAAGAAAGGTTTGTAATCTCTATTTCCATCAACATAATTTTCTAGTGGATAGTTGAAAAAAACTGAAATTCATCCACTTCGAATAAAACCTGATGATGAGTTGACTTTGCCAAATAATATTTGTCATTACACACAGGATACTGAAAAAAGTAATGAAAAAACAATTTTATTTCTGATATAGGTGCGGCAGTGTTTTCATATTTAACAGCGCTATTCAATTATATTATTTTTTTTATGTACTTTGGAGAGATGCAGATGGTTTGATGAAGGATACAATTTTCTGATGTATAAAAAAAATCGACATGTCACTGAAAAATCATGGCTACTCTGTAACTTCGTAATTGATCGTTTCATAGAAATGTTCGTTCAATCGCGAAGTATCACCTACTACATAATCACTCAATGATTTATGGTGGCCAGCCACCAAACGAGTTGCAAGAAACGCAAATTTGTCTGAGATAAGAGCACAAGTTCCGGAGAGAGCGTTATCATCTCAATTCATCTACCGTATCAGAAAGTGTTGTGCGTGTCGTGTTCTACAAGCATCACCATTGTAGCAGTGTTTCTGTGGTTGCCGGAGGCGGTATCCTAGCAACGACGAATTCTGAAGGGGTGGGAACAGCCGCCTCGATCGAGCAAGCTGTTTTAAGCAAGACACCCTGTTAGAATAATTATATCTCTAGATAACAGGATCATGAGATTATCCACTTTAGTATCGCCCCATCTCGTTTAACTAAATGCTAACACACTCTTACAAGCTACAATTGTATCTGTTTTCTGCCATAACATTTAATAATATGAATAATTTTATAATCATGATTTCCCGAATCTGGAATTGCTTCTTTATTCCCATGGAAGTCATGAACTTGGTTTGAGATTTTTGAACATTTCCCTATCTGTAGTGACCATTTTTACCATTCGAGAACACTAATTTGTGTGTACAGTATCGTCCGGATCAGTACCGTAGAAAGTTTTGATAAGCGAGAACTTCAAATGAACAAAAATTGTCAATATAAATTGATTCTATGAAGCGGTTTTAGCAACTTCTAAATCTTTCAGAATGAATTCTAATGATTGTGAAAATGAGATTTTTGAACTTTTCATGTCAGCGTGAAGAGAGCTTGGAGCATAAGACTTTAAAGTGATGTGGTTCAATCCAAACTGACCAAATTCCTCTGCTGCCTTTACCGACCACCTAGTCACCCATCTTAAGTTTCTGCCACTCAAACTGGACTTCTAGGAATAGTGTCTCCTCTTTAACAAAACACTTTACCACGTACATTTTACTAACAAAGTTAGCATCTTCATGAACGGTTATCGACAACACATCGTTTGAATTCTGGTTCGTACGAATAGTTTCAAGTTTCATTCATTTAATGCTGGCCTCCTTTTGGGCTTCTGTCAAATTGTATGGATGGAAGGTGCATACAGCTTTTTCATAGCTTAATGATCATGCAATATTGATGGTACCTAAATATATTACGGTATAGTCGTGTAGCGTTTCAAATACTACGTGCTCAAATATTATAAAAAGAATTATGAATCACACCATAAGCCATCTCTATAACTCTTCGTCAATATTTTCAATTCACTGTACACATGTAGGTATTTAAAGTTAGTAAGAAAAAATGAAATCTGTGCTAACGTTTCGCAGAGGTCACAAGATAAGGTTTCTAAACTAAACCTAAAATCGTCAACATGATACTGTCAAGCATAACTGAAATATATTTATTAATCAGGCACTCACGACATCCACGGTTACTTTAATCACTGTTTCTGTAAGCCAAAATTCCAAACAGAAACCTTCAGTTTTTTGTTAAGTCAGTGGACAATGGTCGGATAGAGAAAATTATCAATCGTTAGATTTTCGGGTCTCAAAGTTGTCCTGAAAGATGGCATGAGGACTTGAAAGATGGCACTGAGGACTCAGAGTAGCACTTGCGCACTAGGACATTCTTGGTAGGAGAGGAAGAAGGTCTAGCGGAGAGAAGTGAGAAAAAGCCACTGAGGCCTGATGGATACTCGTTTCTCGCCAATAAAACATGATTTTGTGAAGTTGCGCGAATTTGTCAGGTCCTCTACCAAAAACTATTGTTTTTGGTGAATGGTCTGACAGATCATTGGAAACACAAATTTCGGCTTCAGGTCGCTTCATTGAATTTAAAACCTTCATTCAACTTGTAAGTTGTTAATTTTTCTTCGTCAAACATGGCGTCTATTTCATGTAGTTATTTCATGTGGTATGATAGTCATGTATTTTATTCGCATTGAAAATGCATCACTCTTTCATGCTTTTTGTGAGAAACATAACTTGACAAGCAAATTAGATACATTCAACTGCAGTTTAGTCAGTGACGGAAACAGAAAATTATTCAGTCACAGTGTAGTTGTTGTATTGGATTGTGTTTCAAATTATTTATTTATACAGTGTCCACCAAAATCTTGGAACCATATGGAAAACTTTTTTATTAATAGTTTCTCAGAAAATTTAATTCTTCATACAAGTTGGTGCTTTCAAAAAGACACGTATCTCATTAAAAATTGAGGCCAACTCATTGAGCAGTTATTAAAATTAGTAATTGAGGGACTGGAAATTTAATTCAATTGCAAACAACCTTTTTCTTTAACATTTTTCGATATTTTGCATATTAATGTCACTGTACTCTTTAGTGAATTTAGAATATCGGCCGATTCCCGCTTAGCCGCACGCTACTGATTATAGCGGCTAATTGTCTATAGTATTGTCTAATTGAATGCAACAACTTTTATGAAGAATGAAATTTTCTGACAAACTATTAATAAAAGAGTTTCCATATAGTTCCAAGATTTTGGCGGACACTGTATAATTTGGGATGCGCATATGGTAATGAAAAGACTTGAAATCATTGTAACTCTGCGACTGTCACTCTAGAAATAAAATAAACATAAAAATCTTTTTAAAAACAAGCTTTTATATAAACTAACGAACTAAAAAGAGAAACATATTTAAATGTTTCTGAATTCCTAGGCGTTCTCTATCTAGCCTTTAGGGGAAAATGGAAGAAAATGTTTCAACAATACCATGTTTCTCACTATTTTCACGGATTTTGCCGATTTAATTTTCGCTTTTGTAACATTTTTTGAGGAGGACGGGTGTCCGAACCCTCCGATCGTTATTTTTTTTAAGTAATTTTACAAGTCCGAAACTGTCGGAAATTTTTCCAAATTCCTACGCGTTCTCTATCTAGCCTTTGGGGTGGCAAGGGGTAAAACTTTTTGAAATTAAGTTATCCGACGCGCGACGATCTGATGTTTTTTACTATTGTAACGGATTTTTTCGATTTTGTTATGGCAAATTATCGATACTTTTTTCGAAAAGGAGGGGGTCCGAGCCTTCCGACTGACAATTTGTTACATCGTAGTTTTCCACGTCCAAAATCTTCTGAAAATTTTTTTCAAATTCCCAAGCGTTATCTATCTAGCCTTCAGGGGGGCTTATTTTTTTAATTGAATTATTCAACGTCCGATTTTTTGATTCCTCAACTTTTTTCGAGGTCCCCGACCAACATTTTTTTACGACGTAATATTTAAAGAAACCGTCAGAAATTTTACGGAATTACCACGCGCTCTTTATGTAAGCTTCAGGGGGTAGGGGTGACAATTTTTTTTTGAAATTGAAGTTGGCATAGGAACAAAGCATGCAAGTCAAATAAAAGCTTGTAAAAACATGAAAACGACCCACACCAAAACCGTAACTATTGGTGTGGTGCTGTAGGATTTTCCTGGCTTTCCTACACTGATAAAGCATATCTCGTAGTGCCACGACAAATAATAATAGCAGAAAGTATTATTTTCATGTGACTTTTTAGGAGTAAGAGAATTATTATAATATTTCCTTGGGAATGTTTCAGTCAGTTCCTTTTTATGAAGCTCCAACTCATCCGGAGAGCGAGCTGCTCCAACAAGCTCTTCGATCCGAGAATGATCTGCCCCGCATTCGTTCGGCAAGGATTTCTGCCGTCTTAAAAAAAAAAAAAAACATTTTTAAACAGTGGTTTGGGAAGCCTGTGAGTACAGAGAGTAATTTTCAATACCTTTTCCTCTTTTTAGGCAATATTTGCTTCGATGCATACGAGGCACAAATTTAAAAGAATTCGTGAATGAATGCGAGACAGCGTTTATTCAAAGAAAGAGTTTTTTAATATTATCGTGATTCATAAACAGTGCACTTCTCGTCAGGTGGGAGATATAATTCAATGTCTGTTGCGGCAATACCCAGGGAATTGTTCTCTCTGCCAGCTATTTGGAAGGAAAGGATATTTTGACGTCGGCGTCATCAAAATTAGTCTCATTTCATTTCGTCACTGTCCGGAAAACTTTTCGGACTGTATATTCGATATCCCTCATTTACTCTTCCTGGAGTCTTCGTTTCAGAGGGGTGCTTCTTGTTTTGCTCGTGTAATGGAGCGGCAACTATTTAATAGTATAGCCACCGCTTCATCAACTCTGAGACAAATATATCTAATAGCCAGCCAGCGCCAGCGAGCGAGTGCTGTCGCTCTGGTGTATTCGTCATTCGAACGGCAAACTGACACAAGCGTCTAGCCGTACCAATTCTACTTTTGATCTCGTAGTTCCGCATGCGCTTTGTGACCGCGGCAAATTCAAAATAAAAATTCATCGTGTGCACTGTGTGTGATATTTGACATTTATTTTAGGTTAAGATCAAAGTTATTTTATTGGGAAGATATAAACATCTCAAAGGCCTTTTTTAATATGTTGAGTAATGTTTTTTTTTAAACTGGACATATATTAAACACAAAGTAATGTAGGTATAAAGAATTACTTTATTAAAATTACCTACGTTTTCGGTGGATAGCAATATTATACATATCATTTGGAATGATCAATTAACTGATCGTTTAGAAACTGCTTTGTTAGTTTTGAAAAGACATCTCTGCCGAATAATGTTTTGATTGTGAGGTGTTTTACAGGGTATTCTGTTGGAATATATATCAAAAATAGTGGAAGGGGCCTCCGATGACAGTGTAAAGAAGGCAGAAAATTCAAATGTTGTTTATGCAGCGAAGGAAATTTTGAAAGATCAAAAATTTTAAATCATTTTATAGTGGTTCATGACATAAAGCTCTCATCCTTGAACTTAAAATTATCCAATGAGGATGAATTTCATTGCAGGAAAAGAGAAGTCAAAAAGATAAGAAAAGTAAATTTATTAATGAATATATTATGGTTCTTATCCGATCTGGCACATACAATCCAGAGGGTTCTATATATACTATGTGTCTCACTTTTCATGGAAGCACCCCCGTAACTTCCGTAATCATCAAGTTAAAATAATGAAACTCTCAGGACGGAAGGCAATTATGGAAATACACCTACCGATTCAATGGTGATGGCCTAAGTGATATACACTGCCCGCCAGTCGCGATGGAACAACCCATTTTTACGGTAAATCATATTAGGAGGCAAAATAGAAGCGAAATTCCATCAGATACGTGATCAGAGGACCCCCAACTTATTACATATACTACCTTTTCCTGAAAAAAATTTAGTCCTGAAAAATCCGAATTTGTCTCACTTTTCATGGAAGCACCCCCGTAACTTCCGTAATTATCAAGGTAGAATGATGAAACTCTCAGGACTGAAGGGAATTATGGAAATACTCCTACCGATTCAATGGTGATACTCTAGATGATATACACTGCCCGTCAGTCACCCGTAAAAATGGGTTGCTCCATCGCATTGTTTCCCATGTACTCATCGTACTAGAATTCAAAAAACCCTCTTCCTCGTATTTACTCGTATAAGAGAATACTTTTAATGAAAAAAGAACAATTATTAGAAATATCTTTAGAGACAAACATTGTTAACTACACTGTTGCCTTCCCAAGTCAAATAGAAAGCTTCAGTGACTGCTGGAAATTTTCGAAACTGCCCACGCGCACACAAATCCGTTTTTGCCCTTAGTCGAAAATATCTGTATTTGATATGTAATTCACGAGGAAATCACCTAAGTCACTGGTTGTAGTTGTATTTGAATATAACTGAAAAATTTCTTTTATGTAATATCCTTTTACAACAAAGCACACTTAGAATTATATACTTAGGTATATTTTGCAATATATCTAGGCATTTTTCATAGAACAGAAAACAATGTTTTGTTTCCACGCTTAAGACATGTTCATTAAACCAGCTGATCTTCGGCGTTTTTCCATTTAATCTTTATTCTTTTCTTTTATGTTTTTTGTGTATGTGGGAAATAAAGACCTTTATTATTATTATTACAAGGAACTTGCAGTAAGTGATACCTGCATTTTCACTACTATAACGGTGTGGACTCCAATCGATCTGCATAACATATATTGATAACTATAGTGGGGCAATATAGGGTTCTTTGAAATAAAAATAATACAGTGGCACAAATAAGTTTTGAAAGTGAAAAAAATGACGTCATCTTCATTCTATCTGGATCGCACTGTATGTCTGATAATATAGTATGAAAATTATTGTGGATATATTGATGCATTTTATTCATGGTGGTACAACAGCTATACCAGATAAATCTTCAAATATATTTCCTTCTAAACGATCACTGCTAAAACGGTTTACCGGTATTTTTTGAAAATTTTGTCATCAAATTTGACATGACTTTGATTGCAGAGCCAAAAGATATAGTAGAGGCTAGTAATATAAAAAAGCAAAATTCCTTCCAAAGAATTTTTTCGACTTAAAGGGCTGATATAGAAAAAAATGCCAACACAACTTTTCATTTTAAACTCGGCGCTGATTCCAGAGAGCCCACGTATAAAACTGAAACAAAGTGTTATTCACACGACAGCTATCAGATCCAGGTAATTAATGTCTCCAGCATGTTTGATTTGACAAGTTAATATCGTTTCTGCCAGATGGCGCCAAACAAATAACACATACGTCACCGGTCATTACGTATCCTCGCTTAGTTCCTGCTTTTCATTGGATATAGGTTCTCGCTTCAAGTCCACTGCCCGCAATCACCTATACTTGTATATTGTGATATATGATGTAATAATGCTGCAAACATATGTGCCTCTTTGCACTTTGCGCGATAACGAAATTACTATTGATATCTTGTGATCAACTCGTTAATGAAGAAACCCATATGTTGCTCACATCTGAAACTGAAACTAATAATCACACGATGTTTTTCTGGGAATAATTTACTTAATTAGGCAAAGAGTAGTTTCAAATTACACAAATATAAAAGTAGTGTAAATTGTAATGTAGTGGTAATTGTACAGGGGTATTTGGAAAATTGTAATTTCATTATTCATAACTGGTTATCTTTCAAGTTACAAGTTCTCGATAATGAAATTATTTTATCAAGTGTTCAAAGTGGCCCCCTCCTAAATGTTGACAATAAAGTGCCCTATTATAAATAGCTTCTCTCACGTTGATGAAAGTCTGTTCATCTATTTCTTCACATGTATCTATTATTCTGCGTTCCAACTCTTCTATTGTTTGGCATTCATTGGCGTAGATTTTTGACTTCAGATACCCACAAAGGAAAAAATCTAGAGGTGTAAGATCTGGAGATCTTGATGGCCACTCTGTACTTCCCCTGCGACCTATCCATCGCACAGGAAAGTTAGTATCGAGGAAGTCTCTAGCCATGCGATCGAAATGGGGAGGTGTTCATCCTGCTGAAACATGATTTCACGATTTTCAAACTCTTCCTGATTGTTCAATACAATTTGCCTTATTCGAGGTTCAATGTCAGTTTCTAAAAGATTTTTGTAAAGAACTCCTGTAAGATTGCCTCTGATGAAAATCGGCCCAACAACACGATTGCGTAAAATCCCCGCCCAAACATTCACCTTTTCAGGAAACTGGGTATGCCCCTCTCTGTACATTCTGTTTGTTGACTTTTCCATTAAGAAAAAACGTGCATTCGTCTGAGAAACATACACGTTAGGAAGCCCCGTTCTCCTTCAATTGTTCTTGTTAACCACTCACAAAATTCAACCCTCCGGTCTGGATCATCCTTCGTGAGAGCATGCAGGATTTTCATTTTATAGGGATGAAACTTTTCTTTTTTAGGACTCTTTGGACACTTTTTGAACTTACTCAACAGGATTCAGCAACTGCAGACGTCGACTGATTGATTACCATTTCAGCAACAATTTCTACCTTTTTTTCTTCTGAAAAAGGCGGTCTTCCTGATCTTGGAGCATCTTTCAGCGTACCAGTAGCTTGGAGCTTATTTAAAAGTTTGCGCATATGTATATCATCGAAATAGGATTCTAGGGAAATCTATCATTAAACATACGGACTGCTAGATGATAATTTCTTCCAGCTTCTCCAAATATCAATACTGCTTCAAATTTATCGTCTAAACTACAAGCTATGATCACACTTTTCATAAAATGATTGAGGCGGTCAACGGACTATTTGACAGTTAATTTGACAGTAAACAAGACGTTACTACGACGATTTTCTCCAATGCAAACTCGATTGAAAGCAACATTAGTGTTTTTGGTTGGGTTTGAAATGAACAAAATTTCACCTTTCAAACGTTAATATTTCGAAAAGAATTGAATTAAGGAGTGAATGAAGTGTATTGGAGGAAACTGTTGAGAATTATGAGCAAATTTCGAAAATGGAATAATATATGGGGTGTTCTATTCAAAAAAAATATTGAAGATGGCGCTCAGCCGCCATTTTAAAACTTTTGGCTTTAATTTTTCCATGAAAAAGTAGGTTTTTATCTCCCATTAAAGCCCTCCAAATTTCGTTGCGATATACGAGGTGGTTCAAAAATTAGTAGGGGGGAACGGACTTTAGACGGGCACTGTATAGTTTCATCTTGGCAAGAAAGCCTCTTAAAGTAGGTACTGTCTTATTGGAACCAGCTCTTTATATTGTACTTGTTTCTGATACTTCTGATCTTTTTGAAGACACTCCTGAAATATGGAAAGTACATAACTGGAATTGTTTTCGTTCCTTGGACGTTTTGATTATTTCAAGATGTCTCAGCAGATCTCCTAGGAGTTTCTCGGGGTATTCATTTCGGCGTAGGTCCTTTCTGAAGTAGAGGTCAGTAATGAATATATGGAAACTGCTTATTGTTCGTTTTGCCGATACCAATCAAATACTAACTCACATCTAACTTTATCAGTATTCACGTGAAGACAAAAGAAAAAACGTCACATCAGAGGATGTGATAACTCATTTAGACGTTAGAAGCTGGAAACTAGCATAATCCATTGGATCTACGACTGAATATCTCTCCCAAAAATATCCTGCCAATAATCCCCCGTCCAATAATTTCCTGGGGCAATAATAACATTATAAAAAATTATCCCGTCCAATGATTAGTCTGATCTTACCTGAACGGACTAACCTAGCTCGCAAGTTGGGAGCTTGGAAGTTGAAGAAAAATTCATTATGAGGGTAGTATTTTATTAGCCTGATCGAACTAACCTAGTTCGCAAGTTGGAAGGGAATGTTATTATTGGTCAAGATATTGTTTTGGGATATTATTGGATGGGGGATTTTTGGTAGGATATTTTTGGACGGGATATATAGTCGTACTACCATCGATTTACCCGGAAAAGAATACTTACAATTTATCACATCGTCTACAACTTTCACACATACGCCATAACATAGATTTGGCAACAATTGTACAATGGATATATATAATAATGCAGTGGATTTCAACGCCAACAAAACTGAAGGTTGATTATTTTTCTTCTATTAAAGTACATCTTCCATACCCAGCCACATTATTTATGATGTAACTTCACGCATGGAGTCTTATAATCATGTTTTTAGCAATAAAGCATACACTGAGGTGTTTCGATTATATTTAGTAAGAATCAATTCGTTTCGTCGGTGATAATTTTTGTTGAAAATTACGATTCGATACAAAATTACAATTTCATCACTACTGATATAATTGAGATTTTATAAAAAATACTTTTTGTATTCCCCTCGTAACAAAACATTTTCATGAAAATGTGCAATGGAAAATGAAACAATAGCATGTGAGTAATAATTATTCGAAATCGAAGTTTTCACTCTATGATTTGTATGTAGACTAATTTTAGATTTTCTTTATTTTCAACACCGAATAGCTCATTTCTTTTAAAATAGAAATTGTTTAAATATATGGCGATGTCACCTTATCGACAAGTTACTAATATTTTCAAATAGCGACATCCAGAAAGAAACGTCCAATTTGGTACTGTGGCTATATTAATGGCAAAGTTTAAACAAAGTGATTTCGTAGATCTTTTTAAAAAAATGTTTCCTAGCAGCGACAATGCCCAACTCAACGTTTGTTTAATGTTGAAAATGGACTAATATTGCTAATATTACGAAGAAAAAAACGGTTAAAAGAAAGAAGGTGTTAGAAATTTTATTTGAAAAATTACACCCAAATTTATAAATATTTTGAAAGAGCGTGATTTCGATATCTGATTGTTTTTTATTTTTATTTTTTGGTTTCAAGGTGAAAGAGAATATTTTCGATTTCCGTGTAACATTTTGTGGACACATGAAGCAACCTTTTCTTCAAACGAAAATTGCCGGTGCATGGTTGTCCCAAGAAAATCCTGGTTTTGTAATGGAATGTCGCGATCAATACTCATTTAAAACCTACGTTTGGTACGGAGTATTCGACAATCAAATAATTGGACCATATTTCGTCCGAGAAATATTGACAGCTGAGGGCTTTCTACCTGTTCGTCGTCAGCTTGAAGAATTGCCGAACATATTGTCATTGAAGCCAATGCTTTCAGCAAACGGCAGAGCTACCCTTGCTTCTTAACTTATGCTCGTCCTCTAAACATTGCAGAAGTTATACAGAGCGATCCATAGGAATGGAATAAATTCATTTTTAGCGTTATTATGTATTTGTTTGAAAAACCTGAAACTAGTCGATTTCTTTTCTCAATTTGACAATTGACAGTATGAAAATATCACTCCATTCTTGCACCCCCTCTGAATTATGAGTCCGCCACTCAAAAATTTGAAATGAAAAGGGGGGTCGTGGTGGCACCTCGTTTGAAAGGGATATTCATTTTCTGTTGAGCAAAATGTAAAATTTTGATAATTTACATAGAATGAAGGAAATAATGTAACATAATGTTTAGGAAGTATTTTTCAATCTATTTTACAGATAAATTAAATGTTCAAAATAATCACCATTCACTTCTTGACAATAAGCAAGGCGATCTTGGAATTCTCGTAGAACATTTTGTTGGACCTCAGGTGTTAATTTGTTCCGTTATCCTAACTTTTAAATCTGCAAAATTGTCTGGTCTATTGAAATATCTTTTTGCTTTTAAATAATCCCATAAGAAGTAATCAGGCATTTTCTAATCTGTTTTTCTAAACGTCAGAAAAAAGTCGTTCAAGACACCGAAAAATTATTCTCAAAATTCACATTAATATAATGTCAATCTGGTAGACACACATCAGTGTATTGAAAATTATGTGTGTGTATTTGATTTGACCATGGCTCATTTATCATCATTCTACGTAAAGTATGAAAACTTCCCATTTTCAAAAAAAATCTCAGTTATGATTACACCAAATTTTGAAAAACTCAATATTGGTGAACAGATAATGAAAATCCCTTTCGAATAAGGTGCCACACGACCCCTCTTTTTTGTTGAGAATAGTTGAGAATAGTAATCGACCTATTTCTGTTTTTTTCAAACAAATACATAATGACGCTAAAAATTCATTCATTCCATACCTATGGACTGCACTGTACAGTTGTTCTTATCGAGTTAAAATTCAAAATATTATTTTTCTCTCGACTTTTTTATGTCAGTTTATTTTCGCTTGAAATATATATTTATTATACCATACAATGATTCTACCAACATTAGTCTTTATGCACAACATAATAATTATTATACATCAAGAAACTTATTGAATCATCACTATCCAAATTGAACAAAAATATTTTCTCAGTGTTGACGTTTACACTAGTAAATCAGCTCATGGGTTCTGTAATATAAAGAAAATATATTAAACCATTAGTGAAAACACGTCATATAGGCAGAGGGATATCATCGCCTTTCGCCTTGAGTGAATGAAGTAAATTTGGCGTAGCAGACCGCACGGCTTCTGAACGCAGTAAAAGCGACTGGATTGGGGTACAGTTCCATGACATACTGCTAAATGTTTCTGCGATGAACTAGTAATTTCGTACGAGGGTATTCAATTAGAGAAGTTGCCTGTTATAACAACCATCATCCAGCTTGCTGTTTACTGTTTATTATCGGCATTCGCAACCAAATGGTTCGTTAAAGAAAATTATTTCATATTTGTCTCTGTGAATTACTCTATCGCCTCTAATATAATAATTACAAACGTAAACATTGTATATTATAGGTATAGGCTCAAAATTACGGTTTATTGGAATCTCTACTCAAAAAATGTATTTCGGATTTACACGAGAATTTAATAATGTTCACGCAGTGGAAATTATAATGGTGGTATTAGTGCTAATTTTTTAATTCTCGGAATCATAAGCTTTTGATAAAAAAACCTCTGTGGCAATGGGTTTGAAAGATTGGCCGTTTTTTAAATCAATCATAAGAAATTTTGTTCAAATAATAATAATTACTACCTATTAAATTTCATTAAAAACATATAGGATATAGATATCGGATACCCTGATGTTACACTATTTTTATTCATTAAAAAAAAGCATTTCGTGAATTATGCTTTTTTTATCAAACATTTACCTTTTCCTCGGTGATCGTAACCTTATAACTACATTATATAATAATACTATATTATAAGCGACTAAATACAGTGTTATACGAACGGTACTCAAATTATACTATATATAATTTTCTGCATATACATATACCTACATATGTGAAGACCCCTTCTATGTACTTCTATATACTTATAGTGTTTTCTTTGATCTATCACGGGCATTTGATTGCTTCAATCCAGAAATATTATGTATCTGGAATCCGCGATCCCGTAAATTCGTGAATACGTTCTTATGTTACCAATCGTCAATTTTTTGTCTTCCTCGAAAATTATTTTTCTTACATTTTCATCGCTCATATTTGGAAAACAAATCAATTGCAGAAAAGCAGTGAAATACATGGCTATGATGGTGGATTTATGCAGCAGTCATAAATCATAAGTTTTAAGTCATAAGGAAGAATATTCGTCAATGATTGGTTGAACCGTTTATTTCAACCAATCACTGACGAATATTCTTCCTTATGAATTAAAACTTATGACTTATGACTGCTGCATAAATCCCCCATAACACTCGAAATGTCCAGAACTTACACCAATCATAGTACAATCATACGAATTACCCCATGTTTTACTGAAAATTTTTCTAACAGATCTAAAGCGATATTTGGTTAATGAGGTGTTCTATTCAATAAGCGAATTCTTGGAACAAGTGTCCAGCAGCTGATATATTGGATTGCTATTGAAGATTTTATTTATATCATTATCATGTCATGTCATTGTCATATTTACATCACTTTTTGTTACTTGTTGAATTGTACTACACTGATTTTATTTATTAATTTACTGACGTACCTTATTCATTTTTATATGGCAAACAAAGGTCAATCAAGATTATTATTATTATAGTGCTATTTACTAGGAAAAATTACTTTTTATTTCATTATTTTTGCACTCAATAGGAATTTTTAGGAAGTTAGGAATTATACTATTTCTATACACGATTTTGAACAGGACTTTTGGAAAAAAATCAATTTTCAGCATCAGGTTAGAAGTGTTAAAACTAGAAAAGAAGAAAATTAATATGAAATATTTTCTCATGTCAAGTTTTATCTTCAATTTTCTCACAGTAGGCGTTTTGCTAGAACCTACCATCACCGAAATATAAGAGAAAAATAAAAAAACTGACATTTTTCTTTACGCCCTGTAATAAGCTCACCTCGTAACCACCATCAGTGTTTTTGCTATATTCATCTCCGCCTCCGAATATAGCTCAGAAGTCAAAAAATTGCACACAGAAGTGTGACTACAACCCATTTTCAAGCATTCGTTAATTGAATTACAATAGATTTTACTTTCACCAATAAGGTGTATTGGTCGAGCATGACAGACTTATCATCCACTTAATATTTCAGTATTGTCTTTCATGTCTCAAAGTAACACTAAAAACAGTTCTTTTCCAAAAGACCCTTTCCACAGTCTTTTATAAGGGCCCTGTGAAAAGCAGAGTTTTTAATCCTGAAGAGATCTGTTGAAATTACTCTATATACAGATATGCATCTTCGAATAAGATAATGTATGATTCATGAAATAAAATTTCAAATGATTTTATACTTATCAGTTTAATATTGAAATTTATGGTGACTATATATGACTTCATTATTTTTATGGAGTGATTTATTGACTGTAACATGTAAAATTGAAATCAGGAATAACCGCCTAAAACACAAAGGGCAGATCATTTTATGGTTTCAATTAAAAGATACGCAAGTGAAATAGATAATTTTGGACGAGGGTTTAATACATAAACTGTTGATGGGGTGTGTGATTATGTATACAGCGTGAACGATAACGAGATCACTCGTTTGAGGAATCACTGAATTTGGAATATCGAATCTGTTTTAAAGTTAAGCAGAAAATATGTTTGATCAATAGCAGAAAGAATAAGTGACGTAAGGTAGCATGTTGTTTGATACCTACCTGCTTCCTTTCCTTCCATGAGGTCCTGTTGGAATCCCCTGAATCATGAAATTTTATTTGTTTGCTTCAGGCGATTTCTTTTTATATCCCACAAAATCTACCTAAGCCAAACCTTATATCAGTTTTTGTTGCATGGTCCTTTTGGCCACAAACTTACGAAATTCTATTTGCTTGACTTGAACGATTTAGTTTAATAACCCACAACGTATAACTCTTTTTTATAGGATTTTTATCAGGCCTCTTTCGAACCTTATTCTATTTTCTGGCGTTCGGAATTAGGGCCAATCCAAAACCAGGTTTATTTCTGCGGAAACAGTCTGCTTGCTAATTTCGGGATAATTTCAACATAGCTCAAAACACACATTTGTTTTTGAGAGAAAAAAATACTTCATTTTAATTTAGAAAATTGGCATAGTTCAACATATGAGATTTCCGATATTCTGGATTATATCATCAGGAAATTGAATATCAGATCAGACCATCCACTATAATCTCCTGGGGTGGATCGCACCAATTTATAACATGAATATACTTAACATAACCGAAAATTGAATAGACAATCAAAATTTGTTTAGTTTCAATTGGAACAATACTATTGATACTATTAACAGAAAACTTGCACTGCACTGTATTTATATATATTCCAGGCTTTATGATCAGCATGAGTATAACTCATAAAGATAACAGTAGTGTTCAGCTTTTTAAACGGAGAAAAATTGCAAAGATTCAAAACTCCTGTATTTTTTTTCATGCAAGGCCTGTTCTAGCTGATTGGCCTTCATGAGGGGTACGCTATTGCGTCTTATATTAGAACAGTATATATGCGGCCTGGCCAGGCCAAGGGCACCTACCTGTACTTTGGTGTTCTTGCTCATCAGTGCTAGGGTGTGCCCGACAATATTGAAGCTAACTGTGCTGTACCGTAATTAGTATTTAATTTCTTTACGAGATGAATCTCTGTGCGGGTAAACAGTTGTATTTTTGACAGGTATTGGTTTATATCCCGCTTTCCAGAATTATTAGAGAACGGCTTTTCCAATTCGTTCAAAATAATAATTGTTTCACATAGCAATGTATTGATAAACTATTTACTGTTCACTTTTGAGATCTAAATGTCCAAGCCCATCATCAGCTTGTCTTTGATACGTTTAAATATTGAAAATGGATAAACATGGATAAAAATGGAGTGTATCTATATTTTCCTAAGTTGGATGTCTCCAATTTTTGTTCAATCAAAAATTCAGCATTCGATTCCTTGAAATAAGTGAATCATAAATGTTTCACTCGGGGCTTGAATATTTCGACAAATCAAAATAGGATCTGAAAATGTGATCATTTCCTATATTCTTATCAAAACAAATGCCCGTAACATACAGGATAAATCTCTTTAGAAATGAGAAAAACTACGTATACAGCTGGAAGGTGTTTTTAGATCGGGTGTTTGTAAGATGAATAGAAATAAATGAAATACTGTAAAAATATGTTTCAGCTTGTCTGCAAGGACTCCCAACTATGTTTAATCAACCACCAAGGGAAAATGACCCAGGGCGCTGACGATTAGGGGACCACTTGATTGTTGGTCTTGAAATCAAACGGTAGACATAGTGAATAGAATTTTAATTCCTTATTGGAGAATTTACTACCGAGTGCGTATTATGGGAATGAAAATTCGTCAAATTTCACGTTCATTTTCGAGTTATCAAACATAACCAACGAATAAAAAATATATCAGATACCTATGCAGTAACAGTATTATAAAAAAACATCATCCCAATAAACAACTATTGAATGCACGTGCCTGTTTCAAATAGATTTAGAATCACCAAGGCTGTGACAATATACGAGCGGACAAACATGACAAAAATTTAAGACCTTCGATTTTATACGGAAACTCAAAAAGGTCCAGTAAATGAGTATCTGCCGTATATTTCCAATATTTTTCTCATTTCATTGTCTCATTGTGTTTTAATTCTTCTGATGACCTTCGGTTGACAAGAACGTTCAGCCATCATCAGATGATAACTGATGCTTGGTTGATTGGAAACACCCCTATTTTTTGCAACAAATGCTGCTGTTTGAATTTTTGTCTCAAGTGGTGGATTTTCTTCCTTGTTCTTTTTTAAAATTGTTGTCTATTCCTTATTTTAATGTTATCCTGCATCCATCATCAAGAATAGAACTACACACTGGCTCTATCAGATGTAAGGATGGAGAAATCAGAATGAGGGGTTGAACATATTTGTACAGATAAGGACCTCGACTAGGACAGTTCTACCTCAACCAACACTCCATCTATTCGAACACTACAAGAAAGATAATTATTAAGGCACTTGTGGAGTTAACCAAGAATTTGGAAGTGCAACGGCTATCTGAAAGAACACTTAATAGAATCATAGATAGAAGTCAAACATCCTAAGGAATATCTAGACTAATGAACATCACCATCCAAATTCCTCATATTACGAAAGGCGTTTCAGTTACTGAGAAGAATTCTGAGTAAAACGAATCCTAACTATAAAAAAAGGAACAACATTATCCAGTTCCTTGATTTTCTCTTTTTATAAAAATTTGGAAAATAGTAAAAAAAAATTCGTGGCATAACGAGTTGTTTTCATCGTATTGAGAACAAAATATGAGAAAATCCAACAATTCAAAATCAGACTCATATCTCGCCATGTTTTGGAATAACAACGGATTTCGTTCATTTCAATAAATATAATAAATATCGTCAGAGATATATATATAATCACTGTATATATATAATTATTTGGTCGGTTGTACACTGGATGAAAGCATGATAAATAAAAGCGAGCAACATATCGTTATTATAAACTGTTAATCTGAACATATGTCAGCTTGATGATTTGATAGTATCTTATTAAATTCACGTGAATTTCTACATTAATTGCGATGTAATATTGATTCACAGATAACTATTTCACACTTCGTTAACAGGTATATATTGATTATCAATGTAATGGCTGCCTGCTGCCTGGGTTGATTTACAGTTATCAAAAACATATATTTTCTACTCAGTTGGTACATCTATTTCATCGAACCAAGTTTCTATGGAATTGATTTGGGTATCTTATTAGATTTACTAACGTGTCTACGCTTCTAATACTGCTTTGATACCGAACATGGTGGGGTCTTGATAGAACAAGTTCCCGTCCTACACGAGAGAAAAAAAAAATTGGAATAAAGTATAAGTAAGAGTGATATTTTCAAATTAATCAATCATCTATTCGATTCAAACAACTTTTTATTTGATGCCATTAATTTTTAATTGACATGAATAGATAGTTTATTTGATCATGTTATGTTATAAAAGTACATTTATGACTAAGTCAAAACCGTCATAAATATACAATTGGAGTGGCAATGTCGAGACGAGTCTAGAGGCGTGGAAAATATTATATTAAAATTAGAAACTTCAAAGAACAATACAGAAACAATCTGAATACATGTGTATAAATAAAATTGTCAGTAAGTGCATAAAATTATTATGTAGGTATAGGTATAATTCATAAACCGAGTTGTTGAATAAAAACAATTTTGAAAACGGAGTTCTTTTGGGAGATCGTTTAGTAACCAACAGTTGTTGCCGACTGATGATGAACCCTTTACTCCCGTATACAACTACTACGTAGGCTTATTATGGCAAGTACCTGTCAGAAAGCAACTCCTCCCCTGGCTAAGACCACGACGGGTATTGAATTAAATCTAACAGATACTTGTGCAACGTTCCTCAAAGCATCAGAGGATGCAATTGCAAGTGCCCTCTGTGACCAACCAGCAGAATTATGTTTGGATTTGGATTTGGACAGAGTGACCACTTGCAGACTAGTTTCGAGGTTTTTGCCTCTCATCAGTGCAAGGGTAGGTCAACACAGACAGCACTGAAGCCATCTGTTCCCCGTCCAAATCATTACACACTCCGCTGAAAACAATTTTCCTCTCCAACCCTCCTTTCGAACATATTGGTATTCAATTGTGTCAATCTATATGGCAGGATATTATATTATAACAATAATTATAATTGATTATGTCCTATCGAACATGTTATTTGAACCAAAGAATTTTTCTCACCATATTAAAAAAAAATCTTGATTTTGAACGAAAATTATTCTTAAAAAATTATCACCTTAAAAATACTTCTTCAATATAAGTCATATGCATCCATTATCACTCGATGTACTCAAGTTATATAACAAGAAAGACATGTTTTCAAACTCTATGCAAAAAATGGCGGAGGTAGTGGGGCGATATGGATTTGGCGAGGTGAATTTTAAGATCCGCCATTGTCGTCAATCAATCAAAAAAGTTATTTCATATCTTGCATATTATTTGTTCCTTGTTGCAAAGGAGGAGAATAATACTTTAATTTTTTCCTCTTTAGTAATTCTAGTCTGATATAGTTAACTTTCAATCTGAAATGTTTGGGAATGGTATTATGTTTTTCAAGATTCATGTGGAAAAGAAATCTGGTATAGATTTGGACTAACCTAGTAATATTGCTATATTGGGCAAAAACTTATCGATTTAGAAAACGATTTTTAGTACCTAGCAGTTCATGATCTCCATGGAAGGGATTATACTTTGCTATATCAAGTATTTTTATAGTCATACCCCCTAGTTTTTAAAACTCATAATTATGATATTATAAAATCTGGAAGATTTAGTGAGTGAGTTGAATGGAACAAAAGTTGCGAGTGTTCGAGACCAGTTGAATGACATGTAGAAATCAGGGATATCTCGCAAGTTTATCATTGAATTATTGTGCATTTCTATTCTACAATGTGTCTGAATGGCCCTGCACTCACCTATGAGTAACTGACGTCAATGCCTTTGGCAAATGTGTTTAATCATATTTAGATTTATTTATTGAACTGCTGCCATTTTACTGTAAGATATTTTTTTTCAGTACACCTCACACTTAAATATGTTTTGAACACATTTATTTCAACAACTATATATTTATTCTGCATACCCAAAGTGGTCGTATTTTTCAAGTTGTACCATTATTGGCATCTCTAGAACTGTGAATTATGATACAAAGTCTCAAAATTGAACATATCAAATCTTTAAATCGTTGAAGTATTTGAAAAAATGTGAAACATGGTCCGTTTTCTTTTCTTCGCGCCAGCGCCTCCATTTTTGAAGTTTGGAAGTGTGTTAGAAGTTTTTTATGTTCCATTTTCTTCGATTTGGTTCACTTTAATTTTGAATCCGACATTTCGTTCTTGAAGGGTCACTCAAATTCTTTAAGAAAATTTCAAATAAGGACCTGTATTTTTCTAAATGAATTAAATTTTCCTGAATTGAGTATTACACGTAGAAAATTTCTCAATTTTTCTGTGCGTAAACTCCAACATCAAGTTCGTGTACTGGATTGTTTGGAAGCTCTTGGTGCATGTGGTAGGTAATGATTTTTATGGCTTTGACATTTCGTCATTCGGCCAATCACAAGTAGATTATGTAGAATTGGTAAAATATTAGAGGTAATGAATAAATATACTGGATTTTTATTCAAACTACATTTTACAACTCGACACGTGTTTCAGTCATCGTGCAAGGTACTAAAAAAAAAGATGTTTGGTGTCGGTATAAAACTCCAGCATTTCCATCATCAAAGATCAAATAATGGACTTTATGAACAGAAACGTTGTAGTGGGCCAAATCGAAGAAAACGAAAAAGTGACGAAAAAGTGACACTCATTTTCATATCAATGTGAACGGCGGCGTTAACACAAAGAATGAATAAACGGGTGATTTCAGGGTTTTTCAAATATTTCGAAAAAGATTTGTGACATTTCCAATTTTGAGACATCATTTGTTTTTTTATTGTCTCGTAAAATGCTCAACTTTCGTCTAATTTAACAACCTATTTGTATCATTCATTCACCATTCTCCAAATACTAGTAGTGGAATGCCTGAAAAATGCTGCCTGGCCTGTATAGCTTTATGGAATATAATATACCAGAGGAAATTAGACTTAGTCGATTAACTCAGTTTTTCTGATGATAGCAAATTGAAAGTCAGTGAGTTTCAACTAAATCATTTTTTTTAATTCAGTGAAAATCAATGGAAAGTTTGTCACTTCTGGTTTTTGTGGAAGAGTAACTTCTTAATCTATTTTCTGAAAAATATCCTGTATATTTTTGCACATCAAAAAACTGTGTAGGTATAATTCTGGATTTTATGCGTCAGTTTCGCCAATTTTATGTGTCGATAAAAAAGTAATGGATTTTTTAAAATTTACGATGGACAATCTTATCCTTGATAATGCAACTTGAAAGCCTTACTCTTGAATTGTTTATACCAATACAGTTTTATTTGAAAAAATTGATTTAGGACCACTCATATTTTATTTTGCATAGGCATTACGGAGTGAATCTGACTCATTCGTCGCCACGTAGAACAAAAATAAAATAATGAACTTCTCAGAATTTAATAAAATATGAAGAAATGGCGAAGTTGCCGTGGTGCGAAAACGTTAGCTTACCCCGAAGACCCGGGTTCAAATCCAAGCGTCTGCTAACATGCAAAGAGTGGATTGGAATCCATCCACTCTCACAAAAGCTGTAGGGCCCAGACCTCCCTTGCTCGCACAAGCTCCTTAATGAGCTTTAAAGGGGTTCCTTCGGAAAAATGGGGATTATATTTCACAAAAAATATTTGACAGGCGCGACTTCCGTAAAAACCATTGGTTACGTAATTATGAATTCTACTTCAATAAATCTTTGGAAATGATTTGACTGAAAGAGTTAACTGAGTAAATCGACTATAGAATGGAACTGGAAGTGAACCAATGAGGTGGGTATGGTCGCTAGATAACATGCCCAGGTACCTTGACAACGTGGCATTGGGCAATAATAAGGTCGTTTGATGGGTCAAAATCCGGATTTATTTCACACTGTTATTTATTATTTCCTAACATTCAATAATATTATAATTATTTATTCTTTCAGATAATGTGAACCAACTAAATGCAAGTCTACGGCGAAAGAGAAAGAGGGGTATATGGACCAATAGGTAGAAGTGAGAAGAAGGAACCCAATTGACGTCATATAAGTATAGGTAAGTGAGAATTTCATTTTCAAGAAATTTTTTAGGCCATTCTGAACTCGAAAAAATATTTAAGAAATAGAAATATAAGAACTGAAAGATGCTCTTGTAGATGAAATCATGAAACAACCCCATTGAGTTGACTGTTAAGTCATTTATGCCATCCTCGGAAATTTTCAGAGCTTACCTACCATCAATGACGGAAATAGTTTATGACATACTGATGAACAATCACAAAAAATATAAAATTCGATCAATTGTAGCTTTGAACAGGGAATTATGATACTCAATTTTTAATGAAACAAAGTGTAGTTTGAAAAGGAGGATTATTTAGTTTTTGGAATAAGTTACTCGGTGTGTTTGGATTCCATGAAAACCGTTGAGATTTGCCATAATTATTCAAAATACATTTGCAGCCAATTGAAATGAATGGAATTAATTTGTCAGTGACCTGATGAATGAAATAGTGTCTTATTAGCAAAAGATTTAATTTTCGAAACGTATTCATCATTTTCATATTGGAGAAAATATGTGTAGAAGGAGGTTCTAAAAAAACGAAACGGGATATTTAAAATTAGTTTAGCTTTAATAATTGAGACACATGCAAAAATTTAAATTTGGTTATTTGACTTTTCCAAATATACAGATTGATCCCTGGAGCAAAAAATAATTCTAAATAATTCATTTTTTTATTTTTCAAATATGTCTCGGAGCGTCACAGAAAATAAGAATAATACATACCTAGATAGATAGATCATGGGCATGAAATATGATAGGTTAATACTATTGAGACAAACACAAGATAACATGATATCTAACACATAAGAACATAAAGTGGCGCTTTAAATTACAAATGAGTATACTTATATAACATTTAAAAAAACTATATATAAAAAGTGAAAGTTATAATAAAAATGCAAAAACAATGTGTAGAGTTAAGAATGATAGCTGCCTGGGCTCTGCCCATATTTTCACGAGGAAAGTAGATATAATTCTATATTTATTGGTCTTCAGTATACTGCCCAAAAAAGGCAAAAGGCAGTAAGTGATGAAACATTGAAAGAATATAAATCAATATTTTTGAAATTGAATGGCTTTACTTATTGCTGTTTGCCATCTTTAATTACTCGTCTCCACGTACAATTTTCGAGGGTTTAGAAGGTGTGTCACATACTGTTCTTTCGTATTCAGGAAAAAGGTAATTTTTCAAAAATTGTCACTTACTGCCATCTGCCATTTGCCTTTTTTGGGCAGTATATACATTCAGCTGATTCCTACCGTTCACGGTAAAATACAAATGTCATTATAGTTGAGAAAGCAACCATGCTATAAATACAAACCTTTCTACTCAGTAATGTTTTCGTCTTTCAATGAGTAATCAAAAACTCAAATAGCTGTATATTGAAAGTTAACTACGAATATGTCTGGTCATCTTATTTCTATAAAACTGTTGATATTTGTCGAATGTAATGATTTATTGTATACACAAGTAATGTATACCTACGCCCGAATGCTTCAACTGATTTCATGAATTATTATCTGGCTAATATACCTACCTATCTAGACCATGCACATAGGTTCCTATATTATTGAATTAGTATATCTACATGTGGCTGGTGCGATTCATTCGGCTCGATTATGTGCTAAGTGCCTTCTTGCATCAAGGTTATTAATTATGATGCACACATAGATGCCGACCAGCATGTTGATCATTTCACGTCCTTGTCGGGTTTACCTATATGACCATAATTCGTATCGTAAACAGTGCTATCTGCACGTTTCCCATACCAAACCACCCAACCAGATTGTTGATTCTGAATGTTTGCTCTGTCACATCGTACAAACACTGAGAAGGTTCACTATAATCTGTTTCGCTGTTTTGATGATCGTCAGAATGGTAATGTAGTGTCGTGAAAAATTGAGGAAAATGCTGGTGAACACCATTTGGTTTATATGCAGAGTAAGATAAACAAGTACTTGTATAGTAGGCATTTGCATCTCTTAGGGCTGGTTTTTCAATCCGAGATGATCTCCAGATTAACTAATCTTGGTTTCGTTGTTGAGGAACTAGTGATTTGGTTGGCTACTATCTAGCAACTAAACCTAGATTAGTTGATCTGTAGATAATCTCGGAATGAACAACCGGCCCTTAATGCATAGATAGGTTTGATGAACATTTTAATGGAAGTGCATTTTTCGATAGAGGGCATGCAATAGATTTGCTGAAGAAGCACTATACTTACTACTACTAAGACGATCCCTCCATGACATGGCATTCAGTCCTTGAATTCCAGGCCAGTACAAACCTCCGGCACTTCTCCCAAGTTCAATTTGTGGTTTGTTAACTGAGTTGGCGGCGTGGTGATGAAAAAAGGCAGCAGCGGCGATGTTGAATCCTCTCATTCCCGAATTGGACGCACTATGAGTGCTATTGGACGCCATTCCCAAAGGATTCTGTGTAAAACCGATATTATGAGGGAAATGTAAAGGCCCAGTAGTAATTTGTGTTGGCCTGGATAAAATATGGTCAATGCCGTGGGGATTAGCACCCTGGGAACTATTGCTATTGCTAGTTGCACCCAAAGGACTCCGCGACGTCAAGCCTGAGCGTTCTACGTGTAAACTTGTACGTTCTAGCAAGACGTCGGTTTCGCTCTTTTCTTGGTGGTGGCCGTGAAGGTGTTCTGAATTAAGATGTGTCTGATGTTTCATTTCAGTCATAGAATGAAGAGCTGCCAGCGGGGCGGCCAACATATTACGATGCTCTAAATTGAGAAAATTTAAATTTTGATGACTAGCGAATTCTAACATTTTCGAAACAGGAGGCGGCGGTGTTACAGATACTTCGGATCGGTCACTTGACGCGTCGCTGTGTTGCGTCATAGCTACTGGAGACGCCGTGTTTGCAGTCTGAAGACGCGATCAAGCCGCGTCGCCGGAAATCTCAGGGCGATATCTGTTTTTGTTTTCACAACTACACGAGACCCTCACTTCACATCACACACTTTTGTTAACGAGTACTTTCTCGTTTCTCGGCTCGTCAAAGCATACAGACAGCATATAGTAAATAGCAGATGGTCCCGTGTACCGTGTTTTGGTCACTATTGGCTTGACAATGAACCGAACTGACTCTTGAAGAGACTGCACTCGCTGAGGTGAGCCTAGTGGGCGTTGTCTACGACGGTAAGGTGAGCTAGTGGGGATGTCTATAAACTGAACTACATGTTAAATATGTGCTACTGAAGCTCATTACAGGGGGCTGTATGTCAGTTAACGATTCGGTGCGTGTCGCCTAGCTGCGTGGTTGCTCTCTCCTTTGTTTTTAAAAGAGATTAATGCTTTTTTCATTGGTAGGAAGGAGGGGCGTTTCAATGCGGACGCGCTCCCGATTGGCGACTTTCCCTGTCTCCGGCTACGCCCGCCATTGATGCTAAGACCGCCCTATCCCTTCCGAATACATATTATCGCAATATACATACAACTCAATCTGTAAGGAGGTATTTTGGTAACAATAAACATGTTGTCGGTGGAAGAAAGCTTTTTGACTAGTTGACCAAGTTATTCTGCACACCGCTCACCTTGACTTTATCACAACTTCTTTCATTTCTCTCGTCGTTCGTAATCAACCATTATGCATGAGATATTTTCGATTAATTTTCTACAAATACCTATTTGATAACATATCCATCAAAGTAGTCGGTAGGCATTTACCCATAACGCACATATACACTGCCCGCCATAAAGTATGTAACATTATGTGAACAAAGTTTATTAGAAAATTGGATAAATATTGAGTAATTGATTGTTCATTTCCGACAACCTGAAAATCGGATAAATGTCAAGTGACCACCACTATGGCAGCGAATTAAAAAAAAATGCGACGAAACAAAAAAGTGGGGAAGAAGGCAAGAAATCGAAAGAAGTAGGTAATTTGAAAAACTTGCTATATATGAATTCAATTTTATATACCTATAAGAACAGAGTTTAACCAATGAAGCGAGAAAATTGAAATTAATATTTTTTTGGAATATTTTCCAATATTTTTACAAATATCAAATAAGTTTGTTATTCTGAATAGCTTGACTGTAGTGGGACATTTGTATTTTGAAGATAATGACAGAACTTCCACAATTTCTCCGCACCAGATGGCACTAAATTTAAAAAAAAACTGCTTTTTGCTAGAAACCTCGCAGTTACTTTGGTTTGTATCTAACAGTCATAAGTAGGTATCAGAATTTCACCACTCTTGGTGATGAAAATGTAAAAACATCGTGATTTTCTGATTATAATCAAGTTTCGATGATAATCGTGCATAAGTGTTTCAGTTCGCACATAAACTAGACAATAGTTCGTCAAATTACAGAAGTTTAAAGGTTTCAAGTTTATGTGCGTAGTGAAACGCTCGTGCACAATTATCATCGAAACTTGATTATAATCAGAAAAACACGATATAGGTGTATAGAGATTGCCATATCATCACAATTGACATGAAATTATGATATAACCGTTAAATACGAACCAATTTGAACCAATTTGAAAGTTCTGGAAAATATTGATTTTCGTGGTACTCCATTACAGTTGATGAAATATTACATATCTCATCGCAATCAGCAGGTGAAATTGAACGAAACAATAAGTGAATCTAGGGTTCCTAAATATGGTGTGCCACAGGGCACTGTTTTAGGATCGGTACTGTTTATCATCTATTTAAATAATTTGTTCAACCTCAATACTTGTGCTGACATTGTTAGTTTCGCAGACGACACGGCGCTTTTTTCACCGGAGACACATGGGAAACACTGGAAATAAAAGCAGAAAAGAAAATGGAAAAAATTATACATTTTCTGAGAAATAAACTCCTTTCCATAAATTTGAGTAAAACTTACTGTGTCTTTCATCTGTCAAACATCAAGCTTACCTAAGTTCAATTGTTTGACAATACCGAACAATAACTGATGCTCTTGTGAAAAAATCCAAATACAAGGCATTGACGAAATAAAATATTTGGTTGTATACTTGGACACGCGTGTCAAATGGAATTTGAATATTTACTTTTGTAATAAAAAATAAGATCTCTCCTATTGAGGTATAAATACCTATATGAAACCTATTTTTAATATCGGTCAATTGAGAATGATACATATATCAAGCACTCGTTGAACCTCATCTCACTTATGGTGTCCTTGTCTGGGTGGAACCACAAACAATCATTTAAAAAGACTGAACTTCTGTTCGATGAGTCACGGCTTTTTGATATCAGACAACTTTTTTGACAATCTTTGCTAAATAGACAACATAAACATAGACATGAGCTCTTGAATTTGCAATATAGTTATGAAACTAGAAATAAGTAGGTATAATACAAATAAAGTCCCACAAGTATATAAATCTATAACACAAAGAAGGTACTTTTATCTTGCTCCTAGAATGTACCTATGACATTTTGCCAGCTGAATTGAAACAAATAACCCATTTACCATTGTTTAAAAAAATAGTGGAGGACTGGATTTATAATAAAAGTAGAATGTTTATAGGTACATAGCCTGGTTGATTTGAAGAATATTTATTATTTATAACATAGGTAAAAGTTTACAAACTTCAATGAAATTGTATTGAAAACATTTCATTCTATATTGTTTTTATTCGCTCCATGATGTATTAGGGAATTTGCTAAAAGCATATATCTGATTAATATTGCAATACTGCTGATAAGTGATTTCACTGCTTTAGCATTTTTCTACAGTTTATTTTCTACTCTTTACTTTGTATATGAAGATCTTATTGTAAAAAATGAATCAGAAAATAAACATTATTATTATTATTATAATTCTAACAGTGGAGGTCCTGGAAAAACTTTTTTTTTCCATTCAGTGTCATCTGCTGTGTCATTATCGTCGAAATACAAATTTTCCTATACAGCCAAAATATTCAGAACAAGATATTTGTAAAGAGGCTGAACATTTTTCCAAACAAGTGTAATTTTCAATTTTACCGAGTTATTGATTGAGACTCTAAGTATGTATGAGTATAAAGTTAAATTCTAAGCAGATTACTTTTTTCGATATCTTGCCATCTTACACCACCTTTGGTGTCTTCATTGCATTTTTTTTCAATTTGCCGCCATACCAGTGGTCATACAATGTACCTATCATGCACACATATGTACCTACGTACTTTATGGCGGACACTATATATGTATAGGTAACTGAATGATGTGGAACTTGAAAATTATGTCCATTTTATATTCGGGTTGCAGGTATTTTTTTGTGAAAGATTTGTCAAAATATAGGCTCCTGCTTAGTATATTTAACAATTGAAATACTTATTTGTCTCAAGTATTTTCGTGGAACTACTTGCAAAACATATTTTCTGACTTTATAGCTTTACCTATTTCGACCTGGAAAATTTTTGAGTTGTTCCTTCAAAAAGCAGTTTTCAATATTAAACAATAGAAGGTATTTTTCTTTCTATCCATTTGCGAGTTTAACTATAACTATAGGAAAAAGATCTCGGAATACTCTGTTTCTTACTTCTAAAAATGGCACAAAAAAAGAAAACAAGCCATTTAAGTTGTTTACAATTATTTCGAAAATAGTACGTGATATTTATTTTGAGACAGCAATTGGTTCACCCGTAAAATGTGCAATTTTTGTCTAATTCAACCATGACTCTGAACTGAACTGGTGATGCCAATAGTGCCACTAGGCAGGTACCTAAAAATACGAAAAGATTGCATCTGTAGTTGATCTCAGACGACGAAAACATACATTTTTATTTGCTCACAATTCCTGAGCCTTCCAGAAATTTCGTGATTTTGAGGTTGATGCCTTTAACAATGACGTGACAGCGACGCGATAGGTCTATTATAGTTGTAAACTTGTTGTGGGCCCCTTTTACCATTCCCTACACTCTTCTTATTACTACATTACCTCTCCTGATCTTCCTTTTCGAACCTTCGTGACCTTCGACCTTCTAATTGTGATTTTGACGTAATTTGGTGTTCTCAGATGAATGTGTTTCCTAATTTCGCTTCGAAATCATGAGTTCTACTTTGTATAATTCCTCAAAATAATATAAAAAATGAAATAACAAATTGAGGTCAATAAAAAAGTAGATAAAATATGGTTAAAAATAAATACAACAAAATTCCTCAGAAATGAACATAACCAAACTAGGTATGTAAATAATAGAAATTCCGTTAAAAGTTTTTCTTCTTGCTATCTCTGGAAATTAGTTTATAAAAACTCATTTAACATTGCAACTACTTCTGCCTCTATAGATAAAAATTCAAGTCTATCTTTATAGCCTCTTTTGTGACATTTTTTTGTTTAGACATCTTTCCATCTTGAGTCCACTATTTGCATTCGGTTATTCTTACGAATAATGGTCTCTCCGATGTAGGATTCTCCATATTCATACGGGATCTCGTAAGCACCATCATCAGCTCAAAATTTTGTTCAAAAATTGTTCTTTCCGCCAACCGGCTGCATCCTCACGAGCAACTCACAGAAGACTTGTGGAAGCTAGGGAAGACAAAACCCTTGCATTTTAACCTGTGATGCCATGCACGGACGAGAAATCAAACTGTTTAAAACCGTCCAGGTACGCCACTCTTCCATATGGGTGGCCTCAGTTAGCGTTACTTGACAATGGACAGTACAAAAAAAAATTGTTTTTCCGTCAACCAGCTGCACCCTTACGAGCAACCCTCAGAAGTCTTCGAAAGAATTGTGCGAGCTAGGGAAGACGAGGCCCTTACCTTTAACGTTTGATGCGGTGCACAGAACTGGTGACCATGCTGGAATTTGAACCCACGCCCTCATGGTCGAGAAGCGATACTATGTTTCTCTTTCAAAAAATTCATTGAGATCACCATAGTGGATCGTTGAAGAACAGAAAAGTGAAATGCCAGAATAGATTCCCAGAGGACTGACCTTTTTTCAGAAAGGTCATGGGTTGACGAAAGAACGGGCCCTTCTCTCTTGGACCAAAATGCATACGAGAAATATAAGAAAATCTTTTGTGAATAAGCAGATCCACATACGACAAAAGTATTGCAAAGCCTTCGAAAAGCAAAGAATGAAGCTGTTATGGGTGCCAGGTCATTTTGGAATACCAGGGAATGAAAAAGGCAACGAGCTCGCATGGATCAGCAACCCTATGTTTAGGCCTGAAATCATGTAGTGTCCATTGTGGGAATATGTATATCAACGCAATGGCTGGGCGCATCACCAATTATCAGACTCCAATTACCCCAATTTCTTTGATTACTGAATGTACTAAGAGATATCCTTGACTGGCATATTATAGAAACGGGGTACTGGCTTGAAACTTGGTAGCATCAAGATCGTGCCTCGATGCCTTGGTATTTTTTTGTCTTCAGCTTCAATTAAATCTTGTAACTTTTTGAGAAAATCATGAAAACCATTCGATGGAAAATAGTATTTAGTAATTTTCTTAGGCTCGTGCTGGTTTCATATGCGTAATATACCACGAAAGCAAAATAACTCACCATCTGGATTCGCAACAGTACCCACAAGAACATCAATAACGACCATCACCTGCAGTCGATAAAGCCAGGTTTTGTGGCTCATACAGAAACACAACTTAAGTTCTCCACTAACAAGGTCCACATGCTACGAATAATCCATTCTCGATTCAGATGGTCTGCCTTTTATGCCCATTTGAAGAGAGTTTGGAGCCGAAAGACTTCGATGTAATGTGGCTTAAGGTGGTTAATATCAAACGAATGAATTTATCTGCTGCCTTTACTCATCACCTACAGCGACCTCTTTGAGTTTCCAACAATCAACTGGACGTCATCCAGTAGAACCATTCAACTGCTGAAATCATCATCATGGTGAATTTCAAGTTCTCACATAATGCTGCCTGCCTCAAATTTTCCAACAAAACAGACGGTGCAGGTGTCAACCTGAGGACTTCCTGTTGTATTATGATCTAGGACAGCTGGTTTAACTACCCACACGCATTCCTGATGTCAATAACTAGTATGCCACTATACACACTTGACCTTTCTCTCACCACCAACCCTAATCCTTACAAAACAAGGTTGTGCCCTGTACTTGGGAACTCCGATCAGATCCTTATATGCACTACTTGTTCTTTTTGTGTACCTTCGAGAAGTACAATACCGCTCCTCTCATATGGCGTTACAATTCAGCCGACTGGAATAGCCTTCGTACTTTTTCGCAATATTCGCTTGGGAAATGGTGAGTTTCTCCTCTGACGATCCAAGACTATGCGCCGAGATAACTTATGAGTTTGTCATGCTGGGGATGCAATCATGGCAAGAAGGACGACTTCTGACGATCCCTGGTTCAACAGAAACTGCTCTAAAGCTGTCGCCTCCAAATATGCATGAGCACACCATCAATGGCCTGAAAATCAGGAACCTGAAACAGGAGTTGATTATATCGAGGCCACAAACATATATGCAACAAAATGACCAAATTCCCGAAGGAGACTCAAAAAGCCAAAATAAAATCGTCACTCTTGAATGTGCAAATGGATCCAAAGGATTTTATTGGGTCTCAACACGAACAAAGCCAGTGGATCTGGCTAAATTTCTCCCATGCATCGTTCAGAAGAAATGAGTGTTTCCGTTCAACTGAACTGCGAGAGTACAACCAATACCTACGGAAACCTATCTACCAAAGAACTATAGCAAAGGTCTTAGAAAAAGCTATGAATATCAAGCTCCTGAAATATTTGGAACGCTCAGTAATTGTGATAATTGAAATTATGGTTTCCGTCATCAGAGATCAACCGATGACCTGTTTGCTTGAAAAGACATAGGCACTTGGGTTTAATTGCATTGAATTCTACCAAGTTGTAGGATCCCCATTATAGAATGTTTGCTAGGTCCATCATATTTAAATCGTTCACGTTCCTTCCCCGCACTCTTCTAGTATCACGGAATGATATCGGAACTTTGGAAGAGAAAGAAGTTTGAAGAGTTTTTGGTTTTGAATGTGAGTGGGCCAATATCAGGCCATCCACTGCGGCCAATGGCCTATTGTGGCTCACCCTATGGTTATATCTCTCCCAGTATATCCAATCTCTTAACGAAATTCAGGAATGCATTAGGAGAACAATTTACCAGGTTTTCTGGCCTTACTGTCGTATTGCCATATATTGAAAATCTAGTTCTGGTCGCTGCAGGGCATGTGCAAAGAATTGGTTTAGTCGTTTCATCATCATCCATGCATAGTCGGCACTCTGCATCTTGTGCAAGTCCGATTTTATGCATGTGATGTTTGCGATTGCAGTGGCCAGTAAGCAAACCTACTATAACTCTGAGAAGTGTTCTACTGAGTTCTAGCAGTTTGTCAGAGTCCTGTTTTTTCCTTGTACAAGCGATAAATGCTTTGGAATGGGCTAGGCCCGGTAGACTACGCCAATACTCTACTCTTTTCTTGTCTGCCCAGGCAGTTAGGACATTCTTGGCGGTGCTATATGCTAAACTGATTACCGGTCCTGGTCCAGTGAACGTTGTTTCGCCCCCCTCCATCTTTTGCTAGGGCGTCCGCTATTTTGTTTCCTAGGCCCGTGTGACCTGATGGTATCCAGACTAGGGTAACGTTGTTGCGTTGTGCTAGTTGGTTTAACGTGTCTCTGCAGTTCTATACTGCTCTAGATTTGAAGCAGTTGGATTTGAGCGCTTCGGTGCACACATTTCAATGGTATATACCTCTGTCTGGAATATCGTAACTAGTTTACCCATACTGAATGAGCGTTTCACTACTGGGTTTATCCCATATATTCCGGCTTCGTCGCCTTCTAAAGCCTACATATAAGTCAGTTTCATTCCAGACCCAGTCTTCTCTTTCAGGAAAGACCAAAGTGTAGGACGTGTGAAGGTTAATTGTTATAGGCATGATGTCTGAGGGCATTCCCAGAATGATGTGAGCTATTATGCCCTCCAGCATGCTGCTGCTTTTCATGACACATGCATGCATGAAGGGTACTTTCATCCGCAAAGCTATATGCACTAGGCTTCCAACAAATCATTGATGTATAGAGAAGAAACACTGTTGGTGCTAAAATGGATCCCTGTGGAACACTAGCATTTATTGGTAGAATTTCAGATGAAATTACATCAACCGCCACGTATGCCTTTTTTCGGGACTGGTTGTACTCTTGCAATTTTCCAGTTGGACGGAAACACCCCCCAATTTTAAGAGAGTTTGAATAACTTACAAAAAACTGGTGTTAGTTCAGGGGCACTTTTTTGAGAACGGTTGGAGGAATTCCATCAGAACTAGCTTCGTTGGTATGTGAAGTCCAAGCAAAATGCGTCTGATAGTTCGTTGGCGAAAGGTAATCTCAGGCATATGTGTCAATGGGAGTGATGTTCTGGGGTTGTTTTCCCAGTGAACCCAGAGTAGAATTTGCAGGAAACATATTGGCAAAAATATTGGCTTTTTCCTGGACGTTGGCGGCTAGTGTTCCATAATCCTTAGTTGGTGGAGGAATTGAACTGGATGTGAAGTTTCTTACCACAGCTTTTGCAAATGATCAATCGTCACAAAATGTATCTGGTCTGAATATTGGAATGTTATAGATTTTTAGCTTACAACTGGATTCAACATATTTATAATGTATTAATGCGAAACATTGAATCGCAAAATTGTATAATTTTAAACCAAAGATCTATGAACCAGACTACCAATAAAACTGTATAGATTAGCAAGTGGTTCAGGTGTATAAAGAATCAAGAGAAGCACAATAAATCATTTTCCGACGAGCGTGCGTAAAGTAGTACTTTTCCGCACGCATTTGCGTGCGTTAAATTACACTTTTCCGCACCCCGTGCGGATAAGATTTTTCCAAGTGCGGAAAAGTAAAACTAGTCAAAACTATCTCGCTGGTATGGAAAACTTATATTTATTTTAGTTGCTGTAGACCATTTTATGCAATATGAGAAGCCGTTGCAAGTGTATTTCCCTTTACCTTTCAATTATATTTCCAGATATTTGTATTTCAGCTTAAAACAAAAATTTATTTTTTAAATTTCATCGACCTATTTGAACAACTGTCCTGAGGCAAATCAACATTCATCAAGCCATATTATTATTTAATTCAATGAAAGAGTTGTATTTCGTGTATGTAACATACACGAAATACAACTCTTTCATTGAATTGAACAGTTACGTGTACACAGCTTCAACAAACTTCACCATATTATTATTTGCCCTTCTGCGCGTAGTCAGTGTTCATCAAGCCGCACTACAAGTCACCCATTAAATGAACTGACCGGATCTGCAATAAATTTGCAAAATGTCAATAATTATTGTCCTTTCATTATAAATATTACGAACAAATAATTTAATTTTTTATTGCTATGTTATTGTTTGTTGTATGGTTCTTTCTATAAAGTTTAAATAAAAATTATTCAATTAGTTATAATTTTTTTATATTCGTTGTTATCTGATATGAAGCTCGTATGAAAATATTTGTTCCCAACACGTGCACAAGGTGTCTTTACGCACTTCGCGTCGTTCGCCTAACTGTATTTGCGTGCGGAAAAGTAACACTTTACGCACTTATTAGGAAAATAACTAATTGAGTGTGACTCCAGAGTCACGAAAATGTACGCACAAAAAAACCATTGGGACTCCCCTAAGCTGAATCTTCCAAAATCAACCGGTCAAGTAGACAGACAGGCTGACAGACAGATTGACATTTTTATACATAGTACACAACCGGGGTAAATGAATGGAATATCATTGATCGTATAGATACCTCTCGTTTTACCTAAAATTTGAAGTTGCTTCTTCAATAATCATTTTCGAATAACATGAATGGAAATTTCTGTAGATAACTTAAATTTCCTCGTATAGAGTTCGTGACACTGCAATTGACAAAAATATATTGTTAGTTCGTTGATATTTACATTCACTTGGGAGAATAAAGAAATATTGATCTTGTTTGAATGGTGTTTATGGATTTTCAGCGCCCATGAAATGAAAATAAATCACTGCTGGCCTTAAATAGATGGCTTAATAATCTAATTTAAAAGTAATCTAAATAGTTGGTATCATCTAGATAGTTTCAGTCAATTAGGTTGACATGGTGGAAATCATTCTTTATGCGTAGGGGTTGTTGAGTATCATCTATTCATCTACCTCCTCCCTATTGCTAAAAGCCTTTTGTATATTACATGTTTAAATGGGGGTAAGTAATTCGATTTGTGTGGTGTTTGCTGCTAACGGCATACTTCTTGTTTGTGAATAAGACTACAGCGGTTATTCTGCCTAGCTTTATACGACATTCAATTAACTTGAATGCAGACATCAGGAGATGAAATGTATATAAAGAATTAATATTTATTAGATTGGTTTGATATAGTTACCTATTTTGGCTAGGAAACTGATATCACTGTGGGTTTGGAAACATATTCTATACGAGGCAAAATATATTCGTTTAAGGTTACAAAACCAACCACCAGGATCGGAACTAGGATACTTGATGGCCGGTGGTAAAAAATCTCTGGTGTTATCGTCTACATAAATATATGTTCATTTGTTCCGGTAAATTGAAGTGATGTTAAAACTAAATAATTTCATAGTCAATCTGGAAGTTAATAGAAATTATATTTTGGCTAGGTTCTAGTTCTGCCACGACTTTTGGCAGATAATATATACAGTGGGCCAAAAATAGACAAAAAGTTTGCATGACACATTTTTTTATTGTTTTTGTTGGCATATTGTTTTCCATAACCCTACTGAGTACTGTATAAATCACGACATTTTAAATTTTTCAACAAATCACATCACGCATCATTCGCAGTATGTGAGCCTGCAAAGTTATTCAGAATATATTCGTGGCTAGCTTTTTCAATAAAAGTTCTAAGAATCTGAATATATCGAGTTTACAGTAGTCGACAAATAACAAAAATTCGTACGAAAAATCATAGATAAAATGTTTGTTCGTATTAAAATAAAAATGTCGTTCGTGTAGGCATATTGTAAATAAAAAATATGGAATTTAATTATTACATTCACAAACAAAATAATAGCAGGAGTTACAGTAGTAATAGGTATAACATTGAGTCGCACTGGCGAATTCACCTTATATTGAACTATGCAAAAATGTGTTCAATAAATGAATACTTACTAATTAATATAAGTGGGTACAGAAAAGAAAAAACATGATACATGGGCCCAAAGAAAAACACATGATGCATATTGGGGAAAATACAACTGAACACAGGAAAAAATTAGATACTTGGAATCTATTATCCATCAAGTCGGGGGCTTACCGATTAATTGTAATTAATTTTTAATCACCAATTTCAGTCCAGAATTTTTTTTTCAAATAGCGGGTTAGGAAAAAATGACATTATATTACGATTATTGGATAAAGAAAACTACAACTTTTATCTAATTTACACTGAGTCTTGGTTTATTTGTTACTACTGGTTTCAGCTTTTACGCTTTTATCAAGTAACTAGTCCTATAGAATTTGCAGTGAGTTGTTAATTATATAAAGTGCCCATGGGGGTCTACTTGCCTGGCTGCAGTTGCAGCCTCCCCAGTACTGTTACTACTGCTACGTATAATAAATATATACAGGGTGGGGCAATAGTGTGTCAAAGTCCGATTTCTCGAGTTCTGCAATACCTATAGGAAGATGAACCAGAAACAAAGTAAACTAGACAACAGATTCTGTAACCAGAAATGATTGCTGAATATACAGGATGGACCAATAAAAAATTAAATGCCATGTATTTATTGAGGTACGTACATTTTTTCAAGCACTTCAGTATGTAATTTCGGAAAATAAAAACACGAAATGAAGTCACAGAAAAACTCATGTTACTTTTATGGAGCAATACAATGTGTTTCAGTGAAAATGAGGAACGGAAAATTTTCAAAATTCAATAAATCGAACTAGAAATAGCCATAGGGATGTATGCAAAAAATATTCGTGGCCCAATTCTACATAATATGGTTGAAAAATATACGAGGTGGTCCATCAAAAAAACACGAGAATTCAATTGAAAAAGTTCGGAATTGAAAAATCATTTTAAACCATATAACTTTCAAATGGGTGGGAGATAATCAAAAATATTGAAGGGGTGGATGGAGGTCACTAAAATGTTCTAAAAATGTGCGAATCTACATGGAATTACATTTAAAATAAGTACCTGTAGATTTTTTCCGGATAGCCCTGTATATTCGGCAATAATTTCTAACTATTATAGAACTCGAGCAATCGGACTCTGACGCAATGTTGTCCCACCCTGTATGGTAGAAGGAAGTGATTAATATACATAATCAAATATTGTTCATTTCCGAATTCAGGCATATAAAATTAGCATAATTAATGTACCAAAACAAGTTCGCATAGAGTACCTGTCAAAGTTCTTGTACAGGTCTCACAATTTCCTGGACATATCCTTAGTAGCAAATATTCACAAATTCGAGAGCTGTACAAATGCGATACCTATACAGGTACTGTGCCAGGTAGTTTATGCGAATGTAATAAAATTTTGATATAATAAGTATGCTAATTACATACTTATACCTGAAATTGGAAATGAGGTTTTAGCCACATTTTCTTGATTAAGTATTAAAAACCTTTTTTGTTTTATATGCAGTGTGAGTTTTTATAAAGTGCACGTATTGAAATGAGGAAAACTACCTATACTTAATTTTATCGAAGGAAAACGTATTGAAAAAATCTAAAAAAAATTACATTCTTAATCGAATTTTCTAAATTTTTGTTCGCTATTGTTACCCCTGTGTTTACAAAACGGTGTAACTTTTGAACTAAATAATCTATCAGGATGAAACAAACTCCATAATGATTGGAGTAATTGGGCGTCCTCATAAAATGAAAATTGTGAGAAAAAAATACCCCCAATTGAAAATAAACATGTTTATTTCAGCAAAAATCTGTTTGTGTTTCATCAATTTTTAAAATAATCATACATTTTTTCAATAAAACGCCCACATTACCGACATTTTTTATAACTGTAAGTTATTTTTCATTTTATTAGCTACCGAATGGTAAAAAATTTCTTTTCTATCTGTTGAAGAAAGGCCCAGCGCACGGCTACGCACTATTGTTTAGCAGGTAGATACCCTTTTTTGTGAATGTGTAATAGTTATTTATGAATAAGGATCATAACGACGATCATTATGGTAGTAGCCGTGGATATTATCACAGGGCATGCACCATAATGACCGTTTATGATCCAATTACATACAATACTTTTTCTGCTGGCATCAATAGATATGTATTTTTCAGATTCGAAATTTAGTATTTTTGAAATTACAGATACATTCGAGTTATTCTTTATGAAAAATAATGAGCAAGCTGTGTCTTACCATTTCGGTGACAACACAACAGCAAACTATTTGTTCACTGTCAAACACACACTGGTGTCAAATAACAACAATGTATGTATATACCGGGTGTACGCGGAAAGGGGCTCGTCCCTGTAACTTCTTTCTTCTTAAAGATAGTGAAATGGAATCTGAAGGATCTGTATAAGACATAAAACTGCATCTTTTGACAAGTAACTCAGCTTTATGCAACTTCCGGTTTCACCGGAAGTGACATAAACGTTCGATTTTAAAATGAGACACCCGGTATATTTCCAATTATTTTGTATCCGTATGACATACTGAATACAACCTTTGGTACTGATCGACAAGCGTAAGGATGCCTCCGAGAATTGGTTGCGCAGTAGACAAATCCCTGGAGTGGGGCAGGAGCTCAATCGCTCTTCCTTATTAAACAGTAGTCAATCTTTGTCGCACATCTTCTCACGCTTTCTATCGTTTGCGCATCTCAGGGGCATCCTTACGCTTGTCGATCTGTACTTGTCACTTTTTGTAACCGAATTTCATTTTTATTTTTTATTCTAGAGTGCTATGGATATCTTCAAATCACTAATTTCAGTACTGAAATTTTTAAGATAATACAACTTTACTGAATTTGATCAAAATGTTTCTGCTATGCAAAATTTAATTTTTTAATTTCTATCACTAATTTTTTTCAAATGGCAGCATGGTGGCTGATCGGGTAAGGAAAAAAAGAGCATTTGATTATGATTTATTTGAAACTGCACATTATTAGATTACTTATATTTCGGACGTCCATCATCTTAATGGTTGAAATATTTCTATCTCTTTCAAATTTTTTCACAACGTTTCAATTGCTTGAATCCGCAATCGTCTTCTGGTGAATAATGACAAAATCAGATGCTACGCGACCTTTTATAGGTTTAAAATTAAAGTGTAATTACGTTGTAATTACGCGCGGTCTTGTGGCGCGCGTGGTTTTGCGCTTTTTCTCCCTCCAAAACGGTCCATGAGCGGTTTCCATACGTTTTTTAATTTCCACGCTCGATTGACTGAAGGCACTATTGGCTTCTATATAGGTATGGTTTCCATAAATTTCCGTTTGAACCAATGTTCCTCTCTATGAAGAATACTAGCTTCGTCCCAAAAAATTCGGTGGTGTTTTGTTCAGGCGTGGTCAGCAATTCCTGATTTTGATGTTTCCCCTCGTTGAGTCCACTTTTTGTGTTCGGCTATTCTTACTGATAATGGCCTCTTGGTCTCTCCGATATAGGAATCTCCACATTCACATGGGACTTTGTAAATACAGTTTTTGCTGGATTCTGTTGTGTTCTCTGGTGTCGTCTTGGTGTGGAAGCTTCGTAAGGTACTGCCGGATTGAAAGCAACTCTAACCACCTATATAGAAGCCAATAGTGCCTTCAGTCAACCAAGCGTGGAAATTAAAAACGTATGGAAACCACTCATGGACCGTTTTGGAGGGAGAAAAAGAGCGAAACCACGCGCGCCACAAGACCGCGCGTAATTACACCGTAACTACACTTTAATTATAGACCTATAAAAGGTCGCGTAGCATCTGATTTTGTCATTATTCACCAGTAGACGATTGCTGATTCAAGCAATTGAAACGTTGTGAAAATATTTGAAAGAGATAGAAATCTTTCAACCATTAAGATTAAGATGAAATATAAGTACCTAATCAAGTTACTACATCGTCTAAAACATTCAAACGCACATTATTAGGTTTCAAACAAACTTCCGTTAAAAAACTTTAAAAGATTACATTAAAAATTTCTCAAAATTAAGGATCTCAAAAGATTAAGCAACCTGTAAACAACACAACTGATAAAACAAAATCAAGAGCTGACAACATATCTCTTGGCATAAATATTATCATTAACATCTTTTCTTTAAATAATTACACAATAAATACCTGATTTACTTTTGCAGAAGCGAAGTAAATAAGAAGTCGACCTCCTTAATGATTTTGTTTCATCATTTGTGTTTATCAAAGGGCCAGGTAGCCGAGTGGTTAAAGCGACAATTTTTCAATCACTTTGGCTGCCAGTTGGCGATGGTTCAAGCCATGGCAACTGCAGAAATTTTTCTGATGGCCCGAGAAAGTGCTAGGAATCGCACGTAAAAAGGTAAGACCTCGTTAATCCTTAGCTCGCACAAGTTTCGACTTCTGAGGGATGTACTTCGTAAGGGGACGACAGCTGGTCAACGGAAAAAAACAATTTCAAAACAATTTGTCAAGAAAAGCAGATTTATGTCTTATGCGGATCCTCCAAATTTCATTCCATTATCTTCAAAAACAAAAAAGTTATAGGGGCGAGCCACCTCCGCGGACACCCGGTAGTGAAATCTTTGGAAATGGGTGATTCTGATAATAGCTTACCTTCCGATTTGGAGGGTGCAGTTTTATATTTTGAATCAAATTGTTTGATCAACTATTAGCATTTTTTCTTATGGAGTTTATTCATGTTAAACATACAGAAACGTTCCTTTTGAATTTCATTATGGTACTAGGACTTTATGATCTTCATTATGGTCCAAGGAATTTAATGAACTTAATCATGAAACTCAAATACAATGAAATACGATGTCATTATGACATGCCAACAGAGAAATATTATTACCCTAAGGTTTTACGTCCAGAACAGAACAATTCATCTCGTCGGTAATGCCTTGCTCACAAACTTGCTTACTTCTCTGGAACACCGCAAACAAAACGCATAAATAATACAAAAAACTACAAAAAATGCCTTCCTCATTTTCTTTGATTCTAACGATGTTCTCTAAAAATTCAGGATTTTATTTTCGTGGGAACCAGAAGAAGATAAAAAATATCTATGATCGTTTGTTTCACATATCATTGTCATCCTCAGTCGTTTATAACTCCCAACCGATTCTGATAATATAATGATAGGTTGGCTTACAATGCAATATTCAAACATCATTCTTCAATTTTTCGAATAAACCTGTGTTTTTTTTTAATTTCTAAGAAAGTTGCATGCCTGAATCACAAATGAAGTTATAGAAAATCACTGTCAGATTATATTTGGATCCATAAATCTTGATAAACTGAAGACGAAACAAATTTATGTGATAAGGTAGAAGTGTTAATTTTCGTGGAATAGAAAATAAACCAGATATGTTGAAAGTTCTGAAACGAATGGGCACTTAGACAGTCGACCGCAAACAGTGGCCCCATCAGTGAGAAACAGATACTCGTATATTATGGCTTGTTAGTTGAGACTGGAAAACTGAAACGAAATGTTAAGTGGAAATGCATTGTATGAGGTGATTTCCTACCAAGAAATTTACTTCAAGTTGGAATTTCAGTTGTACTTATCCAGGATTTATTTTCTACTTATATGATTAGTGCATGTTGTCGTCTACTATACTAACGTTTTGATTTCTTCTTATCTTATTCATTTAGAAATTGAAGAATATCACTAAAAGAAGGTAAGCTGCGGCTTCATCCCAAGACAAATATTATCAATCGCAGAGTATAAAAATTTGTTTGACCCACCCTAGCCCTGATGAGAGACAAGAACCTTCGAACACTAGTGTATGCAGGTGGTAATTTCCAGTAAAAACAAGGATACGCTCTGTGATCACCGTCGTGGTATTAGCTAAAAAAGTAGTTGTTTTCTGTCAGACTTTTGCCTCATATTTCAAACTTTGTGAGAATGTTTGGAGAAAAGGGTATTTCGACATCGTCGAAATTATTGATATCATTTATATCACTAAAATATTATAGAAATAAATTTTGACATCTCGCTTTTTACGTTGAATTGATTCGATTGTTAATTAAGGAGGACTTTTCTGAATAATTCCCTATACCTGTATAGAATGAACGATTCCAGAGATTGGTGTTTAATAATATCAAAAAATTTGCAAAAGTAAAATCGGAAAAATCCGTAAAAAAAGTAAAAACATCGGACCATCGAATAATTGAATCTTGCCTAACTTTGGAATCAAATACCTCCACAAAAGAAGTCTAGCGGTGGTAAATAATGACATGTTGTAGGTCATTTTATACTGATCCTCGCCTTCCAATGCATCTGCCATAAAAATTTTCATCTGAAATTTGAGTATCGGTCCAACAAAAAGTGAAGGACCTCCACCTTGTTGAGAAATGAGCTGGATTTCAAAAAGAATAATATATTCTGAGTAGATGAGCGATTTCATGGTTAAGAGTAGTATCGATAACGTCAAGATACTTTTGTTCATTGTGGTCATAAAAATTAGTTCATACGATTTTCCCATTATTCTAATATTATTGAAGAATATTTGCTGACAATAATAATTCTCCAGGCTATTTGTTGGTTCCCAAATCATTGTGAGTACGCCACTTTACTGAAAATGGAAATAGTATGCTTCAGAAATAAAATTTGGGAAATTGAGGAAGGCGTTTTTATAAAAAAAATTACTTTTTTGTCCCCGGTGTTTTTGTACTCGTATATTTGATTGAGCATTGCCATATTGATATATTCAATATACTTCAATCATTCATGTGAATCTTTCAAAAATGGTTTGTACTATTCTAGAAAGAATATCAATTATTGTAGCTACGTATTCTGAAAATGGACGAAGAGCGTGAATTTTCAATGAAATTTATCCAGAAAAAAACGTTTCATATCACTATTATGATATCAGTATGTGATACAAGTGGTGATCAGGATCAGTGCAAAATAAAAAAACACGGCAACTTGAGACTATTTCTGGAATTTCTAAAAGCAGCATGTATCGAATTCTGAAAGAGGCAAAATTCCATCCTTATAAAATGCAAAATGTACAAGAATTGAAAGAAGATGATACTGATAGACGTCAGTATTTTGTGAAATCGTGAGTCCATTTTGTTCGTATAATGTACTCTATAGAAAAAAAAGCAGATGTTTCATTTTTCTATCGTTATTTCAAGTAGTAAAACGTGTGATTAATTTTTATTCTTATTATTCTCACTAACATAATTTGAATATGTTTGTAGAATTGTCGCCAATATTTATCATCTTTTATGCAATCAGTAGATATGAGAAATTCATAGGGAGATGGATTGGAAGGCGAGGACCAAAAGAAGGGCCTCTGAGATCTCCTGATTTAACGCCATTATAGATTTGAAATCCAAAGTTTATGCCATACCTCTGCATGGAATGGAACGAAACGTTTTGAACCTTTCATATTATATCGTTTCATGTACTGAAGAAAACATCTTGAAAACGCTTATTTTTAATAGAAATTTCCACAAGACTTGTTCGATTCTCAATTGCATTACACCGAGGTATTTGCGATTGAATTCGCTTCAAAATGATGTATAACAAGTGTGGTAGTCCTATCGAAGATTCTAAAATAGGGAGTGCTAATGATGAAGGGGTTGATAGCACAATGAAAACGTAATTGGTGGAAGATTTCTCCCTCGAAATAAAAATCGATGAGTCTGAACGATTTTAAGTTTTTCTACGTTTTTGGAGATAAGATAGTGAAAAGTTTTGGCTGGGACATACTGTATATTTAATGACGACACACAAAATTGATAAATTTCTCGATTAATTTCTATTACAATTCGTGTGGAGTTGTCCAATGAATAAGTGTCATTAATATGTGGCTGTGTGAAGATTACAACTCAATCAAAATCAGTAGTTTTTTTTTGTGCTACATATGATAGTGCCTAATTCAAATCCAATACCCAACAGTATTGTCTAGGAAATGTATTCCTATTTGTTTTTACTGAATCGGCGGTGGTTCAAGAAAACTTTCTACTAAACTGGAAAAAGCAATTTCCAAGTATAGGAACGGTTTTATATTCGATTTATATCTGATGTGTTGATATTGCGGTGATGTGTCGAAGTCGAAAGAACGGTGGCCACAGGTGTAGCAGGGAGATGTGATTTCAGAATATCTAAGAATCCTTGTCTTTTCCCTATACCCTTGTGGCCAGACAGCCCCATATCTATCTATCTATAAGGGGTATACAACTGAATTTGAAATGTGACTGACCAATAGCGAATAGCAAGTGAACTTCGCTATCCTGAAAATTGAATTCAAAAACCCGAATAGAATCTGTAATGCGACCTTATTCGAATAAATAATCTCGCCTTTCTATCGGCGTGAATTTCTGTCCAAATACAGAAAACGAGTCCCAAACATTGCTGATTCACTCTCAAGTACGTGGTATACACAACAGAATAGAACAGTACTTTATTAATTCATAACGTACCATAGTTACATGGTGTTAGACAAGTCAATTATAAAAATATATTTTTCAATAGAAGCATGACTTAAATATAGATAAAATACAATAAATAATAATCCAGGTAAAAGCTCTTTGAGTATCAAATAAAATTACAGTTCAACAATTAGGATCTATACCTGTTCAAAAACTCATTCACACTGTTGTAGAAAGTTCCAGTTATTGAAACATCACTGCATTGCCTTTTGAAATTTTCGTACGAAGTAATGCTTTTCAGTTCGCTGCGAAGGGCCTTAAAATATTTCAATTCAATTCATCAATTTAATTCAATTCAATTCAATTCAATTCAATTCAATTCAATTCAATTCAATTCAATTCAATTCAATTCAATTCAATTCAATTCAATTCAATTCAATTCAATTCAATTCAATTCAATTCAATTCAATTCAATTCAATTCAATTCAATTCAATTCAATTCAATTCAATTCAATTCAATTCAATTCAATTCAATTCAATTCAATTCAATTCAATTCAATTCAATTCAATTCAATTCAATTCAATTCAATTCAATTCAATTCAATTCAATTCAATTCAATTCAATTCAATTCAATTCAATTCAATTCAATTCAATTCAATTCAATTCAATTCAATTCAATTCAATTCAATTCAATTCAATTCAATTCAATTCAAGTCAATTCAATTCAATTCAATTCAATTCAATTCAATTCAATTCATTTCAATTCAATTCAATTCAATTCAATTCAATTCAATTCAATTCAATTCAATCCAATTCAATTCAATTTAAATTAAATTAAAGTTAAATGAATTTTATTTTATTTTTATTCAAACAAATTTTATTTGATTTCATTCTATTTTCATTGAATTTCATTTTATTTTGAATTGAAACAAATATTAATTAAAAAAATTAAATACATTTAATGAATTAAATCAATTAAATAAATTAAATAAATTGAATAAATTAAATAAATTAAATAAATTAAATAAATTAAATAAATTAAATAAATTAAATAAATTAAATAAATTAAATAAATTAAATAAATTAAATAAATTAAATAAATTAAATAAATTAAATAAATTAAATAAATTAAATAAATTAAATAAATTAAATAAATTAAATAAATTAAATAAATTAGATAAATTAAATAAATTAAATAAATTAAATAAATTAAATAAATTAAATAAATTAAATAAATTAAATAAATTAAATAAATTAAATAAATTGAATAAATTAAATAAATTAAATAAATTAAATAAATTAAATAAATTAAATAAATTAAATAAATTAAATAAATTAAATAAATTAAATAAATTAAATAAATTAAATAAATTAAATAAATTAAATAAATTAAATAAATTAAATAAATTAAATAAATTAAATAAATTAAATAAATTAAATAAATTAAATAAATTAAATAAATTAAATAAATTAAATAAATTAAATAAATTAAATAAATTAAATAAATTAAATAAATTAAATAAATTAAATAAATTAAATAAATTAAATAAATTAAATAAATTAAATAAATTAAATAAATTAAATAAATTAAATAAATTAAATAAATTAAATAAATTAAATAAATTAAATAAATTAAATAAATTAAATAAATTAAATAAATTAAATAAATTAAATAAATTAAATAAATTAAATAAATTAAATTAAATAAATTAAATAAAGTAAATAAATTCAATAAATTAATAAATTAATAAATTAATAAATTAATAAATTATTAAATTAATAAATTAATAAATTAATAAATTAGTAAATTAATAAATTAATAAATTAATAAATTAATAAATTAATAAATTAATAAATTAATAAATTAATAAATTAATAAATTAATAAATTAATAAATTAATAAATTAATAAATTAATAAATTAATAAATTAATAAATTAATAAATTAATAAATTAATAAATTAATAAATTAATAAATTAATAAATTAATAAATTAATAAATTAATAAATTAATAAATTAATAAATTAATAAATTAATAAATTAATAAATTAATAAATTAATAAATTAATAAATTAATAAATTAATAAATTAATAAATTAATAAATTAATAAATTAATAAATTAATAAATTAATAAATTAATAAATTAATAAATTAATAAATTAATAAATTAATAAATTAATAAATTAATAAATTAATAAATTAATAAATTAATAAATTAATAAATTAATAAATTAATAAATTAATAAATTAATAAATTAATAAATTAATAAATTAATAAATTAATAAATTAATAAATTAATAAATTAATAAATTAATAAATTAATAAATTAATAAATTAATAAATTAATAAATTAATAAATTAATAAATTAATAAATTAATAAATTAATAAATTAATAAATTAATAAATTAATAAATTAATAAATTAATAAATTAAATTAATAAATTAATAAATTAATAAATTAATAAATTAATAAATTAATAAATTAATAAATTAATAAATTAATAAATTAATAAATTAATAAATTAATAAATTAATAAATTAATAAATTAATAAATTAATAAATTAATAAATTAATAAATTAATAAATTAATAAATTAATAAATTAATAAATTAATAAATTAATAAATTAATAAATTAATAAATTAATAAATTAATAAATTAATAAATTAATAAATTAATAAATTAATAAATTAATAAATTAATAAATTAATAAATTAATAAATTAATAAATTAATAAATTAATAAATTAATAAATTAATAAATTAATAAATTAATAAATTAATAAATTAATAAATTAATAAATTAATAAATTAATAAATTAATAAATTAATAAATTAATAAATTAATAAATTAATAAATTAATAAATTAATAAATTAATAAATTAATAAATTAATAAATTAATAAATTAATAAATTAATAAATTAATAAATTAATAAATTAATAAATTAATAAATTAATAAATTAATAAATTAATAAATTAATAAATTAATAAATTAATAAATTAATAAATTAATAAATTAATAAATTAATAAATTAATAAATCAAATAAATTAATTACATTAAATAAGAGCTGGTGTCCTATCACTCTCCGACCAGGATATATTTGGTTCACACCGGTACTATAAACAAATGTGAGTCGAGCTTACAATTATTCCTGGTTACACAGATTCAAGATGGATTGGAAAGGGGTGTAAGGCCAAAATTGCCGTGTATCAAAAGTACTTGAGAATTGTCCACTATTTTGTGGTATTTTGCGGTATCAGGTACCGCAATACCGCAACGCTGAATTATCGCAGCTTCGAGTCAAAAGTTGATCCGGTATTGTTCTGGAATCGAAGTAAAGTGACTGGAAAACACAGCAAAGCTAATTTCTGAGCAACGAAGAGGGAAAGACGAAAAGTTTCATCAACCAATCACATCCGTCTCCAAAGGTGCCCAATAATTTCGTACTGTAGGTGATGTCACTGATCGCTTAGTGAAAAATGGACCATTCCGAATAAAAAGGAGTACCCTGCTAGACTTATCGATAGATTTCAGAAATATACACCCAGGGAAAATTTAATTAAAAAGATATTCTCATTGAAACGAAAATTGATTAATGGATGTCGTAATTGAATCACAAAGGCGCGAACAAAAAATTTAGCAAGAAAAAATACTCAAATTTATTCCTCCTATGAAGTTTTAAAAGTTGTAGTGACAGATTGTAAAAGGGAGGACGCTTATTGGAATTAATGACTTCGAGAGTATAAGTGCGAGAACCGCAGTAGAGGAAGTGATTTAATATCGACAAGGGTCTTAATTTAATATGAGCCCCTTCTACTTATTAGTTACACACACGAAATGCCATCAATATGATGGGAAGCGATAATGGGGTAAGTCATGTCGTATATCTCTGAATGAATGAATAGAAGCAGTGACTTGAAAACTTTTTTATTCGATGTCGTTTAGAGAAAAACTCCTTTAAAATATTACTTTGGTTTATTACTTTTTTTGGTCATAATAACGCGGGGCACTGTGATATCGACTTATCTAGAGAATGTTGTTTTCTCCTGCAGAATCCGTCTGTAACTGCGACTCCGGAGGCACTGCTGGCAAAATGATTCCGTGTGTTAAGAAACAAAAGACGTGCTTGAGTTATTCTAGAATCTGGATTATTTTATATTCATATCGTGCCTGTTGATTTCTGATTTCGAAGCTCTGGATGAAAAAGTAGCATGAAGGATTATATAATCCGCGGACTTTAAACGCGATTAAATGCATTTAAGATGTCTGTTGCTATACAAAGTGCGGCGTTTTATTAGTGCCCCCGCCCCCCCCCCCCCCGATAACCATTGAACGGTTTGACATACAAACATAGAACAAAAACTATTTTGGATGGTATTCCGATATTACTTTTTGAAAAGATGACATTGTGATTGCTTGATAGAAGAGTCGAGGGGGGAGGAAATCAATTTTAATAAATGGCAGGAGGGATCAAGTTTCCTTCGTTGAAAAGAGAATTCAATTCTCTTTTCGACCATCTATTTTTTTTATTTCGTTAATATTTTTTGACCATATGCTCTTGAAGTATCAAGAGCGAATATGAATGGTATCCTTTTCTCGAAAAATTTGAATGGTTTGATGTGGAAGAATGGCATACAAAATATTTTGAATGTTATTACCTATACTGCTTTTTTGAGAGAAAATAAATTGTGATCACTCGACAGATGGCGCTGGGGGCATCAAATATTTCGAATGGAAAAGAGATCAAAATTGTGAAACCATGTATCAACGAAAATAAAAAAATATATGGTTGAAAAGAGAATTGAATTATTTTTTCAACGATATGTAATTTGGCACCTCCTTCTATTTGAAATTCTTAAATCGATGTGCCCCCCACCCGCTTTATCGGGCAAACACAATATCTTTCATTTTGTAGTCAAACCGTGAAAAAGTTACCATAGGGGTGGGGAGGAATAAAAAATTCCGCACTGTACAACAGATTGTTTAAAATGGAAAGTGACGCACAAAATCTTTATTTAACCTCTGGAGCTAGAAATAATATAGTTGATAGTTCATAGTTCCAGAGCTTTCCAAATATTTCAGGAACTCGATGTTGATAGTTGTTTCCGTGACTTTCGTAGTTGCTAGTTAGTCTTTTTAGGGACTGTTTATAGTATATCATCTGATATAATATGATATATTCGTACTGTGCACTATATTCAATAATGATGAATATAAACATCCATCTAGTTATTCATAGCTTGGACAAGTCTCCTGATGACATCTGAGGGAGCATCCGGATGACAGATAAAACAAATTTTGAACAAAAAAGAAATTAAAAATAAACATTTTTGTAATCTCTCAGTTCTCAAGTCTGATAAAAATACCGTCAAATCATAAGAGTGGTTGAATGAATTACCAAGAACTGGTGATAGTTCAGGCGTACATTTCTTGAGAGCTATCGACGGAATTGCGTCAGATCCAGGCTTTGTTGGTATAGACTCAACCCACCATGGACTCTACGTTCTCGAACGCTCACCCTTCCCCCTTTCACCTGCCCCGCTCAATAAAGCGGTTCCTCATCCTGTTGACTGGCGATCAGCAGAACAAAATTTGATCGTCTGATGTGGAGTGCTCAGCCATTGCGCGCCTGAACCTCCCTTACATCTGACATGAGTTGACTTTTTATTCAGTAACTTTAATATGCAGGGTGCCCCCTTAAACTGGCTGAAGGCATGGAAAAACACTTAGATGAGTGGTTCTTCTTGGAATCTGAAACATAAATGGATGATTAATCTTGGTGTAAAGCCTGTTGAAGTTGACGTTGGCATCTGATTCCCTCGAACTTCTTCAGAGGTGTCGTTGTATCCCTGGTTTACAGGTCGTCTGTAATTTGTCTCTGTTTCTGTCATCTTGCTTACGTCTGTTCTCATAGAGATCTGAATTGAATACCGAACTGATTAGTATTCCTACTGATGAAGGCAAATGGATTATGGAAATGCGCATATAGGAGTGAAAATACTTGCGTGGAAAAGGGGAAAATACTATTTGTTCTCATTGAACGACACCACAGGCGTCCAGTATCCTATTTATGTCAGAAAGTCTCTCTACAGATAGTTCTATAGTCTAGCTTGAAATTCATTCTCAGCATTGCCTGTTGCTTTATAAAAAATCTGTCTGATCCTGTAGCTAGTCTCCAGACATCAATGTTTTGGGATGTAATCGAATGGAACTTATAATTTACCAATATCAGTGATTTTGTATCAACCTTATTCTTGAGAGATTTTATCAGGTAATATGATTGATTCAATCTTTTACATGTAAAATATGTAATAATATATTCTTGCGATGTAATGAGTGAGTCGATCATTGTTCTCAAGAATTTTGTCGACCTGGCCAATTTTGAAGGTTCTTTTAGGAAACTGAGGTCATGTAGACTTCGAGATGAGTTTGCAAATTCCATGCATATTGTTTTGTTCAGTTTCACAATGAATCTGTTCTTATCACACCAGTCATTAAATTCGATTAAAGCTATATTGACTAAATTGTTTCATATCGCTAGATGTTTTGCTTGATAGAATGATAGACGTGTCATCTACATAAAGATTTTTTTTCATGACCTATATTAGTTGGAAGATTATTTACGCATATTAGGAATATTAGCGGTTCAAGAACGCTACCTTGTGGGGTCCCTGTATTATTGGCAAATTATTCTCGAAAACAAAATATTTGTGAAAAATCCGATATTTGTATACCTAGTTTGCAGCAAGCATAATATCTTCCAACTCCAATAACAAAAACTTTAAAAAATCGAGACGGGCCGACAAGATAGAACTACAGTAAATATAAATATCTGTGAAACTGAAAAGTATACCATTCCAGTAGAACAAATCGTATTATCAGACTTATTTAATTGCTATTCTGAATTTGCAGTTTTATAGTAGAGAAATGAAATAACCGATTAATTGTTGGGCACAGTCATATTGTTCTCTAGGCATCTTTATGGAGAGAAGAAAACCATCATATTCATTGCACTGAATAAAATACACCAAGAAAAGCATATTTCTTATTCTTGATCTGCGCCGCCTTCCTTTGGTGTAGAACAAGGATGGCGTAAAAATATGAAAATCCCGAAACGACATGCACATGTGTCGACACTATTAAATTAAATTTCTTTTCTTTGTGAAAAGAATGGAACTAATTTCTCAAATTCGGATTATCTACTTTACATTCATTTCGAATTTGGAGTACGCGTGGAAAAGTTTGAACGTTTTCAATATTTAATTTTGTTTGATTTACGATTTCACTCATACTGAGATTTCATGCCTCATGCCAATGGCGTCCCGACAATTATTTCATTCGAAATTGAGCCAACGAATATTCAGCAATTTCTACCATTGTTTCTGATTCATTTATTTTCTTGTTACAAACTGCTATTTACAGTCACGATGAATTCTACCAATTTATGATTTCACTTTCGATTTGTGTAAAGAAATTTTCCTGATACACGTACTTCGAGTTCGAGAAAAACGAATAAAACAGGATATCATCGACTCAGTTCATACTCCATCGTCCTGGATAAAAATTACTCGGAACGTTATTTATGATTTATCATGTAGTGAAAAAAGGATTTTTCATAATGTATTCCTTAAAGTTATCTCAAACCGCTAGTTTTTTCATTTTCAGTTTCGCACAAAAAGGTGTATCCCGTAGTATTTAAAAAATAAAAAAAACATCTTGACAATCAAAGAGAAGGTAGGAATTGTTATCACTTTTTAATAAGTAAAAGACAGATCGTATTTTTTTGTGGCTGAAAAGGTCCCATTCGGGGCACCAGGAGAGAACCGCCGGAGAGTCATGAGATGAAAGTTTGGCGAGGTTTCGATGCCAAATTTTACATAGATATGGGAGATGTAGACAACATTCAACGTCTGGTGACGAAAACCATATTGTCGATCGTTCACTATTCCTGACCAATAAAGATGTTTCATGAGCTCCATGTTAACGGACCATTCCATTATTTCAGCTGGGTTGTATCGTCTCTTACGAGGAGAAAGGCCAAAGTATCCCGGGGGACATCAGACTGGGATCCGAGGTGGGGGGGGAAGCTGTCTCTCTCCCCATATGTGGCTCTTAGTTATGGAAGAACTCCTGGGTAAACTCTCAGATGAAGGTTTCAAAGCTCAGGCATTCGCGGACGATGGAGTTGTCCTAATCAGCGGACGATTCATAGGAGTCGTCTGCAACCGTATGCTGGTCGCCTGCAGAATAATTGAAAGATATATGTTGTGGTGAAGGAGGGCTCTCAGTGAATCCGACAAAAACAGAAATGATCCTGTTCACCAAACGAAGAAAAAAAGACAGATTCAGGCCATCTAGTATGTTTGGGCAAGAGCTGGAGCTAGTTCAGCAGGTCAAATACCTCCAAACTTTCATGGAGGCCGCATGTAGATAGGATTATTCAAAAGTCGGTAGCAATCTTATGGCAACTTAGGAGAATTGTAGGAAGCAATTGGGGTACGAACCCAGAGATCATGCGCTGGCTGTACACGGCAGTCGTGAGCAGCACAATAGGCCGAAGACTAGCAAGGTCCAGAGGTTGGCCTGTTTGGTAATAACGGGTGCAATGAGAACGACTCCAACTGCAGTGTTGGAAGTACTATTGAGGCTGATGCCACCGCTTCCAGTCTGGATCAAGAAGGAGGCAATGGCAGCACATTTGAGGATGCGGGACTCGGGAGTCTGGGTAAACGAACTAGGTCATGCGGAAATCGCGAAGTGGACGGGGCAAGATTTCCGCCCTCAGTGTGAAAAGCGCACAAGATAAACTGCGATAGAATGAGAGTTTACCTACTCTCACTATTCCGAGCAAAGGACAATGGGAAGGAAATTCGATAGAGTTTAGTGGAAGCCTAATATGTTATACGGACGGTTGGCGTCTAACTGAGAAAAAGGCTTCGGGTACAGGCATTTACCTGGAGAGAAGAGATGTACGAGAGGCTACGCTTTTGGAAAATATAAAACAGTTTTTCAAGCTGAAGTGTTTGCCATTCTAACCGAGGTTACGAGGCAATAGTTGAAATAAGTCCCCAAGCAGAGAATTTATATCTGTTCGGATGGTCAGGCAGCGCTCAGAGCTATCTGCCATCCTAAACCAAGCTCAGCACTTTAAAGGAATGCGGAGATGCTCTCGGGAAACTAGCTGAAATGAAGAAAGTTCAGCTGGTATGGGTCCCGAGTCACAGAGGGGTGCGCGGAAACGAAGTGCGGCAGACGGACTTGCCAGAACCGGTTCCGCAACGCCGTTCTGTGGGCTGGAGCCTGTACTAGGCATCGCAAGAAGCCTAACCTCTTCAGCCCTTGACGAGTGGGCGGAAGAAAATAAGATTTGGAATCTTCGGAGTTGAGAAACTCCAACAAGAGGAACTAATCGACTTGGAGTGAACGGACATACTGACCTTCATTAGAAGGTCACGAAAGTTCGAAAAGGGATATTAAGAGGAGGAATGTATATAAGTGTGGCAAAAAGGGTCCATGAGGGCCTACTTGCCAGGCTGCGGCAGCGGCCTCCTCAGGAACTACTACTACAGAGGTTGAATAACTTGCAAAGAACTTCCGCAGTTGTTTCATTGGGTTTATCGAACACCCACATATTCTATTTATTCAGTTAGTGGGAAATAATTATTCGAAATTTGTTCAAAATTGGTTTTGTGGAAGTTGAATGAATATACATACCATGACCTTCATTCATACCAAGATTTATTCATGTTGTCAATAAGTATTGTTCTTTATTGATCACATTATTGGGCTCGCCCCAAGATACACATTTGAATGAACCCAAGAAAAACAGTATTTTAAATTCAGATACTTTCTTTCAGGTTTCAAGAACGGTGTGACTTCTGACCCTATTTGGATGGTTCAACGTGATTATGAATTACAGGAGAAGGCTTTTAAGCGACTAATGGGAAATATGTTTCAAAACATGAATATCTTCAATACATGCGTTAACGTGGCCGTGAAAGTTTCCACCATAGGGACGACACTGGAACTTTGGGGAATGGAAAGCAGAAGGTGCTTTTGAAATGCAGGAGCTGGGACTGGTCGGAGGTGAGTGATCGATTTGTTCTCTCGTCAATATATTTATACCGTGTTCTTACTTCTCCAAGAATCTATATTTTGTGAAAATAATTATTGATTTACTATTTACTAGAAACAGATATATTTTGATTTTTAATCTGATAAATCGAATCAAAATTACATAAATGAATGTCGAAATACCCGTCGCTTCAGTAAACTTCTGCCGACAATACAGAGTAAATTTGATCGATTGATGATTTACTTTGTGGAAATTCATGTATAACTTTTGTCTAATTTCTACTAAATCTTTGTTTATTTATTTGAAATGAATAAATATGTCACCTGTGGAATTGGGCGTACACTTGACGAAGGACAATAATTTTCTCAGTGAAAACGGATTATGATAAATCCAGTCTTCCGCAAATTTCCTATACAATAGGGGTTTTGTCGGCAAGTATTGAACAGAACTGCCCCCTACGACTGCTGAATCATCCCTGCACAACACCTGACGAAGCATTCCTACAAGGACACACTTTGCACTGCTCCCTTTAACAACTAGCAAATGTTAACATGAGAGGTGTGACATCTGCAGACTAGTTCACGGATCTGCCGATCATCAGTGCAGACCCGGTCTGGACGGAGAGTTACTATCCGTCATCCTTCAAATGATACCCATATTTGCTTTTGTCAGATGATCCCACGATAACTCTAGTACCAACCAAGAAAGTAGTCACTAGAGCCATCGATAGGACCACAGAAAGCAGTCCGATTGATGGACCCAGGCTTTATTTGTTACAACCGGTTTTGGTTTTTATACCATTTTCCAGAAACTCTTGAAATGGTGTGACAAATAAACCAAGATTCAGTGGAAATTGAACAAAAGTTATAGTTTTCTTCATTCTTTAATAATACTCCTTCATAAACACTCGTATAATGTACCTGTAAAGGCATGGCCCGTGAGGGTAGAGGACGGCTATTATTATTATTTTCACTCTTCACATGTGGGAAAACCTATACAGTACCACCTCGGGTGGTCGGTGCGTATTCCAATCAAGCACCAAACGTCGGGATTGGCATCTAGGCAATTCACATCACACTTGCTTTACAACAAGGCATGTGGTTGCCCATCGATACACTTGAGAAAAATTATCTCACACATCGGGTTCAACCCGAGCCCAATGTTAGAAGAAGTTGCAACGCCCAGCATCTCGACCGCTGAGCCATCGGCAATCACACTACAATTCACAGAGTGAATTACCAAATTCAGACTACTTTTGAGACGGCTATCAATAAGTTCAAACATCATTTTCAGTAGTCTGATTTGAAACATGTCAAAGGGAAATCCCAAAGCAAGATTAAGAGTCAATATGTGATTTTCTGCGGAAAGTTTGCCAAATTAAATAACGCGAAAACAGTACTTCTTTAGACAATGGTTGAATTATGGTGGATTTATGCAGCAGTCATAAGGAAGAATACGTCAATGATTGGTTGGAATAAACGGACCAACCAATCATTGGCGAATATTCTGCCTTATGACTTAAAACTTATGACTGCTGCATTTATCCACCATTAGAGCCTGTACCGCTTCTGACAAGAAAGGCCTAAAATGCTATATATTAGTTCAACCAAATAATTATAGATGTCGCACACTTTGCGAAGAATGCGAATGTCGAAAGAACGACCCGCCATCTCTTATCTAATCGTTCGGGTAATTTTTACAGATTTCTATGATTTCCCATTCATTGATCAGTTTTCTATAGTGTTTCTCTGGCTCTATCATTGATTATGATTCAATATTTGAGTTTAGACAATGATTTCTGCATCATTTCAGTCAAGAATGTTTTTTACAGATTTCTAAAATTTCCCACACACTGTTCTAGTTACCTTTTGTTCAGTAGCCGAAGCAACATTTCAAGCTCATTCTTTCTATAGTTCAAGGTGTAGAATTCTTTCTATCTATAATTGACTTGGCCACGATGTTCGCACAGTAAAAACATTTCTTTAGACTGGTAATTAATTCTTTTCAATGCCTGTGGATTGTGGAGTCGGTATTGGATCCAAAAGCGTGATTACTTACAAGCATAAATATTTGACGTCACTTTAATGCAGGGTTCTTCAAGGAACCCTGATTTTAAAGGTGTGTTCCCAATACAGCGTTTTTGCTTTTCGCGTCGCGCGTCACGCATTCTGATTGGCGACGCGATTTACAAAAATTGTCTACTGCTTTCGGATCGTTCCCAATAAAATTTCGTCAGAAAGTCTGTGTTATAACCAAGGAGACTAAAAATTATTTAACAAGGAGAGTTTAATCCCCATAAGACAATGGAGACACTGATAGAAAGAGATGAAAGAACATTTGTGACGAAATGTGACGTAGTTGGACGTGTCATGGCCGCAGTTCTCTATAGACAGTGACGGACTAGCTCTTGGTATATGAGAGTTACTGCTAACAGTTTTGTTGCTTGATTCGAGTTCGGCTCTGTACTCATATCCAAGTACGATATACTATGACGCGTTGATGCTGCATGATTCTGATTGGCTAGAGCTTATTAAACCCTCCTTATTAGTTTAGTCTCTTTGTGTTATAACAATATTGTCAAATTATATGTGGTTATGTCGTATGTTTGACGCACTGAGATGAAATTATAATAATTTCATTTCAGTGGTTTGACGTGTATTCTAAAACGGAGACTAATGAAGCAGAAACTAAGAAAATTGCTATAATTGATTTTATAATATTTAATGAGAAAAAAAAACAGGGAAAATGATATATCATGTCTAATATCATGCCAAGTTCATTGTTGAGTTCTCCTTTCATATCCATCCACAATTTGTCCCTTATAGTTTTGGTTCTTTCTGTGAGTGGCACTTTCTGGTCCCACAGAAGCTTTTAACATTTTTTCTGTGCTCCGATTACTTTCTTCTTGGACAGATGATATTTCACGTTTAGCTTGAGTTTCTTCAGATTCAAAACATGGATATCAAAACATGTATATATCAGAACCAGTAATTATTTCAGTGCATATTCCACAATAGTACTACAATCATTTACCAACTTTATTATATTTCATGAACTCTCACTGACAATTTTACTTCATTACCTTGTAACCTTATGACACTATATTTAAAAAATATGAAATTTTCAACTTTTTAGACATTTCCTCAACACCAAAATGATAACAAAGTCGTTTCAAAACTCACCGCAATCAGCCATTTACATTGACACACCTGCCAGCAGCGATGCAAAAAGTTGAAATATTTCAACATTATCCCGCCAAATAATATTTGAATCCAGCGTCACCAATCAGAATGCGTGACGCCATCTACATTTCGCCTCCATTTGAATCCAATATTAATCCCTTGAGGTTGGCAAACTATCTCACACAGCCATCCAATATTGCAAATTTTGAACTATTCGCTCCTCCTAACACGAAATAAATGGAATGATGAGTGTAGACCTATTACGATATTGTATATACTTTATGGTCTTTTTATTATAGTTATTGAAAAGATGTATACCAACCTACACAGAGAAAACTCAACCAGTAAAAATTGCTTACTTGAGAAAAAGTGGGTACCAAATTTTCACCTTTTCTGGGAATATGATAAACTCGATTGGGCAAACAATTTTTCTGAAAGTGTTCCTACTAACTCATCAGAACACAAATATGGAATCAAAATATTTGTCGAAAGTTGTGAAATTAATATGAATTAATAGTGAGTGCTTGTCACAGTTATGGTCAAAGTTCAGTGTTGTGTCATTATAGCAGCTTGCTGGTGCGCTGGTGATAACTAATGGTAAGTTTCATGTTTGTTTTATCAAACAACCAATGAGGAAGCGAATTACAAAATCGAAAACACATAATAAGTAAGTCTCTTATAGCCAATCAAGAGCCGAACTACAAAATCTAAAACATGATGTTTCCGATTTTCAATAGAAAAAGTTCAACCAATGAAAAACGCGTATTTCAGCACAAGCGGAATAATCATTATAATCACATTTTTTTATTTTTGGCGTTGAAATTAAGCTATTGATGCTCTATGCATTGAAAAAATGAACTCGAGTCGAATAATTATTAACAATTTTAGTGGGATGCATTCAGTGTTAAAAGAACTGGGTCGCAGATACACTTAAGGCCGGATTTTACCAAGACTTTAATCTTTCTTTAGGGCGGGTATTATAAAACTAATATGTCAGCATTTTTAGTACGTATTTTATTGTTAATTGCACTCATATTTTAGGCAACAGGTTCATTTTTGGTAGTTGCTGGAAATTTTTGGGGTATTCACAAATCACAAGTCTGCTAGTGGTGTTATTAGAATAGTCACACGGAAACTTCCGAAAAATTCTAGGTTAACTTTTTGCCTCCTTTTTTCCTTTCAGAAATGAGGACTGGCAGTTCAAACATAAAACTTAACTTGACTGTTGAAATTAAAGTTAACTTCAAAACATGTTCATAATACCGGCCCTTAGGAGATAACGTACAATTTAAATCGGGTGTATTTGCTGCTCAACTGGCCATCGTTATACAAATTGTGAAAGGCTTTCGCGGCCATCGTTGAATGAATGATGGTTTTTCGGGTTTTTAGGCCATCGTTGTTCAGGTACCGTTGAATTGGCCCTTAAACGTACATTGCGAGGCGATAAAGAGGTTTAAATTCGACCCTTCCTAAGCGTGGCCATAGGACGTTTAAATTCAATGTTGTTTCTCTATGCAATGCGCAGTGATATATCACTCCATGTCACTTCAAACGTGTGAAAATGATTTCTGCGAGATCTCCAGTGTAGCAGAATTTTCATACTTTCGCTGCTTGGTGGCCACTTCCTAGTTCGTACGAATTGTACACAGAACACATACACTTGCATGTGTGTTTTGTGAATCGCACGTGTCGTACGTCGTATGTCTGCAACAATGGCGGCGGTGCAAAATCGGCAACATTGTTTTTTATTCCCAATAAATAATGTATAAGATTGTATTGCATTTATGCCTAATTTTTTCTAATATATTTTTTCTTTAGAGAGTTCAATAAAGGATAAGTGTTTGTACGGTTAGAAATGGATTCGGATGAAGAAACCTATGACGATGTTGACTCGGGTAACGAATCAAGTGGAGACGATGTTGATTTTGCTATGGAAGTTGAAGTTACTGGACACAGAGAAATGCAGACAGATTCAGACGATTACTCTTTTGAAGTTCTTAGTACTGAAGAAATTGTTCAACACATGGTAGATTCTATAAAGGATGTTAACTCTGTTGTTGAGGTAGATTCCATCTGTAAAGATATTGTTTAACTTCCCCATGTAACAATAATACTTTGCTTTATTTTTCTATTTTAGATACCTGCTACCACAACAAGAATCCTGCTAAATCACTTTCGATGGGATACTGAAAAACTCATGGAGAGGTTTTATGATGGAGATCAAGATCAATTATTTTCTGAAGCTAGAGTGATCAATCCTTTCAAGGAATTGAATATTAATGTTCGAATCAAGGTAAAAATCTCTCAGAGACTGATTTCGATCAGGATCGTTAATCCGTTTGTTTTTAGCTTCCTAAGAAAACTACAAATGGTACTGAGGAATGTGAAATTTGTTTTATGACACTTCCCTCATCTGTAAGTGGATACTATAACTGAAAATTGCCTATTCAGCAACTTCTTTCTTCAGCTCTTACCTGTTTCCTCCTATCTCCTTCAATAAGCTTTAAGTAAATAAACTCATTTCTTGGAATAACAATCATTGTTCTCTACATTATTCATATTTGCAACCTAAAGAATGCCAAAAACTGCAAGACATAAGATGTACTTTATATATAATTATCTGTTATAAGGATTTTGAAAAAAAACGTTGTAGGGAGGTTAAATTCAAAAGATTTGATTCCTGCTTGACAGGTGTTTCATTAATGTTGGTAATTACAGTTTGGCCACTGAGATTTGAATGAGCACTAGAACCTATTATAATTTCTTTCAGATAAAGAATGGTGCTTGATTTTTGTCCCACAGTTTATCGCTTGCTCATCTTGGAGGCCAAGCTGTCCTAGTTTGACTGTACATTCTTTAAATATTGTAAAGCAGACAGAAGTAATAGTTATAATATGAGAAATGGCAACTTATTGTATTTGCAGTTATGTCATTTGATTTGAATTATCTCAATTGTGTATGGCAATTTTTATCTTCTCTCAGGTTGTAGATATGAGTTGATATCCTCTGAAAAAAAAGAAGGCACTGTGCTTGGTAGATTACAATTTAAAAGAAGAGATGTTCATACATTTTTTTTTAGCACATGACTGGTTTGGAATGTGGTCATCGATTCTGTACACATTGTTGGTGTGAATACCTTACCACTAAAATTATGGAAGAAGGAGTTGGCCAAACTATTGCTTGTGCGGCACATGGTTGTGACATTTTAGTTGATGATGCGAGTGTTATGAGACTTGTCAGAGATTCAAAAGTTAGACTCAAATACCAACATCTTATTACTAATAGTTTTGTTGAAGTGAGTAATTTCTCTATGCTTGGTTGAATATTCCTTTACTTTATGTGTACTGATAAATATTACATCTGATACAGGGATGGTGAATTATATTGTTACAAACCTTATACAATTAGTCTTGATCAATAATAACACTCTGTACAAAATTTCAAAACCGTTATTACAAGACAATTTTCAATATCTGATTGACCTAATTAATTGTCCTAATTGACTGAAAGTTCTGACCCGACTTCACTGACCGGTCGTTCTCAGCTCTGCTCATATATCCTGATAAGCTACTAGTAGGTATTTGAATCCATCTGAAGTACATAGACAAATTCTTTGAGAACCATTTGCTAACAGACCAAGCTCTATGTTCAACGAGAATATGCTTAAATGCATTCTGGGAATGCATTGGGCTCTGTAATAGTGTGATTTGAAGACAATACAACATTCATTGTAATTATTTTGTTTTAACCGTGTCAGTTGCATTGAATTGAGATCAAAACGGAATAATATGAGAGAGAGAGATAGTGAAACGGTTGTTAGCAGATTAGAAAAATTTATGGAAGTGAACTTTTGACAGAGTGAATAATCTGAGTGCAACGGGCTGAAAGTATTGAGAGAATTTTTCATTTTCAGTGCAATCGTCTACTGAGATGGTGTCCTTCGCCAGACTGTAGTAATGCAATCAAGGTTCAACATGTAGAAGCACATAAAGTAACATGCAAGTGTAGTCACACATTTTGTTTTGCATGTGGAGAAAATTGGCACGATCCGGTAAAGTGTCATTTGTTAAAAAAATGGATTAAAAAGTGTGATGATGACTCTGAGACGAGCAATTGGATTGCAGCTAATACCAAAGAATGTCCTAGATGTAATGTAACTATAGAAAAAGATGGAGGGTGCAATCACATGGTGTGTAAAAATCAAAACTGTAAAGCTGATTTCTGTTGGGTATGCCTAGGTCCATGGGAACCACATGGTAGTTCATGGTATAATTGTAATAGATATGATGAAGATGAAGCTAAAGCAGCTCGTGATGCACAGGAAAAATCTCGATCTGCCTTACAACGTTATTTATTTTACTGCAATAGGTACATGAATCACATGGCTTCTCTTAAATTCGAACACAAGCTGTATGCATCGGTTAAAGAAAAAATGGAAGAAATGCAACAACATAATATGAGTTGGATTGAGGTGCAGTTTTTGAAAAAAGCTGTTGATATACTTTGTCAGTGTAGGCAAACTTTAATGTTCACTTATGTCTTTGCCTATTACCTACAAAAAAATAATCAGTCTGTGATTTTTGAAGATAACCAAAAAGACCTAGAAAGTGCAACTGAAACTCTGTCTGAGTATTTGGAGAGGGATATTACGTCTGAAAACCTTGCTGATATTAAACAAAAAGTTCAAGATAAATACAGGTGAGATTCATTCAAAACTAATAAATGTTTTTTATACCTATCATGATGGGTTTGTTTCGAACAGAGAGACAATTTGTTGAACCATCAGATCTTCATTTGTGTGTCATTCAAAATGATGAAATAAAATACATTTATAAATCTCTGCTTGACAATCAAATATCTAGTAATTTTGACTCTGTTATGCATAATAAAAAGAGATGTAACATAAATGAATGACTTCTGGGTAAAAAAAATAAAAAAGATCTGCTGGTTCAGCTATGCATAGATCTGATCTGTAGTCAAGTGACAGATTATACAATGTGTCAATGTGTAATACGATTCTTACTTTTAAACCATTTGGGGTAATAAAATTGTGTTTCAACGGAATTGAGCGGGAAGTAGAACAGCTGCTTCATTAAATGTTTCCAACAATTGCACCCCCAACTCTAGCCCCTACAATTTTAAGTGGCACAATACCACTTGTGGCCCATTTAGTGAAAGACGTTCGAGTTTGGATATAACGGTGAAAACCGCGCCTCAGTGTCTCAAGTCATTTACTACTATTGGAATCTGAATCAATTGGTGTTCATTTTGTTCTAAGTAAAAACGGAAATTCGTAAGTTATTCTTTCACATAAATCCTGTAAATCTGCAGGATGAGTTGCAGATGATCCCACACATATCCATGGAGATAAGATCTCTCCCATTCATTCCATTTATCTATTTGAGTGTCTTGTCTAAATACTCCCTAACAGGTCTAAAATAATGCTGGAAGAATACTTCATCGGGAATTAATGTAGGGCAGACCAACGATTTGGTTGTTTAATTTCCTGCCATTTTTAGTCTTTGGGACTCGCGATTCTCCAACAACATCACCAGAAGCTGTAAACCTTCTAATTCCAAATCTCACCCTCAATTTGAATTGGTTTTAAACATCAATTATTCATAACAACCTACTAGTCTGACGTGTCCATACTAGATTACTTATTTAATGACATGTCATTCATAACTATTTTGATTGCTAGAGTTCAAGGAAATAATTTGTTATTTATAAAGCTTATACTATTAAAATTGTTTATAATAATTAATGTAAAAGGCCAATACATATACAGTATACAACTTGAAAATTTAAACATACAAATGTCACAATTAAATGATTAAAGCAATAAGTGCCAAGTTATAAAATATAATATACTTACATTACACGAGGGTATATGATTATATATATTTTTACTTAAATTAATGATTATTTTGTCAAAGTTGACTTTGGAATAGGAAGAAGAATTTTATTGATATTTGTCAGGTGGCATTAATGGTTTATGAATTTCCATTGATTGTTTATTGAATTTCCCTTACCCTCATTCATTCATAACTGACATTTCATACAGTCCATTGCTCAAGTTCATATCACACTAATTGTATCAATAAAAAAGAATTTAAATTATGCATTTTGCAGTATGATTTCATAATGAAAATCATTGCTTATAATAAAAGGTATTTACCCAAGAAATGTCATTAAATATTCATACAAAATGTTTTATGTTTCTATCATAGATTGGTTTAAGTTCGATCATATGATATGCAATATGAACTGTTATATTCCCTCAAATACCCTTCATTCAATTAGTTACATGTGGTTAGTACTATAAAATTGTAGGAGTAGGATTTAGGGTCTGAATGGTTTGAAAAGCTATAAAAAGCGACTGATGCAGCTATTCTACTTCACTCTCAATTCTGCAAAAAATGTTATATAATAAAAATAAAATATAAAATAAGTTGAAGTTAGAACTTTGGAATGTTTTCCACTGTTAATATCGCCCATGGATAGTTCGCTGAATTTATTTTCTTGGATTAACTTGGTGATCATATGATACCAAATCCGCATCTGCTCGCTCTATTATTTCTGCCTTTATAAAAAATAATATTATAACATAACCAATGATGAATAATCCATTTCTTATTATTTATTTTTTTTATTTTTAGGTACTGTGATAGTCGCAGGAAAGTACTTTTAGAGCATGTTCATGAAGGATATGAAAAAGAATGGTGGGACTACAATGAATAAACATGTCCACTGTGTGTTTGTCCGTTCTGTAACTAGATCTCTAGTTCTCGTAGATCTTAAATACCTAGTTACCTCTTTTGAAATAAAAAGAAACATGGCTCACTTCCCAGTCACATTTAGTTATTACTGTTATTTGTGAGAGTGTTTTGTATTTATTTTTTATAGTCAAATTTTAAAAAATCCATTTTGGAAACACAACTTACTTCAATAATAACTTTATCATGGCTATTCTTAATCTATAAAAGATGTCAATGATGGTTGACTATGAATACAGATTTTATAAAAAAAAAATATGGAAAACAATTTTCTCTAATGAAATTGAACAGGCAGACGAAAAACTGAAGATATTCTATATACTGTAGAGACTCTCATAGTAGCTTTTATTTCATTTCACTATTGCAAGTGTTTATTGTAGTAAAATAATAGATATTACCCTGATCTGGCTGGGGATGACCGCTTGCAGACTTCTAGAGTAGGTCAGAAACATTATCCAAATGAATGATAATATTCAGTTTAATGTGTTTCCTCACGAAAGAAGCCGGGCCACCTGCGAGCAAAAGCAAGAAGCACTCCTCGGTAGAACAGGCTCCAGAAAAAGTAAATGCATTATTTTAAAGTTTGATATAGTGTGCTGGAGAATATTGATAAATGAAACGAATAATTCCGACGACGTCAAAATTCCATTCACTAGTCGTTGAAATTATTCGTTTCATTTATAATTTTCATAACAGTTCATTTTTTATGGAATCAATGAGAACAATTTTTTTCCTATTGTATACTCCTTGAAGAAACTATATTCATACTGAGTAGCTTGAACTCAAACAAACGGGGTTATATAGAACATGGGTCCTTTCAACCATCTTGACATGGCAATCCACATAAACAAATAAATTTTTAAAATGCATCAACATTGTGTTGGTTCGATTTTAACATAAAAAAGAAATGTTTTTAAAAAATTCCCATTATCGGGAAATTCACATAAGTATTATTCATATTAGTGAAAGCACTTACTGGGAAATACTTTGAACATATCAGAAATTGATTCTTTGCCTTGATATAAATATTGAAGAAGAGAGACTAGGTGGATTGTTTGAGGATGATATGGATATAATAATTATAGCAATACTTGTAGTTTCATTGGGGTTTTCAGAGATTATACATATATAGTATTAGATTTTTGATATATACCGGCAATTTCCTTCGGCTGTCACAAATTCTTAGGCGAGAAACAACACTCGTTATTCAGGAACTTCAGTAAATATAATTATCAAAAGAAACCATAAACTCTTAGTAGTTTTCACGAAACTAGCTTGTACTGAGTTTCAAATAACTGTCTATTGTTCACATTTGTAATTTTAAAACGTTTTGCCATTATTTTTTCTTAAATCTTTTAGCGATATTTTAGTGGACATGTCATTAGTGTGTATTTCAATTCTGCAAACGATGATTCCAAAACATTTTGTCGAAAAACGATATGAGTTAGGACCCATTTTCCACAAAACCGTTTTTTTTTTGAGGTTGAAACTATGGCAGTCATCAGTCATACCACTATTGGCATCTCGCGTACGGTAAATGATTCAAAATTGGTTAAAATAGACAAAAGTTGCGCATATTATGGGTCAATCAATGTATGTCTCAGAATCGACAATATCTCAAACCAAAATAAATTTTCGTTAGAGCCTACAGTTTTAAAAATGAAAAAAAAATTATTTGAGGAATTTGTCTTCTTCAATTTCCAATAATTTTCGTTCTTCGAGGACCACCCTCGATTTTTTTGCATCTACCTGAATTCAGATTTGATTCATATTTCATATTTTTCGAATTCTGCAATTTTCTTTAGCTGGATCTTGATTGGTGGTTTTTATTATCTGAAACATTGTGAAATATACAAGGTGTGATATCTAGATGAATTCAGGAAAATAAGTACTAAAATCAATTTAGACAAATGCAGGAAAAATTAAGTGGAAACTTATTGACAATTTATTAAATTGGACTAAATTGAAAGACCTGAAACAGAGAGAAGTTCCTCAAATAAATTTAACAAAAAAATGAACCCATAAAAACAGATTAGTTTTTTTGTCGAAAATTATTTGTGATATTTTCGATTTGGAGACATCATTGGATTGTGCCTTAAAATATATAGGTATATATAAATAAATCTATACTAGAATGAACATTCATATAAGTTGTTACATTGTTTTTCCAACAAATTTTTAATGTTTTACATAGGAAAAATTATAGCACTTGGAATATAAAAATATAGTGTATATGTCTAGAGAATTATTTATTTATACAACAATGAATATAATTTAAAATTATCATTGTTGAAAATTAATGGAATTAGGATCTGAAAATATTAGACAATGCCTTGAATAACTTTGAAAAAGTTTATGTAAGATATATGTATATTATATCACAAAATTAAAATATTTTCTCGAACAGATACAGGATTTAGAATGACAACAGAGAGAATTTTAGAATTTTTGGAAATTGGTATTTTTTAATGATATGAATTTCTCTAATCTATTCTATATCTTGTACCTTGTTCATGTCCTATTGAACCCTGTCATAATTTTATGTTTTTTTTGTCATGATATGTTGAATATTACTAAATAACATTTAAACTAAATCACATCAACCGAGATGCTTACACCAATTTCTAAGTCACTTTTAGTAGTAACGTGAGACGGAGTGTGCTAAGGAAGCTCACCCACACAGTATTATTTTCTAGGGAGTGAGTAATGTGTGTACCAAATTTGCAGTGTGGATCATACCCACATACAATGACATTCATTTACATAAGATATGTATGTTATAACGCTCCAGGTGTACGTCTCTGTAAAAATTCTTGATTTTTCAAATTTTTCTTCCGGTTGGAGTTTTTCTCCCATTCAAAATGAGGTAAAAAATCAGTTTGGAGAGTTTTTTCTGAAACTTGAACCCTACCTAGCAATATCAGAGTCAATCTTCTGGATTGCTGTGTGTATTTTCCCAAAAAATATATGAAATTGAACCATGCCAAACAAATTATTCTTTTTCAAGCGAGCAAGTAATATTCAATATTATCGACTGAAAAACTTGAAATTCAGTAAAGTGAGTGACCAGGAGTATATCAAATGTAATTAAATAAACACTTTTGATTTTCAGAGTAACAGTTGCAATAAGTTTTCAATATTTCATTCATTGTACAAAAAATTTAAGGTCGTTTATTTTTTATCAAAATGACTTGCAGAGATATATTTTAAAAGTGGTTTGCGATGATTATAAGTGACAGTTGATTGTGTATAAAAAGCTTCTTATACCTTAAATGTAGAACATTAATATATTGTAAATTTCTGTTTTCTTTTTTCTTCTATATTGAGGTATGATTTACATATTGAATTTTGTGGTAGAAATGCCCTTCAGTATTGATTTAACCTATAATGAACTCTGCCATCATAGCTGAAATATCTCGCAATTTGAATTGAGTTCCATTAAAAACTATAATAATTATCGTTTTACTGATTGAGGTCAATGAGGTATTTACCGCCATTAGAAGATGGCCTAGATGTGTGTGATGAAAGAACCTAATTCTTTTTAACTAAAATAATTGGTGTATATTGGACATATTGCATATTCATCCAATGACCAATGGTACAAAAAAAGAAAGTTTGCTCAACAAAATTTTACTTTTAACATATAAAAATAAAATATCATACATCAGATTGAATAATACTTATTTGTAAATTAAACAATAATGAAAACATAAAATTTGAGGCATTTGATTTTCGAGAAGGCACATCATTGGATTAGATATTAACAGTTTAAGAAATTCGACATTTTAACTCGGAAAATAGTAGAAGTCCACTACCATCTTTAATACCGATATGATCAGTCTCATTCTATTAGGTTGACAATTTCTTCAAAGCTAATTTGCAGCGCATCAATGAAATCAGACCCATTTTGATAAGGTGGGTAACTCGTTACAAGCACACCCAATTCATCATCTTTTATGATGTATCTGAAATATAAAATAAATAAGATGATTATTTTCTCATAAAATTAGTTCATGTGCAGAATACTTCTGTATTCTTTGAAAATCATGAATCGAAAGACTTACATGAGTACTTCAACTGTGTAAATTATTACTGTAATAGACATATTGCAATGTCACTTACCCGACACCTAATCCATCTTTGACTACAGGTCCAAAACCTCCAGCAAAAATTGCAGGAGAATTTAGAGTGCTGGTTGAGAGAATAATATGATTAATCATAGCATAATCTGGATCATCAAAAATATTGCATACAGTATTGGTTTTTTCTGCAAACTTTTTTAAAGCAAAAAGATGTCTGTCAAATCCTTGACCCATAGCTGCTTCTCTTGTCAACTGGTTGTGCAATGTAGAGCATTCGGAAATCATATTTTTCAGTTCTCCGATAGAGGGTTTATTCTTTGAATTGATTGCCAGTGTGAAAGCCTGAAAAATATAATGATCAAAATAATCTTCCTGTCTTGGTGTCACGACGACATGCAGACCTTTGTCGGAGTTGTGCATGATCTCACAGTTTCAGTTCTGCCATGTTTGAATGCAGCAGTACTGCAAGATTCATAGGTGGGGACAAATTTTCCAGTCATTCTGTAGTATCCAACCTAAAGGTTCCAGTTAATTAATAATTACATACATCATAAATAGAAAAAGTTATAATATATTACCTGAAATCCTAATTGCATAACAGCATCAGGACTCACAGCTTGCTTTTTACAAACATTTTTGCCTATTCTTTTGAAAATCAAGTAATTAATATCCAAATTTTCACATGTTTTCGAATACTGTTGTTTGGCTTCAGCAATATATGACTTAATTTTATCATTCAAGTGCATATCTGCAATGAATTTGAGTCAAAAAATAGGAAAATTCAACAATGTGTTTCTTACCCAAACGAAGTACGTTATTGATATTATCTTCATAAGGCTTTGTATCAGGAGTTACAAATGGATTTTCTTTGGAATCTTTATAAATGTCTTGGACATATCTTAGCACCGCTACTCCATCTCCCCAAGCATGTTCAAAATTGACTGCTGCATGTCCGTCTTTAGAAGTTTGAAGCGAAAATGATTTATCAAACCACCTAAACAATATTTATAGTAATACCATATTCAAAAAAATAGATATGAGAATAAAAAAGAGAACCTGTTCTCGCCATCACCGTGCAAAAAATTCCTCACGATTCCATATGGATCATCTCCCAAAGAGTTTGAATCAAGACAAACATTGAATAGAGCAGAATCCATGAATTTTAAACTTTGTTCATTACCATTTTCTCCTAATTTGTGACGTATGGTGGCCCACTTATTTCTATCTAATGTTGTCAAAATTCCAATAGGAAATTCACATTTAGAAATATTGTCTTCTAAAATAAACTTCAGTCTGGCAAGAATTTGTTCAGCTGGTAAAATATTATTTGTGGTGTCATCCAATACTCTAAATGCATATATATGACCCTTGTGTTGTACAGTTATGTGTTTACCAGAAGGATCCTTTGTGATTCTATCTTTATCTATCTCAGGTATTCTTGAAGAGTTGAAAAGACCTGAGTATTGACTCATGTCTAAAGGATAGGCTTTGAACAAGTATGCTCCATACCAAGAAATACTTTGAGGTAAGGAACTACAAATATTTCTGAATTTTTCTGTATCACTCTTCTTTGGGTTTAGATGATAGATTTCAGGTTCCAAAATTCCTGCCATCAGAGATTTGTAAAATCTGAGAGAACTCACTATTAAATTTGTAGTTCTCAGAAGCTGATTATTATACTCTATTCGCTCATCCTTATGCATAACTAAAACAGGATTATAGTTGATGGGAATAGGTTTACGATCCCTTAGGTAACTGTCAAACCAAAATTCTGATATATAACTTGTGTGCTTATTGACCTTGTCATAGTTGTTAAGCATATCCTGCAGAAGTTTTCCAGAAGTAGTTTTAAAGTAGTTAACATTGCATTCTGTTTTTCGATACGCTTCTTCAATCAACAATGGTCGCTGGGCAGCAAGATATCGCTCACAGGTCAAGTCAAGCTTTGGAATTGGCAATCGGGGTAATGATTGTTGGAAATGCATTGTAGGAATCTTACTCTTCTGAATATACTGATAATCGCCATACTCTGTGGCTATTTTTCTCTTCAAGTGTTGATGGAGTATCTCAAGTGAATTTCTTTGCCTTATTGTTTCTAATTTTGGTCTTGGTAATATCATTTTGAAATTGACAAACAAACGACAAAAATCGGCTCTTTTATCACTACACTATCCTAAACATTTTTATATCACACGAGAATATTTGGATTTGGAAGCCAAACAAAAAAATTAAATACAATAAAATAACCAATTAACCATAAGGCATAGGCCACAAAACAACAACACATTTTTTGTGGCATAGGCCATAGACGGTCGCACTGTTGCCAGTTCCTACTCTCACAAATATATGTATGTGTGTGTTCTGTGGCCACTCCCGACTTTTTTGTATTAATTCAGAGTAACTCCAAGTAGCTCCTGAATTGATCTCTCGGACACCAAATAGTAAATCATGCTCCAATACTTTTTATTGAGTTCAGTTAAGGTCATAGAATAGAGTTCTTTATTGAGGTTCAGTTCAGGAGTAATAAGCTCTCAATTGGAAAGCGCCTAGTCCTTCAAAATTATACTAACTGGTTCTAAATCACCCGAAATCGTCGACTATTTCACTTGCTGTGCTGTGCATTGACAAATGTGATTTTTCAAAAGCGGCCTTTTCAGTGTTTCACTTTCATTGTCGTTCAATTGGTATTAAGATTATTGAAATACTATTTTATAGATGTTTTATCGGGTACAGCAGCAACACGTGGCAATATTACGGGCGTCAATTACTTTCGGAGAGCGGGAGTTAATATGGTGAATATATAAGGCGTTTTCCATTTAGGAGTGTTAAGCCCCTGAGATCGGAAATTACTTTATCACTGACTTTTTCGCCAAAAAACTGTGTATTCGCGTTTTGACTTTTGTCTACTTGTGCTTCATGCACCAATAAAACGGGTGGTGCTCGAGGGGCAAGAGGAATGTCAATCGGTGCTTGAAGCCCCACATGGAACGCATGGTCATACGCTCTGGGTAGCTCTGAGGAGCTCCTTTCATTAAATGGAAAGCAGCTATAAGGGCCGGTTCAAAAATCACGTGACTTCTTACCTGCAATCACATCACTTCCAAACTGAAAGGACCAAGGCTGGATTTCCTTGGACACGTGGTGTTCTGTGGGATCAAAGAAAGTCGAAACGGATACCATTTTTTATTTGGAAGATTCCTGGATGTTCCGTAGTTCAATCGTTTAAAACCTATCATTTCCAATTGCGTACAAACGTAAAATTCCCTATAATATCTTATATTTGTCCAATCAATACTTCGATTCATACATCCTGGAACATTCAGGAATCTTACTCTTCATGCCTAGTAAATGACAATTTGGACCCGAAAGTTTTGTAGTGGCAACACTGAACAGGAATCGTCCATTATAAGTGCGTTGGCAACACTAATGACAACTTATCGTGGAGCGCGAAATTGAAACAGAAGGCCATGAGAATATCAATTCCAATGTCAAGTGTTTTTTATATTTCAGCAAGTTTGCTGATTTTTTTTTCAACGTGACGTGTTCAATTCTGTTACTAGGTTTAAAGTGTCTAAAAACTTTCGTATGAAAACAGGGCTGAAAAAAACTGGTGGCAAAATTAGTTATTCAAACAATAGTAACATTATTAGTCATAAGCAGTTGCAATTAAGTGGAACACAGGTAAGCATTTTCCTAAAAACACACTTAATGCCTCATTAGTAAATAAATGTTTTTGCTAGACATTTGGGGAAGTAATGAATGGTTGAATCGTCATATTGGTGTTTTTTCTTATAGTTCATTGGTGAGACAATTGACTGGATTGGAAATATATTTTGACGGAGTTACTCAGAAAAGGAAGGAGTTCTCATTTACTGGAATCTCAGCATAACTTCAACTAGGTAAGGAATTGCTTATTACCAAAAGTGTGAAAGGATTCTACAGTGTTTCAATTGATACAACTGAAATTTTCCCTTCATTTCAGTATATAATCTTTGCATGTGAGCTCTGCTGTATTTTTTTGATTCCCTTCATTTTACAAAATTTTCTCGTGTTTATGTGACAATTATATAATAAAAATAATAATACGAGAGCAAACAGTATTTTCCTCCTTACCATACAAATATTTCCACTCTTAGATGCGCATTTCGATAACCAAGTTTTCTTCATCAGTAGGAAAACTAGAACAATTTTAGTATTCCTACTAATGAAGATAACTTCATTATCTAAATGCGCTTCTAGGAGTAAAAATACTTTTGTGGTGAAGGGAAACACTATTTGTTCACATTGAATGACACCACAGGCGTCCAGTATCTTATATTCGACAATTATATGATAGTTAAGGTGCATTTAGTCAACATAAACGTAAATTTAGCACAAGCACAAACATTAACGTACGAATAATTTCGTGTGAAACATATATTATACAAGTTTTAGATTCCAGCATACATTTAAGAATGACAGGTACATTTTATGGACAATGTTAATACGAATGCTCTTCATGGGACATTTTTCACATTATATAAAACTCGCGTTACTTTCAAGATAAAAGACAGTTTATACCAAAAAGTATGTGACAAAAGACATTACCTATATCCAGGGAATATGTATTCGGTCTTGAAATCTGACATGAAACTTTAGGCGCATTATGGACAATATTTTTATCGTGAACGTCAAAATTCTTAAAATTGGGATTTTCAAGGTCACGTGTTTTTAGCATAAACTCAATATTGTTGTATAAATGGTGCCATTTGGTACAACAGATTCAACATTCACTTACAACATATATTTAAGCACAATTTTAAAATGATGTTGACTAAATACACCTTTACTCTAATTTCCTGTTCCCAATCATGTGAAGACCTATCTTCCAGAATAAAAACAATCTTCTATAAAACACTTTTATTACTTTACTTTATGACAAAAAACAGACGAGAAAAATGTAATGCAGTTGCGTACTTTATGATGTAACAAAAATCGATATAGTGGTATGAAATAAATCTAAACAAAATAAAGTAAAAACCTCATAGTACCGGACTTAATACTGTGAGCACTTCTCGAAGTTTTTCAAAAAAAAAACTGGAATATGCAGTTTTTGATAAATTGTTAAGGTTTAAGGCTTTCGCGGCCGAATTTTGAAATGTAAGTATTCTTTTTCGGGTTTAGAGGCCGTCGTTCTCTGGAATTGCTTCATAACGTTTCGCTAGCGCGAGTGGCTTCTTCAGAGGTCCGTCCATTTCGACCAACCTCAGAGATGGACGGACCTCTGAAGAAGCTAGCCACTCGCGCTAGCGAAACGTTAGGAAGCAATTCCAAAGAACGGCGGCCTTTAAACCCGAAAAAGAATACTTATAGTTCATGCATGTTTTTGTTTTGCTTTGCAGATATTTGTATTGCTTGATGTCAATTTCTGTCTTGAATTATATATTCCTTATACAAACATTCAGAAAATTCAGAAAGTAATTAACATTTGTTCCTCTGCTCCACTTCCTGGGCTAAACCACCCCAGGTTAGTTTGAAGGTACGGTTACGCCATTTTATTTTTGGATGAAACACAGCAAGGAGAAAGAGATACGGACCAGAGCATTCACGAAACAACCATCCAATAATGAAATCAAATCTTTTGAAAGGTAAAGGTCCATTCTGAAACACAAAATAATCAAATATCAAATCCAAATAGTTTTCACCAGCCATGATCTAATAATGTAACATAAATATTCAAATCTGAATCATTATTTATAAGTAGGGAACGTTTATGAATAAAACATAGCAATATGAATCATAAAATTAAAAGCTGTGTAAAATATAAAATATATATGTAGTATACAGAGTGTCAGCGGAAAGTGGCTTGCCCCTATAACTTTTTGTTTTAGAAGATAATAAAATATTGTTTACAACCTACCGCAAACGAAAATAATATTCAAAATCTTGCTTCACAATGTGTGGAAGAATTTAAAAATAAATTCAGGATATTATTTGAAGTTCAAAAATTCAACTTTTTCACTATTGTTCAGAGTTCCCTATTCAGTAAAAACGGATCAATAAAAATTATTATTCACCAATTGGCTTGCTTTCCTACTCAAATTAATTGTTTCATCTGATTTTTTGTATACTTCATTCTGTTGAAAATAAAACACTAAAATAAATAAATAATATTAACTTACTTGTACTATTGACAGCAACATCCAGTCGCACAAAAACCAGACTAAAATATGTATCAGATAAAAAACTAAGGGCTCCCAATGAAACAACAAACTTGCTGCCCAAGCTGCACATGCACCAATCACCATGCACTCGGAAAGAGGTTCAAATATTATTACAGTTGGCAACATAGCTACCCTCAATTTGGCCCACCTGAAATAAAAAAAAAATATAGACATTTATCAGTCATTATTCCAGAAAAAAGGGTATTTATTTTTATCAAATGTACCCATTTACATTCAAGATATAAAACACAAAAAAGTATGAATACCTATACCTATCTGAAAACATTCATTTGCCATAAAGAAGCCGAAGAAATATCAATAGCTCTAGAGTAAACATTTGCCTGTCAGTAATTCGAATAAAATAAGAACATTTTATTTCTGAAGTTTTTTGATTGCCTTTGGATTACAATTTAGAAAATATTATGATGCAATTTCGGATAATTGGGAATATATTTCAAATTTGAATAATGTGTCCATAAATTAATTTTATTTTTGTTCCTCCAATGTATGAACTGCGCGTAAAATTGTTCGTGCGTATTTGCAAATTTTACGGGTAATAAATTGTATGCGGCTTTTCCACAACAATTACTGGAGGAGTTAAATTTTCAATTGCTCTGTGATTATCAGACAAGTTCACTGATTGTAATTGCAAAAAGCACTAAGTTAGAAAATCTGCTTGGTAAACAGTTAGTATGTCTTGTCAAAATATAGGTATACATTTTAGATATGTCAGATGCTTAGTGCAATAGTTGATATTGACAGAATATTGTTGTGTGTCGCATTTCTACTGATTATTCTTCTTAATGGAAAATTTGAATCTTAATGAATATCAATAAAGTCCGGGTAGGGAATTTCTAATAAACTGATTTTGAGTATGAGAGTAGAAAAAGCACATTTCGAGATGGAATAATTCAATAAACAAATCCTTAATATGTTATCTCCATACACTATCACTTACCATGATGAATTATTGTACCATTCAACTAATGAAACAAATGTTCTTAAGAAATAAGTTACACTGGAGTCAGGAGTTTAAAAGAGGATGTAGTATGATCAATAATTTATACAGCAGTTGAAAAGTATTATTACCTTGTTAATCTGGCTTGAAAACTATTTACATCACAGTAACCACAATTTTGTAGAGCGGGCTGACTACTAATGGCAGTTCTCCACCCTTCAGCGAGAAAAGATTTTGCAATAAAAAAATCTTCAGCTAGATAACGTCCAAACGTTTTCAAGCCCCCCTGTTTCTCTAGAACAGGCTTCCTCATTAATGTTGACATGCCTGTATGGCAGTTCACTCTCAGACAGTCTGCTGCAAGATACATTCTGGATTGTGCAGTCCCAAAATATATCTGCAAAAAAAGTTTAATTTCAATATTGGTAGCCATGATATAATATTATTTTACATCCCCAAAAGATGTAGCTCAATTATTATATTGAAGAAATAATATTATGGAAAAAGGAGAATTGTAACAAAATAGGATATGTGAATCAGTGTATAAGTAGTAATATGTAATATCCCATTAAAAGATTTTTGTGTGCTCACTGCTCCGTCTCAAATAAATAGTGAATTCAACAAAATTATACCACATCAAATTACTGATGAGTCTTCAGAATGATTATTTGTAAAGATGTAATTTAGATTAGTGGTAATTGATTGACTGCTGTGTCAGAAATATATATAAACTCACTTTTTCCAGTGTAGCTGCAAATCCATTTCGATCTGATGTGAAAGGCATCTGATGCACGATACCAGTTCTTTCAGTCATGTGTTCCACCATATCTTGCAGTGTATCTTCTTTCACTAAAAATATATTTGGTCACTGATTGCCATTTTTTTAATAATAGATAACTAACTCACTTCTTATTCCACTATCTGATATGAGAATTAATTCATAAGTGGTAGCTTCATAAGCTTTATTCATATTATTAATTTTTGGATTTACCCCTACTGTAGAACCACCTATGAAAATACTGGTTTTAACTTTAGGATATTTTTCAATTAAAGCATTCACCACATCCAGAGATGGATCCTTCTCATCCTCAATACAAAAAAATATTTCATACTGAAAAACAAAAATAAAACATTTTATTTGACTGATTTCAAGAATAATTCAATAATTACCATGGGATACGTCATTGTGAAAAACGTTTCTAGGTTTGAAACCAAGTGAGGATCCACCCCCATCAATGGTTTCAGAATTGAGACTCCAGGGTTTGGCTCATCTGTTGGTAGGGGATTGATTTTCCTATGCAGCCTATATTTACTGAAAAAAAAAACACAACTTAAAACCAAAGTACACAATATCTGACAGACAAATATTGAAAAATAATAGAATAGTGTTTATAGCCATGCCAGGCTGTATACAGTGCCTTGCATTTCTGATAAATGAAATAAATGCACACACATGTGCATGGATATATTTATACACAGATCTCTCACAAGTGAAAAAAAAATCGTGCATAATTATCTTTACCCACAGAACGAATATACAAAACCTGGTCTTTTATATTTTGTGACCAAATGAAGGAATACCCTATTATGTTCATAGCAAACACCTTGAGAGCCAGAAAAAAGTGAGGAACCCTATGTTGACCTATTATCTGCAAAAGAGTGAACAGATTAGTGATAACGATCAAACACATTACTATTAAAGTAGAAACAGAGGAGCAGCCAGAACAGAATTCCCTAGTGACACGTGTGTGAACAAAAAACAACAAAAAACAGAATATACTCCATCTGTGATGGTATTGATCAATCCAGCTGAATTGAAACTAGACAATCAAATGCAGAGTTGTGGTGGCAAGTCATATGATGAAAGTTCATCAATAATAGAGTGAACTTAAATCCCTTCAAATGGTTTCAGTCTCGTTTTCAATTGAAGCTTGCCATATGTGACACAGGCAAGCAAATGTGTTGATCTGGTGTCAAAAACCTGTTTAACACTCAAGTTATCTCACATGCTCGATTTTTTTCAGCATTTTTACTACTCTGGAAATGAAAGACAATTTAGCAATAGGGTTTTAGTTCTTTTTTGCAGCTAAGGCATCCAAGTTGCTTTTGTGAAACTAGATTTACAATACCATCTGACTCATAGTGGTGCATTATAATTTTTTAGTGATGAAAGATCAAAATATAGAAAGAATATGTTCATACTTCTACTCTGTGAAAATTGAGATTATAAGTAGAGAACAAAGAATGGGAACCAGAATAACCTATTCCGTGCTATAGGTGGTGGCAAAAAGTATTGAGCATTCCAGACTTTATGGGCTCTATAAATATTTTCTTCGAGTATTTAAGCTAAGATTTGTGGTGGATAATAATGATGTGAAATTGTGTTAGAAAATCATTCATGCTAGGTGGTTCAGACAGGGTACCCAGAATGGGGAAGCTCATTTGCCTTTCACAAAACAATTGACATTTTTCCATTAAGGAATGCTTTTGTGCTTCATATGATATTCTGTGGTCTTTGACATCAGTATTCGCTACACGATAATTAGTTTTTCGTATTTATAATGTAAGTGAGCCCGTCCTGATCTTGAGAAGAAAAATTAAACAAGTTTACCAAAAAAAAATCCTTACCCGTACACTATTGCTATCAAGTGTACCAACCACATTGCACACCAAAATATGAAAAAAAATACGGCAAATCCATATAGAGTATAATTCATTTGCACCTTTTAACAAAAAAGATAATAATCTATACATCCCTAACTAAAAACACTCATGTTTTCCAGGAACCTCAAACTTTGAGTCATCTGACATTTCAGTTGTCATAAATTGTCTCGAGCATAGAACACATACCTAGGCAAAGAGACTAAACTAGCTCTAGCCAATCAGAATCTTGTAGCTTCAACGCGTCATAGTGACGTACTTGGACATGAGACAGAGTCGAAATCGAACCAAGCAACAAAACTGTCAGCAGTAATAGTGGATTTATGCAGTAGTCATAAGTTTTAAGTAATAAGGAAGAATATCCGTCAATGATTGGTTGGAATAAACGGACCAACCAATCATTGACGAATATTCAATAACTAACATTTCGTCACAAATGTTCTTTCATCTCTTTCTATCAGTGCCCCCATTGTCTTATGGGGATTAGACTCTCCTCAAATAACGTTTACTCCCGTGTGCACCGCATGTACTTAATCTGGATTAATGAACTTTTCAGCAAATAAGTGAGATGACATAGTTGATTTCATAGGACAGACATAACAGTCGATTAGAATTCTATAGTACGTGCATACAGACTAATCTCTTTGATACCTATGATGCGCCATACAACATAGAAAACTCCAGTCCAGTCGCAATTCAACATATATTTTACTTTCAACTGCTGAACATTTTGGAGAAAATTTCATGATTTTCTGGAACTGGTTATAAATAAATCGTAAATTCATTCATCAAAGTGAACAATAAAATGTATTAGATTGAGATTTGGTGTGATAAATATAAACACCCTGTTTCAAGTCTGCTACCACATTGTAGGGTAATCAAAATCAAGTCTGTACAATAATACAATATCAATTTTTCAACAATTTTGAAAGATTGCAAAGAACATCTTGTATAATTCATATAGAACTGCCCTTAGACTATCCCTTTCTGAAAATGATTCAGCGTTGTAAAGAATTATGTTATAAAAATTGTTCTAAATTTGTTATTTCTGTCAACCGATTGCACCCCTACGCGCAACCCTCGGAAGTCTTCGAGATACTTGTGTGATCTAGGGAAGACGTGTAAGAATATATGAAAGAAAAATATGCATTCAATGTTTGGAGAGAATCTATTTGAACATAGTGATCGAAGTGATGATATCTTTTTCAATAGAGTTAAAAATATATTGTCACTTGATTAGTGATTTTAGGGTGTTCCTGATTTTTAATTCGGCAAACATACTAAGAGAATATTTGTCAGATTTGGTGTTCATGAATTGAATTTATAAAAATTTCTCAATCGACTTTTTAGATGAAACAACCAGTTACATATCAACAGAATTTTTTTATTCTTTTTAAAATATCACAATTCTTACAATGATAATACTTAACACAGAATTAGAATGTACTTGAAAAAAAATGACCTTGTCACATCAATAGTAAACATACTGTTCATAGTGGTCGACTAGAAATTTAAGTAAACATTTAGACATTTATTATCAATGAATTAGAAAACTGTAACATTCAACATTAAATTGCTAGTATTGTCATGGTACTGATAGTCAACTAAAAAGTAATAATTTTTCATTTTCCATTCTAACTCGTACTGACTAAACGGAAAATACATATATAATATATACAACAAGATTAGGTAATAGTCTCATCCCTTACTAATTTACACTAGTCATATTAGCAAGGAAACCATTGTGTGATAGTGAAAATGATTGAATGCTAAAAAACTGTACACAAAACTAAATAAGCAGAACGTAGTTGTTTACAATATTAATAATATGAAAACCACATTAGCACCAGATTCGACTGAACTCAAAGTTGAATAGGTATCATGATTTAGAACATAAACCTTTAAATAAAAACAAAATATTCGACAATTACTTCTTAAACAAATTTCCTTCCAAGATGAAAATTGAAATTAAATTATAACATTGGGGGGAACGGCGGTAGGTTAATGCCAGGAGATATCATTTTCGAATTGTCACAATATATAGTTTGACCACAGTAAAACGAGAACTGCTTCAATCTTAATTTTTTCAATGATGTTGGCACGATAAATTATTAAATAACTTGTGTGTTTCAGCTTCACTATGAATTTTGCAAGTTTTAATTACTCATTTGTAATGTTCAAAAAGTTCCATGATGTTTTCAGTTACTAATAATTAATATGTCACAATTTTTTTTGTATTGAATACTTCAAGACATCACTGTACTCCAATTTATACCAACAAACTCCATTTTTCAATAATTTGTTATTTTTTCAGAGGGTAATAGAAAAAAATTATGAAATGGACCATACTGAATTCTTGAAGCCCATATAATCAATGTTTTCCAACGTAGTTATCCCACATGAATTCTATTCATTAAAAAAAACTATACCATTGTGCCCTATTTCCTCTTTAAGCTTGTAATTCCACAACTACTCAGTTTCCACAAACTACTGCTCATTATTTAATTTAGTTTGCTGTGTGAGCGATAACTTGTGCAGTTTAAGGAATACTTATATAATATTTTGATAAAAAACTAAAATTTTTGGTATGGCAGAATTGAGACTTGTTTTCTCATTAACAGTATTACCTGTTCAATTAATAAACAACCAAATTCAATTCAAAACAAAAACAGTATAGTGAACAATTCAGCAATTTTTTGGAAAAATATTATACAATTAATAACTTTCTATCATATACCAAGTATACTGAAATCCCTAGACAATCTACATAAACAATTATTGATTTTTATATAGATATTTTGTCAATAAAATGGTATTTTTATACATTAAGTTCTGGTGGTGAATATACTTAGAATCTTGATTTTCCAACGACAAAATAATTACTAGAATGGAATATCATTACTGTAAGTAGTTTGAATGGTATTTCCCCAGATCAATTTTGATATAAAAAAAATCATAATTCATCTCAAAAATTAGAAGAGAAGTTGTCATTTGCAGCTAGTCTAAGGTGGGCACTTAATTCTATACACATTTCCTTCTGTTCAATAATTCTTCTAACTAAATTAATTTTTTTGATTTCTAAAATTTGGTTTTCTTTTTGAAGTAGATTCATTACTTCATCTAAACATTCTTGTTTTGGTATGACTTGTTTTGAAGTACTAGGGGTTGCTTCAATCAGTGCCCTCAAATTTTCTATTTCTTTCTTTTCATTTTGAACATCCCTCAGCAAATTTTCTTTCAAATGAAGCAAACCATTCCTCTTGTAGGTGAGTAAAACTATATCATCATCAAATAAAAAATCGTTTTTCTCCATTGTGAACTCTTCTGAGCTTTTTGATTGTATTTTGCTTTGATCTTCTATCAGAGCTTCCAAGTGGCTTGTTTCAGGTTCTACTACTTGCATAGATGGTTGAGATTTTATAGAGGAATTATCGGAATTGAGAATAACTTCAGTATTCTCGCTGCAGTGTAGCTTTGATATGTCACAAGACTTTTGCTTGTCTTCAATTTTCTTGTCTTCCACATTAATCTTTTCTTCAGATTTTTCTGGCACATCTTTAACTTTTTGTACTATTTTCAATTTTCTCTATAAAAAAAGACTCATTGTTTTATGGAAAACAATATAAATATAATGCTGACCTTCAACTGTGTTATTATTCTCTGTACTTCCCACAACTTTTCTTCTCTATCCTTTGAGATGCAACCAACATTCATTTCTTTGTGGATTTGATACAACAAAGATTCCTGTTTTCTGAGTTCTGTTACCAGTAAGTTGGGCTTATCAGGAAGCTGCATTCCAGAACTGAGGGGAGGAATATATTTTATTATGAGAGTATTAGGAAATAGGGATTGGCAGTGGTGCAGAAGCGCTTGTAATAAACGAGATGATACATGAAACGTATGATTTAAAGCTGCAGAAATACTCTGTTTATTCATTTTATTTTGTTTCTCCTGCAAAAAACGAAATATAAAAAATTATGCTGTCAAGCAATGATTTATCTTACGTTCAATGAAATGTTGTGCAAGTGTACAATTAGCCAAGACAAGAGTAGCTTGTTCAAAGGTGGTAGGTGATCAACTAATATTCTTAGGTGTTTTTCCCTAGTATTGAAATTCAAAATGGCACCAGCTTCTTCAAAGCGGATCAAAAGGTCATTGGTAAAAATTGGTTCAGGAAGATCCCTGGAAAAAAGACCCATCATTAAGAAAGTAATACAGAGGTATCTTCAAAAAATTACCTTAAAAACATTTTAAGCAGACTAGTAGCTGTAGGTACATCATAATCACTTAATCTAACATTTTGTCTATGGTTGTACATTTTCCTTATTTGTGAAACCTTAGCCTTTGTACCACTAACTTTATACACACCTTCAAATGATATACCCACTGCCTCCACATAGTCAATGCAATCTCTAATAGGCAGGGGTAAATCTAAGCCATCATGGCATCGACTTCTTTCCACAGACAATTCTAAACTCACTCCAAACACAGGCAAAGCTTCTGAAATATACATTTTAATTCATCAAAATGTCACGCATTCCATTTTGAGTTGCTAGCTACCAGCAATATCAATTGATTCCTCAATGGAATGTTTGGTTTTCCTTCCTTTGTCCTTTTCACATTTTTTATCAAGTTTTTTATCCTTATCTTTCTTTTTGTCTATAATTTCTTTTTCTCGAGATTTTTCTCTTTTTTCCTTCGACTTGGTGGTAAATTTAAATGACTTATTTTTTTTTGACTTAGATGGGCTCCTAAAATTGAGAAAATTAGAAAAGACACAACTGAAAAGTAAATTGAGCCAATTCGAACTTTTTCAGTATTAAAAAGTTCACATTTTTACTAGGTGTTTTTCTATTAGAAAGAAAAGGATCATATGCATTTTATAATATGAATATGGAAAAATCTATTGAATATGTAAAGTGGTGTCCTCGGTTGGTATTTATAGCGAAATATTTTTTTATCGATCTGAACAAACCATTGTGCCAGATTAGTACAAGTTTCTATTTCTTGCTTTATCGAGTGAATATTGGTGGAAGTTTCTTGAGTGGAAAAAATCTGTATTCCTGACAAGAATAAATGACTTGCATAAAATATTCGAAACTTTGTTTCACACTCTAAATACTATTTATATAAAATTTAGTGGCCTTCAAGTTGAAGATGTGATATTTTTGTCAGAACTAGCATCTGTATTTTGGGTTGTTTAGTTCCAATATAAGGCAAACTCTGATCTCTGTCATAAAACGCTTAATTCATTTTCCTTTGTTAACTGTGGAGACAGTTATATAGCCTTTCCAGAAATTATAGCCAAATACACTTCATTTGTTAGTGTCACAATAGAAGACATTTTACATGCCTTGATTTACTCGCTTCATCTGAACTCTCCCCTTCAAGTGCTGCATAACCATGCTCTTTATCCTTTTTATCTTTTTTATCTTTTCTTTTGCCTATCAACGTATCTTTTTTCATTCCTTTCTCAGCATCATCGCTATCTGAAAATCACAAACCAGGACATTACTTTGAACTTCATTGCCGAAGCATCTTACAATCACTATCATTGCTGCACTTTTTGTTCAACTCAGAAGCGTATAAGCCTGGGAAGTCCTTCATAACATCTGGGCTATCAAAATCCATTTCTAAAACCTGTTTTTTATTGGAATTTCTATTATGATCACTTGTACATCAACCAAATTCCAAATGTGGAAATATGTATATTTGGATACAAAAATCGTTTGTCAAAACCTCAAAACAGTCAAAACTCAAAACACTCAAAACTGTCAGATGTCAGTATTCAAAACATTTTATTTTGCCGTGACTAGGATTCCGGATGTCAGGATTTAAAGAAAATTGGCATACATTTCTTCCTTTAGACGACTTCAATGGCATAATCTCCTTGGTGTTACATAGTTACATTGTCATAGGGCGAGTTGTACAATGCAAGTTCACCGACAGTTCAAGTAAGCTCGCTTCAGTTGCTAGGGATTAGCCAATGAAATTTCTAGTTCCTTAGCAATTGAACTCAGTTCAGTTGAACTGTTGTTGAGCTTGTTTTGTACAACTCGGCCTGAGTCGTGTTTCCAGTTCATGAGTTTGCAAGAATTTCTTTTAGAAAATATTGGGTTATGATGTTTTTTCATGTAACATCGCAGACAGCTTGAAACTTAGGGTTGTCATAAAGATTTTTTGTTGATAATAATTAATTTTTTTTCAAAAAATTCTTTGTGAATTTACCGCTACCGTTGCATCATTGTTTAAATAGAAGAAAAAACTATAGATAACCAACCTAATCGGATTAATATTAGATTCTAATGGAGGCGACATGTAGATGGCGTCAGTGCTGACATGACTTGGAGGCCACAGACCTCATAAAAGAAGTAGATGTATCATGGTAAAATTCTGATGGCACCCAGAGAGACTAAACTAACAAGGAGGGTTTAAAAAGCTCTAGCCAATCATAATCTTGTAGCATCAACGCGTCATAGTGGCGTACTTGGATATGAGTACAGAGTCGAACTCAAACCAAGCAACAAAACTGTCGGCAGTAACTCTCATATACCAGGAGCTAGTCCGTCACTGTCTATAGAGAACGGCGGCCATGACACCTCCAACTACGTCACATTTCGTCACAAATGTTCTTTCATCTCTTTCTACTATTGTCCCCATTGTCTTATGGGGATTAAACTCTCCTTGAATGGCACCTACGTGTTCGTCGCAATATGCAATCCGTATTATGTTGGTACTACTCAAAGAGATTAAACGTTAGTTTCTTTGGGTACTACTGACAGTCAGGGTCGGTGTCATGTATTTTATGATTTTTATGATTTCGGAATTTCGGAAAATTGTTCAATTTGTTCTATTATTGTTCATGTCCATTGTCCAGTGGTTCTTTTGGATGCATTGTGTTATTTTTTCGTATTGAAAGTGTTGCTGTGAGTTATCGAAGTTGATTTTGAAGTGTTTTTTGTTCAATTAGATTTTATTTTCTAAATGGAACGGTGTACGTATTTCGGTTTAGTAGACATTCAAGATGCCGCGTTGTTTTGTGCCTGAATGCCCTAACACCTACCGTAATACTATTGGAATTTGAATGTCATACCACAGGTAAATTAAACATTATTTAAAGTCTGTGTTTGTAATGCGTTTTTCTATTTCATAGATTTCCGAAATCTAATCAAAAAGATTGGTTGGTGGCAATAGGAAGGGATCCAACAGAACCTATTTCGAGTAATGTTGTATGTTCGGATCATTTTAAAGCAGATGACTATGAAAAAAATAATGAACGCAGAGTGTTGAAGCCAGGTGTGCTGTACCTAATTAAATAAAGATCTATCTATGTATAGCACACATCTAAGGTATTTGAAAAACACCCTCTTATAATAAGGGTATTAAGTTCTATAACCATCGACCCACACATCAAAAATGAAAACAATACTCATGCTTTCAAACGAAAATTGAGGATAGGATAGGAAGTTTTTATGATCTAGAATAATATATGTCTCGAAGACACCCTGATTCATTTTAATATGTTTGTTATGTTGTACAAGTCCCACAGGTTTACTTCTTTTTTATTGATAAATTGACTTGACTGTTATCACTGTTGATCTTGAGGATAATAAAGTATTAGTTTTTTTTATAATTAGGACTTTGTGTTGTATCACCAATTTACATTGAACAGATTACTCTGGGATTTTCATAGAATTTATACATGAATGCTAAACATCTGATGAATAATAATCCCAGATGTTATGTTCTTTTCTGATGTGAATTTGTCATTTGAATTTACTTCAATAAAATGTTGAAAATCTTTGTATACTCATTGATGACGAAAAAAAATCTAAATAATTAGATGTCCTTCTGATTCCATGACATGTATTTCCAGACAAGTGTAAAAAATTGAAAACTAGCATTTATTGAAATTTACCAAACAGAAAAAAGCTTCAGATCTGTCACAGAGTAGATTATTCTGTTTTCTTTTTAGTGCATTTGAATAACTCTGTTTGTTTTTAAAGTTTGTTCTGATGTGAAAATTTGATGCTTCGTCAACGGAATGATGGGCATCAACGCTTTTGAAAATACGCGTATAACTTCTCAAATTTCAATTTTATGTAGTCTTGATTTCCACAATTCCAAATTGTTTATGTTCGTCCCACAGACCTCCGAGGTCGATGGTTCGTCCGCGAAAATTTAGGAAAGCCGTCCCTGTATTTTGGGTAACACCAGTGATTTGAAGTGTGTGGCTGTCAATCCACGAAAGTATTTTACATCTCGCTTTGTTTCATTCGTTAAAAGAGTACAACCGATTATAAATCAGTTGTTTCAACGTTACACGGAATCAACATGGCGGCCATGGATGAGGGGCTACTTTGTTATCATTGGAAGAGCGGCCATGTTATATCTACTTCTTTTATGAGTTCAGTGGGCATTGCCTAAATTAGGCAATGACAATCGTACACCATTACAATCAGGGTTCCTTGAAGAACCCTGCATTAAAATGACGTCTAATATTCATGTTTTTCACTAATCACGCTAGTTGACACTCGCGTTTGGGTCCAATTCCGATACCACTGGCACTGACTATCTTCTATCATTGCCTAAAGACAATACTTCTATCATTGCTTAAAGACAATGCTTCTATCATTGTCTAAGGTATCTGGACAATGCTTCTATTTAAACAATGCTATTTTTTTTCTTTGGTGTTTTGGCATCGACTGCTATGGTCATTAGCAATAAACAATGCTATTATTTACAGCGGAATATCATCGATTGTAATTCACAGATTACAGAAATTTTGTTTCTGTAACCTGTGTTCTAATTTAAAAAAACAAATATTCTCAAATTTATATGAAATTCAAGTGCATTCCTTCTGCCATCTCTTAGAGGAAGGCTCAAATAGAAGTTCGTTAGGAGTTCTGCATAAGAGAAACTTGTAATTTACTGAGTAGCAACCCTTATTTTCGTCTATTGTCTGTAAGATGGCGCGCAAAGTCAACTCGACAAGAGTTCCAAAATTCTTAGCAAATACCAAGGTGGGATATTTTGTGAAATTATTCATAAATTATGATAAATACAGATTGCATTTCTGATTTCTGAGGATTGAAATTTGACGAAAAAAGTTCAAGGGGGTTAACCTCATTTCTTCAAGAGACGTAAAAATCAACTTTCTCCTAGAGCCATCAAATTCACTAGGGATGATCTAGAATCAATGGTGAACAGCGGTTTCGAAAATTCGATTTTTTTCACGACAAATACGATTATTCAGAATCTACTCCAAAGAGAGCGAAACTGACCACATTTCTGCCTTCTGTGGTACAAGTTCTCCCTGTACGACAATTGCTTACACGAGATGTGAGTGGATGATTGCGTAATAAACCATTTTCAGGTGTGAAATATCCAGAATATCTTTGAGGAATTTTCTCGAATTTTTCGGATTATACTCGACGTCAAGGTGTTTATCTAACGCGATTCCTAGTTTTTGGCACTATAAAAGATTGCAGAGTCATCCGCGAAACTTGCGATTTATCCCTCTACATGTAGTGTGGATAAGTCATTCACATATAACCGTTTGATTGATGATTTCTCTTGAATTATTGAATAAAAAACTTTTGTCTTATGTCTACTCAGTTTTGGTCTATTTGTTACGACCGCGGTTTCGGCTTTTAAACCAATTTGTGTTAATTGTGATAATTTTGGAGGTAAAAGCCGAAACCGTAGCAAACCAAAACTCAGTGGATATATATTATATTACACAACAGTTTTCTTTATACAGTAACTTACATATAATCGAATAAAATAGGTCCCAAGATCATTCTTTGAGGAACACCGTGTTCGATTGTTCTGAATGACAAATGCGCCCGTCAAGTCAACGAAGATACACAATTAAGGTTTTTGTGTCTCCACATGACTGAATATATTTTAGCGGAGATTTGGAGGATTGCATCTTCCGTTGATTTACCTTTATGATTTTCTACAAGTGTACTGTACAGCTAGTGTTGTAAATTAGTTCATTGAGTATCACAAAAAATGTAGGAGACCTATAGCATCTATAAGTTCTGCTAGTTTATTAAAAAAATCATGAAGAAAAGAAAGTTAGAATTTTAAAACACATTTTCAGAGGAGCGATAATATCAATGCCTATATTATTTTCCTCTTCGAGATGTTATATTAACAACATCATGATTTTCACATGAACCTGCAGAATTTAAGAAATCAACTACTGCTTCACGGTGAACAAGTGAAGATTTACAGTTTCCCCAATCTCCCTCTCTTCTCTAAAATCTGATACTATACAGTTAGTTATATTTTTCAATATAACATGTCAGTTGGCTAATTTAGTCTGATTTAATCCAAAGCGGTTTTGCGATAGCAAAGTTATAATGTATTCGAGCGCATGTGTTTATTTATTTACCTTTCATATATTCGTTATGCAGAGAGCGATTCGGAAATGATGTAAGGTCGTGAATCTGTTTGTATTTGACTGGCTCATTGTTCGATGGAACTAGTATTTTCATTACTTCCACCATCGTTTTTAGTAACTACTGTTTCTGTATCCATCTAAGCGTGATCAGTCGAGGTCCTGTGTTCATATCTCATCGCTTCTGCTAACGCTTCAATTTATTCGGCAATGAAATCAACAAGTAAGTAAAAAATCTTTGAATAGATCAATTAAGATATCGGGAAATACCCAGTACTTGATCCTGAATGCACGTTTCGCATTAATAAAGTTACTTATGTTTTGCTTTCAAATCGAACTTGAATTGTTTACCTTGAAACACACCTATATGTTATGGATTTTGTGTTATGTTTGAGGTTGAGTTATAGTTTCATTCGATCTTATTTGCACGGTGTCAGGAAAAAGTGCACTTTTCACTAGGGATCCGTGGACGAAACTGCGGATTGTTTTGTATTCTTGATTGAATAAATTCGTTATTATGGGAAATAGCCATAAGATGTAGAATTACCATATTCTTGATCGATAAATAATGTAATTCATCAAAACATGCATTCGAAAGAATTTGCAGGTTTGACAAAAATAGGAAAGAGATCAAGTTCTAGAAAATAAATACTAAAGTATATAGTAAATTTCGTGTTATAGACCATAAAAGGCAGTTTCTGAGTTAATGTGACAGTTTGTATTTGCATGAAGTGCCCATTTGAGAAATACATAAATGTAATCCTAGTGTTCTGGTAAAATATAATCATCTATCATTTGTCCATAGGCATGTAAAAAAATAAATTTGTGGAACTGGAATTGGTTATTCATGTTTCAGTGTGAAATTCATATCATATTGTTGATATTCATGTGAGATCATTGCGGCTACATGGGAACGTTGAAATGTAAATTTATCACTAGAGTTGAACACTTGACTGTTGCGCAACAAATTTAATTTCTACAGAGAATACATTTTTCTGCTTTCACTACATATCCAAAGAAATCCGTTATTCTACTTTTGAAAATTTTTCTTGATCAGCAAATCTCTATTCCTACAATTCTTGAAAGATGACAGCAGAATCGGGAATGGTAACGGCTAGACAACGTATATGTTGTTAGTAAGCTCATATTGAAATCAGAATTATGGTGATTAATTGCAATCAAATACTGTTATTATGTGGTTCCTGGTGAATGCGATTTCTTCCTTTGGTTTCTGCAATCAGCTTTGCATAAACGGATATAATATAATCTTGTGACGTAACCGCAAGTACTACCTATTATTATACAAGAAATATTTATACTTTCTCAAGGTCAATTCTTATAGATCACCGTAAAAATAAGTTGCATCTATTATAAATTTTCCGAACAAAACAAATTTCTTAAAAAGTGAGGAAATCTCAAGTAGTACATTTTTTGGTAATAGCATTGTTACTAATCAACCTAGATCCAATTATTTTCAATTTTTTTTATGTATTAGAACTTGATCTGCGAAAGTTTTGGATTCGCCAAATTCAATGTAATTGAAATGAACGAGAACAAAATAGTTGAGCTGAGGCTCAACTATTTTATAATGCTTACGGTCAAATAATTTGGTCAAACTGACTTGAAGTGACGTCGTTTGTATTGGTTTGTTTCACACAATTTCAAACGAACCAATAGAAATGATGTCACTTCAAAGAAGTTGATCAAACTATTTGACCGTGAGCCACGGGTTTATGAGATATGAAATTCGCCGCATTTTAGGGACTTAGTTCTTGAATATGGGATAATAAAATGAGTATACTTACCAGGAAAATTGTGTCACTGGTTTTGCAAGTTTTATACAATCTGTTTTCGAAACATTTTAGATTTTTACATTATTAAAATTTCATTATTGATTTCTTTCCATTTCAGTTTGTTTGTTGGCGTTCATCTCAATATTTGGAACACTCACCAATTCTCAGAGTTTTAATGTAGCCGACTCGCTGAATTCATTTGGGTTGAGTTTACTGGGGGTAAGTATAATTCATATAGAGTTTTTTCATCTACAATGAGTTTAGTTGTTTACCAACGATCTATTACGTCCCAAATGATTCCGTGAATTTGATATAATTCATTTGATTCATCAACATCGTCGAGGAGTGTGGTGTTGAAAGGTCACGGTCAAATTCGGCATGAAATCGTGCATGCAAAACTAACAAAATCAATAGAAGATAATTCTTTTTGTGTGTCTTTTGACACTGATTCAACAGGGTATATGTTGTCAAGTTAACGCGATCTACTATAGAAAATTAAAAATAGAGAAATTCTAAAAATTGTCAGGTTAGATTAAGAATCCAACTAAAATGTTTTTGAATTCCACTAATGATTTTCATTCAAATTATTACTCATACCCATATCCAAATAACTTAACCGTTTTTGATTTATTCGAATATTTTTACAAAAATTACCAAATGCAGCCTCTCGAAAACATCACTTTTATGTATAGTATACCGTTTTTCCGCCTACCTCGTATTAACATGTTTGTTTAATGTTCTTCAATGGAAATGAAATCGAACATCAATGACCCCTCTTAATGGCCGATTTGTCATTAATGGTCGATTTCTCTATGAATGCATAATTTTTGCATGGACAACCAAACATATACGAATTCAGATGTTATGGGCGCCAAAATGGATATTAACGATAAATTTATGTTGCCAGATGTTACGGAAACTGCTAAAGTAGCATCTTCAACTTTATCACCAGAAAAAATTGAAATTCTTTTATTTCAACAAGAGTGAGGCATACGAAAAAATATTGTTATCATATTAAACTGCGATTAATGATCTCGAAAATTAACGCGCTCACTTCGCTTACGCGTTAAAATATCTCGATCACTAGTCGGCTTCATTAATACACTAGTTGATTAAATAACTAGTATTAACATGTAGTGCCAAGATCATGAATATTGAAGGTTGAATGGATTATGTACACACCATGATATGGTGTGTGTAAAGTAGAGTACAAAGAGTGCAAAAATGTAGATACAGAAAAATTTAAAATCTCAACTTTTCCAAATGAAAACCTCAATGTTTTTTCTCATAGTTCAATAATGTTAATCTTTGACAGTTGCTGAGCCTTCCAAATATTTTATGAGTTCAATTTTGATGGCCTTTCTCCAGGACCTTTGAGTTAATAGATAGATAGCATTGGTGGACAGTTGCTATAGGTAGGGCCTTATTTTTGTAGGAATTGGTTTTTCTCGACCAATGTTCCAAGTGAATAGAAATACAGAACTGCAAAGAACTGATGGTGTTAGTTCCGTCATATCTACTGGCTTTATTACTGTTGAGTTCCCACAAAATCCGTCCGTGGAGTTATTTATTCAATTAATCTAGAGTAAAATCACAATCAAATGAATTTACAATGATCTTCTTCCTGGGCTAGTATCCCATTTTCCTGGGGAAATGATTCCTACCCCAAGAAATGAGAACACTAGCTATGAATCTATTAAGTTCCATTATTGTAGGAAACAGTAAACCAAGCTGATACTTCAATGAATGTTGCACTATCAACTTATACAGTATGGTCCTTGATGGCAGTCATATTAGAAGGATCAAAGGAGAACACAGCTCGACAACTGGAAAGTACACTGAAAATTCCTTCAGATAAAAATGTTTTGAGACACAGCTATCAAAATCTTTCGAGAATATTACAAGTGAGTATTATCAGTTTTTTTGAACATAATTCAAGAGTGTTTCCGAAAAATGAGAAATATCTTTCATTTGTACAGTGGAGAGAAAGCCAACCTACAACAGTTGTTGTTATCATCATGTTAAAACTCTTATTATCTTGCATAGCCTAGGATCTTGACTTCATTCTGTTTTTTCTGTATAATTTTATTATTATTTTCTTCTAGACTACATCGACTGGTATAGTCTTGGAACTTAACACAGCAATTTTCACGAATGAGGATTTCAAGGTGAAGGAGACGTTTGAAAACATTGCGAAACAGTATTATGATGTATCTGTGACTCCCGTTAATTTCAATAAACCTGCAAACGCGGCTGGAATAATAAATAATTATGTTGCTCGAAATACAAGGAATAGAATAACAACCTTTGTTAAACCAGGTACGAATACATTCCATTACAATAGTAATATTTCTTCATTACTGGTGACTCAATTAATTATTGGTAAACATGTAATGAATCGAATAATTATGTCTAATCTTAATACTTTAAAAAGCAGACATTTTAAATCCATCAAGTTACAAAATCTTCAAAAACCATCAAGTTTGAAATATTCAGCCCCTCTCTCAGCCCGAATCGTTGATCAGGCTGTTCGTAAGAAAGAAATCAACGATATGATTCGGTTGCATTAATTCTCGAATCTAATTGTTTAAATACGTTTAACTTGCATCTTTTACGCCACCGAAATAAGCTTGATCTACATTAAATCTACCCTTCCAAAATGACATCTTGTGACGTGGAGATACACGACCGTAGTACACGATAAGTGTACAAAAAATTAAAAACCTATTCATGAAAGAAAACCAGTTAGATATATTTTTTGAATCCCGCAGGGGAATGGTTAGGAAACATAATATTTTTTGAAGTATTTGCGAAAACAATAATTGTAACACTGACAATAATTTAGATTAAAATATAATATATATATATAATAAGAGTAACGGTAATTAAAAAAAATGCAACCTTGACATATCGACTGTAATATCTTGGAATAATTCTGTTTTTTCATACCATCCCTTGTAAATGGGGGTATTTTATAAACTTGATCTTTAACGAAGCCCCACATAAAAAAATCCATTTTTGTTAAGTCCGAAGAGTGAGATGGTCTCTTATAAAGGACCTTCTCTACCTACCTATCTTCTCGATTTTTTTTTTATCTAATGATGAGTATTTACAGAAAAAGTGTGGTGAACTAGCGCACCGTCGCGTCGTGTAGATATCACATCCTTCGTTTGATTGGAATTGGTAAATGATTACGGTAGGGTTTTGAGAAAATTAAGCTAAATCAAGCCATATTTACTCTTCCCTCAGAGAAATATGGTCCAATTCCAACATTTTCAATTATGCCGCCCTACACATTTATTGACTCTCTTGTCTGAATGTGGGTTAACTGTCAAATAATAATGGTAATTATGTTTATTGACAAACCCATTTTTATGAAATGTCGCTTTATCGGAAAATAAAACATAATTAAAAGAAATCACTGTCTTGTAGTAACTGCTGCTGAGTCTCTTCACAAAACATTGTTTTTTTCTCGAAATCATCGTCTGATAACTCCTGATGTAACTATATACGGTACGGATAATGGTTATTCTTCTTCATAACTCGTTTTATGACAGTCCGCCTATGCGAAATATGAAGATCTTTTGTAACTTTTAAGAGGACGATGTCATAATTTTATGTGATGGTCTGTTTTTTGGAATATTTTCCTCCTTCCGTCAAATACTTGACAACTTCGCAAAATTTTTGGTATAATAAAATACTCCTTGGCGTAAAATGTATTGTACGTAATCATAGAGTGATCTTTTTAAGAAATTGATATTTTGTGTTGCCCCGCTTTCATGATATACTCTTTGAATATTTTTGTAATGAACAACAAATTAAGCTGTATCATATTTATTTCAAAATTTTTTTCATATTCCTTATGACAGGCGAAATATTGTATTTCTTCATACTAAATAAATCCATTCATAAACACTTTATTATAAATGCCTTCTCTCAGTTATTACGACTACTCCATACTGGAAGCAATAATTCTCATAGTCCCCAAATACGATAACTACTCCCACTCCTTATAATATTGAAAGTTAAAATAATTATTACTGAATTGAAAATAATCTTGTTTTTCTGTTTAAGCGGATGTCAATCTTGCTCAAGTATTCTTGGCCAGCACTCTATATTTCAAGGGACGATGGAATATGCCCTTCAACAAGACTGCCACTCACAGGGAGTCATTCTATGATGAGAAAAACAATAAAATTGGCGAAGTGGAAATGATGTACCAAATCGGATTATTTCCTTTTTCGAGAATGGAAGATTTGAACTCGTATGCTATAGAACTTCCGTATGGAAACGTAAGTCATCTTCATATGACTTCTAGACCAATTTTTTAATATGTAAACTTGTTGTTATATTGTACCTGTGACCGTTTTTTTATTTATATATAAATAAGTGTTTTATAACTAGTCTGACGCACCCTATATCGAACATGTTTTTGTATTTTTTATAGAGATATGTTGGATCAAAAAGGAAATAAAGAGAATTTTGAATGTTGAATATCAATGTGTCAAAACTGAATATAGATAAACTGTCCATATTGACATATTCTAACACTACTCCTGTATATGACTCGACTTTTTAGGACGACAAGATGTCAATGGTGGTATTGTTACCATTCAAAGGAGAAAGTATTTCGGGAGTCCTAAACCTGATGTCAAGAACGACATTCTCTTCGATTCTCAAAACCTTGGATGTTGCAAGACAACGATTCTATGACGAAAAGGTGCATGTGTATCTTCCCAGATTCAAGGTGTCATCCGATTTCAATATGAATATTGTTTTGAGCAAGGTTTGTATGTTTGATCTTTTTTCATCGAAGATTTTTAATACTTGAGAGTTTTATACATTTTTTCAGGTATCTACCACAAGTATATCTATTAGTTTCGCCCTGTTACCACAAAGGGATCGTTTTCAGTGATTTAGGAAAAGCAACTCCTCGAATGCCTTTCTTGCCACGTGGCCGGGAGCGTAGTCTTCGGTGCTCGATTTCCAACTTGCTTGGATTACACACTGAATGCCGGGGTGATCCAAATATCCAAAAATATTTATTACATTTTAATTAACGGTATAAAAAGTGCACACATATAACAGAGGTATAAATAAAAACAGCTAAAACCATTCGATACATACTGCCAAAGGGTGTAGAGGTAAAGGAGAGAGTTTCGACTACTCCTTCTCGTGCACCTGCCCTTCTAGGGCTTCCAACGAGCGAGTAAGCCCGTTCTAAGCAGGTCCCACGATGTCGTGTGGGAACATATATTGCAGTATCGTCTGCATAGAGAGCCGTGCTAATCTGATCTGACATAAAAAAGTCATACTTATAGAGCAGCGAGTACAAGAGTGGAGACAAGCACGACCCTTGCTTCGACTGACCTCATTGCGGACCTAACGTTGTTAATTCTCACCCTGAAGGACCTCTCGACTAGGTGCGATTCGAGCAGTTTACCCATGTGGGCTGGCATGCCTGCTTGCAACTTCTTCGTCATGACCTCTGTCCAAACCGTATCAAATATTATTGTGTTATCCCACAGGATCATAACTGTGTTGAGTTCTAGTTGAAAACCCTCCTCACCTCGTTGATAATTCTGGCAACCTGGGAGGTCGTAGAAAGACCTTTTCAGAAACCGAATTACTCCGCCGGGATGAGATTGAGGCTTCCCTCAAGGTCAACAAATCGTTTAAGGAGGGTTCTATCCACCAGAGCTTGGCCGCATTGCTCAGCAATGAGATCGGGCGATAGCTCCTCGACTCTTGCTCCCGGTTTCAGAATAGGGATGACGCATCTGCTTTTTCAAACAGAACGGGTAGTGCTACCATTTCATAATATGAATTATTATATAAATCGTTTGGACTAGGTTTATATATAAATCCTTTATTTCGGCCATTTGGCTAATTTACATTTTTATTGGTCGTTACAATGGGAACAATAAACAGCATGCTCTAATGCTAATATAAATTAAGTTTTTTATCAGTCAAGTACTTATAGGGCATTTGTACCCTTGTCATAGAATAAAAAGTTGTTATATACACACATATATAAATATACAACACTATACATACACCTACTACACCTATTTGCACTCACGCAAATCTATACATACATACACTTTCCAGAAAAAAATAAAAAAATTATGAACACTAAAAGATTATTTGAACGTACTAATACATAATATGTATATCTGTCCTAGCTAAATAGTAAAGCGAACTTAATAAAATGAGGAAGTGGCCACTAGTTCTCTTATTGATTGAGCAAATATGTTTTTAACTTGTTCTTGAAGGATGTTAAAGATGTTAAACATTTGATCCGTTCTGGTAGCTTATTATAGCTATCAAGTCCCTTGAAAAAAACTGAATTTTGGGTATGCCTCAATGTGACTTGTTGAATATGAAAGTCAGTTCTGGATCTTGTATTGTATCCATGGATTTGGTCATTGTACATAACTTTTTCTTGTAAATATATTGGGGAAATTTTATTTTTTATTTTGAAAATCAGGATTAATGTTTGATAAAGGTTTATGTGAGAGATTATTATCATTATCATTATTTTATACGAACTGCAGCTTCTACCTACACTGTATCTCATATGTTTTGTCCAAAAACACCATTCATCGTGGGTATGAAACATCTCTCACAGTCATTTACCTCTGGAATACCGAAGAAAGTTTTTAAAAATATTTTTATGGCCGACGGGCTTCTAAAATTTTGTTGATCAATCCGTTAGCATTATAATCGAGATCGACCAATCGAGTTCAGTACTCAAACTGTTTGTCGTCACTTGTTCTTCCAACGAACAGCAAAGCTTAGGAACTCATTACACAGGCAAGTGTTCTCACGAGGCCCACATAGTTTCCAGAAATTTGATAGAAACACTCATTCCTACTTGTGTTAAAATACAGTGTCTGCAGTGTTCTGTACAATGTCTGCATGTAACAACGAAGGATCTTTTGTTTTCTTTGAAACCCTATACATCAATATATTTTATCGGCCCCCTCTTTATAAAGTTATTCAAATTTCCTTATCCATTATAGAAAGCATTTGCAAAGATGGCCTTAGAGAATCAATTAGTCATCAAGGTATTACCAGGACAGTTGTTGTTTTGTTTTAAATACTCGCCAATTAAATTCCATTTTAAATAATGTTGCGAAAGGGTTGGATTTTTATATCAATTCGTTCTCTATTTGAAGATGTCATTGTTACCACATTCTTTTGACGTTGGTCTGTCTTGTAAATATGACAACAAATAAATTAATAATGTTCATTTTACTCGAATTTCAGATCGGAATAAAAGATGCCTTCGATATCGACAAAGCCAATTTGTTAGACATGTTCGACCAGTATCTTTACTTGTCTAGATTCATCCAGAAGGCGGAGATTGAAGTTGATGAGGAAGGCACCGTCGCAACTGCTTCTGCAGGTATGTATGAACACAAACCATCCCAAAAGTATGGTATGATATCACCCCTATGGAAATATTCGCCACGAAAGCTTAAATTTGTTTTTTTTTTATTTATTTGTTTATACAAATCTCCCAAGTTCTCGGAGACAACCTCTCAAAACCAGAGCTTGTACGAGCAAGGGAGATCTTGGACCTACAGCTTGTATAAAAGTGTATTCCGGACCACTTCAGCTCCATGACAGGCGGTGGGATCGAATCCGGGCCGCCTGGGTGGAAAGCAAACGCTCTAACACCACAACCACTTCGCTTTTTGAACTACTCGCTTTTTGAAATACTAGACCTGAATGAATATAAATATGCAAGTAATGTGTATTATACTGTATACAGTTTATAATTGTATTTAACCGGAAATTTATAAGAAGTTTGGTTTGCTCTCCTTGATGAATGTTATTATCGGGTGTCCTTAACATTTTACATCAAAACTCCTCCAGCTAACCTAGACCCCTGTTCCTCCGCACCTCTTACAACAAGCGAAACTTTCTTAATAAAACCACAACAGTTGGTTTTCGAATATTAAAAAGAGATCCAGCCTAATGAATAGCACTTTATTGTATCACATTTTGTACAAAAAATATACTTAGGTGTTGTTTGATTTCTACCAAATTACTGAATCTATTTTAAAATTTTGGACAATTCCATTATGTAGTATTCAACTACAACATTGTAACGGATGTTCAAGAGTATCTCATGCTCCGATAAATGATTTGATAAATGTATTTTTTCCAATAACAATATTTTTTTTGCAGGGGCTAGCTTCGAGAATAAATCGGCACCTCCAAAATTCCGAGCAAATAGACCTTTCCTATACTTCATAGTCGATAAACTCTCAGGGAGTATTGTTTTCTGTGGAAAAGTCAGTAATCCAAATACACTCAAATAAATCTTCAGGTGGAGAAGAGGCTGTGCACCTGTTCCTAAGTTCCAATGAACGTTTTCTTTTTATAAATAAATCGTATTTAGTTTGGTCTTGGAAATAGGAAAAGTATCTATAATTTTGATTTTTTTTTATTTTTAGGATGCACAACATCGCTTTTTATATGCTTTCCTCCTTTCGGAATTACAAAAAAGAAAATGTGTGGGCTTTAACACACAGAAATGATAGAAAATTCCTCATAGTCTTTTATAATGAAGATTTTCGTGAAATTAAGTTGAATTATGGTTTCAGACATTTTCGAATTTTCGTGGATCAGAAAATGTTTGCAAGCACTGTTCAGCCATCTCTTGGATAATAGTCATAGTGTTTTGTCCATCTGGCCATTGTCTAAATAGGCAATGATCTGGCTGTCATTTGTAGCATAACCATTTAAAATTTGTTTTTCAAAATTGGAACTGAATTGAAACTATTCAGCAGTAGATAATCGCTTCAAAGCCTTCCATACTCAATTCAGTTGCGCTAATGTAAGAAAAATTGCTTTTCTTTGGTCAAAATTATAGAGACTTGCGACCGATAAGTATGATTTGTGATGTATCAAAACTTTTTGAGAGGTGATCAATAAACAAATGAAGAACAGTTTGTCGAGGATCAAAACATATTACCCATTTGTCAACTTGGACTTCGTAGTGACTTCAGTTGCACCACGGCTGTCCTGAAAGTGTTGGACGACCTTCTCAAAGCCTCAGATGATGATCATTTGTGTGTTCTGATGTTGATTGACTACTCTAATGCGTTCGATAAAATAAACCATAAAGTATGGTATTACTGAATCTGTTACACTATTTTGGTTTTAGTACTAGATCCATAAACTTGATGAAAACTTGTCTGTCAGGTCACAATAATGCGTCATTCTTAACAATAACCAATCTAGTTTAACATATTTGGTAAATATGGTAAATAATATATCACAGAGATCAATACTGAGTTAGGCTTGCGAAAAAATAAATGAAGATGTCGAATCCTTACTCAACCTATCCAAGAAGTACTGTCTGAGTATTAATATCTCAACATCTTCATTGCTGTTTAGACGGTCCTCAGCTAGAAATCTGCATAAGAGTAACGTAAAAATAGTTGGCGACTGTTTGAATATCCGTTTTAAACATAATTTGAAAAATCTGGGTCTGATGATAGATATTTCTTTGAGGTTTTCCAATCACGTGACCCTTATCTTGAAAAAGGGTTATGGCAGTTTGAAACTTATTTATTCCAACAGAGCCATAAAGAACTCCAATTGGAAAAAAATGTCACTCGAATCATTCACATATGGTGTATGGACCGAATCTACTGAAAACAGACAACAACTCTGCAGAATTCCTCTATGCAATTAATACCGGGGTTAGCCTTCTATAGAAGGAAAAATATTTCACAACTCGGGTTAATCTCAGTTGGTTGAATATGGAATTGCGTCGAACACTCCATGCGTGCATTTTGCTCCACAAAATCATCATGACAAGTCTTCTCAATTTATTGTATTAAAGCTCTGTTATTTTATCACATTGTAATGTAATTATTTATAATTATACATGAATTTTCTGGAACGGTTGGATGGAAGAACAAGAAACGATTCAGATTTCTAAGACATCTTTTTCGTCTATTGAATCCTGCCTTTTGATAGGCTTTCAATAAAAGTTATTACCAATATTACCATTATTCTTATTATTATTAACTTTGGAACAAAATCCCCCAAAACGGAATAGATCACCCCTAATGAATTTGTAGGCTCTGGCAGAAAGTCGATTTTCAGGCTTTTGAACTTTTTTCAACAAATTTCATACCTCAGATTGGTTTCAAATTTGCTACACGGGAGCAGCTTTTGCAAAGCAGAAATGTAATCAGTTTCACTCCATTCAACTTAGTTTATGAATAATCCCGTTTTTCGTGAAAAAAAAGTTTATTGTCAAAAACTTTTTTTTCAAAGAAATTTCACTATTCCGCAGTTCAGCATCGTTACTAGATCATTCGTAGCCAATATGGAGGCACTAGGAAGAAGTTGATTCTTTGGCATTTAAAAAAAGGGAACTTTTTTCAACAAATTTCATAACTTAGATTGGCTCCAAATTTGCCATTACTTTGCTTTTACTACAGAAATCAGAAATGTTCAGTTTCACTCAAATTCAACAAAGTTTTTGATTAATCTGGGATTTGGTGAAAAATATGTCAAATTGACTAGGCGCGCCATCTCACAGGCGGTAGACTAAACTCTAAGTGGTCCCCGTTCCAATTCTAACTTGCAGCGGTTTCAGTCAATCACTAATTGGTCCTTCCTCTAAGAGATGGCAGGAAAACAATTATTGCAGATGATTCGTACACCTACGAATATTATCAAGCAGGGAATTGCTGCAAACGAATCCTATACGGAATGATCTTATCCTGAACATGTCAGAATTTTCGTGAAAAAAAGGTGATTTTCCAAAAACTCCTTGTTTGAAAGTAAATTCAGTATTCCACAGTTCAGCATCGTTCCTAGATCATCCATGGTGAAATTGGAGGCTCAAGGAAAAGGTTAATGTTTAGGCCATTATTCAACAAATTTAATCCCTCAGATTGGCTACTTTTTGGCGAAGATCTTATATGTACCGAACAAATTTTTGTGTCGATATCAAGTCGAAATAAAAATTCAGTAACAGGAAAATAGAAACGCGAGAAGGTTCCCACCATCTCCTCAAAGTTGAACGTACTGCTATCCTGATACATTTTTGCGAAGTTCCTAATGGTAACGAAAAACATTTTTGCATCGCGTATCTATTTTCCTGTTATCGAATTTTCAATTTTACTTGCTTTCCAACACCCCCTCAAAGTTCAACGTACTGCTATCCTGATGCATTTTTGTGAAGTTCTTAACGGACCGAAAAACATTTTTGTGTCGAAAGAGTGTCGAAATAAAAATTCAGTAACAGGAAAATAGAAACGCGAGGAGGTTTCCACCACCTCCTCAAAGTTGAACGTACTGCTATCCTGATACATTTTTGCGAAGTTCCTAATGGTAAAGAAAAACAGTTTTGCATCGCGTTTCTATTTTCCTGTTATCGAATTTTCAATTTGACTTGCTTTCCAACACCCCTTCAAAGTTCAACGTACTGCTATGCTGATACATTTTTGTGAAGTTCTTAACGGTACCAAAAAACATTTTTGTGTCGGAAGAAAAATTCAGTAACAGGAAAATAGGAACGCGAGGAAGTTCCAACCACCTCCTCAAAGTTGAGCGTACTGCTAGCCTGATACATTTTTGCGAAGTTCCTAATGATAACGAAAAACATTTTTGCATCGCGTTTCTATTTTCCTGTTACCGAATTTTCAATTTGACTTGCTTTCGACACAAAATTTTTTTTCGTCATTAAGGACTTCACAGAAATGTATCAGGATAGCAGTACGTTCAACTTTGAGGAGGTGTCCAACACCTCTTCGAAGTTCAACATACTGCTATCCTGATACATTTTTGTGAAGTTCTTAACGGTACCAAAAAACATTTTTGTGTCGCAATAAAAATTCAGTAACAGGAAAATAGAAACGCAAGGAGGTTCCCAACACCCCCTCAAAGTTCAACGTACTGCTATCCTGATGCATTTTTGTGAAGTTCTTAACGGACCAAAAAACATTTTTGTGTCGATAGCAAGTCGAAATAAAAATTCAGTACCAGGAAAATAGAAACGCGAGGAGGTTCCCAACACCTCCTCAAAGTCGAACGTACTGCTATCCTAATACATTTTTGCGAAGTTCCTAATGGTAACGAAAAACATTTTTGCATCGCGTTTCTATTTTCCAGTTACCGAATTTTCAATTTGACTTGCTTTCCACACGAAAATGTTTTTCGTCATTAAGGACTTCACAGAAATGTATCAGGATAGCAGTACGTTCAACTTTGAGGAGGTGTCCAACACCTCTTCGAAGTTCAACATACTGCTATCCTGATACATTTTTGTGAAGTTCTTAACGGTACCAAAAAACATTTTTGTGTCGCAATAAAAATTCAGTAACAGGAAAATAGAAACGCAAGGAGGTTCCCAACACCCCCTCAAAGTTCAACGTACTGCTATCCTGATGCATTTTTGTGAAGTTCTTAACGGACCAAAAAACATTTTTGTGTCGATAGCAAGTCGAAATAAAAATTCAGTACCAGGAAAATAGAAACGCGAGGAGGTTCCCAACACCTCCTCAAAGTCGAACGTACTGCTATCCTAATACATTTTTGCGAAGTTCCTTATGGTAACGAAAAACATTTTTGCATCGCGTTTCTATTTTCCAGTTACCGAATTTTCAATTTGACTTGCTTTCCACACGAAAATGTTTTTCGTCATTAAGGACTTCACAGAAATGTATCAGGATAGCAGTACGTTCAACTTTGAGGAGGTGTCCAACACCTCTTCAAAGTTCAACATACTGCTATCCTGATACATTTTTGTGAAGTTCTTAACGGTACCAAAAAACATTTTTTGTGTCGCAATAAAAATTCAGTAACAGGAAAATAGAAACGCAAGGAGGTTCCCAACACCCCCTCAAAGTTCAACGTACTGCTATCCTGATGCATTTTTGTGAAGTTCTTAACAGACCGAAAAACATTTTTGTGTCGATAGCAAGTCGAAATAAAAATTCAGTACCAGGAAAATAGAAACGCGAGGAGGTTCCCAACACCTCCTCAAAGTTAAACGTACTGCTATCCTGATACATTTTTGCGAAGTTCCTAATGGTAACGAAAAACATTTTTGCATCGCGTTTCTATTTTCCAGTTACCGAATTTTCAATTTGACTTGCTTTCCACACGAAACTGTTTTTCGTCATTAAGGACTTCACAGAAATGTATCAGGATAGCAGTACGTTCAACTTTGAGGAGGTGTCCAACACCTCTTCGAAGTTCAACATACTGCTATCCTGATACATTTTTGTGAAGTTCTTAACGGTACCAAAAAACATTTTTGTGTCGCAATAAAAATTCAGTAACAGGAAAATAGAAACGCAAGGAGGTTCCCAACACCCCCTCAAAGTTCAACGTACTGCTATCCTGATGCATTTTTGTGAAGTTCTTAACGGACCGAAAAACATTTTTGTGTCGATAGCAAGTCGAAATAAAAATTCAGTACCAGGAAAATAGAAACGCGAGGAGGTTCCCAACACCTCAAAGTCGAACGTACTGCTATCCTAATACATTTTTGCGAAGTTCCTAATGGTAACGAAAAACATTTTTGCATCGCGTTTCTATTTTCCAGTTACCGAATTTTCAATTTGACTTGCTTTCCACACGAAAATGTTTTTCGTCATTAAGGACTTCACAGAAATGTATCAGGATAGCAGTACGTTCAACTTTGAGGAGGTGTCCAACACCTCTTCAAAGTTCAACATACTGCTATCCTGATACATTTTTGTGAAGTTCTTAACGGTACCGAAAACCATTTTTGTGTCGAAAGAGTGTCGAAATAAAAATTCAGTAACAAGAAAATAGAAACGCAAGGAGGTTCCCAACACCCCCTCAAAGTTCAACGTACTCTATCCTGATGCATTTTTGTGAAGTTCTTAACGGACCGAAAAACATTTTTGTGTCGATAGCAAGTCGAAATAAAAATTCAGTACCAGGAAAATAGAAACGCGAGGAGGTTCCCAACACCTCTTCAAAGTTCAACATACTGCTATCCTGATACATTTTTGTGAAGTTCTTAACGGTACCGAAAAACATTTTTCTGTCGAAAGAGTGTCGAAATAAAAATTCAGTTACAGGAAAATAGAAACGCAAGGAGGTTCCCAACACCCCCTAAAAGTTCAACGTACTGCTATCCTGATGCATTTTTGTGAAGTTCTTAAAGGTACCGAAAAAATTTTTGTGTCGAAATAAAAATTCAGTAACAGGAAAATAGAAACGCGAGGAGGCTCCCACCACCTCCTCAAAGTTGAACGTACTGCTATCCTAATACATTTTTGCGAAGTTCCTAATGGTAACGAAAAACATTTTTGCATCGCGTTTCTATTTTCCAGTTACCGAATTTTCAATTTGACTTGCTTTCCACACGAAAATGTTTTTCGTCATTAAGGACTTCACAGAAATGTATCAGGATAGCAGTACGATCAACTTTGAGGAGGTGTCCAACACCTCTTCAAAGTTCAACATACTGCTATCCTGATACATTTTTGTGAAGTTCTTAACGGTACCAAAAAACATTTTTGTGTCGCAATAAAAATTCAGTAACAGGAAAATAGAAACGCAAGGAGGTTCCCAACACCTCCTCAAAGTTCAACGTACTGCTATCCTGATACATTTTTGTGAAGTTCTTAACGGTACCGAAAAACATTTTTGTGTCGATAGCAAGCCGAAATAAAAATTCAGTAACAGGAAAATAGAAACGCGAGGAGGTTCACATCACCTCCTCAAAGTTGAACGTACTGCTACCCTGATACATTTTTGCGAAGTTCCTAATGGTAATGAAAAACATTTTTGCATCGCGTTTCTATTTTCCTGTTACCGAATTTTCAATTAGACTTGCTTTCGACACAAAAATGTTTTTCGTCATTAAGAACTTCACAGAAATGTATCAGGATAGCAGTACGTTCAACTTTGAGGAGGTGTCCAACACCTCTTCAAAGTTCAACGTACTGCCATCCTGATATATTTTTGTGAAGTTCTTAACGGTACCGAAAAACATTTTTATGTCGAAAGAGTGTCGAAATAAAAATTCAGTAACAGGAAAATAGAAACGCAAGAAGGTTCCCAACACCCCCTCAAAGTTCAACGTACTGCTATCCTGATACATTTTTGTGAAGTTCTTAACGGTACCGATAAACATTTTTGTGTCGATAGCAAGTCGAAATAAAAATTCAGTAACAGGAAAATAGAAACGCGAGGAGGTTCCCAACACCTCCTCAAAGTTCAACGTACTGCTATCCTGATACAATTTTGTGAAGTTCTTAACGGTACCGAAAAACATTTTTGTGTCGATAGCTAGTCAAAATAAAAATTAAATAACAGGAAAATAGAAACGCGAGGAGATTCCCAAAACCTCATTTTTCGTAAAAAAAATATGGCAAATTGACTAGGCGCTCCATCTCACAGACGGTAGACAAAACTCAAAGTGGTCCCCGTTTCAATTGCAGGTTTCTGACTTGCAGCGGTTTCAGTCCATCACTAATTGAGCCTTCCTCTAAGAGATGGCAATCACTGGAAATAATTTGTGCACTTATTTTCGAATGTTTTCAAGATGGGAATTACTGCAATCGTTCCTTATCATCCATGGCGAATATGGAGACTCTAGGAAAAGGTTGATTTTTGGGCCTCTAAAAAAACTTTTTTTAACAAATTCCATCCCTCAGATTGGCTTCAAATTTGCCACGTAGGAGCTTGTAGTGCAGTCGTCAGGAATGTTATATTCACTCAATTCAACATAGCCTATGAATAATCCCGTTTTTCGTGAAAAAAAGACGATTTTTCAAAAACTCCTATTTTTTCGGGATCAAAATGTAAAATTATTCCTGGTGTGGACAAAAACTTCATATGAATAGTAAATTAAGTTCTTTATTTTCCAGTTCTACTAAAATGAACTACATTTAAATGTTCATCAATTAAACATAGACATTCGAATGTCAATGATGTTAGTAGTTTTTTGACTGGTATAAAAAAAATAATGTGAATACGACAGTATCGGGAAAGAACTTTTTACAAAAATACTCTATATCAAAATGACCAATTGGAGAAAAAAAAGGTGAAACTTGTTTTGCACTAAAATGAATAATCACGTCTTGTATAATCATGTCAGATATGAAGAAGAAAAGTACAATTTGGGTTAGGAAATAGAAGTCTCAAAACTAAATCAATTTGGATGGTGCATATCTTTTTGAAGTGTTTGATTTGTTAAATGTTTATCAAACTGGAATGGAGGAAGGGTGGTAATTGAAATCAACTGATACAATTCCAGAAAGTTGAAATTTTTTTTTCAGAGAGTTTTAACTTGATGGCTCATAAATTATATTTCTTTTGGTTGATATTCGTTTATAACTAATATAATGCATTTAGAGTAATGTTTATATGGTTAGGTTAATTTTTTATAACTTAGGTTACTAGTAAGACACGTTATAAACTTTCCAAAAAATTAAAAAAAACCTTTACAACTACTTTACAACACTAAAATGTGAAAAAATTATTCATAGAACACATATTATTCTAGAAACAATACACACTAAGGTCTGATGAAGGAAAGTTTTTAACATGGTGTGCAAAATATGTACATTAACTGAAAATATCAATGAGACCCTAAATATTATTAAAAACTGAATTTCTGAGGAACAGAATCATCATATATACGAATAATTATGTCTATTGCACTACCAGTAACTAAAACTGAAAATAAATATATTTTAGTCACTCTGTAAGGCATCGCTATTATAAACTAAAATCTATCCTAAAAGCAATCTGTTCAAGTTAAGTCATAACAATGGCAGTAACAAGTACAGAATATTTTCTCCTTAGAATCAGAAAATTTTGAATGAACACACTCATTCACATACACAAAAATCAATGTAACAACATATTTTGTCTTGGTGTTTAGAGCAAGAATCTGCTTACTTACATATATTTCAATTGTTCTTTCATTTTTATCTGTGATTGTATATCATTGTAATATTTTTGACTAGATTTTTTTCCATATTCTTATCGTTATCAACTAAAAATAAGTGGTTAAGCAACAAGCGAAAGGAATATGGAATTTCGAGGTGTTGACATTAACATACAGTAAAATTAAACTCTATTTTCGCAAAAGAAACACAAATCATTGAAGTTTAGAAAGTCCTAATATTTATATATATATATATATATATATATATATATATATAATGAAAATTAATTTAGTGAGGGGCAATATATAAACTTATATAAAGAAATTATATATAGAAGATAACTCAATTATATTACATCTAAAATAATTTGTGGGTTCATAACAAATTACTATTTTCATTTAACTAATTTCACGGAAATGGATATTTATTTACGTCAAATTGAAAATGTTTTTCCTTTTCTTAACTTAAATTATCTCAACTGAAAGAAAAATTATCTTGAAAAACATATCGACATGTTGAAAATCATAGTTGTCATGATGAATTGTTAACTTTTTCAATATTTCAAATCGCTATATATAAAAGATGATATGTTCAAAAACGAATATTGATAAACTCAGTTCGTTTCAGGCTATTAAATCATTCGAAAAAAACAGTTAGAGTATACTCCAGCTTGAGCGAGTCAGATATACTCTACAAATTACAAAAGCATAATGTTATTTAACTGGATGTTTCGAACCATGTTCTAATTTTCGAGTGAAATACGAGTTTGTGAAAAAATCTGAATATTACTCGCGAAATAAGAAACACCAAAACACTTACGAGTGGGCCAATTTAGGAAAAAAATATTACAGAAACATAATAACTATATATATAAATAACTATATAAAGATGACATCTGAATAGGATGACGAAACTGATCTCTTTCATGAACAACAAAAACTATATCTATTGAAGCTCATCAATCTAGTTTCAGACCAAGCATATAAGTAAAAAAAATCCTTCAGTTTTTGTATAAAATCGATGTAGATGGGGACTCATCTGACCGTCATTCTCTTCACAAACTCAAAACTTATATTTTGCTCTCCGAGTCACATCTGTTTTCAAACTTTACGTTACATAAAACGGATTTACATGAAAACTAAATGAAACGTTTATGATTTACAAAATTCTGTTTCTACGACCATTTGACAAAGAAAATTAATTTTTCAGATAGTTTTCAATGATTTTCAGGTAAACGAAAATTACTCTAAAAATTAAAGATCTTATTGTTAACACTTTGATTACTGTTTATTATGTTTACTTAATATTAGCCTGGTGTTCGCGGGGTCTCAGCCGTTCGAAATTCATGAAGCTTTTGCCATGACTTGGAATCTCCTGAGGAGCTAAAATTATTTTTCTAGAGTATTGGGTCTCGATAGGCGCCCACATGCCTTGTAAAAATCAAGTATGATCTTTATTATTATTATAGCAACTATATCATGAAATTAAAACTAATAAATTAGTGAAGAACAATGTTGTGGTAAAATGTACTTCATTTAGAGTGTATCCTCATTTTTCAAAACTGAGAACTTAAAGTTAGTTCAATTTCAAGTGAGGGAATCTATTTTAATCATTCCCTAGTAACGAAACAAAAATAAGTATAATTTCAAATACCCAATAATATATATATATATATATATATATATTTGCAATTCAAATTCGAAATATCAAATATAAATGCGGATCTGAAAACTAGTCAAACCTTGATAAATTTGAACGGTTTGTTGTGGAATAATGAAACCAAACACATTGCGAAGGGTAATACCGATACTACTTTTTGAGAGAAGAAATATTGCAAATACACTACAGATGGCGCTGGGGGCACATCAACTAGAAAATTTCGATAGGCATAAAAATCGAAATTGGGAAAAAATTCCTCAACTAAATTTAAAAATATTTAGATGGTTGTAAAGAGAATTGAATTCTCTTTTCAACGATGTGACACTCGACCCCCCAGGCCATTTAAAAATTTTGAAATGATGTGTCCCCCCGCGCCCCCTGTGGAGCAAACACCATATTTTCTATTTCAAAAAGTAGTATCGGTGAAACCCTCCAAATGGTTTTTTTTCAAATTTGTACGTCGAACCGTTCAAGAGTTAACAGGGGGGGGGGGGCTAAAAAAAGCCGCACTGTATATATAAACAGGAAAAAATTTGGGTATAGCAGCAAGCAAAACGTGTTCTCTTTTAACACTATATTTCCGATATTTCAACAGTGAATACTGTCATCTTCAGGGAAGCAACGAGCTTCAGGGAAGCAACGAGCACAATTGTATGATTAAATGGAATGAAAGCTAAATGAAAAGAAGCACTTACTGTGTTGATGAGAATGAATGCTCAACATCAACACAGTAAGTGCTTCTTTTCATTTAGCATTCATTACATTTAATCATAGAATTTTGCTTGTAACTTCTCTGAAGATGACAGTATTCACTGTTGAAATATCGGAAATATAGTGTTAAAAGAGTACACGTTTTGCTTGCTGCTATACCCAAAATTTTTCCTGTTCGTATCTTAACTAGTCAACAAAGACTACCCTTCTACTATATATAGATTTATACTCAATAGGAGTTTATACACATCTTTTAATATATTGTAGTCTCTAAAAACTAGCCAATAAATATTAATTAATAAATTGATAGCAAGGTTTCGAAATAACATTTGATGTGTAAAAACGGTTAATTACCTACGACGTTATGAAGTTTTCATACTGACATTTGCCATAGACCATCTAGATAATGAAATAACTCTTTGTCTTCGGTTGATCGATATTTCATAGTTTCGTAACTAGGAATAGATAAAACTGACAAACTGATATCATAGTGACAACAGAACATCTTCCAAATATAAATATACGCATGTATTAAGATTACAAGTCAAGAATATAAAACAAATCAGAGTGCAAAATATGATAGAATAATAAATATATTATGTGTTAAATAAAGTAAATATATTTTGAGTTTTATATATTATCACAGAATATTATTTCAGAGATGCATGAGGCTACTACTTCAATTATCATGAAACGTTTGTGATCCTTGAATATGGCCTACAAATAAATACGAGTATGTAAAAGTATCAAATCTTCCGCTATTATATTAAAACTCATTGAATGGTTTTTTCGAAATCATTCCAGTATTCATGATCTGTTATTGAACCTGCCTGCATATCAAAAAAGGAATTACATTGTTCAATTTCTTCAAGAAACAATCCATTACATGTATTTAAAAGTTAATTTTGAGCGGACAAGTATATTCAAGGATCTCTAAATTTCAAGCAATATTTTGTGTGATACATGCACGCTCCTATGGTTGTTTCAACATTTTTAAATTCAATACTAATATCCATTCCATTCACATCAAATATGAACGATACATACAAACAGAAATGAAATTCTACATTAGGTGTTCATGGATCCTCGGACAGATTGACAATAAAGTAAACTATGAAAAAGCAAAACAACCACAATTACATAAACAACATTTTAAGCACATCACATGTAAATCTAAATGAAAAATGTCACCTATATAGGAGAAAGTCGAATTGAGCGAGCTTTTATTACTGAAGGACAGCCTGCGTTATAATTCCATATCTTCAGCTTCGTTCTCAGAAAAATCAGACATACTTGATTCACTATCTGAACTAATATTTTCTTGGCCCCTCAAAGCTTCCTCTGTGGCATATTTTCTAACGTATTCTATAAACAGAAAAGTTATACAATTTCTTTATTACTTGATGGACTCCAATCAGTCCAATCGCTTTTCTTCAATATTTATATGAAGCATGAGCACTTTCTTCTTATGAAAAGACGTTAACGAAAATCAAGTGAATTTCGATCTAGGCATGAACAGTGAGCACGTAAAGATTGGAATACATTCGATCAAGTCTTTACAGGGCCAGAAGAGAAGCTTCTCTAGGACAGGTCAATTTTAATTTCTATTGCAGTGTTGACAAATACATTTTTGCGTTACATCATAATTATGCCAGTTATGACGTCAACAATCAATTTTTCCAATAGCCCTTCTCTTTTTTGAAGAGTGGGTATTTTTATGCATACAATCCGTTTAGTTTTATCGTATGGTACAATATAGGAAAAGCCGTTGTGAAAATGAAATATAAAATAATTATTAAATAGATCTCAAAATGATCAAATTATCTGACATTTTACAACATTTTTATTAACTTGCTCTCATGTCTGTCTGTTTGTTTGGTACAAATTCTGCAATCGATTTTAAATTAACTTCCCGATGAGCTAGAGACTTAAAATTTCAAAGATAGCTCAGAACTAGATGAAAATGCAATATTATTGCATATGTTAATAATAATATTATAATAAAAATAAGTTTGTTCATGTTAATATACCATTAATTGTTAAAAATTATTGATATTTTCGTCAACCTGTTGCATCCCTACACGCAACTCACTCGTGTGAGCTAGGGAAGACGCAGCCTTTACCTTTTAACGTGTGATGCTATGCACGAGACCGATGACCATGCTGGGAATTTAACCCACGACCCTATACTTGAGAGGCAAACGCTCTACCAGCAGCACGACCACCACGGCCAATTGATAAATTACTTTTAGAGAATTGACATAAGGATGAAGGAATGGAATTAGGAATCTTCTCAATCGATAGATAAATTAAGAAAAAATAAAATAGTCCGGACCGCGAATCGTTATGCTCCGAGAAAATCTTTCAAAATAAATTTTGCTTGATGCATCATTTTATTTTTCAAGATAATATATACTTAATCAGATTGATATATTATTGACATGTAGATATGTATAACAATTTTATACTTCAGATACGATCAGGTAAAGAGAAACTGAAATAAAGTTACAATTTCCCACATGCCAGTCATAATTTCATCAAGACGTTTAAAATCGAATGCAAAATTCCACACACTCATTGATTCATGTCTATTTTATCGGTACCTACAGTTTATTCCAACCGGAATATTATTCTATTTGTTGAAAATTAAATTATCAACATAATAAGAAACTTGAACTGTAATTAGTTAATCTCGGAACGTTGATATGAATTTTTCTTAACTAAAATCCGGTGGTTTCTCAACTATGTATATGCATTGTACTCTCAAAATCATTATCTAACGAGCAAAATCCATTTCAGTAAGTGAAAGTTGACTTACCAAGGCTCAGATAGGATATCACGAAAAGAATGATGCAAAGGTGCGTCTTTTTCTTTTCTAATAGCACCTATATATTAGATTGAACTTGTTTCAATAGGACAGCAAGGCCAGTTTAATTTTTGGTAGAGAATACGTGGTAAAGTAGCACGGCACCGTCAGTGGTATTTCTTCAATCTTTTCTGTTTGCTAGTTTTCTTGTAGGCTACAGCCCGACAGCCAGGAACCAAATGGATAAAAAAGGTAAAGGAAAGTGAACAGGAGATTTGAATTTGTCATCAACGAAATTGCTCTATACAAATCTAACTAAATCAAACGAAATTGAAGACCAAATATTGAGAACAAAAATATGAAAAATGAAAGGTAATAGTAATAATATACAGATTAAATGTTCTTATTGAAACTCAAATAGTCTGCAGAAACAGAACAGGAATCACTCTATTGAGTCAATCTCTTATTATGAGGCCAGCAATTGTATAAATAAATATCATTTTCTTATCCAACATGAAGAAGACAACTCAGGGATATAACCACATTAAAATATATAAACTTACCAGAGACCTTCTTCTTATATTCTTCAGGTTTATGCAAATACATCGCTGCTGCATCTCCATTCAGAGGATCAATTGGATTTGGATAAGTTAATAATTGTGGAAGAAATGATTCAAATATATTTGATAGGTCTAAAAATGGAAACATCAAATGTACAACAAAGCATTTCAATTTTGTTAATCAGATGACATTTTCTTAATTTGAGTTTGTCTCCATAATTCAACTTGAAACCATTCACATAATTGACATTTATCTGAATCAAAAACCAAAAATTATGGCAAAATCTAAATTGGACTTCCAATACCTAAATATACCTCTATAAGCAAGTATATTCTGTTTTATTGGAATGAGTCTCAAACAAATTGCCCTCATAAATAACTCTTAACATTTCATATAATGAAATTTTAAAATATTTCAAAAGCTTTCTGCTTTGTCTTCCTTCAATTCTTTGATTTACTTATTATAGAATGGATATATTAGCTCCAACCTGAATCTGATTCCAATAAGCTGAGATAACTAAAGAACAGGCACTGTTTTATGAGGTCTCTTCAATCAAACATTGTTGGAAGGTAAACTCAAAGTTATATAAGAAATGAATTAGTTTATAACTCAGAACGAGGGGGAAGTAACTAGCCATTTTTTGTACACCTAATGAAAATAATGCAGTAATTAACTCTAATGAAAAATAATTACCATTAATGATGTTATACTATTCATCGGAAAATCACTGATTAAAATCCGCGTCTGCTCAGCGATCACCGAGGCGATCACTTACCGATTGTCAGACGGCATAAATTTGCCAATTTGGAACCGAAAAAAATCATATCACGGATCCCCAGAAACATAGATTTCGATTTTAAGTTGAATATGAAATGATTAATGAAGTAATGAAAATGTTATGATGTACACCTAATGAAAGAGTTACTTCCCCCTCGACTCAGAACAATCGTTATTTGAAATAAATTATTTCAAAATTGAAACTAGTTTGGATCAGTCAGCTAATGAGTTTCAAAAACCTGTTGAAACATCTGTGTACCAAAAATAATTACACGAAAAATGCTTGAGTGATAATTTTGCATACAACTAAAATTGTTCTTTTCTGGCTAGACGATTTTTTTTGTATCCAATTATTGGGTGTATTAATATATTATAATTTTTCTTACACCTTTTCCACTCATTGTGAAATATTTTATTCAGTAATGTTTACCAATTCAATCATGTTGAAAATTACATGAGGTTTGAAGGTCAAGGTTTTATTTACAGTTTATGAATAAACTTGGTAAAGGTAAGTTTAGTGTAAAAAGTGGCGTTACTTGTACAGTTTTAACACCTGAACACGAAACCGAAGGGGGTCTTGAACACTTTTTGAGTTACTTATGTCCTTTTGAATATTGAAAATTGAACACGAATTTTTCAGTAAAAAATAGCACAAAATGCCTCCTTCTTTTTGTAAACACTTTTATCAGACGCAAATCAACTCACAATTACAAGTACTAAAACCAAACGTTTTACACAAAAAATCGACGACCTAATAATAATAATTTATTAAATATTTATTAATTTTAGCCGAGGCGAACATTAAACAATTAAAAGGTTGTTGCTCATATTTGAATTCGAATAGTTAGCCACCCATATCACAAGTGATCAACTTTCTACAAGAATTAAAATTACTAAAAAGTTTAGGTTCTGTTTATCCATATAAGGTCGATTTTTTCGAGTAAAACATTTGGTTTTGGAGCTTGCAATTTTGAAATATGACTTGATTAGCCTCTGAAAAAAGTATCTACAAAATATTCATACATGACTAGAAAAGTATTTGAGACCCCAAATTTATTTTGGATTCGTGTTCAGGAGATAAAATTACGTAAGCAACACCACCACTTTTAATTTTTTTTACCACTAAACCTACCTTTTCCTCATTCTGAAGACTGATGCAAAGATTATTGTGAAACTAGCATCAATAAGATCAAAAACTTACCATATAATGCAGTCCATGCTTGATTAATAACATCTAAACATACAGTGCCAGATACTTCATCTATATTAGGATGATAAACACGATTCATGAATCCTATACTAGGGGATTTGAAGGGGTAATGTTCTGGTAAATGAACACGAACTTTCCATATACCTCCTTCATATGGAGCTAAAAGTATAATAAAAAAATATTTCCTTAAAATTCAACTGCACGAAATTTAAAACACTTACTTCCTCTAGGTCCATAAAATTTTACACAGAATTCATTAAGTCCACCAAGAATTGTTACCTCATGCTTACTTTCAATACTAATAGAATAATTAAGGAAACCAACATATTATTGACAATCAATCAGCTGTTTTACAATGGGGATTAAAAATAGCAAACACTATTTTCAAAATTACCTTGACATTTTCAATATAAAAAAGTAACCACAAAAAAGTCATATTAATCAGCTGATACAAAGGAAATATCTTGTTTACATTATTTCAGCAACACAAAGGATACAGCTTGATAACATCAGTGTCCATACGTCTTTTTCCAGCACTTGGGGATGACATTGTTTAGATTGTCATGAAACTTTTACCATGAATTAGTAATAACTAATTGAAAATTATAATTTTTAAGACGTAATCACCTCCGAAACACAATGGCCGTATTAAAAACGAGCACTAGTCCAGCCAATGGCCAATTCACGAACACAAACCCACCAAAATCGTTTATCCACAAACCTGTCACCTCTGACGTCTCGTCTGTCATCAATTCCAAATCTCACACGCAGCGCAGGCTAAAACGCATTTGCGTATTTATCATTCGTCCTAGAAAACAGTTTCCGTTTATACCACAAATAGTGACAGATCAATAAAATAGTTTTCTATTCCATCCCAAATTGAACTTAGTCGATTGGGATAGGCATTGTAAGATGGCACCACACAAAAAGTATCAAATCAAGTCGTCTAAGAACAGGGAGACTAAAATTTAACAAGGAGAGTTTAATCCCCATAAGACAATGGGGACACTAGTAGAAAGAGATGAAAGAATATTTGTGACGAAATGTGACGTAGTTGGACGTGTCATAGCCGCCGTTGTCTATAGACAGTGACGGACTAGCTCTTGGTATATGAGAGTTACTGCTGACAGTTTTGTTGCTTGGTTCGAGTTCGACTCTGTACTCATATCCAAGTACGTCACTATGACGCGTTGATGCTACAAGATTCTGATTAGCTAGAGCTTATTAAACTCTCCTTGTTAGTTTAGTGTCTTTGGTCTGAAATATGAACGTGGAACCAAGGAGACTTAGTCTCTTTGACATGAAACCACGAATACATTGAAATGAATCACAGAACCACAGAACTATATCTTCTGTGCACAGAACACACACACAGTTTTCTGTGACTGGAATGCTCGGCTGCGCGACTGGATTTCTCATGGAGGCCGCCATGTTTGTCTTGTGCCTCCTGGCAGTGGCGGAGGAATCGAGATTGAGTTGATTTTAAAATATAAAACAGTTATAAAGACGCGCTGCACTGCACTGGCGTGTTTACAAACCATAAATTGGGAAACTAAAAATACGTACGTGCAGATGAATGTCTCTCTCGCCCGATACAAGTAAGCAATAAAGTATTTCTCTGCTAGATTGCATGTGCCTCCTTTCTCCTTCTCCTAGAGTTATAACTTTATACGGGTGCGCAGAGGAACTAAGAGCATTCCAGCCATCATATTATAATTTCATTTCAGTGCACGAATATCAGAGAAAAAATCAATAATCATTATGCCCATGACTTGTTGATTGTTCATATACTCAAGAATTTACCAAATTTTTTGCGAATAAAATGGCTGCCAGTCATGCCGAACCAATCGTTGATGTAGCATATGTCGGCAGCAATTTTGTTCGCAGAAGAATTGCGAAATTCGCGAGGGTATGAACGAATTATTTTAGGAACTCCGATGCTATTGCTACCTGGCATTGACACTTTGAATTAAAGTTGAAGGCAATTACCTATTTTATCGCTTAAGTGACCTCAAAGTAATGAGAGATATAAATATATCTTTTCCACATTGTTGTGCAGCAGATATTTTACATGCATGCATACCCGACAATGCCTCTTCTCAGCATGATCCATGTAAATAAACAATGTCAGGTAAGTTGGAATCAAGAAAAAGACAGAAAAGGCATCTATAGGTTTGTTCATTTGTAACGATAGGAAAAATGCTCTAAAAAGCAACTATTCGATATCTATTCATCACTCTCTCACACTTGTAAATCATTTGTTTTTATTGAAAATAGCTGCTCATCAGATCAGCTTTATTGCTAGAAATGAACAATCCTAAGGCTGACATGACACGATAATATCTCTATGCAATAGATCTATTACCTAAATAAATTTTATCAAAGATGAGTATTTTTGACAAAAGATGAAGTATATCTACGATAATATGTACTCGTGAAGAGAACCCTATGATCACATTTTGAACAGATGGCGTCGGATCTACGGCGGAGAAATATTATCGTGTCATGTCAGCCTTAGCCGATTTCCAATTTCGTGGTCTCTTTTGGATCTACTCGGAGCGACTCACAAGCGGCTCTATCGTTAGGTTATTTCCTCTGCTTCAAGTAGTAGTGTAACAAAGGAATGTGTCATCAATCGGCAAACGATTACAAAAATTCAGTGTAAATTACACTAAGTGAAGAAGATGATACCCGTCAATGTAAACAAAAGAACCGTTTGATTGCTCAGAGTTTAAAACGTGTTCTGTGTTAAGAAGAACTCTTGACTTTGACAGTGACAGTGACACTTTGACCAACTCACTTTCGCTTTTCGCATTGTTGGTGCATTTACGATTTCACATTTCACTTCTCAATCGAATCGTTATCAACTACTGCCACTCGTGACTTTTTCATTGGTTTGGTTATTTGTCCATGAACGTACATTGGGCAAAGGTCATAACTCATAACAGCTTTTAGTTTCAACTTGAATCAACTCTCAAGTTGATAAATAGTGAACACTACGCGAAGAGTGCAGTGCAGTCCAGTGGACGTTTTCATTAAAGAATTTGAGGAGTGAACAGAAGTAGAGAATGGCTCCTTTAGCCAAGGAAAAAATTGCTCCAGTACCTGAAAGAAATGTAGTAGCAGCCGGAATAAGAGCCATCCTCTTGGGACCTCCAGGATCTGGGAAGGGTACAATGGTATGCTAGTGAACTTTCCACAATTTCATTTCTAACCTAACTTTTTGATTTCATTTGTAGGCTCCGCTATTGAAGGAAAAGTATTGTGTTTGTCACCTCTCAACCGGTGATATGTTACGGGCTGAAATACATTCAGGATCTACGCTTGGGGCAAGACTCAAGAAAGTTATGGATGAAGGAAAACTTGTTAGTGATGATCTTGTTGTCAATATGATTGACAAGAACTTGGACAAGCCTGAATGTCAAAATGGATTTCTTCTTGATGGATTTCCAAGAACTGTTGTACAAGCGGAAAAGGTGAGTTAGTCAGTAATCCTGTAAGAAGTTTCTTAAAGAGTTTTTTTTTATTTCATGTTAGTTGGACGACCTTCTTGATAAACGAAATGCTAAACTTGATGCTGTCGTAGAATTCGGCATTGACGATAATTTGCTATTTAGAAGAATAACTGGTCGCTTGATCCATACTTCTAGTGGCAGGTCTTATCACGAAGAATTCAATCCACCAAGAAAACCGATGACTGATGATATTACTGGAGAACCTTTGACTAGGAGATCTGATGACAATGTAGAGGCATTGAAAAAGCGCCTGCACACTTACCATAACCAAACCAAACCTCTAGTTGACTACTATCAAATTCGAGGCATTCATCACTGCGTTGATGCCTCTAAATCAATGGATGAGGTCTTCAAAAATATTGATTCCATTTTCTTAAGGAGAAAAAAAATTCCATCTAGTCTCTAAATAGCTGACAATCTTTGATGCTGCTTATCAAAAATATTCATTATGTATTTTCATATGGTTATCATTTGGATTTGTTCTAAAACTGCCGAATATCATTGCAAATTTCTCTGTTTTCAATAAAGATTTGAATTATGTTAAATACATTTCCATTTTCATACAGGGTGATGGCAGCTGGGCATTTGTACTGGAGAGAGATCATCTTCCTATTGATGAAAGTGTATTTTTCACTTAAAAACAGTACATGAGAGGATATAATAAACAGCTGCTTAGAACTAGGTCAATACCTGTCATTCTGGAAAGTCACTATTATTTATCTGTTACCCAAAATAAGCAGCCAGTGAGCTTTCAATGAACTCGGAATTATCAAGATCCTCTCATTTCTGTCTAAAATCTAAGAAAAAATTGTCTTTTAACAGCTCTATAATTTCTGCATCTCATGTACTTTGTTGCTTGTCAATAAATCTGGATTTTGGACTAATCATAGTAGGGCAACTATGATATTCTGTAGGAATGGATAAACATTATGGTTAGTTTAAAAACCAGTGTTTTTTATATGAAAATTGTAATATGTCTGAACAATAAGAGATGGATCAAAAACGATTTCAGTTCTGGATTAAGCTGCTTAATATCGATATTTTCACAACAAATTAAAATATAAAATATCTTGTGTACCACCCAAGTTGTTCAGGCTTTTTCTTACTATCAGGTACCAATATATAAAAGTCTATAATGACATATCATCGATTCCCAACATACATATTGACCCATAACTTTTTAAAATTTCTTCATTAGATCTGCACAAATCAAAACATTTTTCTCAAAGTCCCTTTTTTGTTGATGATAAACAAATTCATCTAAGCTTTGACCATAGCTAAATTTGCCTTGCATGTGCCCCCATTGATTACAATCTTTTCCCAATTTCGATAATCTCAAATAAACACAATCTGCATATTAATCCTATCAAATGTACTCTCATTCTGCTTGGCAGTAGAGTTGCACTTTCGAAAATAAAGATTTTATTTTTAAACATCACAAATCTATTGGTTAAGAACCTAGGATTATTCGTCAACTGTCAGCTTAAATTCTCGCACCATGTCTACAAATACCTCCAGAAGGTACATTTATCCCTCATACTTGTTTAAAATAGTCTGCTATTTCCCAGTAGAACTCTTTGAAAATTGAAGTGGATGAATACCATAAATCGTAAACAAAACCACTTTCATAAATGTTCAATAGAATTAATGTTCAGATGCCACATTTCAAAAGTTTCGTTGGAGTAAATCACGGAGTTTTGCTCGATTTATAAGTACCATTCATATAGGGTTTGAGAAGTACTTAGTTTGAAACGTCATTCACTGATGCTGGACTTCAACAGGGGGGATTAGTGGTTGGTCTAGTAGAACTTAATTCAAGGTGAATCTGCTTTATTTATTCGACTGAATAAAGCTAATTTGAAAAAGTACTGATACTCATAACTATGAGGTAACTATCCTAGGACCTGATAAGAGGCTAAGAAATGATGTGACCCGAATCAACTGTACATTTTTTTTAACTGTTAGTTCTGATGACATAATTGCTTACTTCAACCTAACCCAACCATCAAATTCAAGTCTGAATTGAATCTTTTTGATTTTATACCAAAGGCACAAGACGAAATTTGACCTCTGGCTATTATTTCGGTAGAGCTGTTACAGGAGAATTGGGATTTTCAATGGGTAGTACCAATTTTTACACAGATAGAATCGAACTTGAATGGATATTGCTTTCTGGGGCCTTTATGCTAAAGAGAAGTTGAGGGCTGTGTTCATTTTAACCCTTAAAATATTTCCGTATGGTAAAGGTTTCTGACTAAAGCTAAAAAATTTTTTCTTCTACAATAATTTTTGAAATCGCTAACCTTAAATGGAATTCATAATAGCTACCTACCAATCTCACAAGTAATTCTCACTAGACAAAAATTCACTACATCGACAGATGGAACGGTGAACACCATTTCAGATCTACACAAAGTCGAATAGCGAATTTTTGGACGGGACACACAAGTATTCAAGTATTTAAGGTCGTTTACGATGACCTACCCTGACACTGATTAGTAAGAACGCCGAAACTGATCTGCAGGAGGTCACCCCGTCCAAATAAAAAGGCGTGGGTAATGCACGATTACAAGAAGCAATTCTTAGAGTATTCTTCAAAAACTGCACAAGTACCTGTCAGATTTAATTGAATATTCGTTGTGATATTACACACATTTTTCACTCTACAAGTATTTCTGACTCGAGATAAATGAAGAGTGAATGATACCTACCAATCCAATTTCTGCAGGAGTACTTCATTGATGTTCTTATTTTGCTTGTTCAATTTGAAAGTTCGTTCTTTACTTCTAAATAATTAAGTATGAAAATCATACTTTTAAAGTAACTTGCATTATTTTCAGTTTATGAGTAGCCAAATGAAAATTTTCTATTCCAACCGGATACGTTATTAAAATAAAAATAGTTTATTAGGCAAAGAAGTATGTATACTTGATTAAAATCATTTCCGGATAATTGGCAACGCACATTTCCGCATAAACTAACACCATTAAGTCTATATGAGGGTAAATAAATGTAAGCGTTATTGAATTATGTTTTATTCAATCCTTTTTTTGACATTCATCGCAAAATGTTCTACACTAATAGGTTTTATATTAAATAATACAATTTGCAACATTTTCAAGAAACTACTGGAAGGTCCAGGCCCAGAAGGATCTTCGGAATGTGGGAGGGGAATATTAATAAATGACTATTCACAAAAAATTGAACATGTTCAAACCACCCCACATTTTATGAGTATTTCATAGAGAGACTCCACAGCCGTTCAGCCATTTTATCTGTATAAAATCAATAAAAACTACAGAGAAACCTATTGATGTGAAACGGATAGGAAGGAGGGAATTGAGTCAGTCAATGGGAGAAGAGTGTTACCATTTTTGATTTTCAATTAAAAAAATTTAATGTACATATTGATTTTCGTATTATTTCAATGAATCACATAATAAATATTTGTAACACGTAAGTTTTATAACTTTTTTGTTGTTTTTTCTCTATTAGAATAAATTACATAAATTTACGATCTACTTAAAATCTAGCTATACTTTTGTATAATATATAGAGGGTACGTATAAATATTCACAGTCATCTTCTTTGGCAATATGTTCATAGAGCCCTAATAATGGATAAACAACCTCTTTGAGAATAAACTCATTGGAATTCAAGTTAAGCTGGAAACATACTTTTACTTAACCTGCGTTAGGTAATCAACATCATACTAAGATACCTTGAATAATGTAAACTGCGATAACAATGAAAATGATTTTGGAAGTAACATTAAAACACATGATTTGCATATAATATTTTTAAAGATATTGGAAGACTTCAAATTATAATAAAACATAACGGGCAAATTTTCTACAACTAATGCCGGAAAATACCGCACTTTCCTCAATACTCATATTGGAAACTATTTTCTGACTAGATTCCTACAGATTTTATGCGGAGAGATACTGAATCACAAATTTCATAGGAAGTGTTCAGAATAAAAAACGGAAAAAGTATTGAACAATTTTCGGATTATAATCATGGAAGCCAACATAAACTCTAACACAAAAATATTCATCAAAACTACAAAAAAACATCAGTTGAGCAAAACAATTATTCAGCTTTATCGCCCACTTGTAATAATGATAATACATCATCGGCCATTTCATAAAACTTAAGATCAGAATATATCAACGGAAAAACAATCCTTCGAAATATGGTGTCATCATGAATATTGAAAGAATATTCAAATAAATCGACATGAACTAAATAGTACATATAGTGCCTTGGACAGTGTAAGTTTCAAAACGACAACCTCTGTGATTCCTGAGATCATATTGGGCTGATTTTACTCAACACCTTGAATGCTTTCCCGTTGAGTTAGTTTTATCTCGTTTGACATATTTCTTAAGTGAATTTTGACGTATGAAGAATAAGAGTCTCTCTACCCCTCTAAGTGAGGTTTTAACACCGAAGGAGAAGATTGATAATAATAGATGCTCCTTCATAAATACTTACATGAGTTTAAGTACTTAAAGGCATAGACAGGTAAACGTCTTGGACAGCGACGGCTGTTTTTATTATTTGTCGCATCATTTTCAATATTTTTTTTGTTAGTGTGCCACTTCTTGTCCGCCATCAGAAATAGGTAGTTTGTATGGCTATTTCCTTTTGTTAAGTATATTTTCAGTGTGTTCAGTGTGGATGATTTCCGATACATTTTTATTTAACTTTTCAGAAGTACAAACCAAAATAGTCTTTTTCCCATGGTTCGGATTGAAAATAGTACGTCATATCGGTGCTTACGTTTGAAAGTATAAATTTCAGATGTTCAATTATGGGGTATAATAAGTCCTAACAGTCCAAGGTATTTAAAAGCTTCCGTATTTTGTGGTTTGTATCAGTCTATTTCGATGTCTAGTACGTAATCTGTTTTGTCTTCGTTGTATTTTAGTCTATTCCTCAGTTGGTGGGGTAAAGGAGGGGAATATCGACCATGAGCGTGATACCGGCCTTCAGACATTTCCTATTGTAGACTAACATTTTACGGCAAAAACACGCTGCGTCATCAGTTACAACATGTTGGAATGTGTGCTCGAAATTTTGTGAGGATACGCAACTTGGATAGGATTCATACATTGCTTAACAATATTTGATATTTATGATATAGCCGGAATAAATTTTTGGAGGTACGTTCAACAGTTTTTTTTTAAATATTTTGTCACCGTAAAAGTATTCGTGTTATGTATGTTTCATGCACTATTCATTAATATATTTAATTGGGGATAATTTTGTGATCTATAGGACAGTGCCGGGCAGTGCAAGGCAGTGCAAGGCGGGAAATACCGGTAGGCAGTCATTACCCACCCGCATTCAACGAGTTTTATTTAATGCATATTTTTGGTTGTGTATCGCTCAGGATTACCTAGATATATTTGAATTACAGATAGAAGTAAATATAATAGGGCAACATTGAAAACCGCGTGGTCTTCTGAACAAATGCAAGCCGCATTACAGGACATCAATAACAGAATCTTTAAAAAATGGTACTAGGGAGGTTTCCAAAAAATTTGGTAGTGTTAGGAGCACTCTGCAATATTTACTAAATAGGATGAAAAACTTCTCGCAAATGAAGTTATTAAATTTTCCCAATTTTCTATGGAGATGGTGTTGAGGAACCAGTTGGAGTTTCGTTTTCTGACCTTAAACCATTACCTGGGCTATCAGTAATAAAGACAACCGAGAATAAAAGGAAACACCAACTCAAGAAACACTTTCAGCTGCTAGAGAAAAAGTTCATGGTTGACGCAAAAAGTAGAGGAACAAAACACAAAATTTCAGAGGAAGATGGTTCAGCTGAACAAAACCAAATTACTGAAACCAGAGGAAGTATCAGTGGCAATTACATAAAAAAGCTGTTCAGATGAAAATAATGCCGGTGAAAAAGAAGTAAACGAAGACATATGAATCATATACGGTGACACTGAGAAGCATGGAGAGATATATAGCTACAATGCAGCCGGTTTGGTCAGTGGGCCCATGAAGCGTCTGCAGACACTGAACGTGGGAGGTTCGTGTGCGATTTCTGCCTTTACAATATGATTTAAAGTAGGATGGAGGATAATGGCTTCCTAGGTCGCAGTTCCGTTCTCTAGGTAGCAATCAAGATATTATTGAAGAGTGTCCATACCAACAAACCCGAAAACCACCGGAAGTTCAGAAATTAATGGTCGTGAAAAGTTTACCTTCTGAGATATTTTGGTTTGTTTTTGTCAGTCTACTCGTTATCGCCCCATTCATCAGAAAGTTTGCACTTAGTCGTGAGATGTTCTTTGTTACTCAATTGTTTAATTGTCTTTATATTCTGTATGTTCGGTGCTAAAGCCAAGTTGAAGGTATTTTTGAAGTTTTGTTGAATTATATTGTGTCAGTCAGTGATGTTTGTACCCAGCGCATTTTTGGATCGTGAATTGTCTTATATCCGTCTAATATGATCTCTTAACATTATGAACTCAAATCTGCTACTCAGTATAAAAAACAAATAATTATGAAATGCCCAGCGCCGTGATTGGACATTGGGCTCCTCTATTCCGCGTGCCCCCAAAAACATTTCTGGAAAATAGCTGACCAGAAAATCCTCATCTGTATTTTTATAAGAAGTTATTCGTGTAATATGGTTAACAACTTTCAATGAGTAATATATTGCTACCTGAAATTGGAATCGGAATAGACAGTTCCTTATCACAATAGTTGTACAATTACTGGTTGTAACAAACACATATGTTCAGCTCCTCGGATGGGCAGACGGTTCACCGAAAAATGCTGGATCATTTCTGGAATCGAACTGAACGGCTTACTGAACTGGCCCAAAACAAAGCTACCATCTCCAGAGTTCCTTTGAATTCTCATGTGCATGAATCCTCTGGCGCTCCTGTGGAAGACATAATAATTAGTTCACCATGATCCGCTGTTAGCATGCATTTTCACAGAAGAAGAACATATTTTTCATAGAGATGACAATACTGAGAAATATTGAGAAACCTAAAGTGATAAACAAAAACTTTTTATGAAAAAATTGATTTTAGAATGATATTGAATGGATAAGGCGGATTTATTGATCCAACATTCAATGTGAAAGTAGTCATACCACTTGGACGTATACTCACTTGAGCGATAATGAGAAATCGTGTTTGATAGACTCGCTATTTCGAACTAAAAAATTGCCCTCTTTCAGAACTCGCAGAACGTTTTCAGCTTCCACTCTACTTATCGATCCATGAAACCACCTGCAACAAACATACATAACTGAACAAGAATCATAAGTAGTATTGATATATTACGACAACAACGACTTATTGACTACAATACTATAGTAACGATTCTGGAGCCGGACCTGTCACTCGTACTCGTAAAAAAGCCTGCATTCCTGAGAGTATTAGGTCATCCTGACGTAACAGTCGTCGACCTTCTAGAAGTGCTCCACCTAGATGCGAATGGAAGTAGTTCCAGAACTATCTAGAGAAGAACCCTTCGTGTATATAAATATCAAGCTGCGAGTGAAGAGAGAGTTACAGTAAGATGCAGTTAGAGTTCAATCTTCGACAGACTGGTTATTTGAAATAAATAAGTGTGATTAATTAGATAAATTTGACTATATGTGTGCAAATAAATTAATTAAAACCGTTTAGACTTTTTTTTCTTTGGTGATTTGGGACTGCTATGGTCAGTAGACTCTATATTTATTACACATTTATGGGATGTAGTGAATTGATCTGGTTTGTGCTCACCCCTGTTTCTCTAGTGGCAAATTGATATCAATGGTTTCATTGCTAGTTGAGGACTGAATGGAAGCTGGATTTAATGTTAGACCCAGACCCGATAAAGTTAGTCCTAAAACAGGGTGTTGTTGACGTCCAGCAATTTCACTCAAATTGAGGGTGAGTTTTGGTCGGGAAAGCGCTGAAAAAAAAAGAAACATATCATTATCATCATCATGATATTCAGTTATTATAATTTATGATTTCAGTAGGTACTGTGCATACAGGGCTTTTCCCGATGAGCGCGTATTAGGCGTTTGAGGCGTACCAGTCAAATCGAACCGCTGTGAAAATTTGACGGTGAACATGAGCACAGAACAACACATATACAGGGTGGCCCAACGAAAACTTTCCACTTGGAGAAGTTATGGCAAGAATTCCCGTGAAAATTAAGATATGATCTTCCGGAGAGTGAACCACAGAAAAAGGACCAACTACTTCATTTCCAATTATCCCTCTCAATAAATTTAATCTCCATTTATTCTGCAAATCAGTTTTACCCGGTGGGTATTTTTTTTATCACCTATATACTACTAAATAATACGTTGTTTAAGAAATTTGGATTGTCAAGTACTTTTGGTTGAAATGAATTGCAAAATAGCACAAGATTTTGATAATCATGTGGACGAAGAAGTTGATGAATGCAGAAGTGTATTTGATAATCTTTAGCATGAAGATTTTGCTGATATGTTCATTTCATTTCTAATTTGCTTGATGCTTAGGTAAGGGTTTTCTTCTAGAGTCAATAATACATGTGATTATTTATTTTTTCGTTGTTACTGTCTGATTCGTTAAAACTTTTTTCTTGTATTTCGCCGATCCTGTTTCCAAAAAGCACTTTCGTAGTTTTTGGGCGAGGATGTTGATCTTTAAGATACCGTTGTTTATAAATCTGTTTTGCCAGAATCAGCATCTACCAAAATGTAAACCATTTTTATCAGTTCTTATTTAGAAAAATAAATTCAACTATGTACACACCAATAATTATAGTGACATATTATGGCAACAATTATATATATATATATATATATATATATATATATATATATATATATATATATATATATATATATATATATATATATGTATATATATATATACGTTGTGATGTTTTTGAATCCTGTTGATTTTCAATGTTTTTCCTAACCCAACCTCAACAAACCTGATATCAAATGGATTCTTATAAAAAGGCCAATCCAAACCTATACAAATATCTAGGATATTCCATTTACATTTTTCAAGAAAATGTTCATTTTGCGTTCTTGAAGATACATACTGTATAAATGATTCAATATATCGCAACACGGTGTACATCGATCAAAAACTGAAGTAAGTGAGGCGTTAAAATTGAATACCGATTTCTTAAGATAAAACGGTAAATAACTAAACAACCGATGACCAAAACAAATTAGTACCACGGATGATTGAACTTCGATGTGGTTTATCCAAATATCAAATAAAATACGGGGTGTTCTGTTCAAAAAATACAACTCTGATGTGTAGCTGAAAAATTGAGCACCCAGCACAGTGCAAAATATTTTTAACATATTATGCAGTCAGGTATAATATATTGATTCATCAACAACTTTTAGTTTATCAGCAATCCTTCTTCCTCGGACGGTTTGAAGACCCTATATAAATAGTCGCCGCTCCATCTTGGAAACAAACAAGAAAAACTCCTCCAAAACAAGCAATCCAAGTAGAGTTAATGTAGCGGGAAGGAACATAAAGCATAAAGCCCTAGAAGTTTGCCGGAAAGTGGCAAAATGAAATACGAATAATGTCGTAAACCTACAAAGTAGGATGATGACGGGAAACAGACAACTTCAATGTCATTTGTGATGACCCTCCTTCCCTCTGATGGTCTATAGGTGGTCACTCCATCCAAATCAAACAAAGTTCCATTAGAAGCACTTGAAGCACTTGAAAAACATAGCATAAGTATCGCTCAGATATAATTCAAATATCTGTCGCGGTACTATCCAGGAGAGTAGTTCTTTTCTGTGATATTATTGGTGGAATCCTACCTTTTGGTATTATCGGAGAAAATGGAATCCCTTCGTAGTCCAAATTATTCATATTTTGTCATTCCCCGGAAAACTTCTCGGACGAATTACGGTAGGATACCTCCACGTAATGTAATTGTTGAACTTTTAGAGAAGGGGCGGATCAGCGAATCATTTCAAATGGGAGAGACAAATTAAATTATGTAGTATCGAACATAACTGCTTTGAACTATCTTAAGTCTCACATTTTAGTAGGTTCTCTCAAGAAACTCATATAACCCAATATTTCCTTTGTGGAAACTAAACGTATTTATTCTCGTCGGTTTAATCAGATTGAGGAAGAAATTAACCTTTATTGTAATCAAGAAATATATTTGAAATCAACTTCTTCGGCAAAATTTTCGCAACAAATTAGATACATGAGCAAAAAAGTTGTAAAAACTGATAATATGGGATTGAGAAAAAACAGTGTTTATTACTTTTACCGGACAAGGTATTTACTTGTCAAGGGAGGAAAGTGCTCATTTTCCTCCCTTGGATAGTTTGATGCACGACGTGAAGCGTGAAGAATTATCTTTACATTCTATTTTTTATAATTAAATTGTGGTTTTGAATTTTCGGATTTTTCCTGTCCTTCACAACAATTAAGAGCCCTGTCAAAATATAACATTTGAAATCAGTCTTTATCCTGACTGCATTTCTTCCAAGAGAGCTAATGATTATTTGCTCGTCAAAGAGAAGTTTTGGTGGTATATCCTTTAATAATTTAACCAACTGTATAATAAATTTCTATAATTGTAAATAGGTATTATTAAGATTTATCTGTTTGAATTTTATTGGTTTTGTAAACTGTCTTTGATTCAAACAAAGGAAATTGCAAGAACCTTAATAATCAAAATTTGATAAAAAAATTAAAATAGGTATTCTCGACTGATAGAGGGGAAAAATCAACATTACCACCTAGAGAGAAAAAGTAGCTTTTTCTACCTAAAAACCATGGAGGAAACCCAGATTGAGTTAGTAGAAAAAAATTATTTACACTCCTAAATGTGCATTTCGATAATCTAGTTATCTTCATCAGTAGGAGTACTAAACTTGTGTAGTGCATGGGAAAATAGTATTTGTTTTCATTGAGTAACACCACAGCCATCCAATATCCCATTTACGATATACATAATAATCTGGCCTTGAAATATCTTATATTTATAACAATATTTATGAGCCGTCGTGGTCGCGATGATAGAGCATTCGCTTCTTTGCCATATTAGCGTGGGTTCAAATACCAACACGGTCACCAGTCCCGTGAATGGCAGCACACGTTGACAGGTAAGGGCCTCGTCTTCCCTAGCTCTCACAAGACTCTCGAAGACTTCTCAGGGTTGCTCTAAGGATGCAGCCGGTTAACGGAAAGAAAAATGTTTGAATAATCGGTCCCTTCCTCAAAATAAAATTCCTACAAATGTGTTAACTATAGGTTCATAGCAGCATTTACTTCATTATTGCTGGTAAATATGTATTCTCCAAGCCATCTATTCATGTTAGGAAACAAACAATTGAGCAGAGTTAGATCTGGAGGATACGGAGGACGGAAGACCAACTCACGCAATTTGACAATGTTGACTGCAGACTTATAAACTCAATAATTCCTCCGTTAGCCGTTTTACCCAAGAGCTAAATCTTCACGCCTTTTCTTCGTCACTTTAGAGATTTGTCCAACGTCTCTTTCTCAGAGCTCGTTCTTTCAACGAAAAGCAAAGCCTTGGAATTCATTGTCAAGGGAGTTGTTCTGCGAGGCTTACAACTTCCATAAATTCAAGAGAGGTCTCAGTCACACACGTTTAATCTTTTCGTGGGAACCAGAAGATAAAAAATCATTTTAGTAATCTTGAGGATTTTCATATCGCATTTGTCTTAGTGACATTGCTCTCTTGAAAGTTATATACTGTTGGTTCAAGTTGTGCTGAATTATATTATAATTTTTCACAAATTATAACAGCTCATTATTCAACGAATACTTGTATACTGTCAAATTCCACTTTCGAAGTTTTCCTGATGTGCTCCTGTATTTTCAACCCTCTTTATGATATTAAATTGTCTTAAAGTAATGGTCCAATTATATTCGAAAGTCTTTTCAACCAGTGTATAAGTGATTTCTCAGCGCAGCTTCAAATTTAACGTCAGGAATATGTATGAAAGGGGCATTTTAATAAGAGCCGAGAAATCGAAGGGCCAGACACCCTACGCTCATTTAGAAAGCTACCAAACCGGAAGAATGTCATACAATAATTATAGTTGTGGATTTTCCTAGGAAAAGACGAGAAATGGCAGTTGCTGCCAGACGTAAAATAGTTTCAATGTATCATTAATTTGATCATAGTTTTTTAATTGCTCTGAAATTCTCACCAAAAATTCTGATCAAGAATTTGCGAAATTAGCTGTCAAAATTGTTATGAATTTCATTATGGCCAAACCAAGATATCTACGAATATCCGGTTACGTGAACATTTGGCCCACGCTAAAAATTCGCAAGAAAATAAATCTAGTGTTGTTGCAGATCATTTATTAGAAACACCATAAAATCAACATTCAAAATTTAAAATTAGTAAAACCACTGAGAACCGGAAATTAGATTGTTATGGAAGTATTGCTATTTACAAGAACAGCTTAACTATATCTCTTCTCAATAATGACAATGACCTATTAAATTCTAAATTATTTAAGTTAATTCCGATAATAATATCCTATTACCGGTAGGGGTGGGTGAAATCATACCTTTCCACATCAATCAGATTTGATCACAGTTATGATCCCACTCAAGTTGCATATCAATATTAATTCTTAGCAATTAATTATTTGATATAAACATTTGTTAGCTTAGTATTCCTACTGATGAAGGAAACGTAGTTATCATCTGAGTAACATTGATATAAAAGAGAATTCTGTATTGGATGATACTAATATAAAAGAGCTTATGACAAGCATTCGGTAAATAAAAAATAAGAGTTGTGGCATTGACAACTTATCGGTAAAGGTTCTTGAGAATATGCCGATTTTCACTTTAGAATCACTGGTGCAGTTCATCAACAATTCTTTTGGTGCTGCTACATTTCCAGCATACCTAAAGACAACCGCTCTCTCTCTTCAATTACTGTCCATAGGCTTCCATTCGGCGCCATGTGGACATGCCCTGCTGCGAGAAATCCGTTCCCATCCGGCCTTTAACCGGCGTAGACAGCAAGGTTTTATCGGGGGAATGCAGTTGTCTTGCTCTAGGCAATACTGCATTCCATATTTTAAACACTTTAATTTTTAACAAAACACTTCAATTTAATCTGTCAATTCACGTATTTAAGACTGCGGACATCACACACATTAACCTGACTTCCAACACGAGACCGCCGTCTGACCTCAACCGCTGCCGGAAGTCGAATTGAAAGACAACCGTTGTTATACCGATTCCTAAAGGTGGTGGTAATTCTGATCCTTCAAACTCTAGATCCATTTCATTGATACCAACACTGGGCAAGTTAAGTGAGGAACTAGTGAAAATTCGGTTGATGCCATATTTGAATAATCACAATATTCTTAGTCCACATTAATTTGGATTTCAGCGTGAAAAAATTACGGGAGATGCAATCTTTTCGTTTCTGCATAAATTATATACCGAACTTAATCGGAAGGACTTGAGTGTTGCAGTGTTCTGTGACTTTTCGAAAGCCTTCGACTGCATGAACCATGAAATTTTATTGCGCAAACCACAAATTTATGGGTTCAGGGGTCAGAGTCTCAAATGCCAATCCTGTTTGAGTCAAAGATCTTAGATTGCAAGAACAGACAAATTTTCCGACGGCCGTCACATAAATTGTGGTGTTCCTCAGGGTTCCAGGGTCCTCAGGGTTCCAGCCTGCCTTGTACATAAGAATAAATCGATGTACACTGTTAATATGGGAATAACTAGCCAAAGTAACGATTTGTTACTTCCAATACCAACAAACAACTCAATGAAGAAGTCATCGATTGCCAATGCAGCCAAAATTATATAATCATCAATGAATTCAGAAATATTCAATAACAAAACCAGTTCAGAATATCTGCAGAGGAACATTTATTAGAGAAGGCACTGTACGATGTGCAGGAGTTCTTTCAGTCCACCAGACACGGTTTACTTGATATGCGCCTTTTGAGTGTAGGATTTGGAAGTAATTGATGTTGTTCAATAATTTTATTCTTGGAGGTACATTGCCACATTTTCATTTTGATGGTGCACCTTCCAAAATCTATGGACATTCTCAATGTTTGTGTTATAGAATTATAAGTGGTTATTTTACATTAAATTTGAAACATTTACACATTGGGTAACATTTTTACACAATAGGATTGAAAAATCCTAGATATGAATTGAGGAACTTTGTACCATAGACTTTTACTGTCTAAATTCTTTAAATCTTCACATTTATTTTATTTATACATATTTACACTTTGTCAACAAGAGTCCTGTTTTTGGACAATAAAATATATTTTGATTGATTGATTGAAGACTAGTGTGGTGAAGGGGAAAATACTATTTATTCTCAGGGATAAAACTCCACTATTCACATGAGTGATTCACTGCACATTCCTTAAAATAAACTAGCAATGATAATATTCAATGAAGCAAAAAATAGGGAGATAGTATTTAGAAGTGCACTCCATATCTAGATAGATCAAACACTTCCAATGAATATTGAATCACAATTCATTTGTGGAGTCGCCAAACCATCCCAACACCCTTATCGAGCAGCCCTAATTTGTTAATTTCCTTCGAGCCGCTTCTTCAACACACGCCCGAAAATCAGTGGTGGATTACCGCATCCCTGCCGAAAGACATTTTCAATTTTATCCTCTTCGACGTGATTCGCCCCCATAAAATGGAAATGATTGCCATATTGCGAATACGTGTGAGGAGTAATCATGGTCTCGATCAATCAATCCGAAACCTTTCAGGATTACGAATTTTCCAAATTTCCACAGGCAATTCCCCGAGAGCGATGCATTATCCAACCAACATTTAATTAGTACTTAATGACGATGAGGGATGTGTAATGTACGCAATATTGCGCACATGGTGCGTGTAAGCGTGGTCATCCAAATGAATTATTGTTTTCGGACCAGAGGCAACGTCGCTATACGAGATATAACTTACAATTAGTTGGGTTGGAAACATACTATACGAACGTCGACGAAAATGCTAGGTATGTTTCAGAAATGATTGTAACTGCTCATATTATAACGTTAGTGATATTTTTTCAATTATACGCGAATTGCCAGGCTCATAGTTTTTCACATCTATTAACTTTACGTCCGTCAGGATGGTACAATAGAATTTCCTGATGTTGCTGCGCGTTGAACATTAAAATCCGGATAATATTCCACGAATCGTATTGTTATAAAGCGGTGAACAATTCTTTTCAATGTTTCACTAGTTCAAAACTACGTCCGACAGGGTCTAAAATAAAAATCCTTTACAGTTTATGCAATCACGTGTGCAATTCTAATACTGAGTATTGAATTTTTGAATTACGAAATAGTCCAGTGAATACAGCGAGAAAGTTCTATTTTAAATTTTTGACGAAGGACAAGCTTTCCATTTTTTGCACCTCAAAGTTTACGTTTACGTTAGGACCAGAATATGTGTGCTTAATCCTCATACATGATTACGATTCTTTTGAGTTTCGTTTCTGAGGAATAGTTCGGTCGATCGATCGAGTTATGAAAATAGGTTTTCAATATTTGGCAAAGGCTCAGCTCAGTATTTTTTTTCACCAGCAAACTTTACAGCAAGAAAGTTCTATTTTCAATTTTTGGCAAAGGGCAAGTTTTCTATCTTTCGCACTTCAAACTTTATGTCGGTTAGGGTGAAAATATGTGCGCTCAATCATCATTCATGATTACGATTATTTTGAACTTCATTTATGGAGAACAGTCCAGTCGATCGACTTATGAAAATATTTTTCTAATTTATGGCGAAGGCCCAGTTGAATAAAGCGATGAACAAGTCTTTTCAATGTTTCACGAAGGCACCAGTTCGTAAAATCTAATACTAAAGTATTGCATTTTTAAATTACAGAACAGTCCAGTGAATACAGCGAAAATGTACTATTTTCAATTTTCGGTGAAAGACAAGTTTTCCATTTTTTGCACTTCAAACTTTACATCCGTTAGGGCCAGGATATGTGTGCTTAATTCTTATACATGGTTACAATTGTTTTGAGTTTCATTTCTGGAGAATAGTCCAGTCGATCAAGTTATAAAAATGTTTTTTCAATTTTTGGTGAAGGCTGTTTAGAACTTTTTTCACGAGGAAACTTAGCATTCCGTCGGAGATGAATTATCAAACTCCCATTCGTTCTTCTGAAAATGTGATTCCAAGGTACTGCATCTAAAACAGGCTCATTGAGCCACCTTGATAATCTTTTTATTTCCATATTTCTGTGCCTAGTATGGTAGAATCAATGTTGACCGAATTTACCAGATCCCAAAATTTTCAAATTCGGTAACCTACAGGGTCTAAAATAAAACCTCTTCATAGTGTACTCAATCTGCTGTGCAATTCTTATACTGAGTATTGAATTATTGTATTACAGAACAGTCCAGTGAATACAGCGAGAAAGTTCTATTTTCAATTTTTGACGAAGAACAAGTTTTCCATTTTTTGCATTTCAAAGTTTACGTCTGTTAGAGCTAGAATATTTGTGCTCAATTATCATATATGATTACGATATTTTTGAGTTCCATTTCTGAGGAACAGTTCAGTCGATCGAGCTATAAAAATATTTTTTCAATTTTTGGCGAAGGTCCAGCTCAGTATTTTTTTCACCAACAAACTTTGTGTCCGTGAGAGACAAATTATACAAATCCCATTAATTCTTCTGAAAACGTGACTCCATGGTACTGTATCTGAAATAGGCTCATTGAACCACCTGGACAATCTTTTTATTCCCATATTTCTGTGCGTAGTACGATAAGATCGAATTTCCTGATACCTCCGTTAAGGACATGATATGTGTGCTCAATCCTTATAAATGGTTACGATTTTTGCTGCAGAATTAAAGAAATGGTATTTTTTGGGCGTGTTCTACCAATAGAAAGGCTACCTAAGATTTTTTTTTTAAATTTTGTTGTAATCTTTTGAAGGGGCGAAACATGTCACTCCTATTCAATTTTTTACCAGAGCTTTTCAATTACACAAAAAAATTCAAATCAGAACTATGTGTTGAAAAAAAAGATTTACTGCAAAACTTTTTTAACTCCTGTTTTGTTTCCTTAAAGGCAATAGTTTCTTCATAAAACAAAGAAATGTCCATTTTAGCATAACTGCTTGTCAGTACTTGGACGATGTGAATCCAAATCATGGAATAGGCTGAGCAGGACCTCAATCTTGGCCTTCCAGATCTCCAGACTTAAACCCCTTGGACTTTTGCATTTAGGGTAGCCTTAAGTCCTTGGTTTATACGACCCCCATTGAATGTATAAATGATTCAAGGAATCGTGTCATTGCAGGCCGCGAGATAATTCCTGTCTAATGGTTGGAGGTGGTCATGTGTATCAGTTTTTTTAACTCTGTTCCGTTTGATCTTGTTGTCTTTTTCTTTGTTGTAAAACAAATAATTTTGTTTTGTTTGTATTTTCAATTTGATATTCTATTAAAATAAAACACGGTACTGGTACATGCCTACATTGAGAGTTGAAACAAGCGGAATAATTTTAAAATACTACGATTGAAGTCATGATATGTGCAAACAAAACGTGATAGCCACCTACTAGATTTTTTCGATTTCATTCACAGAAGGAACGTCCATGCACGATATTGTATTTTATTTTTTTATCAAAAAACTAATGCTTTTACGAAAACAACACAGAAGTTGTAAGAGTCCAGAACTAAATTATCCTTTTCATAAACTTCAAATTTTAAGTTCTGGTAAAAAAAGGAATAGAGGTTGCATATTTCACCACTTCTAAAGATCACAACGGAATTTAAAACAAAAACATAGGTAGCCTTTTTATTGGTAGAACACGCCCACAAATGCCATTTCTTTAACTGTTCAACAATTTCAGAAAGGCACAAAAACTATGTTTTTTCTCATTTTTGGAAGCGCGTAATTTTTCAAGAACAGACCTAAGAGCTTTTATTTACATGAGACACTCTTCAATTTTTGACAAGAAATCACCCCCTTGAAACTTATTTGGAAACACCCTATACAGGGTGATTCAAGACGAATTGTACATAGTCCAATCATAAGTACTATGGACCAAGGCCATTTCATATCTGGTATTGAAAAATGCCTTGATCCGTCTTTGACGGATATACAAGGCGATATTTGAAAATATGTGATTTATTCAACGTTAAATATCTCTGAAAGTAAAAAACTCAGACATATGAAATTTAGCAGACTGAGAATGCTTCCTGACCTCAATAAAATAGGGATTAAAAAAATTTGATTTCAGGTCTGAACTTGGTTTTTTTAGCTGTAAGCACCCTGTAAGCCAGATCGGATGATTTTTATTTTTCTCAATTCAAAGCTTGAGGACAATACTAAACAACAGTTGAAAAAATTTGAACGCGGAAGTTTTTGTTTTCAGCAGAAAAAAAAATTAACTTTTAAAAATAGTATAATTGAAATAGTTTCATATTCTGCCTATGACTCATGCGGCACTACATGGACAGCACATCATCATTCTTCAACGAAAATCATAAAGAAAGTTAACATTACTCGAGATAAAGTATTATTCAATCAACCGATGAAATTCCAGGGCCGTATTTTTTTGTTCACATTTTTATTGTTCCTGTAAAAACAACACACTGAAAAGCGGATTGAACAAATTTTCTTTCTGTCACATCAAAGCGGATGGTACTTGAAATGAAAAAACCTGTTTAGCATAGAAAAAACTTTTATTCTTGAAAACAGTGCAAATGTATGTTTTTCTACTATGGCTAATAGTATTTGAAATAAAATCGTTAGGAAAGTATTACCTACTCGATTGAAAAAACGATATTACAGGCCCTCACTTAGTTCTTTAAATGTTTTAATTGAATTTGTTAAAACGATACCCTGTCACCTTGGAGGATAGCTAATACTAAGTACCTAAGCAAAATTAATTAAAGAATTTCAACGTAAAATATTTTAAAACTAATTGATTTCCATTCTGCAAGTAAAACAAAACCTTGGATGTCGTATCCAATAAATATGTCAGCCGACAAAATATAAAAGATGGAGCTAAACTCCGTTTTATTTTTCAACTGGACAATTTTTAAATCTTGCTGCTCACCGTCAGCATAAGAAATACATGAAAATGTTTTACAGTCAACTTCCAGAACTATTATTGTAAAAAGTGGAACGGAAAGTAAGTGCAATTACAGACATACAAATACTAAATTCAGTTTTATAGAAAATTTAATACAGTTGACTCAACGATAACAATAACATATTACACTACACTTTTACTTCCATATCTATCAATCAATTAGTCTGAATATTTTACGTTGACCTTCTTTAATTAATTCTGCTCAAGAACTTAGTATAAGCCATCCTCCAAGGTGACAGGGTATTATTTTCACAAAACCAATTGAAACGTTTGAAAAAACTAATTTAGGACCTGTAATATCATTCTTTCAATCTAGTAAGTAATACTAACGATTTTATTTTGAATAAATGTTTTTTTCGATGTAGTGCTGTAGTAGCCATATTAACAGAAAAACATACATTTACACTGTTTTCAAAAGTAAAAGTTTCTTCTATGTTGAACATGTTTTTTTATTTTGGTTCGTACCATCTGTTTTGACGTGACAGAAAGAAAATTTGTTCAACCCGCTTTCCAGGGTGTTGTTTTTACAGGATCAATAAAAACGCAAAAACAAATAAATACGGCCCTGTAATTTCAACGGTTGATTGAATAATACTTTATCTCGAGTAATATGGATTTTCCTTATGATTTTTGTTGAAAAATGATGATGTGCTATCGATGTAGTACCGCATCAGTCATAAGCATAATGTGCATCCATTAAAATTATACTATTTTTGAAAGTTTAATTTTTTTCTGCAGAAAACAAACACTTCCGCGTTTAGTTTTTCCCCACAGTTGCTTAGTATTGTCCTTAAGCTTTGAAGTGAGAAAGATGAAAATTGTCTGATCTGGCTTACAGGGTGTTGTTTTAAAAAAATCAATAAAAATCTTAAAAAAACAAGTCCGGACCTGAAATAAAAATTTGATAAAAACCTATTTTATTGAGCTCAGGGGGTATTCTCAGTGTGCCAAATTTCATATGTTTGAGTTTTTACTTTCAGAGATATTCAACGTAGAATAATTCACATATTTTCAAATATCCCTCAAAAACGCAACAGGCATTTTACAATACCAAACATGAAATGGCCTTGTACTTATTGTTGGACTATGTACAATTCGTCGTGAATCACCCTGTATACATACAAATTCAAATTTTTTTTTCGAAACTATCATTAGTGTGCAAGATTGACGCTCACATTGCATGACGGTCTGTCCCGCGACACTACAGTTTTTAGCCTTCCGCTTTCTGTGCCTCACAGCTCCTTCGAAAGTAGCTAAGCCGTACTCTACTTAATTTAATCGGTGCTCGAATCGGAAAATCGATTGCCAATTATAATACAAGCCATTACCGGCAAAACGTGTTCAATCTTCTTTGACATTTTCAGTTGACCGAGCTGATAACTTTGTAGCGCGAACTCACGACTCTTGCACAAGTATAACGCGGGAGAATGGCTACACGATATATCATCGAGATAAACTTTACTGTACGGTGGAATTTTTTTCTCATTGAAGACTTGGCGGACATTACGTCAGTCACTTTGAATACGCAACTACTGAGGCGCGATGAATAGCCACTAGTCTGCACCCCAAAGCATTTCCCCTCCAATGAGTTCTGTTTCGGCGACATAAAGAATAAGAAGGTTCTCAGCAATTTATAACAATTTTTTCAGTAGTTGGCGTTGTCCGACCATACTAGGCCCTGTATTCAGACTTCGACTTGGCTGAAAACAAAAAGTATTCTCAAGGGAGTTTGAGTTACTGATATCTGCAGGGTTCAGCAGACATTTTTCAGCCTTTTGGGAGCTGAAAATTGTAGTGTAAAAAGTAGTTGTCACAGAAGAGACATTCATCAGCTTCAACTCAATCTAGGTTTCTGACGTGATACTTCCGAGGGCTATATTCGTCCTATGACAGTCTTTAGCTAGAATAATTTGGAGTTTACTTCCTTGATAAATCATAAAACTGAGAGCTATTTATGAATCTTGGAAATATATTAAGGGCTAACCAAGCACTTTCTTAAAAAACAAGATAATGTCTCTCCCATTGAAAACTGAAAGGATTCGAATTCAGTCCAAACATTTTGCGGGAAAGTGACAATATAATACGAATAATTTCGAAAACATGATTTGAAGGCACATTGCACTTTGATTTTTCAGAAAAATTGGTCAAAGATGCGGTTTTTTGTTCCCTCAACCAGGACTTCGGAAGGAAGGTTTAGTCTAGTCTACAAGTCTACTATTCAACCTCATTCAAAAACTGGCGAATCACACTTCAAATTCAGCTCTTTGTTAGTATGAGATGATGATGAGGGAAAAATGAATAGATGAAAACTGGGTGTGTGCGAGAACTAACAAAGAGCTGGATTTGAAGTGTGAATCGCCGGTTTTTGAATGAGGTTGAATAGCGTAGCTGACTAACGCACATTGCCGGAGACAATTAGACCTAGGTTCGAATCCCGGTTGATTCACAATTTTTTAATTCAGTTCTGATTTTCATTTTACCGTCAGATATGCCATAAAGTTATTTTCAAATGTAGTTTTTTAAGTTTCCTAACAGAATTTCGTTCGAAACCTAACCTAACCTAACCTAACCCGACAAGCACCATGTTGCTATTGTTGAAAAAATTTGTAATTTCAATTTGAACAGTGAAGTTGTATTTTTCCCAAAACTTCAGGGTTGCAATTAGTGATTCTAACTCATCCATAGCATTCTTGATTGAAAAATTATATGAAAAATAAAATGGTTAAAAAAGTTACAAATGATACATGGTTGTATTCAGAATGTTATGCAGAGAAAAAAGAGCTGAAATTATACTGAGTGTCCCATTCAAAAATAGAAAGTTTAAGTCACTTCTGGTGAACTGGAAATTGCATGAACTTGAGTTATTCGTCAAAAAACGCAGTTTTATGTCTTATGCAAATTCTCCAAATTGTATTCCATTATGTTCAAAAACAAAAAAGTTATAGGGGCGAGCCATCTTCCGCGGACATCCGGTATAGAACCAGAAATTATACATTTTTCTTCATGTAGGTTCTTCCTGTTTGTATCTATATGAATTATACAGTGTGTACATAAAGTAAGGAATAAATTCATTATTTCTGAATGTAAAGATAATTCGGAAAAATCCTCGGACTGGTCGATTTTCTTTTCCGATGGGCCAATTTTTGAACCCCACCCAAAATATATAGGGTTATCCGCAATTGAGTAAAAGTGACTTTGGTGATATTTTTAAATTGGATACCCAGTATATTTTTCCATATTTGGTTAGAGATCGTCATTACGAATCCAGTGATACCAAGTTTGATGGGATTATGTCAAACGGCTGCGGAGATATGGCCAAAAAACTTCCTCGTATGTCTAATGAGTATGACTGCGAGACTTCCACTCGATTCAGAAGGTTAAAAGTCTCTGTCACTGTCGAACTCATTGGGTATATGGAGAAGATTTTTGGCCATATTTCCGCAGCCGTTTGACATAATCCCATCAAACTTGGTATCACTGGATTCGTAATGACGATCCCTAACCAAATATGGAAAAACATACTGGGTGTCCAATTTAAAAATATCACCAAAGTTATTTTTACTCAATTGCGGAAAAGAAAATCGACCTGTCCCAGGATTTTTCCGAAATATCTTTACATTTAGAAATAATGAATTTATTCCTTACTTTATGTACACACTGTATACCAACTCTCTAAACGAAATTTTGTAAATAGTGAGTTACTGTTTTGGAATTAATTTCATTCACTTTGTAATTCAAATGAGTTCTCTAGAACCTATTTCATTTTTAGATGCGCGAATATCTCCGAGTTACAGAAATAGCCTTATTTTCAATTACGTCCCAGTTTGAATTACCGCGAGCATGTTTTCAAGTCTGAAATTGGATTCCAGTCGCATCGCAGAGTCTCCCGTGCGGAAAGTCCGTATGTAAAAAGATTAATGATAATAAAACAAACCTTGTCTATCGGCTTCCAGGACGCTCTGGCTCGACGACGCTTGGGATGCGCTGGCTTCCAGATTGGAGGGTTGCAGTCTCATGCGACGCCTCAGCTTGGGCATGTCAAACGGCAAATCTCGCAGATCCACCGACGTGGCGCTACCTGAAGTGCAGCCCACCTCGGGGAGCATTCTTCTGCGTCTCAATTTCGGCATGTCGAACGGTAAATCAGAAAAAGGTTGCTGACTCTGCGGCGCCGATAATTCGGCTATGGTGAATCCGAATCTCGACTTGATCCCTTCGCGCGATTGAATTGAAATTCCGCTGTCGGATCCCTGAATTTCTGGATTGGTCGTATGGAAACCTAAATTTAATAAGTTCTTGTTCTGAGGTAGGCGGCGTTTGGTTTTTTGATTTTCCGGGTTCGGTGCCACTTCTTCCGGCGAGCACTTTTGTGAGTTATTGTTCCTGTTGTTGTCGGACGTCTCCGAAATTGGTTCCTGCGATGATTTGTCAGATATTGGACTGAGTATATGGATCTTGTTACCGTGTTGGGCTAAAAAAGCTCCAGAACTTTGAGGGACGGTAAAACTTTTTGCCTTACCTGAAAAGATTTCATCCACATTTAGTTTTGCCATTTTATTTTTGGCATCCCATGTTCAAAAGTTTCAGAATCAACAGATATTATAGTAGACAATATTTCAAAAATATACACAGTACCCCCACTAATTGATGATTCTCAGATATATTTTTTTCAACAGAAACCCATTGGGAAAAAACGTATATAAGCGGAGACGGAAATAATAGTCAGTGACGTTAATCACTAGTTCAAAAACAACCCAATAAGAGCGGCTAAAGCTTAGAATACGTCACTAACTATTATTTCCGTCTCGAGTATAGGTATATTCGAAAGTACCTGGAGAAAATACTGAATTTTATCACATAAAAGAAAAGTCATTCGTTTCGGTTTATGCCAGAAAAGTCTTTTACAAAGCGAAAATTCGAATTTTGTAGTGTGATTTAGTAAAAATAATGGATTAAAGGAATCTGTAATTTGCTCACATTGAGCATAATACTGAATAAGAGACAAAATGTACTGACAGGACAGTTCATTGCAGTTATTCTGTACATATTGTATTGCAATGAGCTGTCCTGTCAGGACATTTTGTCTTATTCAATAATGGATTAGATTAATGGCAAGACTATCCGTTTGTTCCCAATAGTAAAAACTTAGGTAGCCGACTATAAACGAAGCCGAACCAGTGTGTTTGCAAGAAAATTATGAAAGCGTCGATGAAATTTAGAAAAACTACGTAGAAAAGCGAAACTGGATTCCACTGACAATATTATTATTATATTGACATACCTCTTAATTTCGAGGTTTGATTCAATTTTCTTTCAATTCAAATCAGAAACCTTTTTTTGGTCTAGCTATCAAAATATTCTGTCAATATTATGAGGTAACTTGAATTCAAATTATAAAAACAATCCATTTTACTTAATATCAAGCTTGAATACACAGGGTGTTCATTTGAATACGACCTACTCTTGTTATTGTAGAAGAAATTGATAACAAGAATTATTATCAGGTGCATTTTTTGGTTGTCTCATAGGACAAACAGGAACAGGATATAGTACGGCTTCCACTATCAAAAGTCTGTAGTGACACATTTGGTAGATGGAAATTTCGTCACCAACTCCACAGCCCAAAGATCGTTTAAGGCCTATTGTGCATCCTCCAAAGGTAACATATCCAAAGGTAACATATTCTTTGGTTCTAAAGTAGTTGATGACGTCGTCAAAAAAAGTTCGTCGAAATTTTATCAATATGGGCCAAACCTAGACTCGAAGCTCACCTGGAACAAAAATCTACAGATAATGGCCAGGCGCTCCTTTGACAAAATTTGGAGACTCGGACCCAAACAATCCCTTTGGTTATACACAGCGATAGTGAGGACCTTGATAACGTATGGAGACCTGCTGAGGTGGTCAAAGGTTGAACAAGTAACAACCAGAGGAAGGCTGGCTAGTTTACGATTACTGGCCATGCTCAGGGTCATTGGTGCTGTGTCAAGCACATCTACGAGCCTGGAGATGATACTGAACCTCCCTCTTCTGCCTTTGCATATAGCAGCAGAGGCGAGTATAGAAGCCTCCAGACTAAAGTGCTGGGGCTAATAGAAGGACAATAACCTAGGCCACTCCAATATAATGAAGGTAAGAAAAATCGACATATCTGAGATGCCGACAGATAAAATGATTCTTTGATGGATCATACACTACCATCATACAAGATGGGGAAGTCACATCAGAGGCCATATCAATATTGTCAAGATCTGATGGTACAGATGGCTCTAAGACAAGCAATGGAGAAGGAGCTGGAATATACGAGGAGACACCAAGGCATGGCATTAATCTGAGCCTTATTGGTACTCGAGCCTCTATATTTCAAGCCGAGGTAATAGCTATTTCCGATTGCACGAGGGAGATTCTAGAAATCAACCAATAGTCATTCTCTCCGACAGTCAGGCGGCAATAAAGGCCCTGCAATCATGCAGGTTTTCTTCCGTACCAGTTTGGGAAACTCCCAAAAATCTTAGAGACCTAGGAGCATAGCACAAGGTGAAACTTGTCTGAGTATCAGGTGTTAGGGGCATCCACGGAAATGGAAGCGCAGATGCCTCAGCAAAAGCGGCGGCAGCATCAACTCTTTTCGGACCGGAACCAGCCTACATAATCCCGTTTGGGGAGATTCAGCAGGATACGAAGAAATGGGTTGATAACCATCATCAATCCTCCTGGGAGAACGCCTCTAGCAATACTCACGAAAAGATTATGATGATGGAGCCAACCGACCGGCTCTCAAGGCATCTTTTTGAACTAAGCCGTAACTCTCTCGGAAAGGTGGTAGGACTTCTAACAGGGCACTGACACCTAAGAAGACATCTGCACATGCTGGGAATATACCAAGACTCCATACAACGCAGGTTCTGTGATGAGGAAGAAGAAATAGTCTTCATCATAGTGTTTGAATGCAAAGCCCTGGCTTACATGATGATGGATTTCTTCGGACACTGCAGTGCAGAAGATATAATCCCACAGGAAAACCTCTGGAGATACATCCAGGAGTTCATCAGAAGATCCGAAATATTCAGGAGATAGACCTGACAGCGGGGGAAGAAATATTCTACTCAGAACTATCTACACTACCAGCCCCGCCAAGCAATAATAATAATAATGCTCTCCTGAGATGTTGAAACTCTTAGAGTCCGATCTTACCTTGGAAAAATAATTTGTTTGAAATGATTTCGATTTTCAGGCGATTATCTTGTGTGCTAGCATTGATCTTACAATGATCGAGTAAATCATGCAAGATTTAGATACCTTCCTGGAATTTTAAATAAGGGAAAATTATACAAAAATTTCTACAACTGTCTAAAACTATTTTAAATATTACGGAAAATGATAGGAATTTTATTGGAGCAAAAACAAACAAAAAAGAAAACAAATGTCTGGCTAATTACGGGTAGAATTGCTACTAAAGCATCTCAATTAGTCAATGCATCAAGATATCTTTCCGGGTGGTCCAGTTTCCTCCTTTCTTATTACTTTACACAAGATGTAACTTGACAATAATGATCTCTAAATTAGCGAAGTTCAATTATCATTTGCTTCTGAAGTATCAACGTTTTCAAATGAACATCCTGTTTGATTGAAGCATCGCACGCAATAATATAATAGGTAAGATCACCGTTTGCGAATAGAACTTTGGGGTCCATGCACATTATGTTGCCTAGTACTATAAAACTGTTATGAAATAAAGAAAAGGTTAACAAAATTCCTACTCACCCCCAGATTCGGAACTATGCGAACTCAGTGTTGGCGACTGTCTACTCTCCGAACTAGAAGTACTCCTATTACCTTCGCTAGTACTACTCTTAATGCTCTCCATACTTCCACCACTACTGCTAGTTGTCATACTCTCAGTACTCGAATACTTATGCCTCATTCTTCTACCCTTAAATTCTAATAAACTATCCTTGGATCTCTTATTTACCAATAACAGATCCTTCCTTGGCCTACCCTTTATTTCGTAAAGTCTATCTTTGTCGGAGTTCTTTGACTGGCCAGGCCGCCCTTTGAACTCCGATATCAATTGATTCGACTCGCTACCGAACTCGATTTCGAACGCACTTCCTTGATGTATTTGTAGACTGTCGCTACTCGTTGTTGGCGACCGGCCCCTCAGCGGTTTCACGGGGAGGTGCAGCTCTTTTAATCGCGACTTAGGGTGAGTGGGCAGATTGGGGGCGCTACGTATACTGTTCATCATGTGTTCCTTGCCGTGGAATTTCGTCGGCAAAGGGGCCGTGGACGGGGGCGAGGGGGTGAATCCGCGAAGAGGAAGGCCGCTGGTGGTGGCACAGTTGTCCTCTTTCTCCAGAAGGTGCATGGCCTGTAAGAGAACGATCGCTTACTGGTGTGCCACTTCGAAAAACTAGTGACACTCTTTCTTAGTGATACCAAGCCATCAGCAAAAAATCAAAAATTAATCGAGAGTTTCCTGTTCTGAAACTAATTGAACGCTTCGAATTGTAGTCGAGTCTAGCTTGAATATGAAAACCAAAAAGGTTAATATTTGTACCAACACCTAAGCTAAGAATTCAGTAGATAACAATATGATTTTGAATTCCAAAGACAAAGACAATAGCTATTTGTGTATTTGGAGCGCAAAGTGATTGATTGTCGCTTGAAAAAGAGAGTTACCGCGCGAAGCGGAGCGCGGTAATCTTTGGAGAGCAGCAATGATTTTGTAATCGAAATACACACATTATTTTTCTACAAACGCAGCTCTTACACAAAAAAACGATCGACACTCCATTCAACATAGGCACATAATATTATCTATGAGAAAATCAACACTTAATAGTAATCCCAAATGTATAAGCTTCTCAAATATCCAATAATTTTCATCTCAAACAAAATGAAAGAAGGAAAATAATTTGCTTGAAAAAAGTTCCGATTGCCAATATCGAACAACAGGCTTTCAGTTTACTACGCAGAAATGCTACCCTTGCTACCCTCAGCACCCCTACAGTTACCTGTGAGTACTTTTGAATGTATTGTCTATAGTTTCCATCATGCAAGAATAGGTTCGTTGTCAACATAAGCTATGGAGATCGAGCGTTTTTTCAATATTTTCGATTTAGAGCGAAAAGGTTGACACAAAATGACATTTCTGGGAATACATCAACTTTGCTTTGAGATCTGAAAGCGTCGAAGGCTACGTTGGTAAGCGGTTGTAGAAAAATTATTTTATTAGCATTTCCGAATTTTTGGAGCCATCATTAGATGGGTATACACGTCAAATAAAACCTCTGCTTCATTCCAAACCTAAATTGCGAACAAAAAATTGAATTTTGAATAACCGCAATATTTTCCGATTTGAGTAGGGCATTCGACTGTGTCAATCATAAAAACTATTATTGATATAAGAAACATATGATTTGCAAGGTCTGGCTTTTTAATTTATCTCATCTTTCGTAGAGAATCGAAAACAAATAGTAAGTTTACATTTCAAATATGAGAAAGAAACTAAAATCATTCAGTCAGATACTAAGAACTTGATTAGAGGTGTCCCACAAGGATCGGTATTAGGGCCTATTCTATTCATTCTATACGTACAGTTTCAAATCTATCTGTGCCTCTGAGATGCGCGAACGATAAGCAGAGAGGGTAAATAACCGCTACCAACTTTAATAGGGAAGGACAAGAATGGACAGCGGTTTTTCTTTCGCGCACCCAATATTCAGAGGCACAGATAGATTTGTCAAGCAGTAAATCATATGCATCACGTCGAAAAAATCACCCAGATTTGCGGGTGTTACTTTTTTTGAATAAATAACTAATTCATATGCAAAACTTAGAACTCAGACAGTTTAAATCGACAATAATAAAATGCTAATCCAAAAATGCTTTGAAGAATTCATTTACTACTATAGATACTAGCATCTCTGTATGAATGCATCATTTGTGTCTGACCACTTTATATATGCACTCTGTGAATATGTCATTTATGTAGAAACTTTTTAATATGTTAACTGTGTAGAAAATTAGCAGCATATAGAAAACTAATTTATTATTGACTTCTCAAAAAAAATACTGTATAAAAAATTTCTTCACAGTTAACAAATTAAAATGACACATTCACAGAGTACATATGTAAAACAGCACGGAAGAAATGATGCATGCATAGATATATGCTAGTATCGGAAATGATTTCTTTAACTAATATTTTTCAGTATCGATTTAAACTCTGAGTTCTAAGTTTTGCATATAAGTTGGTAATTTATTGAAAAAATAACACCCGCATATCTTAGTAATTTTTTGACGTGATCCATATGATTTACGTATAGAATGAATGAAATGGGCCCTAATACCGATCCCTGTGGAACACCTCTAATCAAGTTTCCAGTATCTTACTGAATGATTTTGGTTTTCTTTATATAGGAATAGTGAACTTTTTATTTGTTTTCGATTCTCTAAGAAACATGAGATGTTTCTAATATCAATTATAATTTTTTATGATTAACACAGTAGAACTTTCTACTCAAATTACAAAATATTGTGGAGGGGCACTCGCCTATATCAATAATATGTATTATTTCACGATAGACTGAAAGACATTGCTGTGGGGGTTGACATTACCGAACGAAAACCATGTTGTTTTTTGCTTATAACTTGAAACCTTTCCAGAAACAACCTTTGAAGGAGGGCATATTGAAAAAATTTATAAGCCATAGGGTTGTGTTACTTGTCGATAGTTTTCCAGCATAGTTGAATTTTATTTCTTGAAAAGAGGAACAACTTTTCCTATTTTTATTTTCTCTTGAAAGGCACCACACTCGAAGGACATATTGATTGAATATGTTAAAGGTTTGATAATAACATAGACAACAATCTTCCTTAGAAATGATGGAAATTCGTCTAGACTAGCTGAGCTCTTATTTTTCAATAATGAGTGAATATCGTTCTCTGTATATGAATATAGAAACAGTGTTATTGTTGAACTAATTTTTAGGTATAAAAAATCATTATCAGTCTTTTTTTCTATCAATTAAGTGGAGCCTTTATGAAAAAAATAATTGAACTCTTCTGCTATTATATCCGGAATTTCTACTACATGACCATCAATATTGAGGGATGTATTTTTATTTAATACAGTTTTTTTAGTTCATTAGTTTAATGTGTCACAAAGCACGTGTGTTGTTTTCTGTATTCTGAATGCGTGTCTTGAAATGTGTTTTACGTTTTTCTTCTAATAGAGCACTATGAATTTTGTTTGCTTCTTTATAAACAGTAATCAATGTTGGATGAGACCTCTGCAATACAAACAGATGTATCAATTTAAGGATAGAAGAAATAACCTTTTTTTGGGGGGGGGGGGGAGTCAATTCTAAGTCACTTTCTGAAGTTCTGGAATCGGAAACTAGCCAAAATCTAACTAAACATAAACTTCTAACATTCCAGTGTATAATAATAACACAATGAGCTGCTCATAGACATATTACACTGTACCTCATTGTTTAATCAAATACTGCTAGGAAGGAGCAGTTTTGTGGTACAGATGCAAACAATTTTTTTTCTCCTTTTATAAAAATGGAAGCGCTAGCTCAAAGAAAATGAAACAGGTAGTTTTCTTTCAAATATATCGAACACTGTTTATAATTGTTTCGATTTTGATACATCAATTGATTGTCCCATAAAATGCGCAACGTGTGTCGAGTCAAATTAATCATGATGGTAACCATCATTCCTCAAATTTTCTTTGCGAAGTGAAATTATAATTAAATTCCTAAATCGAAATTTAATTGACATCAACCCTCCTCACGTACTATTTATGAGCATTGCAGGCGAGTTTTCACTCTGAAGTAGCTCTCATGTCTAGAGTAATATTTGTTTTATTTTCATTATGTGCATTACATCAGATTATCCACTCACCTGTACTTCCTGTGACAGCGCCGACACCGAATTGATGTCCCCCTGATTGGAGTTTGGGCAATTTTCTTTGGCTCTGGTACGTCTACTTAGACTGCTACTGTCTATGGATCTTTCATCCGAGTTATTGCCCCAAGTGCTGTTGACGTGAATGAGAACAGGGTGATTGGACACTTTGTCAATTTGATCTAGATCATCGTCTGACTTGCTTATGCGGCAATCAAATGCAGTCTCGTAAACATGACGTTGTCGTGTCATATCGTCTAATCCATAGTCCTCGTAGGCAGTTATAGTCACTAGATTTGGCGGCATCGAAGTCCCATCTGGGTCGTGCCTAGAAAATATTTATTAACAATTGCCTTCAAAATAAGTAGTAACGGAACACCTACCTGAAATCGGTACTTTGAGTTTCAACACTGTTACTTTTCTTATACTTTGCGATTTCTATTGACCGTATCGTCTTTTCTTTTCCTTCATATGGATTATCTAAGCTAGAACTCTTGCGGAATCTCCTTGTACTCTTGGAGCGCCTGTTGGTGTTGACGTTTTTCAAGTCTTTTTCTCTATCCGGCCGGAGACTTTGATTTTTCTTATCTTTATCATTCAACGGTTTTGTTGGAGGAGAATTATGATCGGATGTTTTGTATTTGTAAATGTCTCCGTAGTAATACGGAGAATGGTGTCTTTTAACAGTAACCTCAACTTTGTTGGGAGATAGAACGTCCGGTGAAGGTAAAATTCCTTCGTTGACACTGTCGGGAGAATTTAAGACTAATACTTTCGGGTTGGAGGTTTCAAATGGTTCGAAGAAACCAAAGTCTTCATCAGAAGTTGGACCTGATGATTCTTCTGGAACAAATTCCGCAATCAAAAAATTTCAGCGAGATTTTTTATTTAAAAAAACACTATTAGGAAAAGTATTGCCAACAGTGCATATAAACAAGAAAGCACGAAACGTAATAGAATGCAACAAACTATGAAACCTTTTCAATCGCATACCACATAAAATTTAGTAAAATTAGGACAGATTCTTAGTTTTCAAAAATTTATGATAGCCTACGTGGGTAATAATGGCAATAAAATGTACTCTGCAGTTTGGATAACTTACGAATACAAAATTAAATTCACATAGTTAAGGAAATGTAATTCATTAATAGATTTTGAGCAATATTGAATAATGTTTCATTCAATAATGTTTCAATCGAGTAATTTGAACTACCAGAAGCTAAATTTGTTTTTACTAATTGATTATTCATGGAATATCTTTAGAGTCATGTGAATACTAGTTATCATGTGAAGTTTGTATGTAACCGTTTCAAATGATCATAATCTCAGTGAAAAATAAATAAATTAGAGGAATGTACCGATAACAAAAAAACCAACGAGAAACTTAATTTTCAGCCAAGACTTTTGTAGAATATATATGGCGAAGTCGCGCTGAAAACCAAAACAAAAGTTTTACTTATTAGAACAGTACATATTATCGTTTATCATATATAAATTAGGAATACTATCATATATCACTCCGAAAATTTGTCTATGAATTGCTAAAATTACATCACCTTTGACTTTTTAATATTTTAAGAAGTGAATGATTTTGGGTTTCTTAACTGAGTTTACATCGCAAAATTTATTACCTATTCAAAGATTATAAATTTATTCAAAATGATGAGTATAAATGACAAAATTGAAATAATCCTAATTCACGGTGAAAATAGAACAAATAGAGAAACAACATAAACGTTTATTCTGCGTCATACCGAACATTCGGTATGTCACACAACTGTAGGACGAATTTATAAATAATTTTTAGCCACGAGATCTGTGAAAATCAAATTTACCACAAAACATACTAAATGGGTAACTGAGAACGATGAATTACAACAAAATGTATTATTAGCAGTAACTGAGAATCTGAAAAGTAGTCTTGCTGCTGTATTATCCATAACAGGCGTGAATATTATTAAACCATAAATATCACAGGTAAATTTATACATACGTTGAAAGGAGATAACAATCAAAGATTTGAATTCTGAGCGTGGGTACAAGGAGCGATGAAGGAATATAGACAGTTTGACAAATAAGTGTTCTTTTCTGATAATGCATGTTTGACCTCAAATGGAGTAGTAAGTTCGCAAAATTGCCGGTGGTGGACCAACGAAAAACCAATATTCCTTTAAAACAAACGTCTGGTATGGCATTTTCAATAATGAATTAATTGCTCCATTCTTTTTTTGTGACAATATGAACAGTGAAATGTTCTTACATTTTTTTATGTTTGAGATAGAGCCAATTATTGATCAATTCTCACAGCACGAAATACAACGGCAATGGTTCCAACTTGACGGAGCGTCGTGTCATAGTATGACATTAAATAAAGAATATCTCGATGACAAATTTGAGAGTAAATGGATTGGTAGATACTCAATGAATCCATGGCCAGCAAGGTCTCCCGATCTCACTCCTTTACATTTTTTTTATGTGGGTATCTCAAGGAGAAGATATATTCTCGAAGATCATTTCAAAATATCGATGGATTAGACAATGTTATTAGGCAGTGTTGTGCCAGTATACAGAAATATTTTTCATAAAATATCAATAAAGAATTTTGTGCACGAACAATAAAATGTTTGGCGGTGGAAAGAACACATGTGGAAATTTAAGGATTAATGACTGATTATTCAGAGATCGTAAACTCACAGATTTGTTTAACTTAATAAAATTGTTCAGGACTAATTAATTCAGTTAATTATTTTTTGCCATGAATCATACTGATATAGTTATTATGGGCATACATACAGAGTGAAATATCAAATATGCACCAAAACACTAGTAAAAATTCAAACCATTTTCAACAAACATCGTTATACTAGTTCGAATAATAAATTGGACTAAATTTCGCATTGAAATATTATTATAGTAATATAAGGGAGGCGCCTGAGGTGTATATGAGATACTAGCACTTTTTATGAGGCTAGAACTATAAAAAATGGGTTTTATTGTTTTGTTGCGTAGGTGGCTGTGATTTCAAATCTGAATATTGTTTTCAAATGCAAACAACTTTTCTAATTTTTTTTTACTAATGTCGAAAATAAGAGAAGTTTAATCTTGATCAAAATTTCAATTTTTTGTTCTGCCCAGTACACCGTTCGAAAATTTAGAATTTTGACAACTTAAATCCAACTTTTTGCAATGCACCAATTTTTATAAATGATAACATTTTCTGACAAATAGATAATAAAAAAGTTTCCCATATAGTACAAAGTTTTTGAAACTGCATAATGATTTTTCAAATAGTTTGACTTTGAGATTTACACAGCACCGATAAAATGTTCTTGTAGAAAAATTTTGCCAAGAATTTAACATCAGTTCAATTCGAAATGATGGCAAGTCATCTGTTACGTTTTGAACAGATATTATAATAATACCTACACCCTCATAAATACACTTAGAGTTTACCCAAAGGCATGGCCTGTGCGGGTAGAGGACGGCTATTATTATAATTTTCCGTGGCGCTCCAAGGCGACTTAGTGATTTTTGGTTGCGGATTCACTTTTCAGCTGTAGGACAACCCGAAAGAGGAAGCATTAGACTCCAAGATTGGCATCTAGACAACTCACATTACACTTGCTTTTCGACAAAGCATGTGTGATTACGAAGGAATTGCCACTACCGTTTCAATCAAGAGTTCGATTTTAATCAGACAATAAGACATTTTTTGCAGGACTGGTTGTTGTCAATTTCGTAGATTAGGTCATACAAATATTCTACGATTACACAAAAAACATTTTTATGTACTATATGGCGAAGTCGCTATTTTTAGAAGTTCTTCACGGTGTTTATTAATGAGAATCTCTCATCGAATACACAAATGACATTTTGATATCTGCGATGTAGTTTTTTAATGAATACTCATTTCCTTGCATAGTTTCACAGGAGCAATTTCACAAGTAAACGTTTCGAAAGCGACAAACTAAAGGAAATCGTACAAAACCATACACTGATTGGTAGCAACTATCCAAAAACTCATATTTGTAACTATTAGAAAAAAGGGCAAAGTCACCAGTTGAACCGTCCAAAGACCATCCAATATCTCTCAGCGCCGTACTTCAATGAAAACAGTCCATTCACCGAATGTCTGCGTTTTATCGAATATTTCCCCATTTTCATTTCGCCGAATTGTCTCTGGGAATTAAAACAAATCATTTGCCTTTTATTCTCTTCCTTCCCCAATAAGTTATACTCATGAATTATAATACTCAAAATTCAAAGCTCTTCTCGCTGTGCCACGTCGAGAGTTGCTGAAACTCATAACTTTCAGGTACATAAAAGAAGTTTGCCGCATTAAAATATGCCGTTAAACCTCTTAAAAGTTCCGAATCTTTGTTTTCGACGGCACGGACAAGTGGCCGCGATAGAATAAAACCAGACGACTTTTGTAGATAACAGAAGATTGTATAAGAAACTAACTTACTATCTGAAAATCTCTTGGATTTCAGCCTGTTTATTTGCTGGAACGGAAGAACCATTGTTTGCGAATATATAATCGGAGTGTTTCCAAACCAGATTAAAATATATCATTCGATAACTTCGAATACTGGATTTCAATTAATTTGAGGAAAAATATGATTTATGACGATGACCATTTAGAGAATAGGTCATATAGACAGATATATTCTACGATTACAATAAACCGTTCTGACGTTGAAACTATGAATTTTTATCAAAATAATATGAAAACTCAGGAAAGGTTCCATTTCAAACCTGTCTCGGAAACTGAAATTTCAAGTATTATTAACTCCATCAAAACAAATGCATTAGGTCATGACGGACTGAATTTGAAAGTAATTTTGATGTGTTGTCCTCGAATAATTCCATTTATCACGAACATAATAAATACATGTCTGGATCGCGGAGTTTTTCCGAAACTCTGGAAGGAAGCCATAGTTTTACCTGTCCCAAAAATTAGCAATCCCTCAGAGATGAAAGATCTGAGACCGGTTAGTATATTGCCCACAATGTCTAAGGTACTCGAAAGAGCGGTAGAGAAGCAAGTTCGTGAATTTTTGCAACTGAATAATATTCTTCCTGAGCAACAATCAGGGTTTAGGCCAATGTATAGCTGTGAAACTGCACTTCTTTCTGTCACAGATGATATGCTAAGAGCTTCTGATGCTAATGAGATAACGATACTCACCCTATTAGATTACTCGAAGGCATTTGACACGCTGAATCATCAAATGTTATTGTGTATTCTTCATTAGATTGGCTTGGGTGAGAATGCAATGAGTTTTTTCAAAAACTATATTTCAAATCGACGTCAGCGTGTTCGAATTGCAGATAGTATGTCGGAACCTCTTTCTTTGTCATGTGGGATAGCACAGGGTTCAATTCTAGGACTACTGCTATACACAATATATACCTCAGATTTTGCCAATGTTGTGAAAAGTTGCAAAATTCACTTTTATGCTGACGATACTCAGCTCTACCACTCTTTCAAAGTGAGCGATTTGGGGACTGCAATTGATGAAATTAATTATGATATATCTCGTATTGTAGAGCAGTCTAAAAAACATTCATTGACAATCAACGGAAATAAAACAACAGTTATGTGTTTTGGAAGCAGACAGAACCTTTCCAAGACAATAAGCGACATTGAAGTTACTGTGGATGGCTATGGAATTAAATCAACAGATTGCGCGAAAAATCTAGGAATTGTCTTGGACAGTTCTCTCCGCTTCAAAAAATACATAACTAATTGTATCAGAGCAGGTTACGCTAATCTTAAAGTTATTTTTGGAAATCGTCAGGTACTGAACAAAAAAATAAAGACCATTCTCTGTGACTCACTAGTTCTTTCGAAACTAAATTATTGTGATTCTGTCTACGGACCTTGCATTGATACGATTGATCAGCGTAGAATACAGGTGCTCCAAAACTCTTGTTTGAGGCTCATATGTGGAATTCGTCGGCGTCAAAATATATCCCATAAACTTAAAGAAATATCATGGATTAATATGGCCAATCGTAGAAAAATGCATTCCCTCAATTTATTCCACAAAATAATTACTACTCAGAACCCATCTTACCTATACAACAAAATTCTGTTCCGTCATAACATTCATAACCTCAATACAAGACAACGGTTCAGACTGAATATACCAAAACACAGAAAAGAAATGTTCAAACGATCTTTCAGCTACCAAGTGGCTCATCTCTATAACTCATTGACGGACTCCTTAAAACATCTGTCCTTATATGCATTCAAAAGAAAAATACGTCAAATGATGATCTGGGACAATGTGATCATATTCTGTTTTTTTTCTTCTCTCCATTAATACGCAATGTTTTTTTTTTCCTCTCCTTCGTTCGAAACAATTATATAATTAATTTTGTTGAAGGAGGAACTATTTAGAAATGTATAGGTTAATTAGTATGGTTTTGTTGAATGTTAGATATATACTATATATTACTGTATTAGTTTTTTATGTATATATATGTGTGTGTATATGTGTATATATATATATATATATATGTATGTATATGTGTGTCTATATATATATATATATTTTTAAGGTTAGGTTGAAAAACAGAGGAAGCGGTGTGTACCTACCTACACATCGCAACCAGCTGACACCTCGCCTTTTTCCATTATATAATTTTTATACTCCAAAATTGTTATGTTTACCCAGATGGAAATAAAGACCTATTATTATTATTATTATATATAATATCGCGAAGTCGCCAATTTCAGCCAGCCAGTGGAAATTAGATATAAGTTTTCTTTTTGTATTTCATCATGAATTTCTACAAAATGAAAAGATCATCATTCGACCAAGATGAATCATCATTCTGATACTATCTGCAAATGTGAAAAATTATCAGCAGAAAGCTGTTTTGAAATTCAACCCAAAGTTTCAAAGAGAAAGGCCAATTATTTTAGCTTCAAAATTGAAAATGACGAAAAATAGCAAAACAATGCAAACTTTCACAAATGTGAAAAATTAAACTATAAAAACTTGCGCTCTCCTACAAGGTTGGCAACATGGTTAAAAATGTAAACTATAAACAATTCTGGTTATTTTGCATTATTTCCATAATCAATTCAGGTTGCAAACAAATTTTGTTAGTGTGAACTAAACAAAAAAATATGTTACTATAATGCGTACGTTTTTTGAGTTGGTCGGAAATGTATGTAGTAATTTCTCAGAAAATATGTAAAATTTGCCGACCATCACAGATTTCAGGAACTTTGTCAAATAAAAAAATAGTTATTTATGCAACAAGTGCAAAAAGTGATGGTTTATTGCACTCGACGTGAAATTGTCCGACGAGGCCGTTAGGCCGAGTTGGACGTCGAGTGCAATAAACAATTTTTGCACGAGTTGCATACAACATTTTTTCTACGTTCATGCAAAAAGCAAAAAATTATTATTGAGGTGCGGCACTAGGTGTAGGAAAATGAAAAGCGCAACTTGAATACTTTATTATTAATATCGATTTGCATTGAAACAGGAACTAATACGTTACGAACAATTTTACTCAAACTTTATTTTTACCCTCAATGTTGAAAGTGAATGAACAATTGGTGCAATTTTCAATATGAATATTTCGTAGTGAAGTACCTATTGCCAATCTCACAGAATATCTGCTAAATATGTAGTAGGTTTGAACGTTTATGTTTGTCATGATGACAACACGTTGAAGTAGAATGACAGATGAGTGCAATAAAAACTTTATTGCACTAGTGCAATAAAGAACTTCTTTTTCCACTGAATATAGTTCAATAAAGTTTTGCTTTTTGCATGAATGTAGAAAAAAACTATTTTGCGTTTCTTCACTCTTTTCAAATTTTTCAAAGTTCCCGAAATCTGTGGTGGTGGCAAATATAGTGTTTTCTGGGAAATTACTCCCTACGTTCCCGACCAATACAAAAAACCTCTGCATTATTTCCATAGTCAATTCAGGTTGCAATCAATTTTTTTTATTGTACAATAAACAAAAAAAAGCGTTGCTGTCATTGGCGGAGGTGGCAAAGTTTCGGTGAGACTCATGACATAGAATTAGATAGATAGATAAATGGACGTTGTTGTCTAAAATGTATTACATTTTGTCGAGAAAGTGTGTCATGTCTAAAATTATTTGTATATCAATAAAATAATAAAATTATAATAAAAAGTATGCAATAAGTCATTAAAAGAAAAAAACATGAAAGAGACGAAGCATTAGCAAACACCATCACACTAACAAAAAGTTCTGAAATATCGTAATATAAAACGTAATATATACTGCACATACTAGAATGACTAGAATTTATATTCAAAATACTCTCCCTAACTGTAAAAGCCATTTCCTATTAAAAAGTTTCTTACCGATTTTCTAAATTACTTATTTCCATCTATTTCTGTTATTTGTTTCGGCATATTATGTACCTGTCAACTTCTATATAGATTAGTGAATGCCTTGTCAAAGATAAGGTGGGGAGTGGAAGAGCAAGTTTTTTATCACCACGAGTCTGTCTTTCGGTATGATTCAAAAACTTGTCTTTATGTTTGTAAAGCAAGCAGACAGTCTATAAAATGTGCCTCAAATATTAGATTATTGTCAATATATATATACCGAGGAATTTGGTAATAGATTCTCAATCATCCGACTTCCTAATGTGACCTGCTCCAAATCCCACTCAAATGACACCAGATTTGTTTTCGAAACATTTAATGATAGCATATTTGAGTCACACCAGTTTTTTATTTTATCTAAATCTGAGTGGATGTATCGAGTCAAAGAAGCGGGGTCTTCATTATGCCAAAGTATCGTGGTGTCATCAGCAAACAAGGTGAATGCTCCAGTTATATCGAATTTAGCCATATCGTTAATATAAAGAAGAATTAAAATTGAGCACAATACTGACCCCTTGGGAACCCCGCGAATAATTTTTCCACTTTCAGTACTTCTATGGTTCAACCATATTTTCAGATTTCTACCAGTTAGATATGACCTGAACCATTCTAAGGCTGTTCCACGGATTCCATAATGAGAGAGTTTCTGCAAGAGGAGTTCATGATCCACACAATCAAATGCCTCAGAAAGGTCCAGAAGCACTGCCGCAGCCACTTCCTTAACGACGAGAGAAACGTTTCTCTGCGTTTGACACTCTTTTAGATTTTTTTCGGGCTAGTTATTACTCAAAGTATTAATCAATAGTTTATTTACTCGGATGCCAAACTTGGAAATGGTAGCAAAATTTGGGAACGATAAAAGATGGTATTTTATTTATTTTCGTCATTTTGCGACTCTTTTGCCTTTTTTCTCCACAAAATAATAAAAAATGTTTATAATTTACATTTTCAAAAATGTTGCCGGACTTTGTACGAGGCCGCATATTTTTATAGTTTCATTTTGTGAAAGTTTGCAGTGTTTTGCTATTTTTTTCCATTTTTGCTAAAGCGATTGGCCTAAGAGGTGCAACAATAATCGTTTGTAAATTCGTTCTCGCTTTTATTCAATGCTGTTGTTCAAATCATAAAGTGCTACATGCTGTTGCAACCCACAGATTCCTAGTTGGGGACCAATATTCTTTATGCATTTTGTATATATTTGCATTTAAAATTTTCAATTTGATTGTTCATTATATTTCGGTCTTACTGTACACCATCTTAAATTGAATATTCAGTTTACCAGCTGTTTAATTTCACGACATTATTTGAATAAGCTTATGCTATCATAACGTCAAAAACATCACTTTCTTGCATTTTCTTCTCCATTTCGATATGAAATGCACAAAACAAGCGAAAAAAGAGAAAAACGAATTGACTGCTAAACAATCTGTGTAGAAGGAACTTATTCATGAACAAGACATTCGAATCAGTTATATTGCAAACTTTTTCAATTGATATACAAGTTTGGATGCTATTTTTGATTGAGTATTGAATGAAAAACACAAATTTTTATCATAAAAGAAGGGTATAAAAATTACATCAATCCCATGAATAGGAAAATGTTGCATCAAGAATGGCCATGCTGAAATAATTTTCAAAGGAATCCATGTTATGATTTCTTGTCTGACAGAAAGGGCACCCTGGAGAAAAACAATGTATAGAACTTATTTCACTCATCTGAAATTTCACATCAAAATCCACAAACCATTCCTACGCTAAGACAAGATATGAGCGATCAACATAAAGAACAAATTTGTCTAAAAGTTCAACAGATCAAAATGTCGTCTAATTTCAGACACCACCTGTAATTTAGTTTATTACAGAACAGCTTTCGCCACTATAGGACCCTCTCTCGTGCAATACACTCAAATGGTGTGGTATTTGGGATATACCGTCGCGTAACCCAAAGCATCATTTACAAGAGCCATCCATCAGCGCGGGGATAAAACAGAGTAGCATTTTTCACTCGTTTTTCAGCAAACTTATTTTTCGTCAGAGCCTATCGTGTTTCTGACTGCTGGTTTTTATGTAGATTGACGCTAAAACATTTACTCGATTAAAACTGGATGGTTCAGTCACTCTGTTTATTGCCAGCTCAGTCTTATTAATTGTTAGTTGAAACAGTTTCCGTTGAAATTTGAAACATACCAGATTAGAACATCCAATATGGTGGTGGTGGAAAGAATAATAAACAAGTCCAATGACTTCGATGGCCTAGTTGAAGTAAATGAAGGCTAAAGTAACTATGTTCCTTAGTAATGAATATAATCTTTTTTATACATACTTCTCCAACTTCCTATTATTAACTTTGGAACTGGTTCTCTCTAGAAACGCTTGGCCTATTCTTTTTTTTAGCTCAAACTCATTATTTGTAAATACAATATTTTTCTGAAAAATATGAAGCTACTTCAAGGAGATTATTTCCTCAGTTCTATTGCATATTTTGCGAAAAAACCACGTTTCAGATTTTGACTGATTTTACATTTTTATCTGCTGGTTTCTACCAGATGGAAAATCCTGACATATTCACATAAAATTGTGAGAACCAAGTGGATGTACACGTCTATAGTGAGACTGACCATCACTTACGGAAGAGTGGTCTGGGGCTGCAGAACTAATCTAGCTAGACAAGGGCAAATCTATCGGAAATCCAAAAACAGGCCTGTGTATGCATATCAGGTGTAATGAGAACGTGCCAAACGGCCGAGATGGAAGAAATCCTGAGCCTTACACCCCTCCATATAGTAGTAAGGAGTGATAAAGATAATATATAGAATGACGAGATAGGGAACCAACAAATGCAAGTTTCGACTCCTCCCTGGAAATCAGCAAACCTAGCATATGCCCCAAGATGAGATGACAAAATTTTAGCTTTGTGAAAGAATTCAAACCATAAAAATGAGTAGCAAAAGTGAATGGGACAAAGACACCACCCCAAGAAGAGAAGTGACTGGAATAGGAGTATATGGGCCTGGAACCAAATATTCCGAAAGTCTAGGCAAATCCACAAGTATTTTCCAAGCGGAAATCTACGCCATATGAAAATGCGTCAAGTTCAAAATAGAAAGAAATGCTTGCGGACAAGAGATTATCATCATGTCAGGTAGCCAAGCAGCCATTACTGTCCTGAACTCCCATGTAATCAATTTCAAGATGGTTTGGAAGTGTCTAGAGAAACTAAATGGACCAGATAAGAACAACACTGTTACCCTCCTATGGGTTCCAGGACACACTGGATTGGAGGGTAATGAAATAGCAGACGTTTTGGCAAAAGGGGACTAAAACGGCATTTCTGAGACCTACACACTTCTGCGGAAAAAGTACCAGCACAATACTTCATGAACTTGAGTAAGGAATACATAACAAAAAACCCAATACTGGATAGAATCAAAAGGAATGAGATAGGCCAAGATACTACTGGGAAACTACAACCAGAAGAGATCAAATGACAGCACCAGCAAGAGTAAAAACAAGCTAGGAATACTAAAGGGAATCCTAATAGGGCACTGCCGGTTGAGAGGACACCTTAAGAAACTCGGATTAGTAGAAGAAGAATGTAGATTTTGGATTAACTTGCAAAATCCGAGGGTTGGATACCTCGGAGTATATCGAATAGAAGAGGGAGATCTACTCAACCTGAAGCCATCCTATATCCTGAACTTTTTGAAAGCATAGGACTGGAGGAAAAGAGACATCCTTAAAGGTTGAGCAGCATAAGGGAACACAATAGATCTTATAGATCGCAGTGTATTGATACCCCCACTAAACAGAACAGAAGAGAAAGGAAGTATCAATTTGTAATTTTCTTGAATTTCTGAATGCCGGATGCCTCTGGAAACACCTCCCTAGGCAACGAATTCCAAAGCTTTGCCGTTTATTGAAAGAAAATTCTCCAAAGTGACGAACGAGTGGTGTGAAAACTGATCTCGTTGAGTCAATTTCGATGAGATTGCTAACGGTGACATGACTCAGCGGTGTTCTAGAGAAGCGAAGGAGTTTCAGAACGATACTTTACCGAAGAGACGAAAGTCTTTTTTTATAGAATCTAAAAGATGTAGGGTATAGTATGTATGAGCAGCAGTCCATACTTATATGGGTACATTTTTTCAAGAGACAACGAGTAATTGTCTCATAGATTCTGAACACTTGACAGGAAGTGAAAAGCTCTTGACATAACAGAAAACTATGTTTTTTGGATGCACTTTTGGAAATGATGTGGTTTTCTGGTGCATTTATATGTAGAGTGTCACATTATACTCCATGATCCTTTCCATTCAAGAGAACCAGAGTGTTGTTTATGATTTAATCGTTATCAGCCGGTTCAAAATTATTGCTAAGGCAAGAGTTATTTTTCAAACATATGTACAATAAGAACACTAGCTTGATTGACTTGATTTGGTAAAAGTTCATGTTCACCAAGAAAGGAATAAAATGCTTTCATCTATTTTACTCGGATATTCTTATAATTTGTGACTAGTTTCGTCGATTATTACTAGTTATGAAGATGATGTTATATTCGAAACTAGTCACAAATTACAATAGTATGAGTGGAAAATAGACAAAAGCGTTTTATTATATTCCTTGTGAGCAATAAGAACAATTTATTCTCACTCATCTAATTGTGATTCATTCATTGTTCCACTGCATAGACGTTGATGCCGTTGAATAATCAATCATAAAGATATATTCTAGAATCACGTAATATTTCAAAATAATTTAGTAGTGAAGAAGAATTGGCAAAGTAACCAGAAAAACCATTTAATACCAACTCGAACAATTTTTAAATTAGTCTTGACTTAAAAAGGTATCTACTCTCCGTTGTCTGCACAAGCGACTATTACAAATCATTTATTCAATGAGGAAAACTTCAGAATATAAAGAGCACATTAATAAAATTTTACTGAATAAAGCGACACTCGAATTTTTGGCGAAGTCGACAGTAAAACTATGATTACTATTTTGTCTGGATGTGTGCATTGTTTCATAGAATAAAGATTTCCTGGATTATATATAGAAGATATAAAAAGATTTGTGGACATTTACATGATACTCTTTTATCCTGGTAACAAAAAGAAGAAGAATCACAAGAAGGAAAACACTTCAATTATTTAGAATGCGATTATGAAAATCCTCACAAATTCCAATACTTTTCATTTTGAAATTCAAACGTTACGTTAATGAACAGAAATAGTTGCATACTAAATTGAAAGCAAGTTATTTGGAAATTTTCGCATAAAGCACTTGAAGATGTAATAACCTCAGCAGAGGGGAACTCTCTTCCGCGACTAATTTTAAATATTTGGGATTTTTCCTCGGCCTTCAATACTTGGGAACGAGAGATTTTCACTTAATAAAATATAATTTCGTTTCCTCCTCGAGAAGATGGGGAAACAATCTAACTTTTTGAGAGCTCATGAGTTCGAAGGAGTGTTGCAAAACTTGGTTTTCCCTACTTTAACAAGCTAAAACGCATTATCTTGTCTGAAATCGAAAACATCCCTAATAATCTACTGTGCCAATAATTCAGCAAATAGCTTTTCATTCGAAATAGCTTTTTTACTAGATGAAAATGTATTTTTTATTACGTGAAAGACACTCCGTTCGGATAACTTCAGTGGTGTACAGAGTGCTTAAAAAATTATCAACGCAAGATGCATTGCATTCGAGATCAAGAAAGTATAGTTCATGAATAATTTTTGTTATTCAAGGAATATACAATAGAAAATATCACCTATCGACTACGGTAACTCTATAAGTTTCATACATACATACTCACCAGTGGTATATGGTTGAGAATATTCCTTGTCAGGGCTCGTTAAATATTTTTGATCATCTTCTGGGTCTGGATCCAGATGCTGTCTTGAGTCTCTTGGAGTCGAATAAGTATCTAGAACCTCAACCTAGAAGGATGACGAAATTCATCGATATATAACTGCTGCAAGGTAACAAGCCATTCCTATTCATTATTTTAGATGAAATATCGATTTTTTTGTAATATTTGAAACTGGTTGTAATTGTGAACTAAGTTCTGAGTTGAATAGAAGAGCAGAACTTCGTATATTTTGGTATACTGAGTGTCTGAACGTCGATCCGTGAATTCTTTCACAAGCTGTGAAAGCTTTTCATTATAACCACGATAATTTCATATCGATACTTCCGAAAAATAAAAGACGTCTATTATATTGATGAGTTCAGAAGCGAATAAAACCTATTGTTTATCACCATTTCAAATTGGCGTAGTTGAACTGTTTGCTGAAGATACGGCCAATCACTGTTTTATTGCCTTTGGAGCTATAAAACTGTTATTCGCAGAAAAGTGCTATTTACTCGCGAGTGTAGGGAAATATACCAGTGGGTAGAAGCAAACATTTATTCGACAACTAAACTACATGCGAAGTTTTTACAATGTGTAATAAAATTATATATGACAATATGTATCTACTAGCTATGTTCTATGATTGAAATACCAAGTTTGACGGTTTCAAAAACAAGTCCTTCGCCATTTATCATTACAGCGGATAAGAATAAAAGATAAAAACAGAGAAGATGGACCAAATAGCCTGGCCGTAATACTTCTAGCGTTCCAACAAAGATAAGGGCGTTTCACTCGTCCTTTATTCCATTCATCACAAGTCATTAGACATAATATGTTCGAAATTTGATGACCCTTGGAAGTGGGTATTCGCGACACGTACGAAGCTTTATAAGAAAAGGCCATTCATAATCGTTCTTCAATTATAGCTGCTTCTGCTTATGAGTTTTTCGTTGAACTGAGCAGAAATATAATCGGTAATGACCTTACTTTTATCAATACTTTTTCCGAATGTAATGTAGTACAAAAAATGTATCTAATCCGTCCTGAATAGTTTTTGTGAGCATAGGATAGGAGTTTCCAAAACGCGCCCTAAGCTGACAAATGTGCTTGGAATACGCAACTGGATGGCGAATGCACCCGATAATATATACGTACATTTGTGTAGGAATTTCAATTAGCGTGAGTTAGGGGAGGATATTCACCAAAAATTCTACTTAACGAGGTTTCACTTGCATTCGAAGTAGACTTTGGCGATCCACATTGATTTAACTGTTGAGGATTAAACACGATTCCTTGATTATGTTGGTCGAGTATAACTCAGACTCGTTAAGGTGCACATTTCCCTTGGCGTGACACCATTTGCTTGCATGTTGAGCAATTTTCAGACGATCTGCAATTCGTTTATTCCACACGGTAGCGAAAATAAACAATCCAAAATGTACGAAAGATAAAAATAGACCAGACCAGTTATTGATCCATTTTGTTTCATTCCAGTAATGATTAATGGTTTTTGGAAGCCAAAATTTTTTTTGGAAAAAAAATCACACGCAGGCAATAAAGGACTTTACACTAGATACATGCAATCATATGGGTCACCAGATTTTTTTTATTGCCAGATATGTCATTCAAGTGATCAAGCGAAGTAACTTTCATTCATAGACCTTTTTCGGGCTCTACAGGGTGACCTAGAAAAAAGCGTCTAACACGTATCATGAAATTAGGTCTACGAATTTCCTTTTCATTTTCCGATATGATGATCTTCAGACAAATCTGAATGACCTTTTGAAAAAAATTCTTTAGTATAGCTACAGCGCAAGCGAAAAAAAGCGTTGGATATCGAACACCTATCATATGAAACGCATTAATTTTTGTGATGTTCTATGAAAAATATACATATTACCCCCCTAATGGAGATTATACCATTTTTTTGTTTTTTGTTTGGTAGCTTCAGGAACTTCATGGTTAGCTCATTTATATCGTAGTTGAAATTGTTCATTTTAGAACCGAGCCATGTATTTGTTATGGATCTTCTACACAACGTTAGTTTCCATACGATGATTCAGTTGAACTAGAAGAAGAGAATGACTGACGTGCAAAAAAATTAATAACCCTTTTAATGCAGATTTACGTGCAAAAAATTAATAAACCTTTTAATGCAGATTTTCGAATAATGATATAAATTCCCTAAAAAAGAGTGATTATCTTGATTAACACTCTAGCAGATCCATAGAAGACCAATGAAATGTATGTGGGGATACAGATTTTACCAACGAAGAAAACATTCCCTGATACACAAAATAATATTCAAAATTTTATTTCGACAGCATATCACATCAAAAATTCAATACAAAACCGCACATAGACAGAACTTCCCATAACAGATGTCCGAAGTTATTTTTGGCTTACTCTGTAGACATACAAAAAAGTTTTTCTAAAAATGACAATAAGCTTTCTCTGAAGAATATCATATCCAGAAATGAGAAAAAAATTCGCACGTGCAGACAGAATTTCATGATGGGATGATATACATTCGACGTTTTTTGTACCTTACCTGTAGAGTCACAAAAAAGTTCTAAAAACAAAATTTGCTTCTCTTGATCGCTAAAATGATAAATCTGACGACCCAAAGGATGTACTTTATCTCAGTAAAAATCATTTAAGGGTAATTTCATCATCCAACATTTTAAGATAAACTATTTCAATATTTGTTCATATTTCACACATATTGTTTCGAACGTGAGAGATCACAAATTTCAATATGTTACTTACTTTTTCATCGTTAGGACTCGACAAATTCCAGTCATTAAAAGTATTGCGATTGGGGTTTGGAACAGCTATGCTGTTTGGTCGTTTTTTGGCTAAATGATCCACAGGGAGACTGTAGTCCTCGCAGAGGGATATCTGCAATAGAAATGAAATATAACTACGGTGACTACGTTTTTGTAACAGGTCAAATAAAATTTTGCACAAGAATTACTTTGAAATTATGAGAACACATAGAGTTTTTAGCACACACAATACAGGAATATACAAAATGCACCAATCAATTCAACAAAGTAGATTCCAGGACGATATTTTTAAATGATCTGTACTCATACAGAGCTGTCAAATCATATCATAGAAAAAGGAACGAATCAAAGATCCATGAAAATTTTCAGAAAACGTAAGCCAAACCTTAAGCCCACTATTAGTTTTATAACCCTATTAATAATAATCTACTGTTATTAAGATTGTTATTTTGATTAGACCGGCCCCGGTGGAACGACCTAAGTTTCTCAGGAACGGCTTATACCGACTTGACAAAATTAATAATAATGATTAATTTGAACCGACCCAGGAAATTTGCAGTACCAACGTAATATACGTTTATGCAAATGAACACCAACCCTTACCGCAAATGCAAGAAATCAATCAAGATATAATACTTCATTTGTGAGCACGTTGAAAACACAAATGAGGTAAATCTCAAATGTTTGTCCACTGATATTCCTGGTTCACTCGATTTTTCCAATTACCCCAACCCTCATAAATGATGCACTTTCCCTAAGTGTCTCATTCACGTTTTATCAAATAATACAGGACAAACAACTTGATGAATGCCGATGGAAGATGAGAGTGTCGATCTTCTTCAATAAACCCGACGAATATTTCCGGAACTAATACGATCAATCATAGTAGGTCACGAGAAATATATCAAAGTTTCATTTATCACAATGTAGCTTGTCTCGCCGAGCAAACATCTGAAATACTTTGATAAATAATAACGGTGACAACAGGCGGATGAAAAACAAGCAAGGGTTTGTATTTTAGCTTGTAGGAAATGAAGACCACTAGTCATTCTGGTGGTGACATGTTCATTAGCAGAAAAGGGAGAGAACGGTTGCCGAAACAGGTCTCACACTGATTTTGCTTATTTATTTATAACTTGGTGCGTCTGCTTGTGAAATAAATGTTCAACTTCTGATTAAGTTGAATTGCTGAATTTTTACTCCCAATTGGATTTGATCAATCCACTGTATAAAAAGGCACTTTGCTGGGAATCGGAATTGTCTTCCCTGTATTACACCCATACTCGTAATTTTATCGCCAGTTTCACACAAAAAGGGATTCCTCTCTTAGGAAATATTTTGTTTTAATCTTTTCAGTGTCAAATTAATTGTCGCATTCAATAATTTTGGTTGTTTGGGCCAATTAATTTTTAGTGACTGTGACTGACATTCCATTCTCTTCTTTCTTAATTTCCTCTAGCATTTGTAACACTATTTCTCTGGGTTTTGTAACAGGGACAATGTTGTTAGAAGAAACAATGACTGACATTCCTCTTGTTCATACCTTTCTTTATTGAATTTTCGCAACACACAGTGTAATTCAGAAATATGTGTCTATGTCCATTTTACTTTGAAATGAGACCTTAATTTTTTCCTTTTGGTTGGTTCAGTTCCTATTTCATATTTCTCATGGACGTAAAAAAAATTAACTAGTCTTACGACGGTAAGTACCTACTGCTTCAATTAGCTTCGACTCTTTTTATTTGAATCGATGCAGCCGATAGGTACTTGATGAAAATCCGTGTTAACAATTATGACAAAAACTTCAATGTTGATTTTCATGAAATTTTGATTCACAGAAGTATATTTCTGCTTGAAGAAGCCATTGTATTGGCGAAACATATGTAGCGGTTTTGTAAACCAAAATTCTGTGAAAATCAACATTAAAGTTTTATCATAAACTGTTTTCACTGAATTTTCATGGAATTATTTTGTGATTCTGCTTCTATTTTCGAATTCAAGTTCTTCAATGTCATTGCTAAACCATCCTCTTTCCATTTCATTTTTTAGTTATTTCTTTTCCTTTCTTGCGTTTTTGTATTCTTGTCTATTATAATTGTCACTTTCTTCATCCTTCGTTAAAATAAAATTTCTGCAGCCGTCTCAAAAATAAAATTTTCGGTATGATTTATTAGATTTACACAAATGCTGCTAAAGTAGCTATTTTCTAGACGATTTTTTTCACTTTCAAAACGATTTCTTTACTTTCGGCTTTGACAGTAACATGAACCTTTGTATTTTATTATTTTATTATGACAGCGCTTGTTAACATGTGTGTGTTTTCGCTTTTAAACACAAGAAATGGAACTCAGTAGCGAAAGTGAGGCTGAAATGATTCCACATGAGATTAGTGAATCTGCTAAAGCAGCTACTTATGAATAATTGCAGGTGAAGTCAAGAGAGAGGTATGAATAGGTCTACAATTCATTTCAAAAAGGAGGAAATGATAAAAATGTGCATACTATTAATAAACGATTCTTGCATATTTGGAGAAAAAATCTAAATTCTTAAAGCCATCAAGCCTCTGGAGCAATTACTCAATGCTCAAGTCCACAATTCATATTGAAAATAATATAGATATAAGCAGCTATCCCAAAGTTATTGCTTTTCTTGAAAGAAAATCCATTTGCTATAAACCAAAAAAATTAAAAGTATTGAATAAAGAAGAAATAGATCACTTCTCATCGGAAGCTGGAGATAATATTCACCACATTTAATTTTAGGTTGCATTCATTATTTGTTTTGGCAGGCGCTTGTAGTTGTGAAGAGCTTTGTAAAATGAATTTGGATGATATAGAAGATAAGACAACCGTGTTAATGATTAAAATTCTTAATACTAAAACGAATATGGTAAGAACCTTTGTCGTCATTGGAAAAAATTATATTTCTTTATACAAAAAATATTTATCATTACGTCAAGCAAACACACCACATCAAAGATATTTTTTTATGATAAAAACGGAAAATGTACTATACAGCCTATTAGTATTCACACTTTTGGGAAAATTTCCTGCACAATTGCTGAATTTCTTAAATTACCGAATCCCAAAGAATACACCAGGCACTGTTTAGGCAGGAGCTCAGCCATTTTACTCGCTGAAAATGGTGTAGTATAACCAACTTGAAGAGACACGGAGGATGGAAATCAACCAATGTTGCAGAGGGATATGTAGAAAATTCTTTAAGAAACAAAATTCACGTAGCTTCACAGATTGAATAGAGCTGTAACGAAATTAATATCTCGAACTAGTACAATTACTAATGGAAAAATATAGTACGTAAAACGATCCAAACGGTACTCGCTCATCCCGTGAAATATAATTTCGGAACTTGTTACGGAAATTACTGTTTTTCGATTTATGTAAATAATTTTTTTATTGAATCTAACCTCAAAAAGTACCTCAATTACTTCGTTCGTGTTCTCTTATTGATGCCAAATCCACACAGTACGATTATAAAAAGTACAACTCGAACCCATACCGACAGTATAAGATTTTATGTTTTAAATTAGAATAATTACAAGCAAGAACTAGAGAAATTTTTTAATGTATTCGACGAGTAAATCTTTGTGGGAGAAAATGAGAAAAACAGATGAGACGACAAGCTGATATACCGGCATCATAAAAATGTTACTACAGTCATTGAAAGTGGCGTTGAAAGAGGAGGAACACGAAAAGAATATAAAAAGCAAACAAGAATATACATTACAAAGAACTTACGTTGACATAAAATAAGGGTGGCTCATATCACGGAAAATTTCACGACAAATTTGCAGGATCCTCCGAAATCCACCGAGAATATCTAACTTTTTTTATTGATCCATAAAAATGATTTCATTACTGCAAGATTTTTCCAACTGAATCAAATAAACAAAGCGCAATACCTTTGATAAAAATTTTCATACAGAATTCCTTTTTTGTTTCAACACCAACGATTTACGGGAAGTCTCAAAGGGGGCTCTTTTAAGCGTGGAATAAAGCAAGTACCCTACTACTAATAAAAATTATATTGCATACTTCAAACTGAAAAAGCGGTGACTTATTGTACTTTGAATAATATTTAATGAACGTTTTGTATTAACGATTTTCCAAATAAGGTGATGGAGGCATCGCGTAAAAGCTTTAAATGGTTTTTACACTGAAGAGGGAACATTAGAGCGGTTAACAGTGGCGTTCGCGCGGAGCTAGTAGAGGGAAATATCGATTTCCCGTTTTTCCGATTTATTCCATCCACTCAATTGGATATTTGTTTGATTGCTCTCTCCTGACTGCATACTTACGAGCAACCCCCAGAAATCTTCAGGAGACGACTGTCTTACCTTTCAAAGTGTGATCCCAAGAATTGTTGGAATCAAGTAAAAACCATTTTATTTCCAGTAATGCCACAAGGAGGACTATTAGGCAGGTATCTGACAGAAAATAATTACTTTCCCAGCTGATATCGCAACGGAAGTGGAATGGCAAGTGAAATACGTATCAGAAATATTTCTCAGAAATATTTCTCAAGAAGGAGGCTCTTATTCTGACTGCTCTTTGTAATCGAACAAAAAAAAATTAATGTGAGGTTTTAATAACACACCCGAAAAAATATAATGTAAATATCCAGTAACTATCTACTTAGATGATGCATCTAACACTTTTTTTCATCTAACTAAAAGTTACTATTTCTTATATCTTTTATAATCTTCCAAAGTATTGTGGTGAAACAAGTGGGTCGTGGTGATAGCTGAGATGACAGGAAAATAAAAGCACACCTTGTACATCGGCTCTGCGGCAATATATTTTTATCTATGGGTGTTAATAGATTTCGTAATGACAAAACCAGATTTTGTTTCTAAAAAGAGTTTTACATTTATAATAACAAAACGAGCTCATGTTAACTAATTTCGGTAAATAATAACTCACCTAAAAAGAGTGACCAAACTCGTAATTACATTTATTTCACAAATGAATGTGAAAATTGTCGATTTCAGAGTTCACCTCAAGAGATGCGTTGTATCGATTTATCACTTTACAATCTCAGCGAGAGTGCCTCGACAAATTTCTACTCAAAAACCGATCAGCCGAATCAACAAAAACTTTTACAGCCAACTAGAAAAACCAAGGTGGTACTCGCACGATACTTCTGATCAAATAGTAGGACAAATATATGCAACCAACGTTGCCTTATTTCTGAATGAGTCATTTTTACACTTAAATTATCCAGGAATACGTTTAAGGAAAAAATGTTATCCCACAATATAGCAGTGCACCAAAAATGCACACAAAATGTGAACTAGGGGCAAACAAAGCAGAATATTACGGATATATTACATAATAATTTCAACTACTAGTCTGAACATTCGGGTTTCAGTACAGTATTCTTGAAAAAGTTATTGTGGCAGTATTTACCATAATTTCTATCTATCTATCTATCTTCCGTATTCATTTCTTGTTCTGGAAGGAACTTAACGTCGATAGAGATAGAAACCTCACTTTATTTTAATGTAACATTCTTTGAATTTGATGAGACGAAAGAAGTAACGAAGACATTTGCTCTCAGTTGTAGGCTAGCAGTTATTCAAATCAAATGATATTTCGAACTCATCATGAAATGAACCACTCAAGAAGTCTTATCCATATAGTAAGGCATTTCAGCTGTTTGAACGTGAACGAATGAGTGAATAAATGAACACTTAGGAATCGTTTTTCAACGGCAAACTCATGTCTAGGAGCCTAGGAAGGTATAGGTCGACCAAACTAGGTCTGCTTCTGAATATTGGATGCGTACTAGACCAAACCAATAGTTCTTTCTATATTTATTTTGTTATGAAGGAAGGTAGTCGATCTCTGATACTTGAGACACATCTATCTTGGTCAACCGACCTTCAATAAATGTTACTCATTTACATCTTCTTTTCCTTGGTCTCACAATGTTCTGTATGAAATATGAAAAGTTAGTGACAATACTGAATGAATACAATATTGGAGTGTTAACAATTTCTTAATTTTACAGTCAATTCTATATCCATCAACTCTTTATCATAAAAGTGTCTTACATAGCATAAACACGTACGATAACTGTAATACCAAAAGTACTTCCGTTACATCAGAGAGTACCTTATATCCGTATACAAGATAAACGTATTTCAGGTATCCCAGGAGTATGGATGCAGAAAGTATCTTAGATACCAAAATTATCAACGATTCATCTGAAATTAGCTCAGATATATTTCCTATATACATCATTGAGTAAGTAATATTGTGAGATACGTTTTTTATTCACGTACATAAGTACCTTCAAATGCTATTCGATATGGTATTTTACATAAATCCATAGTTACTTTATGTAAGAATTTATCCCGCCCCTGTCTCTTGGCCACTCCACCACTGTGTACGCTTGGGGGCGCGCACTATAAGCGGCCGACATCATAGTAGCTTTCAATGTTGTGGCTTAGGCCAGCCTTTGTACTCGAAATGATCTATGGCATTCATTTTGGATCTCCGCAAGCAACATGTTATGGCATTTTCACTTGAAATCCCTTACTGCTCGAACATTTATGTCGTATTCATGAAATCTATTATCAAGATTTTAGTAATGTATTATACTGATGATTTAATTATTTTCCATTGCCTTGTGGCTGTCTTTAGGATATTGAATTATTACCTTCGAACGTCATTTCGAAAGACCTTTTTTATAGCGTCATATTTTTTTTTGAAGTAGAACGAGACTTCCTTCTCAGGACGAAGAGCTCATTAAAGGAGATATTGAATGTTCAGTCGTATCGTAGGAATACATCATTATGAAAATGATATCCTTGGCAAATGAGATGAAACTAAACCACCCAATAATTGAACTGTCTATTAGTCGCTTAAAATGACAAAAATATTCATTATGTCAATTATGACTGTTGAACTGAATGAAACTAATTTCTCATCAGCTCCAAAGATAAATAAAAACAACCAAAACTGAAATAAGTGAAGGGTAATAATATTGGAGTTTATTTTCATGCAATAGTTTAATAAATATCTATTACTAGATATCCTCATCACGTAAATACATAGGTGAGCGGAAATATGGATGCAAAATAAACGTTAATTGAGAACTATTTGCTTCATGAATTTTATTGATAATAATAATTGGCATGTTTGAATTAATGATATTTGTTTTTGAAACTGTATTGGTGTATCAATTCATTCGCGTATCTATTCCAATCAACAAGAAACAAAAACAAAACAGTTATTTATCAGAATCTGTACTTATGTTGGAGTATATTCAGTGGATCGGAAAATTAACGGACTCTTCCTGAAACTTTTACTCAATGTTAACAGCGTAATCGAAATATGTGACTCGTTTGTTTGGTATTGTCGAGGTCAGAGCATATAAAGAAGATTAGTCGGAAAAGCTTTATTATGATCTTACTTTTACAGAATCGAGCTGTGCGATATATGTGTTGTGTCGGGTTCAGGGTTTCTTGTAGAATACTATTCAAAGAGAAAAAACTCCTTTCCGTCACGTCCTTATATATACTGGAAACAGGCTGCCTAGTGCAGAAGAACATATCTATGTACAATGTTAATTCGGTAATTACTTGCCGAAGTAACAATTTGTTATTTCCAATACCAAGAAACAACCTAATAAAGGAGTCATTGATTTACAACGCAGCCAAAATATATAACCATTTACCAAATGAACTCACGAATATTCAATCAAAACACTAGTTCAGAAGATCTCTGAAGGAGCATCTATTAGAAAAGTCACTGTACAATGAGCAAGAGTTCTTTCAATCCATCAGACTCAACTAACTTGATAGGCGCCTTTACATGGCATGTCTATTTCAGTGTCGGATTCGAAAGTCGTTGATGTTGTTCTTTATTTTGATTTTTGGAGGTGCATTACCACAGTTTGATTTTGATGTTGTACCTTCCAAAATCTATGTACTTTATCAATTTTTATTATATCCTAGAATTATAAGTCATTCTATATTAATTTTTAAACTTGTACACATCGGGTTAAAATATTTTTACACAATAGGATTGATAACTTTTTAGATATGAATTAAGGACCATTGTACCATAGACTCTTACTGTCTAAATTCTTCATATTCATTTTATTTTATTCACACATATTCACACTTTATCAGAAGAATTATGTCGTTTGTATAATGAAGTATATTTTAATTGATTGAAATCGGATTAAAGAAAATTCTAGTTAGAAAATTACCAGCGGAAACTTCAGTTATATCATTATTAACCCATCCCTTCAAAGGACGAAAAAGCTTTGGAAGAACCTCAAAAAATTCAAAAACAATACCAGTTGACGTATTTCATTTTCCCTCAACCATTATTCTCACGATGTTTCCTGAATATAAAAGAGTTTCCCAACAGAGTGAACTCGAAAAAAAATCTTTTGAGCAGAAGTCTCACTGAAAATTCTCTATCAAATTGTTCAACACCCCCTCAAACATATCTATCCTGTCAAGTTCGCCAACGAAGAACGTTAACGCAAAATCCCCAATGTATAAAAGAATTAACGAAGGAACATGTTTCATTACTTTCGCCCATTAAATAATTCAAAAGTAAAGTCTAAGCGACGAAAAGTTCGTCACGCATGAAATCTTCATGGTCGTTTCACCTTCCGTGACGAAAAAGTTAGAAAAATCCCCTCAAAAAAAGAAGCGAACAGCTCCTAGCCAATTAGGAGAGTGATATAACTGAAAACTTTTTCGGTAAACAGTATACCCGGCAAAGATTAAGTGGTTAAATTCACCCCTTCACGTCGGTATTCATTTACTAATCCAATCTAGACTGGAAAGTATACTTCTGGCATGTTCTCTCTAATTGAGGCTGTATTAAATTTTGTCGCTGCCATCGGATTCGATAGAACTGTGGTAAAACCGCTTTCCGACCAAATGCAGACTGTTCTACACCCAACTGATTGGAAACCGGCCTCCGTACAGGGTGAATGGCAATCGAATCACGGAAGAAAATACCCCTTGCCGGACTGAATGCACTAAATCGCAGTCCCAATTATAGGATGAGTCAGTGAAGGATGACGCTACATATTTCTAGTGTAGGCTCTAGGAACACAGCTATCTTTTCATTTCCTCCATTTTGGCAACGGATTTTAAATTTTCACCAATCATAGGTATTCTTTTCAAAATTCATCAGTATGTTGCAGTTAAATATCTCAGAAACATTAATTTCTCACTAATTTATTCAAAACTTCAATATTTAATCCCAGTTTGGGGATCAACAACGATGAATATGTTGAAACCATTGAAAAAATTACATAATAAAGTTATGTTGTGCATATTCAATCTTCCATTTTTAGACCCCATTGTAAATTTGTATACACCTAGAAAACTATCGAACATTGAAAAATTGTACCAATCGAGAATTTATTGTTTCATTCACTCTGTGAAAATAAAAGAAAAAATGTTCAATATCAATTTTACCATGAAGTACTCTATTCATAACCACCAAACAAGACAAATTGATTATTTATGATCAACAAAAATAAAAACAAATTATGGAAGATGATCTATTTCTTATGATGGAATTAAAATATGCAACTTTCTACCTACAAAACTGAAATTTGAGAACAAACTAAGAAAATACATGCTACAGTAGAAACAGATTTGACCATACATTTCATATATTTATGAGATATTACATACTTTGTCTTATATATACTATATAAATGAAAAAAAATGTCGTTTCCTGTTATAAACACAAATTGTTTCTTGGGAATACATAAATATTATTATTATTATTATATTGAATAAAATGTGAGGTACACTACAATCATTCATACAATACACACATAATAATTATAAGATCAATATCATTTTAAAAATAAATATGCAAAACAAATAAAATATCTACACATGTAAAGAAAAAACGCATTATAGTTTTTTTCATGGTTATAGGTATGAGCGGACTTCATCATTCTGATGAAGATAATTTTGACCATAATTAGTCCTATGGAATCGACTCTAGAAAATGCCACCCATTCTATTTCTTCTAGAATTTGCAGAGAGTGAACTCCTCAAAACAATTTTAGGAAATGCATTATCACTATTAATAATTTTATAGGGAAAAATCAATTTCCAGTCTCTTGAGTGTTAAAAAATATCAAATTGTTGTAAATAGTTATATTCTTCCTTTTGAGGCAAAATATTTCAATAATTCATTTCGACAATTTTCTGCAAAATATGAGATCTTGACAGTGTTAACAGTTCGTTCTCAGAAGAACGAAAGAAAAACCAAACATTTTTCGAGATAATATACAGGGTGATCTACCACCACTTACACAAAATTAAATGGGGTACTGGTCTATCATGTTCGAAAGCACTTGGAATATTTGAGAGCTATCCTTGATGATTCAACCAATTTTTTTTACGTCAACCGTAATGAATACGACACTGCATCATTGAATTTAAGGAACCATATAAGTGAAAACCCGTGCTGCTGTGAAAAATGTCATGAGAACTGAAGCATTGCAGTGTTGCAATGTTACTATCTTCGAGTGCAAATCGCTGATGATCGTTGTCTACTTGTTCCCGATTTGTCCAGATAATGGAATTATGAACTGTAAAAGTCCTGAGTACTAAAATTTGAGAACTCTTGGCACTGATGCACGTATGTATATCACCTGTCAAAACATCGTCAGTTTGATTCGCAACGTTGAACGTATTTTGACGTCTTTCGTAAATCGGTATTGTTCAATATGTCAGCGTTGGAAGAACGGCTTCGGCCGAATGTTGTCAGCATTTCTACAATTATGTAAAACAAAATTTGTTACGAATAAAGACGCTATTATTATTATTATTACTATTATTATTTACCTCTAACGAATATCCTGATATGATTGTAACATATAATAGTGCAGTGAATGAAAGTCCCAGTGCTTGTGTTCGAGAATACGCGAGAAAATTTACAAATAGACACCATTCGTCGCTAGGAATTGTATATTGACGGTAACATTTGCTTTGACATGATGAAATGTAATTCTGTTGTGCTGTGTTATGTGATTTGCAAAAATATTTTAATTAATTTTGCCATTTGGTAATGTGAGTAACATCCCAATCTCACTTTTAACCCCACCAGTTCGGCTGTCAGTCCCAAGTCTGATGAAGGGGTAGGGAAAGTAAACCTGCACGGTTCCTCGTGGGCAGTTTCTATCCAGTGGCGGCGCGTTCCTACAAATTAATCACATAATTTTTTTGTTCCATTTTTGTAATTCCTTTTGGTTTTCAACTTCTTTTGGTGGGGAGAGCACACTGACATATTTTGTGTGAGTGGCGGTAAATCAACTTGGAATAAGAGGATTCTGTTTATTAGTATTTTTCGGTAATTTTTGAGTCAAATGTCACATCTAATCTTTCATTTTATTGTGTACTGGTAAATTTATATAATTTATTTTGTACATAAAATCTGTAGTATTAGTACTTCGAGCAAGGTTTATTTTTTACACTTCTCTAAATTTACCTTCAGCAGATTAATATTGTATTGCCTAGAAAAGTTATAGCTTATAGAAAATATATACCATGATTAATCGTTTTACTAGATATGTGCGTACATCTTATTTATAACTAATTAACAAGCACTATTTTTGTTGTCTATTTTATCATCGATTGCATTTCTCTTCCATCTATTTTTGGTGTAAACTTGCAGCTAATATCTCAATGTAAAGTTGGATAACATATTTATTCAACCGCTCTAGTAATCAATGCATCTCAGTTATAGCCCATATAGATTGAACATTTTATAACAGTTTACGAAATATTCGGTTAGCCTTGATTCTGAGAAAAAACCTTGCATACAATAGATCGTCATGAAAAATTGTACAAATAACATAAATATAAATGTTAATAGATAGATAGATAGATAGATTTTATTAATCCTTTTTGCTACAGGTTATGTAGATGGGACAAGTCATAGTTTTGTGTATATCGATACAGATGTAGTTAATTAAATCTAAGATTTACAAGCACTTTAATATATACATACATAAAAAACTCGAAGTATAAATAAAATATGAGAAAACAGGACATTTAAGAATAAAATTAAATATATTGACAGATAATCATCATAGGTATGTCCTCGACCTTAATGTAAATGTATGTAGAAGTGTAAATATAAAAAAATATATACATGAGTCTAATAAGGAACATAGAACAATACTGTGACAAAAACATTTTAAAATGAAATAACATTTTCAGAATAAATACGGTCGTGCATTGCTTACTTCAAGTGTAAATTCATCCACTGTATAAAAACATTTTTCTGATAAAAAAAGTTTCAATTTTTTTTTGAAAATGTTAGGTGACAAGTTCTCTATATCATTTGGCAATAAATTATAAAGGCGAATGGCAGCAAATTTAGGAGATTTTTCATATTTAGCGTGATTATGTTTTTGTGTAGTTAACGTATTTTTATTCCTTATGTTATAATTATGCATTTCAGCTCTCATTTGTAGGAGTCCTTTGTTTTCATGAATATGTGTTAATATTTTCAAAATGAACAAACTGGTAACAGTCAATATTTTATTTTGTCGGAAAGTCTCTCTACAGGAAGTTCTATGGTCTAGATTGAAAATCATTCTCAGCAGTGCTTTTTGCTTTATAAAAATCCTGTCTGATCTAGTAGCTAGTCCCCAGACAGCAATGTTTTGATTTATAATCGAATGGAACTTGGCATAATACACTGATATCAGTGATTTTGTATCAAGCTTATTCTTGAGAGATTTTATCAGGTAATATGATCGATTCAATCTCTTACATGTGAAATCTATATGTTCTTGCCATGTGAAGAATGAGTCGATCATTGTTCCCAAGAATTTTGTTGATCTGGCCAATTCTAAAGGTTCGTTTAGGAAACTGAGATTGAGGTCATGTAGACTACGAGATGAATTTGCAAATTGCATGTATACAGTTTTTTTCATGTTCACAATGAGTCTGTTCTTATCACACCAGTCATTAAATTCGGTTAAAACTGTATTGACTAATTGTTTCATATCGTCAGATGTTTGGCTTGATAGGATGATAGACGTGTCATCTGCATAGAGATATTTTTTTCCATGACTTATATTAGTGGGAAAATCATTTACATATAGTAGGAATATTAGTGGTCCAAGAACGCTACCTTGAGGGGTCCCCGTAGTTACAAGGAAATTACGTTATTATGCTTCACTTGAAAACATCTATTCGTCAAAAATGACACTAGCAGCTGATTGATATTTCCTCGAATTCCCATATTAAAAAGTTTTTCTGCTACAAATTTGGTGTTCAAAGTGTCGAAGGCCCTGCTCAAGTCAAAAAAAATTCCTACAACAATATTTTTTTTGTCAATTAAATCATGTATATGTTGTGTTAGATTGAGCGTTGCAGTTTCTGTCGAGTGATTTTTCCTGAACCCATGTTGACAGTCCGTCATTAGTTCGAACATTTCCAGGTAATCATTTATCCTGTGAGATATAAGTTTTTCAAAAATTTTTGAGAACGCACTGATAAGCGATATTGGACGATAATTCTCGATGTTACTGCTGTCACCATTTTTCAGTATTGGGACTAGGACGGCAATCTTGAGAAGATTGGGATATTCGCCACATGAAATACATAAATTCATAATATTCCCTATTACTTCTGATAGTATATCCACACATTCTTTGAGAATTTTTGTGGAAACTTCATCATGAAATAAAAGATAAGTACACTTTGATGAGATACTTATTGTATTTTTTTTTTATTTCCTATCTTGAATAGCTCGTGAAGAAAGTGTACTGCTACTTGGTTTTGGAACGACTATTCGATGCTCGTGATTCCTCACGTTCGCCTTCGACTCGCATAGAATTTTCATTCCAATCTTGTTACAGAATATACTATTCTCCTATAGCTTGTCTCAAACCAGCTAGGCACTAACAAAAACTCACTTAGTAACTGTGAGATATTTTAAAAATTAATGCATTTTCCCATATTGTTTTGCAGAAAGTGTTCAAACTTTCACAGCTGCACTTTTTTCTCAGGCATTGACACACGCTGTAGTTTCCAGAAGTATTTTCTCAATGTGTCTCGTCTCACCGTCGATGAAAGATTCGCAACGCTGCTATCTGAAAGTTTCCTAATGAAAACCTTTTATTTTCCCAGTTACAATAGTTTTTCTGTATCTTCTGGCCGATATCCCAACTAGTCGAAACGGAACGAAAGCCATTTGTACACCTATCGATAAAGGAGAAAATGGCAATCGACGATTAAAGGCTGTTGGTTCTGCACTGAGGACTTTTTCGTCGTCCTCTTAATTAAACATTTCGGTTTCTCTGCGTACCTCGCCCCAAGCAGAATAAATACTAATTGGTGTCCACAGCGTCGATTGAATTCGAATTCAAAGATTTGTTCGTTCAATAAGAGTCCTCTTTTCAATATACGCTCTAATAAATTTCCAGGAGAGGGTCAAAGAACATTTACAGACGAGGAGGCTTGAAGTCGAGAAGGACCTTTTCATGTTAAAAAAAGTTTTAAGTTAATATGTGAATGAGTTTCATTTATTTCATGACTCAGCCCATTTAACTTATTTTCAAACAGAACTTGCTTCCCTTCGTTTATCATTCTATTTCATAACAAAATTTGTGTAGTACCCTGAAGAATCGAAAATATGAGAAAACATGATCCCTACATCAAAATTTATTTTTAGAGTAGATTTTTAGAAAATAACAACTTGAAATTGTATCTGATACTGACTTCTTCCTCGGTAGCAGATCAGAATCAGGCTAAAAGTCGTTAAATCTCAACTCTCTTTGAATATTCAAAAGATTTGCTTTCTTGCAAAGAGGCGCAATTAACTTGAGAACGGGTTGCATGGAAATTAAACCCTCTTTGAATACAAACAGCTGCAAGGTCGTGACTTATTTACATAAACTTTCTTATTTTTACTTAATTATTTAGAGAGCACACCCTTCAAGGAATTTAAAATATCTGACATTTTCTACTAACTGATGCTTTCATCCTTTTACATAGGAAAATCAAATTTTCCTTAGCATTTTTTTGGCTTGTGGTTTTGACTTCTAGTTACAAAAACGTTTGTCTGTGAATAACTTTCATTATTCTAGACAAACACTAGTCACCATTTATTTCATCAAACGTATGTGCTGGGGAACTATTGGAAATATGCACCGTTTGGAATTCCATATGGCTTAGATTTTTTTTCGAAGAGCATTGATGCTTCATAGCTGCATTTTTCTCCGAGCCAAAAGATCGATGAATGGATCTTATCCTAGCTGAATTTTCTTATTGTTGGCGTATTTCGAAGTGGAATTTTCATTATGTTTCATGGAATTTGTTAATATCACGACCTCTTCACCCCTTCTATAACTATTCCTATTGTCACCGAACATGATGCTGCTGATACCAAAACAAGCGAGGAAACTGCTTTGAATTCTTTATAAACTTAAATCCACACCCCTGTTACAAGATGTGCAGTTCAAGTAATATTCTGAAAGGCGCTGAAAGGCTTTCAATCTCTCCAAATGTTCAGCATTTACATGGACGACTGCGGTCGAGTGTTCCCGACTCTCTTCTGTAATACATATTTATCACACATTCATCACGAGCTTGAGCGCTATGAAGAACCGTACCCCAGCTGCACTACTTATATTTATGCACATTCTCTTTTTTATATCATTGTTTGGTTGTATAACTGCCATCGTTTTTTCTTCGACTCCGTTGTCAACCCCAATTTTTATTGGAAATACTTGACAGCCTGGAGTCATTTGTGTTGTTTCATTTGAGATTGCGAAGGATTTTTGTATTTTTGATCTTTTCATTTTGAAAATGAGACAAGTACTTAAGAAAAATGTGTTCTACTCTTGAAACATCTCTCTCGCCACACATTCCCACAAAGTGGAATATATGATGCAACTGTCTGACAGAAAACAAATACTTCCCCTTACGGATATTGCATTATATCAAACATTCATTTGTACAATGTTCCTCAAGAAAGACACAACTGCAAGTGCTAAATGTAATAAAACAATAAATATTATACTTCATTTGGTTGGGATTGAGACAACAACAACAATTTTATCACAGATATTCATCCATTCATTCATTCATTAGTACAGACCAATGACAATATTGAATTAGCAACGACAGTGAATATTGAATCATTTCAAAACAATATACAAAAGGAAAAACATTCTAAAAGTGAATGTGAATAAATCGACAAAGTCGAAGTACCCTTCTCTTTGTCGATTTCATTCAGATTTATTTGTACTCTCCGGTAAAACCTTTCGAACTTGTTCGAATTATACGCATTTTAAAAATGGTACAAGTACCACAAAAAAAGATAAAATTTAGTGAGATTTTCACTATTAAACAAGCTTTAAGTTGATTTTTTTTTGTGTTTGGTACATTCAATGGATATGATGCCCGTGGGTAGCATATTGTATGTTGAATACCGGCTCCTTCCGGGGATTTCTTAAACTAATTATGGTTGTGTTTTCTATTATATATTTTCTTGTTATTTCTTGTCGGGCATGGATGCACATCACAATGTTTGATATTGTTTAAAATATTTTTACGAAAATACAGTATTATTTTGAAAATATATATCCCGATCATTGTGAGATTTTTTGTTTGGATTGGAAGGTTTCTCTACAAGATGTCCCTTAATCTGGACCAAAGATTATTCGTACAATTTTTTTATGAATAACAAATACACGGTCTGTCTGAGGGGCTTGATTGACCCCAAGACATTATATTTTATGACATTATTGAATGAACGGCTGCAAAACAATAATATTTTAGGAAAAGCATTTGTTCAGTCTGGAGCAGATGTAGTTGATATGATTATTCCAGCTAATGTCACTATTCACCTTTGTATCTAAAAGTTTTGCGTTATTTTCAATAGCTAGGTGTACGTTGTTCATTGTGATATTCATTGTTTCCTTCCCTTGATAAGAGCCTGTGAATTGATGCATACAGTTTTGTCTAAATTGAAAATCAGATGATTTCTTTTGCACCAAGTAGATAATTGCTGTAAAACTACAATCTTTCCTCCGATATGCGGGAGGGAAGGTCATTCATGTACTGAAAGAATAGCAGTGGTCCTAGATTGCTTCATTATGGAGTTCCAAAATCAACATAAAATCTTTCAGAATTTTTTCCAACATAACAATAAACTTCCTATTTTTAGTGAAGGATAAAATCCATTCGTTTACAGGTCCTCTTATTCCTAAGTGATCAAGTTCTGTAGCCATAAATTCTGGATCGAAAGCACCAAAAATGCGAATACCAGCTCCCCAGTATCTAACTTTCATTAGAGTATCCAATCCGAAAACCATGTTGGCAGGGGGTTATTATTTCATATTCGTCAATATATTTCATTAGAACAGTATATACCGCTTTTTCAATAATTTTATAAAATGGGCTCAAAATGGAGATTGTTCTATTAGACTGGGAGATGGTGACAGATTTCAGGTGACGATTTTCTCGTTTATGCCTTTGAGACCAGGAAGATATGAAAATTCTGACCAAAATGATAAAAAAGCGGTCGCCGCGTGGCCTTCATATTAAAAATTTAATTCCGGCACTTAACCTCACTTCGACATCCGCAAATCATATGTCACTTATTTTATGAGACATTCATGATGGAAACTTCCATTATTTCAATTGGCAGCAACGAGAAACTCGTCTAAGATTCACAAGTTTACGCCATCATTGGTTCCCTCTGGCCGCGTGCAACCCTTTTGCCTATAATTTTTTCGCTGCTATTGTCTATCTTAACATGCCGTTGGTGTACATGGCAGTGGCGATAAAATCGTCCCAAAACACATATATTTTTGAAAGAAAATCGAATTTTTTATATAAAACACGTGGCAACCGCTCAACTTTTTCATCATTCTTGTCAGAATTTTAATATCTTTCACTGGTCTTAGAAGCTTGAACGAGAAAATCGTCATCTGAAATCTGTCGCCATCTCCCAGTCTATATAGTTATCAACTAGCTGCGAACGTATTTTTTTAGCTTGCTTCTTAGAGGGCACATGGGCACTGAAGTACAACATTGGTCATTTAAAGATTTTGAGAATTTCGAAAGAGCAGCTACGATGACCAAACCTCAAGATGACATGACCATAGCTTGAGAAGTGTTGGACTACCGAAAATGTAAAGGGAAGTTCTGGAATTGTTGAAATTGTTTTTTCCGTTAACCAGCTGTCGTCCCCTTACGAACGGCAGCCCTCAGAAGTCGAAACTTGTGCGAGCCAAGCCTACCTTTTTACGTGCGTTTTCTAGCACTTTCTCGGGCCGTCAGAAAAATGTCTGCAGCCAAAGTGATTGAAACAATGTCACTTCAACCACTCGGCTACCTGGCCCCGTATATAGATGGCTCCGAGATGAAAACAATGATAGTAATAGTACTAATGGTTTTCAACACTCCGAAGGTGGCTTATAAACAACACTACAGAAGACATTGACTTAAAATATCTCTGACCGTTGCACAGAATAGAGGTTCAATGTATGTTTTGGTGCTAGCATTCATACATGGAAAGAGTATTTCATGACAGGTCTGATCTGTTTCATAAATCGCAAGGAGGTCCAAAGAATGAGTGTGTTATAGCAAGCATTGGAATGAGCCAGTAACACTTCAAATATTGACGGTGGGTACTGTGATATTGGTTCTTTTGAAAAAGGAAACTTACTGGATTTTGTTTGTGTGAAATTTCTCCAAGATATTAGTACAGACCACACAACTACCGACGATACAAGCCATAAGTAAGTGAAAAGACTAACTACGAGGTTATCATACAAGATCGAAGGGAATGGTCTGATGACCGATCCAAAACCAGGGAAGGTACTGGTGCTGGGATATACAGTGAGGGGAGAAACTCCCAAATAAGAGTCTCACCAGGAACAAACACCTCCGTATTCCAGGCAGAGATGTATGCTATCTTGCAATGCGCAAGAGGAATCAACATGAGGGAAATGCGTAATGCAAGGATCAAAATATGCTCAGACAGCCAGGCGTCACTGAAGGCTCTTATGAACCCGAAGGCGACATCAAGACTGGTATGGGAATGCCGAGAAACACTCAGTGTCCTCTCAAAACACAACAAAATAACTTTGATGTGGGTTCGAGGACACTGTGGCATCGAAGGCAATGAAAAAGCTGATGAACTAGCCAGAAACGGTTCATCAACTCGATATATTGGCCCAGAACCCGCACTCGGGATTACTAAATCCGACATTCGAGGATGCATTCGGGACTGGATCAAACGAAAACAAAGGGAGAGGTGGAACGAAGCCCATCTCATGCACAACGGGAAATCATACATTAAAGAACCGTCAAAACACAAAACTGACGAACTACTCAAGCTGAGCAGGAATCAAGTTAGAACGATAACGGGCCTTCTCACTGGTCATAGCCCAATGAGAAAACACCTGTACAACGGAGAACTTTCCTGCAGACAATCTGGTAAAGGGACAGAAACAGCCAAACACGTACTGTCAGAATGCGAGGCATTAGACCGCAAGAGACAGGCAATATTCGGAAACCCAGGCTAACTCCCGAAGAATACAACAGTCAACCGGTGAGGAACCTATACAGACTGGTACAGGGGACTAGAGTTACGGAGTGGGTACTGTGAAACCAATTGGAATGCACAAAAAGCCCAAGAGACTGAGGTGCAGCTGGTGACAGGACCAGCAACCGAAGAAAAAAAGTGGAAAGGTGGTCTCTTGTGACAAAAACAATATTGTCGATCGATCACATGTTCTTATACAAACTCTGATATGTCGGATAGCGGCACAATAGATTTATAACTGCTGAGAGGGTATTTTTTCGATATTGGGATTTTCGTCATTGTTCTTTCACATGTTTACTATATTAAAATCAACACAGCTACCACTACTATCACTGAGTTTTATATTTCAAAATGAGAACAGATTTATGTGTGTTCGCAAACTTAGATGAGACTTTCAGTCTGCCCATCCGTGAACAATAAAGTTTGTTTGTCTGAAAGGAGGGTGTAGGTAAATTCCAGACAACACCAACTAGCTTTGTTTCGCGATGATTTTATTCGAGCCCTAATGCGCGATTACTTGGAATTATTCCAAATAGATTCTCAAACAAAACACAAGCAAAGATAACATTTCCTATTGCTGCAATTAAGAACTCAGTCAAATTCCTGCGGAAGTAACATCAAATAGTAGTACAAAGAGACAGAGGCATTAATTTATGTTCCAAATGAATTTTGCGTTGGTAGAAGGTTCACTTCATTCAAATACGCATTCGTTAGTGTTTACTAATGTAGAATGCGAAAATGAGTATTGGAGGAGAACGGTTTCTCAGTTTATCTGGGAGTTTTCAAATCAATATTCTTCATTGTTCCATTATATTCCGAAGGTTCTGAATGTAACTTATGACACGTGTTTGAACGTATTTGTTTCAATGCAATTTGAAATCTCCAAAACCTATTTCTTTGTTCTATAAGAATGTTATCAGTTTGTGATCCTTCAAGGATAGTAGATGAGAGATTCTATGGACACGTTGAATGAAAATTGATCGAGCTTTCCTTTGAAACTGATGTCTTAGGGAACTGGTTGACAGATTCTGACTGATATAAATAGGATAGCTATTAAATGTGAAAGATTAATGTTAGTTGTGCAATTTACCCCGATTTATACTGCGTGCCACTAACCGACATTCCACATCTTGGTAGTGATAAATCTTCAAATCATCAATAGTCATTACTGAAGAGATAAACTTATCGAGATATTATTACAGGCCATTAGAGAAGGGCACACGACCCCTGCTTTGTTTGGTTTTGATTTTGCCAAGAGCAGACGAAAAGTAAGCTATTGCAACGCTCATTATTATCTGCAGCATTTCCGACCCTCGTTGTTCAATCTGTTTGGATTGCGGCCCATTATGAATGGGCTTTATGTACTCCAGTCTGTAGTGAATATCAGGAGGAGCATTACTTTTTTACTGGCTAATCTTTTGGGAACAAGTGCACAGAATTGTCTTCAACGCTATCAGTTTCGCTCTCAACTGAAGGTTCGAACATTGTTTTTTGAGAATGAATTGAAGTATTATTAGAGAGATTATTCTAATAACAATTTTCATATCATTCACACTTATTCGGATTTTAATGGAAAATTGGTTAGAAAAATTACCGTCGTCTATTGCCAGAATATCATTTCATACGCAGCATTGCTATTATCCACCCTAGAAAACATTAAGCCTCTTTATGTGATATCCAATGTATGAGACACACAGTGAATGAAAACCATAGGATCAACTCAAGTCCGAGTCCAATTACATATACTGTTTCAATTTGCGTTTCATTCAGTCTACGTGACGCCAATATTTGAAGAGTTTGATTGAAAATGAAAAGTGCTGTACAGTTAAACGGAAAGTTTTAACCTGTCTCATACAGGCTGTCATTTCAGAATTACCCACCCCCGATAATTCGTTGAGTGAAACAGGGAATATTTATACAAAACTCACAAAACAATTTAGATATTAAGACTGATGTTCTAACTTAGTACGTAATGAAATTTACCCCCACCTACCCCATCGCGGAAATTTGAAAATATTTTAAATTTGAAATTTAGCACCTTGTTTTTGTACTTATATTCACTTCCATTATTTTCAATTACTGGAACCCAAACAGTGTTTGTCTCGTTTTTTGTTGGACTTAACTTATTATGCAGTGCATTTGTGGTTAAATGGTGAAACACCTTGTACAAATCGGCGAAGACGATTATGCCAGAAGGATTCAAATTTATGAAATAATGATGAGAATTCGAATGTCCCGAATTTGCCGGAGAATTTTTGTTTTAGCAATGAGCAACATAGAAAATTCGACCATTCAATTATACTGAATTGACTGAAAAATGAAATAAACCCACTCATCACGCAATTCTGACAAACCCAAGTTGATGACATAGAAACCCCAATATTGGATGAACAAAATTAAAATTATCAAAATGACGGCGCGCCAACCTCTGCCCAGTATATGTTTGAAAATTATTGAATGAAGTATTTAATAGTGAATGGATTTGGAGAAGAATCGCTCTGGAATAGTCGGTGTCATCTACAGATCTTACACTGCTTGAATTTTTTTCTGGTGTTATTTGAAGACAGTTGAACAATCTCCGCTTTATTATTTTCAAGATCTAAGAAACAGGATTATTCAAATATGAATGGTGATTGAATGAGAATCGTTTCAAAAAAATCGACAAGCATTCAAAAATGGATTGTAATTTTGTCCAGTCAATAACAGACCTATTAGAGTTGATTCGACAATTTTGAATTAAACTTCAACCCAATAATTCGACAAGGAAGGAAATGAATTAAATGGCTGACAGAAAACAATTACTTTCCTGGCTAACATCACGACGGATATTGAACTACATCTGTCATATATTTGTACAATGTTTCTCAATTAAGAGGGCAGTGTTGCAAGTGTTTCTTGTGACCAAACAGACGGGATGATTATACCTGTAAACCGATTTCGACGTTATTTAGACTAGTCAACAAGTGCTGTTTGGGTGGAACTTTTTTTGCGCCTCCGAAAAATCTGAACAAGGTGTTATTCGATTCGGAATAGCGTGTAGATAATTTTTAAAAGAATAGAAGAGCCGCTTGCAAAAACTGCAAAAGTTGTTAATAATTAGTTGAAAAAACAAAATGGGGTTTGGATTTCTGCAAATATCTCAAAATATATTTGACAGTTTTCAAATTTGAAAAAAGATTCAATAAGAGGAGGAAATTTCCACAAAAATACCTACCGGAACTGTAGGACTACTATTTATTATTTCCTCATAGGGTTGAAAGTACGGCCGAAAACGGGGACTCTGGCTTGCGTAAGCCCCTCCCACTTTGGACCTTTAATGAATAACTATTATTTGAACTTATTAAATGTGGAAATTAGGAATTGATAAAATTCAGGCACCTACTGAATAGATGAATGAACAATAATCTGCGGTCAAAACATTTGAATCCCGATATTTCTATTAATTATGCATTAGTTGAATAACATTTTATTCAGACTTGTACACGAACATTGCAAGAGCGATAATTAGTCAATAACAAATCTGAGATTTTTTTTCTTTTTTGGAGCCATTTTTTTAAAGGTCTCAGTTTCCCGTAGAAAAATAAAAAAAATTGTTTTTCAATTTGTTATCACAAATTTACTCAGGTTAAAAATTAAAAAGCTTGATTAATCATTGAAACATTTTTTTTATATTACTATTGATCCGTTTTTTGATGATCAGAAGCCACATGAAAATATTTCTTTAAAATTTTTTAATTCCTTTTGTTTACGAAGTTGCTATAAACAAATGCGTTGTTAAAAAGATAACATAATCTTCGGCAAATTATGATTGGATTATTTTTTTATTGCTCAAAAACGGATTTGTTAATCAACAATAAAAAAATATGAATAAATTATTTTTCTGAAAAAATAACACATGGTTGTTTTTTTTTTCATTATTTAGAAAAAGAAAAATCATATAAAGAAAAGATTTAATGTTTATAAGAAATTGTTTATTACATAAACGATGAAAATTCAAATAAAATAATTATTTTAGTTATCGAAAAGCAAAATAAATTATGATTTGAAAAAAAATTGCTTTTCCTCAATAATAGTTACAGGTGGTACTGGGAATAATCTTCTACTCATTTCTTCGAGAGATTTTCTTGCAGACAATACATTCACAACTACAGAAAATTCAGCAATAATACTACTTGTATTTCTCACATCCTTTCGGTCCCCAATCTCAGTTTCTATGATGATTTCTGAACATATATCGTTTTTTCGCCCTGTATTAACGTGAATATGAAATAAAAAACTGTACTTCAGATGCTTTGCATAAGATTTTAAATCGTTCGACACTGTCGATTGTGGAAATCGATGAAACATCAAACAACTTGTAGTAGAGTTTCGATCAGATGATAATAGTGTTAGACCCTATTTGCGTTCAACGGAGAGAGAGGCCTATCGGATTCCGGAAGGTAAATTCATTTCCTATATTTACATAAAGGATATCATTGGAGGAGGAGAGAGTATACTATTTTGAGAACAACCACGCACAGAATATAAAGTAGGAATTATAAGAGGGCTTTTACTTGAAACCAGAGACGTTTCTCTTTTCACCTCGGCTCATTTACATAAAATTTCAGTATATTTCAGTGGTACGGAGGTTCTCTGAGGGTTACAGCGTTTTAACAACGTGTTGATATAAACCTTCGAAAAAATGTACAGAAGTACAGAAGTACATAAATTCTGCTTAGGGTTTGCGTGCTACAGGTTTATATATAACTATTTATTTAGCGAGCTTTCGGTTTTTTGCGGCATGCGTATATATTATTAATAGAACATAAAAGTGTCTGGGGAGTCCAGGAAGAACAAGATAAACTTTCGCATTCCTACTAATTCATGACATCAACAACTTTCGAAGACAATTTTATTCGGCGAATCATCTAATATGGAACTCACAGATTATTTCTGATGGAGTTCCAAATACAAATCAAGCTATAGATTAGAGACCAACAAATATGATTAATGCTACGGCTAAGGTGTTGGAAAATGATGTATAAGAGCAGATATTGGATTAATTGAAGAGCAATAAGGTACCATATGCATATCAGTCAGGTTTCCGTAGCAAACATAGCTGTGAAACTGCATTATAATGTGTTTCAACAGATTGGAAGAAAAGCACAGAAGCTAATCAGTACACTAATGCAGTATTTATTGACCTACAAGGGTTTCCGAAACTGTAGATAGATGCAGACTCATTAGGAAAATTGAAAGCGTTGGTATTGTTGGAATGGTGTCAAATTGGACGATGAACTACCTAAGCGATAGGCAGCAGAGGGTAAAACTAAATAAATGTTATTCAGGTAAAATGCAAAATAATATAGGTGTGCCCCAAGGGTCTACTCTTGGACCATTATTATTCCTCATCCACTTAAACGACATTGTTGTCATAGCAGAAGAATGTAAAATTCACTTATTTGGCGACCACGCGCTTCTGTATTTTAGTAGTAAGTATAGATGTTTCGGAGTGTGTAGGTATTGTGAACATTAATCTTGAAAGGGTGTATAGATATTGTTGTGCAAATCTGCTGAAAGCAAACGTGAATGAAACAAAATGGATGTTATTAGATAAACATAAATATCATAGTAATGAAAACATACATATAGGTACGATCGAATGACAGCCAAATAGGAAAGGTAAATAAATTCGTGTATCTGATATTGATAGTCAATTGAAATGCACCAAGTTATCGAAACAGTGGCTTACAAAATCAATTAAGCCCTAGAATTACACCAATAGCACATGTTGCAGTGAAGAAACTCCTTGACTATCAAACACTGATTTCAATTTTTAATGTCAAAATTGGACGTACGTACCTGAAATACATGAGTGTACTACGAGAAACAGAAACAATGTAAAAGTTGAACAATATGAAAACATAGTAGGTACCTACATATAATTAGCTATTTTACAAAGGAATGGGTAGTTTTAATGACCTCCCACAAGAAATCAAAGAGAGTGTTTGAATAAATATTTTTAAAAGACGATTGAAGGACTTCTTATTGAAAACTTAATATATTTTTATGTATCTATTTCTATGTACCTTATTTATTTTTATGTATGTATTTTTGACCAAACTGACTGTATTTTCTCCAAGTTGATTTAATTTAATTTCTACCCGATGTTGTTATTTATATGCATGTATTTTTTGATCAAAGTGAGAATAGTTTTTTGATGTTCATTTTATTTATTTATTTCTACATGTATTTACTTTGGAAATTAATTACTTTTCAACTTAATAAAGAGATATATATCCATGATCTACCTGTACTGAAAGTTTTTCCAGTCAAAACAAAACAATTCATTCTTCAACAAAATGTGAAACATCCAATATCTTCCAGAACAACAATTCCAAATAGTGTGCATCACTCAGTTTGCATTAAGAAAATAAGAAAGGAGGAAATATTACCAAGTACAATCAACGCCCCTCTTTTACGATTTATGACAAAAACGTTCTGAAATCTGGGAAGAAATTAAATTTACACAAAAATAATTCGATAAATTACTGTGATAAAAAGACCAAAGGAATTCTTTCATTCGAAATGCTTTCTTGTTACTGAGATGAAATATTTTCCTTTAAAGACACCAAGAAAATATCATGAATAAGTCGTAAATGACCTTTTGACTCACTGTATTCATAGTTGTCTAGATTCCGAAATCACATACCTACACGAACAATCAGATGAAATTAAAAAGTTAGTCAGAAGAGAGAAATACAATATTCTGTCAATATCAGTCAAGAGCTGTTCATTACTAGACTAGTCAACAAGTGCTTTTTCGGTCAAACTTTTTTCTCCTCCTCCGAAAAATATGAACGAAGTGTCAGTCGGTTCCGAAAGCGTGTAGATGATTTTTGAAAAAGTTCAAGTGCCGCTTGCAAAAGTTATTCTCAATTATCTGAAAAAACCTAGTCGGGTTTGGATTTTTGCAATAACTCAAAAACTGTTTGACATTAATCAAATTTGAAAAAATATCCAATAAGAGGAGGAAATTTCTCAGAAGAAATTTCATCTCCAGGAATTGTAGGACCAATATTTATTATTCCCAGAGGGTTGAAAATACGTACGAAAACGAGGACTCTGGCTTGCGTAAGCCCCTTCCACTTTGGACCTTTAATGAATAAATATTATTTAAACTTACTAAATATGTAAAAATAAGAATTGAAAAAATTCAGGCATCTACTGGATGGATGAATGAACAATAACCCGGGGTCAAAAAAATTGTATCGCTATTTTTCTACCAACCATGCATTAGTTTATTAACAATTTTTTATGACTCGATCATGAACATTGCATGTGCGAAGTGCATAACAAATCTGAGATATTTTTCCTTTTTTGGAGCTATTTTTTAAAGTTCTCAGAAGAGATTCTCTATGGAAAAATTGAAAACATTTAATGTTTCACTTTGTTATCAACAATTTACTTAGGTTAAAAATTAAGAAGCTTGATTATTCATTGAAACATTTTTTTTCATATTAGTATTGATCCGTTTTTTATGATAAGAAGCCACATGAAAATGATTCTCAAAAATTTTTATTTCCTCTTGTTGCCAAAATTGTTATAAACAAATGCGTTGATCAAAGATAATTTAATTTTTTTTTGGAAATATATCTTTGAATTATGATAAAAAAATCGATCCATAAAAAAAATTGTAATGCTTAAAAACAGATTTGTTTACTAACAATTTTTTTCAACCTGTAATAATTATTAAGGAATAATTTTTTTACATCATAATTTATTTTGCTCTTCGATAAAAAAAAAATTAAAATCAAATATTTTCTATAAATGATTTTTTTCTTCTACATAATGAAACAATAACAACCATCTGTTAATTTTTTCGAAAAATAATTTATCTATAGCAATACATTAATTTATACAACCCATTTGTTTACAACAATTTTGTAAACAATAGGAATTAAAAATTTTTAAGAATAATTTTTATGTGGCTTCTGATCATAAAAATACGGATCAATAGTAATGAAAAAAAATATATATTTTTCAATGATTAATCAAGCTTTTTATTTTATAACCAGAGTAAATTGTTGAAAAAAAGTTATTTATTTTCCCAACGGAGTTATCTTCTGAGACCTTCAAAAAATAGCTCCAAGAAAGGAAAAAATCTCAGATTTGTTATTAAAAAATTATCGCACTTGCAATGTTCAAGTCGGAAAAAATTGTTAATTAAATTAACATGCATAATTAGTATAAAAATCGCGATAAAAATTTTTTGACCGCAGGTTATTGTTCATTCATCTATTCAGTATATGCCTGAATTTTTTCAATACTTAAATTTCATATTGAGTGCAAGCCAGAGTCCCTGTTTTCGGCTGTATTTTCAACCCTCTGGAAAAATTATAAATACTGATCCTACAATTCCGGGAGACATATTTTTCTTTGGGAAATTTCCTCCTCTTTTGAATCTGTTTTCAAATTTGAAAAGTGTCGAATAGTTTTTGAGATATTTGCAAAAAACCAAACCCAATTTTGTTTTTTTCAGTAAATTGTTAATAACTTTTGCAATTTTTGCAAGCGGCTCTTGAATTTCTTCAAAAATCATCTACACGCTATTGCAAATCGAATGACACCTCGTTCACATTTTTCGAAGGCGGAGAAAAAAGTTTGACCCAAAGCACTTGTTGACTAGTCTATATCAGTAACAAATGAATCATTTCCGAAATTAGAATGAAGTCAAAACTCTTCATTAAATCGGTACAATCCATCACTACTAACTGAAAAGTTATGAAGTGAAAGGAGCCATTACATTTCTGTATGTACAAGCGATCCATTTGCATTTTGATGGAGTTATAAATAAAACATCCAGTGCACATTTCACTAAACTCGGCGATAGCGCGGATGGGATGCAATTTGATACGTCGCCGATATCAGAGTACACTTTTATTACAGTTGATTATTTTCCAGTCGCCCTACCTTCAGCGCCTTGTCATTTGTTTCTCACCCTCCATCGGACGAAATAAATAGAAGCAATTTTGGGCGTAAAACGTTTTTCATCTTGCCAATAGGATAAAGAACTTTTATATTCATTTAGCGAGGACCAATCGATTTGATTCCGAGAGTGTTTCTAATCCCGAAGGACTTTGTGCTGAGTATGCATTCAACAAGATACGAAACATTGAGTCGTGGTGCAACTCGAAAAAGTGAATGTCTTTGGATGTAGAGATTTGTCCAAAAGTGGTTACTGTCCATGTGGAATTTCAGTAAAAATTAGAATCGAAATACATTCCACAGAATGGAAGATGTAGGATACGTCAATAATGTATTTGAAAAATTCGTCTGGTGTTAAAATATTTCATTCGAAAAAAAAATCGATATCAAAGCAAATATAAATAATAAAATTAAATTTTACAAGGAATTAAATGAAAAAAAGAAAAGAGTTGTGAAGATTAGATGGGCTGCGTAAAAGAGTCTCAGATAAAAATTTAAAAAAAATTACAAACTCCTGAAAAAAGAAGTGAATAAACAAATAGAATACGAAGCGAAAGAATATTACGAAAACCTCATTGACAAATCCCGTAACGAAAACAAAACAGCATGGTCTAACGTGAACCTCGTGAAAAAAAACAAAATCTTCTCAGAACGTGGTCATAAAGACATCGTAATAAATGATCCTATCGACCGATATCCAGAAAAAATTGTTTTTATCATTTTGGGAATAATCAGAGTACTTCATGAGTGATTTCGCTCACAATCTATGTTTTTCGCAACTGTTATTAAAGAAGAAGTAATAAAAGTAATCGATTCAATAAAAAATAAAAAATGTAAGTCTTGATGAAATAACGGCTTCGGTCACAAAATACTGTAAAGACGTCATTTTCCCAATTCTGGCTCATATCATAAAATCAATCACACAAGGAAAATTTCCTTCAAGTCTGAAAGTCATGTAACTGTATAAAAAAAAATATTCTAGTAATGTCGAAAATTACCGACCAATTTGATTATTGAGTGTTTTCTCAAAAATAATTGAAGAAGTTGTCTCTCTGAGAGTTGAAATTCCAAGCAACTTTTTCGTATAACTTTTTTCGATATCTTCCGATCTTACCACACTTTTTGCCTCTTTATGGTATTTTTTTGCCGCCATACCAGTGGTCATCTGACATGTGTCAAAATCGATTTTCAGGTTGTCAGACAAGCACAATCGATCACCCGATTTTTTATCCAATACTCTGATAAAAGATAATAAACTTTTTTCCCATATGTTACATACTTCATAGTGGGCACTGTATATGATTAAATGGATCGCGGTCAATATGTAGTATCAATATTATTCGATTTAACGAAAGCATTTGATACTGTCGAAAAATCCTTTCTTTCTGAAAAATTGTGTCAGCTGGGCAATCGTGGTTTCTCTCCTTCCATGGAAATCGAAAGAGTACAGAGAAAATTGATGATATCTTCTCAAACGAATTTGATACTGAGCTTGGAACTCCTCAAGGCAGTGTTCTTGGCCCGATAATATTTTATTTATTAATGACTTTCCTAGTTATTTGACTGACGCTGAAGTTCTCATATATGCAGACGATACATGCACAATTGTATCAGATAATAAAGAAATTGCACTTTTTGAAAAGGTTGCCAACACACTGAACCAGTTTCAAGATTGGTGTTATCGAAACAGATTGATGACGAATATAAAAAAAACTGCATGCATTTTATATTCAGAATTCACAATCAAACTGCACTATCGCTTTAAACAATACTGTCATTGAAAAATCAAAATCGGTGAAATTTCTCGAAACTTCATTCGACAGTAACCTCTCATGGGGTGCAAGAATCGACTGTATGCAAGAAGAGTTTGTATTGCATAAAAGGATAATATGATTTATATTTGATCCACCTTTTCAAACTTCGTGTCGCAATATATTTAGAGACAAGAATATTTTAACGATGACTTCTATTTATCTTTTGAAATTACTGAGCAATACTCATCGGATCTAACATAAATTGACAAAAAATATATGCACATTATTACTATACAAAATTATTTTTTGTCTAAATACGCAAACTACAATTTCTATAAGATATCACATATTATCGCTGGGGCTTCTTACTTCAATAGACTCCAGCCACTTGAAAAACTGTCCCACATACGAGGTTTTCAAAATTAGGTAGAAAACATTGTTAACAAATAATTGTTTTTATAATTTGGGGCAACTTGATTGTCTTCTCTTCAATAGTTGATTGAAATGTGTTACTAATTTATTCTGTATGATGATGTGAATGTATTTGTTGCTTGTTCAATTTATAAAAAATTTTAAACCTGTGGTGACTCGTCCAATCTATAGTTCTATAGGAAGAAGGATTTGATAAATTTGAATTCGTACAACTGAAAAATAACTATTCATATTGTATTGGAAGGAAGAATTAGGAATCAACTTTTAAATCAGTCATCATCATAATTAATTTTAATCACCAAAACATACACTATTGCATTTGAATTTCAATAATAAGAAAGCAATTCATTTCACTGGTAACACTCTCACCAATTTCATACTTTTTGAATATTTACGTATTGAAAACGCTGTGTTTCAACTACGAGAAATGATAACAGACTTCAAAATTGAAGCTCTTCCACAAGAAATGCTACGTTTCAGAATATGTCGTAAAACACTTTGCAAACCTCGCTTCGTGGTAAAACTAAAACACAAATTGGAACTGAAATCATTTAAAATGTCAACTTCCGAATTATGCCATCAATTCTGACACATTGAAAAATCCTCGGGGAGGCTGCGAGATGAGGACAAGATGAACCATCAATGACATAATGTAAAATGTAAAATATGTCTGGATCTACTTTCCTTTTAAGCTCCCCGAGTCGTTGGAAGTTGCTGCCGTTCGCGAATCACAATGGGAAAACGCTCAGGTGTTCTTGTAGCACGTCATGAAAGTTTAATTTAACAACCTGATTGCAGATGCAAAAGCGTAATCCTTACTCTAAAATTGACTATAAATTTATGCCTTGTTGCCAAAAACAGTTCCGGTCCCACCTAACGTCCACGGAGACTAATCATTATGTTCGCTGTCGTAATTCCTCGGATTAAGCGGATTATTATTTTCGTTCATTGGTAAAAAGCAGCTGGTTTCCAGAAATACTGTTATAGAGAAATATTGAAACATTTCCGAGGATATTTCTTTCGTATAATTTGAAAGAAAAAATATTGAAAGTTTAAATTCGCATTTTCATTCAGACAGTTGAAATGAAGCAACTTTTTTTGTAAATCTAACAGAAAACAACTACTTCCCCGGCTAAAGCCACGCCGGACATGGAACTACATCTGAAAGATATTGTGAAAAAAACCTTGCTTAAAAGAAAAAATCTGAATAAAAATGCAAATTTTCACTTTCAGAAAATTATCTTAGCTTTTGACAAAAGAAACTTTTTTCCAAAGTCACAAATTCCAAAAATACTCAACTCCCATCCCTCTTCACAATTGATTGTCACGATGTTCTCTGAACTTATGGTATTTTTCTTTTCATGTGATTCCAAAGATAAATGATAAAAATATGAAAGAAAAAGCTCTTTGAATACAACTAAGAAGAAACATATATGTCCTTTGTCGTTGAGAAGCTTCTGTTGCCAAATCTGAAATACATGTTTTCAACCCCAGTCGATATTAGCAATCAGCCTTCCGGAGAATTTTCAGTAATAATATTCCGATAAAATGCAGAATTTTCGAAGAATACTTTCACCTTGCTGTCACGAAAACTGTGTTGCTTCAATCAATCAATCAATCACTATATTATCCTTTCGACATATATATGTATAGGAATTGTCAAAATAATTTACAAAACAGGTAGGTAAAATACAAAAAAAAAATTCATAGAATTGATCGAAAATGCTATTTTATATCACAAAACTCACTGACATTATAAAAAGATTTGTCAACTAAAAACAATTTGAGTCTTTTTTAAAAAGAAAGAGCGAATCACAAGATTTTATTTCCTTTGGAAGATTGTTAAAAAAGTTTGGTCCATTAAAATTAGGTGGTAATGAAGAAATGTTCAATTTTATTTTGTCTACATGGATGTCTTCTTTCTGTCTTATATTATATTCGTAAATATACATATTCAAAAAGAATTCACTTGCTTAGAAACAACAACATAGTTTTGAATGATAACAAGGTGAAAGTATTTTTCAAAAATTCTGCATTTTGGAGGGATATTCGATCAGACACTTTCCAGAATGAGAAGACAAGTTAAACTTCATTTTGCGTATTTCAGGCGTCATACTGAGATTTCTATATTTACCATGACTGTTGTAACTATGGAAATGTAGAACTCAGGAATCGTCGGAACATCGATTTGAAAATACCGCGAGCTAGAAGCAGTGTTTTTAGGAAGTCTTCATTTCATTGGTTTAGATTGAGAAAACGATACATTTTTATTGGTCTAGAATACACAGTGGTGTTTTGACAGGTCAAAATGTATACGTTACAAAGCAGTACAGTAACAGTTTGAAAATATAGAATGTGTCACAAATATAGTAGTACAGTTTAGTAAATGTCAAACTTGAATTCTGATATGTCGTGAGATGAGTTTTCGAAGTCAGTTTGAATTTATACATATTCATATTTTTGAGTTATTTGGGCAATGAATTATAAAGATTAATACCTAAATTATATCTTCTTGTTGATTCAAGTCTTTGTTTGGGTATCTGTATATCGTTCCTATGGCGAGTATTATGAGAATGATTTTCTCCAATGGTTGGAAGTTTGGAATCATCTTCTTTTATGTTAAGGAGATGACAGAATATGTTTGCAGATGGCAATGTCATTATATTAAGTTTTATAACCCATGGTTTACATGAGTCATTCCTTTGAAGACCTACGATTGCTCGAATTGCTCCTTTCTGCAGAGTGAACACGTTTTGCAAGTGTGTGGACATTGCCCAGATTATCAGCCCATATGTCATTGTACTAAGGAATATTGCATGATAGGCAGTTATAGCCGCATTTTGTCCGAGGTCATTTATCAATTTTCTAAGGGCATATACTTTCCTTGACAAGTTTATTATTAATTTTGTATCAAGCCACATTCCCAGTGATTTCACAGCTTTATATTAATATGAGGGAAATTGTCAGCTGAACACTGAACTAGACAAAGAAATATAGATTGGGGATATTGAAAAATATCTAGGTAGAGGTGAAGAGATGTACTTCTGTACCCGATCAACCAATCCAACTGAATACACACAGTTTCTCTCTTCTTTTATTCCAGTAATATGCCATGAGCTCATCGTTGTTTTTCAATTCAATCTCTCAAGTGGTTTATTAATTTCGTCAAGTTCTATCAGCCACATACCCCTTATATACTCCCAGCACTCACCGAGGAATATGAGATATTCCGTAAATGATCTCGTTCTCCCCCTCTTCCACCTTTAAATCTTGATGAATTTACTGTACATGTCCTGTTAGTCCTGTTGTAAAAATGCACCCCCGTTTTGCAGCGGTGTTTAGCTTCAACGGTAAAATACAAAACAACCCCAGTGGTATAAGCAAGAGAACAAATTGCCCGTCATTGAGGAACACCCATTTTCATCACGAGGCGTTAGGCACAATATAAATAGTTACATCAAATATGCAAAGTTTACTGCTGCTGCTGCTGGTGGAACTCCCTTGAGATTTGGCCGAGAACTCGCATACATTTCGCTCCATGCAGTTAGTGTTTATACCCTTTGCCACAGAAAGTTTCTAGTCATAATACTCAAATATTTCTCGTAATGAATTATCTCGTATAGACTCTCCAAACGATTTTGTGGGGGATTTTATCGAATGGAAAACTTCGAACTGCATCACTCGAAAAGAGGATGTTCCATCGATTTGACATGAGAAACTAACACACATTATTGATATGCTTCATTTAATCGGCATTTGAGCTAGGGAATATTTGATAGAAACAATATCTGAGGGGTTGCTTCCGATTGGCAACCTACAGCATCTGGAATTTTCAACATGGTTTGAATTATTTTTGGGGAGGCGAACTTACTTTCAGTTCCATGTCTTTGATGTTCTACGTAAGTGATTAACACTTCGTGAAAGCTTTTTTTGAATTGTTCTGAATCTGATAGAAAAAATTAAATGCTTTTTGGACCGTGATGGTTGTGATAGTAGAGAGTTTGATTCTTAACCAAATAGACGTAGGTTCAAATCCCAGCACATTCACCGGTCTGGTGCATGGCACCATACGTTAAAAGATTAGGACCTCGTCTTCCACCTCACACAAGTCTTCCGAAGGCTTCTGAGGGTTGCTCTAAGGATGCAGCCGATTGACGGAAAGCACAAAAAAGAACAAATGAACAAATAATGGGATAAGAAAGTTTATTTTTATCTTTATGTTCACATAAAAAACTAATATTGAGAACATCGCAAAGAACTATGGCAAAGAAGGGAGGAATTGGTGTTACTTCTGAACTTTGGAAGGTTATAAGCTTTGGTGGAGGAACCAAAGCTGTTTTTTTTCATTATTTTTTGGTAAATGGAAGACAAACAGGACACATCTGAAATTGTATTCTCAACAATTATAAGAAAATCACAATCAAAGAATGAAAGAATGAAAATTTCATGAAACAAGACGTTATACAAAAGACTACAAAATCTACTGTCGTTATCAAGTGTGTGTGTCGCATTCACACACTTGATTACTACAGTAGATGTTAACTGTTGAAACGTTGTGACTCAAACACTTGCAAATAATTTATTTTCTTTGTTTCTAGACAATGGAAGTCCAGAAGAATTCCACTAACACTGATACATTGTCAACCACTTACAAACAAACGTTAAAACTACCGTGTAAAAAAATGTTTGTGTTTCAAATACAAACTTTCACCTTGACAACAGAGTGTTGTGGCACACCATATAGTAGTTAGAAGACTGTATTATCTACGTCGATTTCAGATAAGTTTTTTATTAGAATTCCATGATCAACAGCACTGACATTTTTACTGAAATTGGTAAAGAAGAAATTAAGTTGCAGCTTCTTGTTAAGCTTGCTCAATATTGTGTATTCAGTGAAAATGAAAATATTTATCTGAAAGACCTTGGCTTCACAAAACCATATATTCGTTGTACAACGTGTTAATAGCATTGAATAAAGAAATTGAAATATTCAAATTTCTAAAATTTTGCAACTAATGTTAATTTGAATACAAACCTGAAAATGACATAGGCGGTTTTTGAAATGTCTGGTAAATACTCTTCGTCAAGGGTTTTGTTTAAATAATCAAAAAGGGTAGCCTCGATATACAATGTAAACATTTTTATAGCAAATTTGTAGGAATTTTCAGGTGCTTCATTACGACGTTGTTTTATATTTTCGATTATTCTGCATTGCCCATAATACATATTTATATGATGTCGTTATCAAAATCAGTAATATCGATTTCATTGAATACCATAACTTTTTAGGATTTTCTGAGCCACTAGTTTAACATGATTCCGCGTATTTGGCATCCTTTTAAGAAATGAGGTCGTGTGGATTATATCAGGAGACGCTCACGGTATGCGACAGGAAACAGAAAACCAAGTGTTTGGGAGGCACTTGTATAAACACATCTCACAAGACTCTCCCAAGAAAAAGTATGGCAAATTACAGAAGTATAGCTTGAAAAAATAATTTGTGAGCAAAAACTGTATAAATACACAGAGATTATCGTTGAGTTGGCTGCGATACGGACGACTGTACTGTTGTCCGACCTACCCTAGCACTGATGAGAGGCAAGCACCCCAAAACATGTCTGCAGGTGATCATCTCCAGCCAAATAAAGGATAATTTCTGCTGTTTGACTGCAAGAAGTATTTGCAACTGTGACCTCTGAGAGGAACGTTGCGCAGATATTTGTCAGATGTAGTTCAATATCCATCGTGATATCAGCTATGGAAGTTTTCTTGCCAGATACTTGCATCATATTTTCCACGTTGTGGAAACATATTTGGAGAAAAGGAGTCTTTCTGTCGAAAGACTATGTCTAGTCGAAATTATTAATTATCATAGGAAAGGAAACATTATTGTCTATCGACGAATCGAAAAACAAAGAAAATGTGTTTTAAAAAAGCATGAAAACATTATCGACTCCACTTCTGATGATAATGTTCTTCCCTTCTTTTTATTCCCAGTTCGACTACAACTGAACTGAGCGAACATTAAGATCATCCCCGTATTTTTCATGTGAGGTTTTTTGTTGTGACCGATTCATCCTTGTATTCGTGTATAATATTTCTAGGGCCGAAAGCCATGACGGTAAATCTGTGGTCATTTTAGTCAAACCGCCGCACTCAATCCATCTTGCGAGGAGTTTATGTCAGATGTGCTGCAAACGACTCTCGAGTATGAGAGGGTATTTATCCTGGTCTGTCTGGAACACGGATCTGCTCGAAGTAGTTCTGTACAGACCCGAACTACAAAATGCGAAATGGTGTATTATTGATTCAACGAATGGAAGGGATTGTTCTTATATCATTTCTGTTGAACAATTTAATAAAATTTATATCCCTCTTTAAAGCTCACGAAAAATGGAACGTGTGTTTTCCCGAATTGAAACAACAGATCATTTACTCGTTAAGTTTTGCTGAGATTCATATATTAAGAGGCCATGATCATATTTGGGACGGTTTTTTTTGTAAAAGAGTCGATAACTCAAAAACCTTTCGTCGTATAGATTTCAAATAAGAACAGGGTTCTAGAAGACGTTCGATTATATGTACCTACGTCTGCGGCAGCACACACGATGCTTTCCACAGATAATTGAGGTAGCTGCAATGGTATTTCTCTTCCATTAAAATTTGAAGCTATCTTTATTCAATCAAAATAAATTTGGTATCAAAAGAAAGGTGAAACTGATCTATGTACGTGCTATAATGTTTTTTGAAATTTCAATTTCCATTACTCGACCGTCTTCTAGAATCCTGTCCTTGTTTGAAATCGATACGACTGTCCGTTTTTGAGATATCAATTGACTCTTCTACCCTAAAAAGCACCCCAAATATGATCGCGCTCATGGCGTCTCAAATACCACCAGGAGAAAGCACTCCGATTGGTATCATCTTCTATTGTGGGAAAGAAACTGCGGGGTGAAGTAATGCCAATTCCTAATAGAATGACCATTTTGGAATAATGAATAAATCGGTATACAATTTTGAGCCTTCCACAAAATCCCAAACAAAATGAAAACAACCGAAAACTATTCTTTTGACTAGAACCTCTAATAAGTTTGAACTCGACAGGTCAATCTCGCTGAAACTGCTGATGGTGGAATAACAACTGATGCTCAGAAGAACGTCGATCATGAAATTTTCTATAAAATAGAGACATATAGCCAACTATACTGCCATGTTCCATAAAAGTAAACAAGTTTGTGACCAAGGCATCACCGACGAGACGAACTGCTCTTTTCAAAAGATTTAGGGTACATTGAGGAACAACACTCCATACGTGGAAACAGTATTGAAGTAACGGTTGGTCCTGTGTCTTATAGATCAGAAGCATTTGACGGAAAGTAAAATAGCTCTTAGCACGAAACATAAAACTAAGTTATTAAAAGGTACTAATGGCAATGAACCTAATGTGTTTCTTCCAAGAAAAGGATTTTCTGGTGAATTTCCAGCAACATGTGTTTTTTCCTGAGCGGTAGTGGCCACTGTTCTATCCACGTTGATTAGAGGAGAAAATCAGCTGGAAGTGATATTTCTTTCCACAACTTTGGCGAAAGACTGAAACGAACGGGACCCGTTATGTTATTCAAAAAGTTTCGGTACGATTTTGGTGTTTTCTTGCATTTTATTCATTTACACCCCCAGACGAAAATATTGCATATTTTATTTTTGGTCTGTATTTTTTGTCCAAAATTGTTATGATTTGTACAGGTATATCTTGCAATTGTTATAAATAATAATTTTTTCAGATATTTCCATTATAAGTGAATGAGCGATAATAAAAAAAGAAATAAATAAGCATTGTGTGCTTTGACCTATGAAACAATGACAGATGACACAATAACATTTCCAGTGATTTTTCGCTCGAGTCTGTAGTTTCGGTTAGCGAGATGCCTCATCAAAGTGTCATCAATAGTGTTAAAATTGTTTTTTTGCCAATGAGGGTTACATATATTGCGTGAAGATTGAATTTCCATAAATCTACGATTTCTCGAATAATAAGACGATGCAATGAGTCTGGAAAATATAAAAAAAGACCTGGTCAAGGACGTGAACAGCACCACAACTTAGAAATGAATTGCTGAATACAAGACAAGTCAATGTGGAGACTCAAAGAGGTAGGCTTCACTCCAAAACGCACCTCGGCTTCTCTCACGTCACAAAATTCGACGTTTGGAATTTGCAAGAGTACATACTAATTGGAATGAAGATCATAGGGGAAATATTCTCTTCACAGAAGCCTCATGGACGTAGTAGTGTATGCAGAAGGTCAGGGGAACGTTTCGCAGATTGTAAACTTGCACCTAATCTTAGCTTCGGTGGAGGTTCCATTATCTTATGGACAGGCATCAGTTGGGAGAGCAGCACAGAGTTCGATGAGGTAAATTTAAGGATGAATGCTGACTTGAACATCCTCGAAGAAAATGTTTTAACTTATGTGGGCATTATTGGTTACGATCATTTTGAGTTATTGCACGATTATGCACGGGCCCATGCCACAAGCGCAATGACCCAGTACCTCTAAGATGTCGAGATTACAGTTATTGAGTGGCCAGCAAATAGCCCTGACGCAAATCCCATAAAACATATTTGGGACATGCAGAAAAGAAAAATACGAGCACCAAATCCAGCTTCTAACTCAATTGCAGAGTTAAGAATCGCTGCAAAGGAGTTCGAATTCCACAAGTTACAATCGAAGATCTTTATCGCAGTATGCCTTAGGAAAATGACGGCTATTATTAGAGCTAGAGGAAAACATACTGAGTATGATGGTGGGATTATGAAGCGTTGTTATTTAGTCTAACAATAGTTAATGTTTTTCAAATAAAAATTTCTGCCCCAATTCCCCCAAAAATCTGCTATTGTCAAGTGAACAAGATATACCAGCACATATCACAAAAATTTTCGCCAAAAAAATACAGACCGAAAATAAACTACTATGTAATATTTTTGTTTGAGAGTGTAGAAATTATTCCTGGCAGTAAGTTATGTCATAGTATAATAGGAATCAATTGTCTGGTATCGAAAACATTAATTACTTTCAAAATAGCGAAGTACCCAACCACCAAAACTAAGCCTATATCAGTCGATTTGCGCTTCGCTAACAAAGTTTGTAATCCGAATTACTTCGACATCTATGTGATATCAAAATTCCCGCCAACCATCGACATAAATCAATATCCGAATGGACTCAAGATAGATGGTGTTGGGAATTTCTACTCATAAAAGCATAGACTTTTCAAATAAAACACCTCATTTGTGTCCGGCAACTTTCATAACTCAACCACCATACACAGCACACGCAATATGCGACCGGGGGACCAGATTACAAACTGTGATCTAATGTACCATCTGGGAAACATCGGTTGCTACATACGTGATGCGCCTATAAATACTTTATATATTATCCATATATGAACGCTGTCACGTCCTCTAACGTTGCGTAACCAAAGTGTTGCGCTTGTGTCATAGGTTGAAAATGAACCCTTCAAAATTAGCAAAATTATTCGGAGCGCCGTTGTATTTATAATCACCGCTATTGCCTTTATCAAGTTAAAGCCCACACAAACATCATTACGTCATTTTCAATTGGTTCCAGTTTCACCGAAATGATTGATTTTATAGGTAGTAGATATTTCCCGCCTTTGTTGTGTACACTACAATTACCAATGCTTTGATAAGCACAGAATTACTTTATTGCATTCCATGAATATAACATTCATTAGTGCGATGTTCAGACAAAAACGTGAATCGTGAGAACTGAGGGAAAAAATTGGTATTAGTTCTGCATTTTCGAAAATTGTAACTGAACTATTTATAGCACAATGCAGTTGAATTGGGTAAATAACACACTCGATAGCTGCAAATAAATTGACTTAAACTAGATAGATCGACCAATAAATCCTATAACTCCGATAAATAATTTTTCTATTCCAGTAAATTACAACAGCAAGGCCTAATCAATAACTCTGTTAATCTAGCTGCGAACCATTATTGAAATCACCTATTTAGTGGCAGATATCAGCTTGATTCACTGAAGTTTATTCCAAAGCTAGTTAATAAATATCTCTCTGAGTGCGAAGTAAATGATAGAGGAACCTCCCCATACGTGTTGGCGCGAATATCAATACTGTGGGCCAAGAACTCCTTTACATACAACATTTGCAGCATCCAAGAATCACGACATCGCCTTGCCAGAAAATCGATCTCTGAAATACAGACAGGGCTGATTGGGAATTCCGAAACAGGATCGTGAAAGACATTCAGATTGACACGTAAATTTATTTGAGGAGACAGTCCCTCGTTTTGTTCCACAACAATGACAACTATTCCGAAAATGAAGTCGAAAATTAATTTTATCGATCGACAAAAATCACCGAACAAAGTATTGAAGAATTATAGTAAAAGTCTCAAGTCAATCACTGACACTCCTTGGTATACCAAGATACTCATTCATTTGAATTGTAATTGAAAGGGCTTTGGTCATTTTTCTAGAAACAGTAATGAACAAGAATATTCTCTGATGTCTCTGTCATTCAAAGGAGCGTTTTATCGCTAGTGCTTGTCAACCCCAGTGTTGACTAGGGTTGACTATCCATTCTATTATATTGCCTAGGATATCCAGTCGACCTTGCTAGGAAAATTTGCGACAATTATAATACCCTCAGTTGATGTCAAGAAAACCAAACTCATTATCACCACCTGAAAGAAAATCAAAAACATTAGAGTAAATCTAGAACACAATTGGCGGGAAAGAACTGGGGATGTAACCCAAAGACCCTGCAGTGGATATACACGTCTATAGTGAGACCGACCATCACTTACGGGTAGTGGTCTGGTGCAGCAGAACTGAGCTAGCTAGTACAATGGCAAATCTATCGATAATCCAACGACTAGTTTGTGTATACATGACTCAGGTGCAATGAGAACGCGTCCAATGGCCGCTATGGCAGTAATCCTAAGCCTACACCCCTCCATGTAGTAGTGGAGAGTATAGCGATGAGGACAACATAAAGAATAACCAGAGAGGGAACCACAACATACAAGTTTCGATTCCTGATTCTTTCTATAGAGTGAGTACCAGCGGATGGAGAGACTCAGAGGTAAACTAAATGTCACCATCGATTTTCTCTTGGAAGGATTAGATATGGCCAATTATACAGAAGACAATCTGTGTCCTTGTCGATACAACCTCTATGGTCTCTGTAATCATAGAGGGACGACGTATTCCGGACACTATACGGCCTATTGTAGACACCCATATGCAGGCAAGTGGCACGAGTATAATGACTCGAAGGTGTCACCAATATCCTCCGAATCACTGGTCAGTAGAGAAGCGTGCATAGAAGAGTTCTGGCCCAAGTACCGAGCCCTGAGTTGATAGAAGATACATTTAGTAATTGATATTGCAATAATCTTACCTCAACTGACTCACATCATTCAACAAAGAAAGTGTTCAGAATAGTTTCAATTATTGAAGTTGAAATATTCTTGCCTGAACCAACTCAAGAAGTAAGTGTTAATTTTCTTCTGGTAGAGTTATCAGACATTATTGGACTTATTTAAGAACACCATCTTCTTGAATCCATGCAATTGTGTTTAGATACGAAAAATCCTTTTTATAAGTGTATTAAGGAGAGCGCAATAATGTTTTTTGGTCCGGATTCTCAATAATAGACGGATGCTGGACGGTGTAGGATAGTTCAGTATTTGTTTTAGGTGCTACTAAAAATACATTAAATTTTATGATAGGCGAATTAGATTAAATATCCGAACGATGAGAACCCTGCGTTTTTTCTACAAGAACTTGTTCTGTAGTTGAATTACAGTATAACAACAATGAAATGTGTTCCTACAAGAAAAGTTTATTACGGTAGTATATTGGGATCTGCAAAGTTAGAGCCCATTAAGAAGCCCGGACTCGAACTTGTCCAGAAAGTTCGAGAGAAATGCGACAAGTTTTTATGAAACAATACGTTTTTGTGTCCGTCGCTCTTGCGCCACAAGATTCCACTCAAATATTGTGGATATGATGGAGTCATGTCAACCTCGTTCATCTTTCGTGTCTATCAAAAGTCGAAACACCACTCCGAGTGCCCAAGGAAATAAATTTCACTTTTAATTTATTTCTCGTATGTCACTTTGATGTATCGCACACCATTGTGATTTATTTTCTATTTCGTTTTCGTGGAGGAGAGAAATTGGTTCTTTATCGAATGATGAATGTTGCAGACACTTGCGATATTGTACTCCGAATAGCATTTGAGAATATTCCTTTACATTGACGCGAATATCTCGGTATTGTAGGCTGAAAATCTCATGAGCCTTACCACAATCTTGTCATAAGACGTTCTGTGGAAAATTGGGGTGATACTTTCATAACTCGAGGAGCATTGAGTTACAATTCCGACACCGTTTCGTACAACAACGTTGGAATTGATAATTCCTTTGAATTTCAATTGCTATTATATCCCATGTATTCGTGGAATTCACAGCGCTAATTTATCATTCTGGAATGTAGAAGCGGAACAATAGAATCCGTAGCAACTATGGAGTGAGATTAAACTGAAGAGTCATCATCCACTTGAAAATATATAGAGTTTCTGGCAAAGAACTGTATGCAGTCACACTGCGACAGTCTTTTTAAACAATTCATTATCTGAATTGCATTGGAAAAGGACAAAAGTCGTTTCAATGCGTTAAGTCAATGGTTACTTGTCGTACGTACTTGGATATTTCTAGCCCGTAATTCTCTACCTAATGTATGTGTGAGAGATAAGAAATATTTCGGAATGATTCAAGATTTCCCCCCTTCAGTAAATCCAGAAGGTTGTGTGTAAAGTACCCGATAAAGAACTACTAATTCTCTGGCTAATACCATGACGGTCATTATTCCTCAAGGATAGCAGAAGAGCAGAATCTTGTTCAATTCAAAAAGAGTGAAAACGTGCAGAGCTGTTTCGAGTTTCTACCCCTGATCGGTGCCAAGGTCAGAGATGAGAAAAAGTCTACTGTTCTCTCCAAATCACCTAAATGCCCGTTTATCGTCAACTTTTTCGAGGGCTAAAGCGGAGAATAACGAAGTATTAATATTGAATTAATTTTCCATGTTTTAATTTTCGTATGACATCACATTTTTTTTGTCAAGACAATTGGGAAACTTCATGAAATATTTCTCTATCGGAATTATAAAGCATTACCATATTTTTACAACAATTTTTACTACTGTGTATAGTATAATAATAATATTTTTAATCAACATTAAGTTATCAAAACCATTACAATGATAACCATAACAAATTGCCGAGAGCGTCAGTCAATGAAAGTATACAGTGCGGCTTTTTCTAACCCCCCCCCTGCTAACTTTCGAACTGTTTGACGAAAAAACATGAAACAATACAAATATAAAATAAATTATGATTAAAAGACGAATTCAGACGTACTACAAACATCTAAATGTATACAACTAGACACACATCGGTCCCAACATCATCTTAAGAAAATGATTCGTCAAGTGCTTAGGTCAAGTGTATGTAAAAGTTCTTTTGGGTCAAGATGTCTTTGAGCCTATTTTTGGATATAAAAATATCTGGCGCACTTTGCACTTCTTCGGGTAAGTTATTATAGATTCTGCAACCATTGTAATAGACCGTCAGATAGTGACAGATTTAGGTGCCCCATTTTCACATAGAAGCCTCGAATAGGGTTGAGAAGTACATCGATGTTGAGTAAAATGGAGGGAAATTTACGAGTGGCTCCTGGGGATAACATATGGAAAATTCGATTTTCCATGGAAAATTCGATTTTCCATATTTTAACGCGAGCCGTGTTCACCTAATCATTAATTAATAGAACCTGGCTTCAGAAGATCAAAGGCTTGAGTGTTAAAGGTGGCTAAAGGGTTGAAATGAGGCTGTAATCTTGTAAAGAAATATCGAGATTTTAACAGGTTTTCCCACGCAAGCCCATCGAAACTATGAAAACCTACATCGTCACTACACCGAAAAACATAATGGCTTGAGTGGCGTGAATGGAAAAGTAGATTTTGTCGTCGGAAAATTTAATGGAAATTCTTTTTGATTTTTCCATATGTTTTCCCCACGAGCCACTCGTAAATTTCCCTTAATTTTACTCAACATCGACTTACTTTTCAACCCTATTCGAGGCTTGTATGTGAAAATGGGGCACCTAAATCTGTCACTATCTGACGGTCTATAATACAAGTTTCTTTGATAAAAATTGGTCGAGTGCTTTGCCGGAAGTAAATTGTTCTTAAATCTGGTAGAGTAATTATGCTTCGATCTGTTGATCGAATTTCGTATATACAGTGTGTCTCACTTCTCAGGGAAACACCCCCGTATCTTCCGTAACAATAGAGGTAAAATGATGAAACTCTCAGGACTGATGGAAATGCTCAAAATACACCTACCACCTGAATGAGGTTGGCCTAAGTGATATACACTGCCCGCCACTCGCGATGGAACAACCCATTTTTGCGGTAAAACGTACTAGGGGGCAGAATAGGCTCAAAATTCCTACAGATTCGTAATCAGGACCACCAACTTACTACAGACGTTTTCCCTGAAAAAATTTCAGTCCTGAAAAATACGAATTTGTCTCACTTCTCATGGAAACACCCCCTTATCTTCCGTAATTTTTTACGTAGAACCATGAAATTTCCAGGATCGATAGATACACTGGAAATGCAATGCAATGCACGGGAATGGTCAATCTACGTAATATACACTGCACGCCAGCAGCGAAGTAACCACCCATTTTTCCATCGCTGCTGGCGTGCAGTGCACATCATTTAGGATGACCCGTTTTGTGCAGTGAGTTCATTTCAAGTGTATCTATCGATCCTGCAAATTTCAGGGTTCTACGTATAAAATTACGGAAAATACGGGGGTGTTTCCATGAGAAGTGAAACAAATTCGGATTTTTCAGGACTGAAATTTTTTCAGAGAAAAAGTGTAACTGTAGTAAGTTGGTGGTCCTGATCACAAATCTGAAGGAATTTTTAGCCTATTTTGCCCCCTAGTATGTTTTACCGTAAAAATGTGTTGTTCCATCGCGATTGGAGGGCAGTGTATATCACGTAGGCCAACCCCATTCAGGTGGTAGGTGCATTTTGAGAATTTCCATCAGTCCTGAGAGTTTCATCATTTTACCTCCATTGTTACGGAAGATACGGGGGTGTTTCCATGAGAAGTGAGACACACTGTATTAATTATCAACTACGTTTAAAATGTTATTATTTTTATGAGACTCCCTGCATGAGTGTACTCAGGGAAGATTACAGAGGATTCTCAGTGCGGATTTTTGTAAAACTAATATTCTTAACCAATCAGCTCCCCAATTTATTATGCCATATCGAATTTAATAATGAAAATTCGCGTAATACAGAGTGAGGAGTATTTTTTGGATGCAGTGCTCCTTTAATGATCGCAAGGCAGACTGACCTCACTTTACAGCAGAGATTATGTAAGTGGGAAACTCAGTTTAACTTTTATTCAAAGATAACCCCCAAGATCTCAACACCTTGAAATCTGAAATTATATGCGTTATTGTTACATGAAGTTTGATTGTGTCCTCGATAGAATATAATAGATTCTGTTTTTCCCTTATACCTCTTCAGCAGTAGCCATTGTCTGATCGATGCTAGTTTCTGTAATTGAGATATAATATAATATGGCATAAAAACCATATTTACATTTGGAATATATTTAAGGAAAGTTATGAGGTCGTTAGCAAATATTATATATAAAAGAGATCCAAGAAAAGACCCCTGAGGCACCCCTTGACTAACGCTACCGGTTTGACTGAAACTGTTATTGATTTGTACCATACTTGCTTACGATTTGTTAGATACGATTTAATGAAATCTAGTGGTATGCCTCGAACGCCATTTCGGTTCAGTTTCTCAAGTAAGATATAATGGTCAACACAATCGAAAGCTCAAGAAAATCAGTACATAAACCTAGGGGAATCAACTTCGACTCAATGGCATCTGATTATTCAGATCTGTTAGAGCTGTATCTACGCCCCTGTTTTTAACGAATTCGTGTTGGTTACTGGAAATTACATTATTCCTCAAATAGAAGTTTGACAGTTGTTCGTTTAAGGCTATTTCAAATATCTTTGATATGCTTGACAGCAAGGTAATCGCTCTGTAATTGGAAAATTCATTCGTATTACCATTTATATAAAGTGGCCTAATCACTGGAGATTTCAGTTTGTTAGGGAAAATACCTTGGGTGGAACTTGAATTTATTGGGACAGTTAGGACACCATATTTGCACCGTTTCAAAATGTTGTTCGATATGTTGTCAAAACCGTTAGAATTAGAAGGCTTCAGTCAACAAATTTCAAATTACAAATTTCTTAAATAACGTAAGCAATTATACATGAAAAATATCATCTCTTGCCAGATGAATAGGTATAATCTATCGAATATCTCAGAAAATGTTCTCAGTTACCTCTACCGGATAGATTTTACAATGTTTCTTACCATCGTCAGGTGAGTTATCTTTCGATGTAAATCGTCAAGGGTAAATATTCATTAGCTGAACATCTGTTTAGTATTCATCCCAACTAGTTCCTAAGTTTACCCAAAACAATTGAATAGCCTGTTTCAGTCCCTAGACTGCTGTTAAGTTAACTGAGTCATACTCGCCCTTTCGATAGAACAGGGTAGTGTTTCATTTCAGGTAAGGTGGAATAGATTTAAATGTCTTATAATGTTTTCAAGTATTGCCATGGTCAGTACAATTAGTTCATTTCATTTATCGTTTTTTTATTATTTCAAGTTTACTCAATCTTTCAATTTACCGCTGTATACGAAAATTTCTTACTAGCACGAAAATCGACTTTGGATCATATCGAACATAGCTTCCTGAAAAGATAGAAACATTCTCAAAAGAAAAACTCCTGATGTAAGATATGTTCTGGCAACATTAACCAAGTTATGATGAAAATGTTTTGGCAGGATCTATACAGAGTAAGTCAAATGTATGGACTCGCCCATTTTTCTCAGTTAATATTAGGGTTATCGAAAAGAAGGTCGGCTGAAAGTTCATGGGTATTTCACTCTGCACCTTTCTATCAATTCAAATATTTTATAGATGAGCCATTGGTCTAGAAGTGAACTCATCGGCTTTTTTTTTAATAGAACCACATGTAATGTTAAGTATCGCTAGAAAGCTTCTTTTTTTCTCATTTCAGAGTACTAATATTATTTTAACTCTCTTGATAGGTACAGTGTGTTTCGTATTTTTGTGTCCACCCCTGTAACTCTTTTACCTATTGCTTAATTTGTTCAAAGTTTTTCTCAATAGAGGAATGTAGCCAGTTGGATATTTTAAGCGATATAGCAATTTGAATCAGACAGTGGCGTGAGTAAGGTTTGATAAAAAACATTTTTCATGTGCTAACAGGATCAATAAGTCTGGCTCATTGTTTGGATTTTTTACCAATGAAGAAACTTTGGACGAAGATGAACAACCAACATGTTCGAAGTGCAGATAGAAAAGAATGTGCACGAAGTCCCTACCCTTTTTAAATTTCCCAAAATTCTTGTGATCAATTTGAAACGTTTTTCTCATAGGGAAAAATTTAACATGGTCATTGATTTTCCTATAGAAGGACTAGATATGAGCAACTATGCAGCGGACAGTGAAGCCCCTCATCGAGACAACCTTTATGCAATGTCCAATCACAGCGGTACTTTCGATTTTGAACACTACTCGGCTTACTGTAGAAACCCTTAGGCAAATACGTGGCATGAGTACAATGATTCATGTGTGACAATTTTATCAAAAATAATTGTGGGCAGAGAGGCATAATATGTTCTAGTCCTACCCATAGAAATCTTAATTTTTGAAGTTTATTATTTTTTGTTGAATTTAGTTATTATTTATAATTATATTATTAATGTGCTACGTTGACAGATGTTTCATAAAAAATGGTTGGGATAATTTTGAGTAATAAAAACTGAAATTATTCCATTTATGGTTGAAGAAAAAAAATTATTTCGTTTTCAAACAAATTGACTGTATTAAATGTTCAAGCTGCAGTCCATTTGTCTCTTGACAATAAGATAATCTATGAATGATGCCCTAAACAGTATGAAGCAAATGCTCTTGAGGAATTTCCGACAAATTGAGCAATAGGTAAGTGAATTACATACAGAGGTGGACACACAAATACGAAACACACTGTACCTATCCAGAGAGTGAAATATCCTTCAACTTTCATCCGAACTTTTTTTCGATAACCCTCATATTACCTGAGAAAAATGGGCGGGTCCATATATTTGACTAGCTGTATATTCTTCAACATTATCGAAACCTAAAATTTATAGGAAGGAAAAATTAATAAACATATCGCTTCATATATACTAAAATTTAATCGAGTTATAGTCCAGTATGGTTCAATAGTGCTGGATAACGAGGAAGGAAATAATTTAGCTCCTACATCTTTATAGAACATATTTCACGCTGAAAACTTTATGTCAGCACCGGATTCCATAACTTTTTCAAGTCTCATACACATGTGCTATGATGAACAAAATCAATAATCCGTACTCGAATAATTCTGGTCAATCAAATTATCGAAATTGATGTTATTGCATATTTTCGCTCGTTCACAAGATTCCACACGAGTTCCATCGGAAATGTATAGAATATATCCCCTTATAATCCTCAATTCGTGTTGGGGAATCCAACAGTATTTCACCTAAAGCAAATATTGATAAAGTATCCAAACCCAGACGAAATGTAATTCCGATTAAACTGCTTACTCATTAAATTTTTACGTTGGCATATTGGAAAATGTTGGAGAAGCCTGAAATTTGAATGTATAAAGTTGACAAAATTGGTACTAGAGAGCTAAGTGAACCATACAAAAATGACGGACTGCATTAAATTTCGAGTGCGAGTTATGTATAATGGAATGGAAATTACTGAGGCAAACAGAATGAAATGATATTGAGCCGCTAATATGAATGACCGTTTTCATTGATGAATTCAGACTCAATGGAATGTCTAGTATTCACTGATGAAACATATTGTTCGATATACGAGGAGAACATAAAAAGTCTAAAATTTTCGTTAACTTAAAAATGAAATATTTTGAAAAATGTTAGAGCTGTCATCCTCCAAACCTCGTCTGATAATTTAACAAAACTCAGAAAACATATATTTTTGGTAACAACAGTGATTTACAAACTATACCTATTTGTAAACTATTATACACACTGTTAAGTTAACTTTAATGTTTCATTTTGTTCAACTGCTATAACGGACTTGTTGTCCTTTTTCTTTAATCCTTTAAATAGCAGATAATTGATTTCCAACAGGTAAACACTCTATTACAGGAGAAGCAAAAGAAATTTCTAGAAGTGTCCGTCATTTCTAAAATACGACCATCAAATCTGATTTTCTCTTTGGTTTAATTCCTTCTATCCCAATTACTGGAGCACATTGAAGTTGTTTCGTTAACTATAAAAGGGCACTTTGTATGACGGAAAAATGCACCCATCCACAAAATCGTCATTTTCTAAACGAATCAGCATTCTGCTTCAAACATCGAGTACATTTTCGGATTCAGAAGGAAATATTCTATAAGATGAAGTAATACTCGCGGAATTTTGCAGTTTTGGAATAATCCCAAGCGATAAAATTCGAAAATTTGAATATTCTATATAGAAAAAAATCGAATTATGCAAAAAAATTTATTTTGCTTTATTCGAATAATCACAAACACCCTTCAGACGTAACTCGACGAGGTGATCCCGAATATCACATTAAAAATTTAATTCGACAAAAGATTAACAACTACGAAAGGGAAATTTGTTTGACGAAAAAATGCACCCATCCACAAAATCGACATTTTCTAAACGAATCAGTATTCTGCTTCTAACATCGAGTACATTTTCGGATTCAGAAAGAAATTTTCTATAAGATGAAGTAATATTCGCGGAATTTTGCAGTTATGAAATAATCCCAAGCGATCAAATTCGAAAAATTGAATATTCTGTATAGAAAGAAATCGAATTATGCGAAAAAATTTATTTTGCTTTATTCGAAAAATCACAAACTCCCTTCAGACGTAACTCGACGAGGTGATCCCGAATATCACCTTAAAAATTGAATTCGACAAAAGGTTAACAATTATAAAAGGGAAATTTGTTTGACGGAAAAATGCACCCATCCACAAAATCGACATTTTCTGAACGAATTAGCCTCCTGATTCAAACAACGAGTACATTTTCGGATTCAGAAAGAAATGTTCTATAATATTAAGTAACATTCGAGAAATATCGCATTTTTGAATTATTCCCAGGCGATCAAATTCGAAAAATTAAATATTCTATAGAGAAGGAAATCGAGTCATGCGAAAAATTGCAATTTGCATTTTTCTAAAAATAGCAAACTTCCCTCGGACACAACTCGACGAGCTTATTCCGTATATCACCTGAAAAATTGAATTCAACAAAAGGTTAACTATGAAAGGGCAATTTTTTTGACAAAATGCACCCATCCTCAAAATCAACATTTTCTAAACGAATTAGACTTCTGATTCAAATAACGAGTACATTTTCGGATTCAGAAGGGAATTTTCTATAAGACGAAGTAATACTCGCGGGATTTCGCATTTTTAAAATATCCTCTGAGGGAGCAGGAGTTCATTAGAAGATACAGAGTACTCTCACGAGATCCTCCAGCGAGGAGCAGAACCGTTCTACTCAGAACTACCTGTACCTCGGCCGTTTGCCAGCCCCGCCGAGTAATAATAATAATACCACTACAATGTAAGGCAAGAAACCTCTGTCGCTATAAAAATATATAACAAATAGGTTAGTTTGAGTCCTCTGATATATAGTTATTGTGATCGTATTAATGAATATTATCCAGAATGTGTAAAGAATTGTGAATTTGAAACGAATTAATAGTGCTTATCACGGTTTCGTTCAAAGTTTGTTGTTCTCATTTCCGACATGGCAAAATAACTTGCTGATGGTAACTCATTGTTTAATAAAACTGTTGCAACGAGGAGGTGAAATAAAAAAATGAAAACACATCATTAAGGTTTCCCATAACAAATCAAGCAAGAGCCGAAATACAAAATCAGAAACATGGTGTTTTCGATAATCAACACAAACATTTCAACCAATCAGAAAACATTTCTATGGCCGAGAGCTTTTTGTCAATTCGTTTGAGCGAATTCTACCAATTGTATGACGTTTATCACACAAAATGCATCATGACAAATTAGCTACACAACGTTTTTTTTCGGAAAATCATCTTGATCGCGTGATATTCAATTCTTGTTCGATCTGTTATTGACAATATGTGAAATAGTGAACAACTTCAAGCCCTTATAGAATAGGGACTTCATTGTATTACCCATATTGACACGTGATATATAAAAATTGTCTTTTTTTCTCGAATGATAACCATGGATTCAAATTGCATACTACTTTCAAATGTTATTTTTATGTTTCGATATTAAATGATAAATGGATAAATTGGATAAATGAAGGGCTTTGGGGTTGCAATGAAGAAATTCAAAATTGATTCCATGGGTTCAAATTGCAGGGATGGATAACCTCATTACTCTTGAGCTCATCTCTGTAACTGACCCTTTCGGCTAGTCCTTCATTATCCCGAGAACGGCCCTTTATTATTTACTTCATTAGAATAATGGATCGACTTCAAAGCAATTCCCAGCAACAAACCGTAGAGGGAAAAGTGAAAATGTCATCGTAGGGTATTAGTTTGCTCCTGCTGATATTTCTAGAACGACCAAAATGAGATTTCAGATGGGGAGAAAATGTCTCGGATTCGGTCTCGTCTTTTTCTGATATGTTTAACGACCTGGTATGAAAGGCCTGCGGCTGCTCAAATGAATTTTATTTGCATACTGAAAATAAACGAATTCGTCAAGGGACACTTCTGGAAAGTGGAAATTGTTAACGAGGATATTTTCCTTCCCTGTAATTGTTTTTCCAACAAGTATCCTTCAAGCAGTTGGAAAGTTAACGAGTGTGAAGTTCGTCCTTATGTCCTGTTTGTGTTGGCTGGAACTTGAAGAGGATGCCTGATATCTGAATCAAACTCAAAAAGGCGACCAGAAACACAGAATGCCATGCTCTCGATTCAACCACATCGGCATCGAACATTTTAACGAGACCGTTCAAATTTGAAGGTGGATAGGTGAATTTTTAAAGGAGATCGTTTATATCTTAGAATGATAGGGGGGATTAGGAAAATATTTTCGACTGTGGTGAAGGAATAAAAAGTTTCCCTTGAGAAATGCGGCACTTCCATTTACACACTGGTGCCTATAATTTTTGTGAAAAATAATAAAAGTAACAGGCAAGGACCAGGTGGAAAATGTTGTAGAGGTTCCAACTTTGGAAAAAAAAATTAAACACGAAAATACTCAAAATGGTGAAATGGGGATGCAGGGATTTTTTCCTTTAAGTTGGAACCTCTACAACATTCTGTACCTGGTCTTTGCTTTTTATTTTTTTTTAATTTTCAGCGTTTAAAATTCGTTTTGGCACCAGTCTACTATGGATGGATGCAATGTTCGTGAGAGAATCGTGAAAATAAATCACAAACAGAAGAGATTGCCAATGAATGATTATCGATAGTCAATCAAAGCTGGCACTCATATCACTGGGCTATGGGTAGGAAATTAACACGGGAAAATTTAACATGGTGTTGTACTAATTTATCCGATAAAAGGTTTGAATCAATATCTGTGTCAGCAATAACTTCGAAAACGTATTACCACAACAAATCGAACTGTATCCCAAACGGCGGTATGAAGTAAATGGGTTCATGAATATTGTAATTCTGTTTAAAGTCGTTAGCTCGGAAAGTACGAAACGCGTCAGTTACCTACTACAAAGTGCGATAAATTCTAATTTTAACCTATCTAAATATCATTTTATTAGCTAAGTCAACTGGGTGTGTTTGAATATTCATTTGGATATTACGTGATCTTTAGCCGTAGGCATTTTTCACAATTTATTGCAGGTGACTCTGAAGTATATCGCTGCGTAAGCATTTTTTGTGAAAGAAGATAATTTGTTGAAAAAATAATAAAACTTGATATTATTCAAATACTGACTCAAACAAAACTACGAGATATTTGAGAGTTTATATGTGGAATAAAAATATGACAATATGGCATATGGCAATATGGCAATGATAATATGTTTCCAACAAAGCTGTACCCAAAAAATGGGTTACATCAAGTAGGAATAGTGTTGGTGCTGGACTGGATTCCTGCGGGACACCAGCATTTACTGATAGAGTGAACAGATGAAATTCCATAGACCAACACATGGAGAGATATTTCTGAGGGAAAGCTAGATAACAGAAAAAACTGAGGGGGCAAGTCATAATATTTAAACCTGGCTAGGAGTCCTGGGTGCAAAATATATTCAAATGCCTTGATTACCATGGGAACAGTTTCGCCATATTCTTTCATGAATAGTTACAATATATGTCAGAGGCGAACGTTGATTATGGATGGCCCGAACCAATCTGTAGAACATTTTCAATTCCTGGGCAGTCAAAATTCATTATTGATGGTTACTCCCACGCAAATCCGAAGACTAGCCTGTATATGCATAACAGGTGCAATGAAAATTTGCCCAACGGCCTAAATGGAAGTGATCCTAAGCCTTACACTCCTCCATAAATACAGGTGGAGAGTATAGCGATAAGGACAACATACAGAATGATCAGAGAGGAAACCATCAAACGCAAGTTTCGACTACTTCCTGGAAATCACCCTGGGATATGCCCAAAGATGAGATGACAAAAGAGATTAGCTTTGTGAAAAAATTCACCACAAAACTAAGTAGCAAAAGTGAATGGGACAAACACACCATCCCAAGTCTCAAGAGACGTGCTATTAAATGGTACACAGATGGATCCAGAACTACAGAATTGATATTCGAAATTAGCTCGTCGAGTTACGCCTGAGAGAAGATTGCGACTTTTCAAAAAATGGAAAATAAAAATTTTCGCAAAATTCGGTTTCCCTCTATTTTGCATTTTTCGACTTTGATCACCTGGGAATATTCCAAAATTGCGGAATTCCGCGAATATTGCTTTATCTTATAGAAAATTTCCTTCTGGATCCGAAAATGTACTTGTTTTTTTTTTAATTTGAATGCTAATTCATTCAGAAAATGTCGATTTGCTGGATGGGTGCATTTTTTCTTCGAAAAAATTACCCTTTTCCAATTACCCCTTTCTCGAATTCAATTTTTGAGGTGATACTCGGAATGAGCTCGTCGAGTGACGCCTGACAGAAATTTGCGATTTTTCGAAAAATGGAAAATAAAATTTTTCGCAAAATTCGGTTTCCCTCTAATAGAATATTGCAATTTTCGACTTTGATCGCCTGGGAATATTCCAAAAATGCGGAATCCCGCGAATATTACTTCAGCTCATAGAAATTTTTCTTCTGAATCCGAAAATGTACTTGTTTTTCGAATCTGAATGTCAATCCTTCAGAAAATGTCGATTTGGTGGATATTTATAGGAGATGTCGTTGAAATTATTCTTATTTCAAATCACTATTCATTCAACATTAAAATATGATCGAGATATAATATCTGTTATCATAAATTAGCATTCTGTTAATGATCGATCAGAAAATCAAACGTTCCTCCGAATGAAGATTTTGTGTGAACAACTGGTATTTATGTTGACAAAATACCCATTGATCTTTTCGACACCAGTCGTTTCCATCCTTTAACGGGCTTCGTTTAAATTACGGACATTTGTTTCTCCATTATTGAAGTGGAAGAAAGATTGCTGGAGTTGCGAAGGCAATCGAAGCGTAGAGGAGACAAAGTAAAGTGTACAGACTATACCACAAATCACAATAGAGGGAAATAAAAAAGTAGTATTCCCCAGACAGTTTCTCACGACAAACAGAACATGAGCTGAAAATCTACAAGGGGTGCTCTCCCCAGAATTCCATATCGACTATTTTCATTATCGGTAACAGGCGTGTTCTGTCACCGCGAAATAATCTATGGTCGCCATATTTACATTCCGACTTTTTGTGTTTTCTGTCCAGCTCTACGTTGGAATGGCACATTCGGTTGGTTATTTATGCCGTGAATTATGTAAAAACGAGCCGCGTTATTTGGCCCGAATCCTTTGATTCTATATTCATACTTTCTGTATTCATGATGCCACTCGGGACGAATTTCGATGATTCCATCGGGACTCTGTGATTCATTGAATACTGGATTCTATCCAAATTGCTTATTGGACTATAATGTTATAGAAAAGCGCGTAAAAATCACTGTTCTGCAGAAATTTGAGGGCGCGCTGGCTTCATAATTACCTCCCAAAACTATGGGACAAGCAGCTTTTGGGTCCGGAAATCGTGCACCCTGAGCAGACGTAAAGAACCGAAAATGACAGCCTTCTGCATTCTTACGGCTACGATTTCTGAAATCTTGCGACATGCCGGTATGATTTTCAGGTTCGAGAGTAGCAAATTCAATACACCGCCAAGGGACTCTATTATCAGAACAACCATATTTACAGAATGGTCTGGTTAGAGCCTGCGGAGTAAATCTCGATATTTTGTCCGTTTTTCGTCCTTCTTTCCGGCGATATACGTTTCGCCAGGGGCCGAAAACTCAATGACGAAAGTCGTCTTACTTTCACGGTCGAGGAGTAATACATTCCAGTAGATCCGGTACTTCTCATTCTCCACCACGGACTCAATATCACCTGGAGTGTAAGGCAACACTGGTGTCTCGTCTATAATGTACGAGTGTCGTAGATGGTTATACACTCATAGAGCCACGTTATGTCTGTGGTGGATATAGGCTGAGACCGCATATACTGGTCATGCTGACAACAAACGCATAATGGTCTCAGGCGCCTCACGACAGGCACTGCATCTAGTATCAGGGACCTCTGTACCCATCACGCGGATATGGTAAACCAAGGTGTTAACTATCCTGGCAGGCCAATATGAATCACTCGGTCTCCGACTCAGCCCACCTGACCTAAGAAAGGCGTAGGTCAAGTCTTTGGATAAGCCGAGGTCTTCGACGATCCTGAAGAAGACCCCATGCATCGGCTTATCTTTGTGCTGCTGCAGCAGAGCTGCATTCTCACGGCCTTTATATGGGCTTTTTTCCGAACGGATTCTAACTTGGTGACAGAGTTCGGATCACGCCGTTTGGTGTCGAAACTGAGACCAAGTTCATCAGCCGCACAGGCTGCTGCCTTGAGGAGAAACGCTCCAATTCCTGCGTTTTCAAGGTTACGGACCATGCAGAGAATGGGATCCAAACTCCTGATCACTTTACAGGCTCCATCCAATACCATTCTGTTGTGAAGACACTCCAAACTCAAATGTCATCGTCCTCCTTCTTGTCGGGGGAGGGATAACCGAGAAACGGACGATTTGGGATGCAAACTCTTGTATAGGTGCATCATTATGCGCGTCTTTACGTCGAGTTGTCGCACCTCCTCTTGAGTCCACTTCATCAATCCGAAGGAGTAAAATATGATCGGAACGGCAATCATATTTGTGGCAGTAACTTATTATTATTCTCATTCAGGTAGTTCTACGTAAAACCGTACTTCGGATCTTCCTGGAGATTTCTGACGAGGTTTTCCTATGGGAGGATATCTTCTCCACTATTGTGTACGAAGATATCCATCTTCAGACTCATCACAGAACCTGCATACTGAGAAATATTGGTATATTCCCAGCAGATGCACATGTTTCTTCATGTGGCAGTGCCTTGTCAAGACTACAAACGGAAATGGCTGGAATATAGAAGCTTGAGTTCCGAGGTTTAGTTTAATGTTCTGCCTTTGTCTACCCCAGTATATCTCAGCGCCTACCCCATTGCTTGTCTTAGAGCCATCCGAATATCAGATTTGCCCTCTTGAGCATTGGTAAGGTACTTGATATGCCTTTCCCATCTTGGAGTAGGTTGAAGTCCTTTTGTTCGAAGGCATCTCAGATGTGTCTTTTCTTTTTCCTCCATTACGGTGTGGCCCAAAGCACCTCTACTTACTAGATCAGCGTAGAACAGTTGAAGGTATTATCTTCACTCATATGGTTTCGTAATAAATATACTTCAGGGCTTTCCACATCAAATTTTCAGTGCCACCAGAATATCGCAAACGATGTGGATTTGCCTAATCACATAGTTTATCATATTTCCTTATTTCAACGAGTATTATTGTATTATGTGCATTTTGACATGGAATATTGTGCTCAGGCTTTCCCTGGGCTTCCAAAGTATATTCTAGTTCCTGCTGAATTTTCTGTCCTAGACTTATCTGTGAATCATTCTTCTGGAAATATTTTAGAAAGCATAGAATGTCATTGTTTTCTGTTGGACACATGATGAAATTGTATATGGTGCTCTGTCAGGTTAGAATTTGAGTTCCATTTCAATTTTTCATTTGAAGGACTTTCATCAAGCATTACCAAATACTCCATTTCCACTTTATCCCGTAGATCCCGTAGATGTCAGTGTAGTTATTCAACTCAAATGCATGAAATGGTTGCATTCTTCTTACGTCTTGACTTTTCCGTGAAAATATTGAAAAATATCTAACCGTCGAATATTATGGTTAAAAAAAACACCCCCTGTTCTCCTCAAAAGCTAGATAGAGGACGCAAAGGAATTCGGAAAATGTTTCAACAGTTTCGGACATGGAAAATAATAATGAAAAAATAATCGATCGGGGAATTAGGAAAACTCGCGAAATAGAAATCGAAAAAAGCCCAAAAAAATTAAAATTATTTGACCATTGAATAATACGGTTTCAAAAAAATTTACCCCTCTTCCCACCTCGAAAGCTACGCGTAGAAATTCGAAAAAATTTCCAACGGTTTCATACATGGAAAATTACGAATTTGATGCGAATGGGGTCTAAACGAAGTGCAAATGAGTCACAGCATTATGTGTAAAAAGGCAAATTCCTTCATCCATCTGAGTAGTCTGAGTAAATTTTTAATGATATTCTGGTTACATCAGGAAATAGTGGGTTTTAAGGAATTATCAATGGAAGAAACACTCGGTATTCTCTTGGGATGAGAGAAGGAAAAGTTCTACATCGACAGCAATGCAATTATCATTCTTCATCCCTCTGAAAGTATTGTACATGTATGTTCATTTCAGCGTTAACGATTTGGGGGCTTGAAATATTTTTTCAGTTGAGTACAATGGAATTCTAATAAAAGGGTGTGTGTGGGAGTCGCAGTTGTATTTTTGTATCGATTCCGTCTTTGTATCCATTTATGAATCATCCTTTCACAGCAGAGAGCCATTTTGTGGGATTTCATATTTACTATTGTGAAAGCAATCTTCTAAGGCCCGTATTGCATTGCGACTTTAATTTCTTATGCCACCGCTCATAACGTCAAATGCCTCCGCCATATACAGTCGGCGGGATATTTTCACGCCCTCTTGCCTTTTAAAAATTGCATACCATCTCGAATACTGTTTTTTTATTCACATCACCGAATGTATGCAGCTTGGTCTGAGGAAATTTAGAGGATTTTCATGGAGTAAATCGATTCTTATGGCAAAGGGCTTTGGAGGTGTGATAAATGGTACTGCGTTATTTTTTCCCGCATCGCCATTTCGAGGTTTATTTATCTGAAAATAATGCGGATGCAGGACAAAAAATCCGAAGTGATTTGATGAACATTTTTAAAAGATTCAGTCGATACTTGATGAAACTCATTTATAAAAACAATGAAAAACTGAAGGAATTTCTTTTTTAGAAGTTCACGCTTTTTACCGATTGATTTAACAAAATTACGACATATGTGTTGCCATAGCATTTTCAAACGAGAGGTAGAATTAGAACGCAGTCGGTTGACAAAAATAACAATTTTACAACAACAAATAAAATTAGGAAAAATAAAATAATATCAAAGCAAAACATTATAAATTCTATGAGATATCTGTTTTAAATGATTTACACAATTGTGAAAACGCAGATATACCAGATGAACGAACGTGATACTTCTCTTGAATTTCATGAACAAAGTAATGGAGAAAAATATAAATGGGTAGTGCAATATGTCGAAATAATGTGGGCAATAGCTTCAGAAACAATTTTTCTTGACGTTTTGGCCAAGATAAGACGTTTTTATAGGGAAGTCATAAGTTATCAATAACGCGTTTTTTCATAGCCTTATCAGCGATTCGTACCATTACAGGGCACTAAAAAACCGAAATATAAAGTAGCAGGACATAAATTAAACCATCCCTTATAAAGAAGGCATATTACGAATAGTTGAAGACGCTTTATATGCCCACAATTTATATATTAAAGCCAGAACGTTTTTCAGGCCACATAACAATAGTTTCCGTTGTATCATTCTTTGAACCCAAGAACATGGGGAAGGCATTAGACAAATATTTCATAGAAACTGCGCAAACTAAGTTATTTCACATATTCGTCTCTCGACTTCTCGAATATTCAGTGATTTGATCCTAGAATACAGAATGGTGCATGAAGTATGTATTCACACCACAAATATCGCTCATTCATTATCAGATTGAGGGATGAGATAAAATAGAAATTCCTTAAACTTCCGATCGAATAAAAAAAAATATTCTTAGTAATTGACTGAAACCATTTTTTAGTGCACTAGGTATATCCAAATGGTTATTCTAGATATGAGGGGATTGTTCCCAATAAATTCAAGGAAAAAAAAGAATAAATGATTTTATATTTGTTGACTCTTGATTTGTCGCACTGGGCTGTTTTTCATTCCTCAGTTCACGAAGTGAATCCCTGTATATTAATTTGATTACATCTGGATTTGGAATTCAAATAACGAGGTAACAAACTTTGAAACTGGACATTAGCAGGCTTCAAAGAATGAATCTCATCAAATTTCTACTTTCACGAATATAATTATTCCGAACCCACAATAATTAAAACAAGATTGTTCATCTTTGTGATCGCAAATTACTCCGATTTTTATGTAAATTACTTATAGCAGAATTTGCTTTCAGTTTTAAAAGTGGCCAACTTGATTGGAATTCAAATTATAAAGAAAGTCTGCGTCTGGAATATTTGATATCTGATTCCACACAGCTCATCATGTATTTTTCCACGTCGAATGAAAAAGACCATTTATTTATTTTATTGAATTCATGTAGATTATGGCGTTTTCTTAACCTCAATTACGCTTCCTGGTCAGTTGAGTCGTTCTCCAAAACAAAATACTTGGAACGAGAAATTCCATTTCCTTGTGAATTAGCCTTCCTTAAATAACCGTTTATCGAAAAACAACAAATATAAACAATTCTACTGACGTGCGCAATGCACGACAGAAACATCTGCATTGACAATTGACTGAAGTTCTGAAGCTATTTAATCAATATAAAATATAAACAATTTCAAATATTGAATTCAAAAAGAAGATGACTACTTGCTATGAATTATGTACATATAAAATATTGTAATAAAAAAAAAAAACAAAAAAATACGAATTAACAAGAAAAAATATAAAATCTGCAAAAAAAAAGAACAAACATACATATATCATAAAAATAAAATACGAAACAACAAAGAAATAGATAAAATTTGTAAAGAAACAGTATGTTATTGAACGAAATTAAATTCAAAAGGGTTTTGAAAAACCACTTTGTACAATACTGCTTCTATGATGAATTGGAATATTTAAATAATGTAGACTTCAATCTGGACCTACAGTGAACGCCGTTCTGCTACCTGCCAGCACCACCAACAATTTAATTTTTGATTTAATATATAAAAAAACAGTTGTTTAAAATAAACTACTTTTAATAGTGTTTGTATTTTATAAATGTATATCCTTTGTTTCTTTTTTTAATGTTTTTTAGCGTTTCTGTTAAATTGACCAGTCACAAACTCATGTAAATTGATGGAAATAAACTCTACTATACTCGATTCTAAATTGAAAATTAAATTTTATTTTATCGAATATGTAGCAATTTTTTTCGACGAGGGCAGTTTTTAGTCTCGATTTAGAAACATCTATATTTTCTGAGACATTATGCAGAGTGAATTTTATCAACGCTGTTTTGGATATGTTGAGTGTCATATTATTTTCGTTTGCCTATAATGACACTTGATCTAAGACTGTGTCAGTTCTGTGAGAGCTGTCACATTCTGCCCCTTGATGAGAAAAATGGTATCATCTGCGTAGGCGATTACATGAATGTCTGAAAGATTATTGAAATAATTCATCAGATCATTAGAGCATATACAAGGAAGAGTAGATGCCCGAGTATAGAGCCTTGAGGGACGCCCTGTTCAATGGTAGCCGGTTGGCTTATAGAATTCTGAATTACTACTCTTTGGAAGCTGCTTCCCAAGTATGATTTGATCAAATTCAACGCAATTCCTCTAACACCCTATCGCTCCATTTTCAACAGAAGGAGTATATGGTCAACACAATCGAATGCTCTAGAGAAATCAAAGAATAGTCCACAGATGTGAATTTTTCCATCGAGAACATTTTTCACGAGGTAGTTTTAAGTTGTGTTGGCGAGAGGAGCTTACTGGCAGAAAAAAAAAGGCACCAGTCACTTTTTTTGAAAATTGGCAAGACAAGATTAGTTTTCAAAATATCAGACAAATTCATAAGGTATGTTATTGGTTCACATAATCGATAAGGACATTTTTTCAATAGATTATTTGGAATTTTATCATGGCCAGTTGCGATGGAATTTTTTCATATATTCAATAACGTCATGATCAGTAATTGAATGCAAGAAAAGAGAGTAAATACACGTTTCGATATTCCTTTCTGTAAAATTCAGATCTATAGCTTTTTGCTGAGGAACTTTGGTGAAGTGACTATTGAAATTATTGGCCGTGTCGATTTCAGAAACTTCAAAGTCACCTTCACAAACTGTAATACTTTTGTTCCGTTCATTTGACAATCAACACTTCGATATTATTGGTCATTTTGAGTTTGAATATATCTATATGTAGGTACTTACTCGTAGAGTTGCTTATATTTCAAGATATTTCATTGTCCCTCTTCATGTACCGAGTATGCTAGGGATCGAACGTTTGAAGTTGAGGCTCTCGTCGTTCTTAGCACAATTTATTTGTTTGAAGTAAAATTTTCTGAAGACAAAAATCAAGAGTAAAGCAACCTGTTTATAAAAAATATGTTTTGATAAACGAATAAAAGGGAATATAATAATCGAAAAAACAAAACGCATTATCAAGAACATTCACTAGTAAATATAGAGTATCCTAGGCGAGTGAGATTCTAACACAGTTATTTCGTTTCGATATTGCATGAAACGATGTCCAATTTTCTTTAATTCATCCCGCAATCTGGTTTGGGGTTTGAGCTCCCTTTCGGATGCTCGTGCCTTGACGAACTCTCTCACGTAAGACCACTAATTTTGAGTGAAACATTAAAGTAATTAATTCCGTATTCTACCGTGATACAGAAAGAAAGCTAAACATTCATGATGTAAAATTAGGGGCTACCGAGTACAAGACAAAGAGGTTGCCTTTTCCCGGCACTTCTGAAGGCTACTTGAATATTGCCTCGGTAGGAAAACTACGATCCTGTCAATCTCAGACAAATGTGAAATTTCTTGTTTTGAAAACAACAGTTGGTAATAGGAATAATTGCTGAAATCTCTGGAGATTCAAATGGTTGCCTAATTGCTTCAAGATTCCAGTAATATATTATGTTCAAAATCAGCTTTCCAATGTCTAAAGTCAGAAAAGTCTACAACCCGAACACTTGGCCTAATGAAAGTGCAGTAAAACGATTCAACTTCCCAATAAATTTTCCATAACGCACCGACACGAAAAACGCAACTGAAAATTTGACGACTAATAGCTAGGAAATACTTAATATTAACATTCAGTGTCTCTCGAAGAAAATTAATTTATTAAAACATTTCTTTAGTTCTAATAAGATCTCTTTCTTAATTATTAGTGAACACTGATATCACGAAACTAATCTCGAGCACATTTGTATTTAAGATTATAAATTGTTGAGCCATTGTTCACGCTTCCACCATGAAAAAAGTGCAATTTCCATATTGAATAAAAGTTAGTTTTTGTGGAGGATATTCGTTTCTTGACATACCATTTTGGGAATTTTAACCTTCCACAGTCTGAAAATGAAAAAATGTTAATTCAAAGAAATCTGTACAAGTGTAGAGGGGCAATAATCAATTTGCCCCGATCAGTTACTGCGTTTAGAAGACTGTTGCCAAATATTTGGCAGATTTCATTTGACTTTGTCAAAACAAATCCCTCATATTCAAACCGATAAAAATAGAATTTTAGTCTTCATCCTTCGAGTTTTGATAACGGAGACAGATTTAGTCTCCGAAACGTCACGTCAACGTCTTCGAAAAAGAGAAGTATTTTTAGTCAATTTAAAAAAATTTCTCGTCGTATAGGCAAATTTAGTATTCGATACGTTACTGACGAAATAATAAACTGTTTTCAAGAGAACAGTCTTCTAAACGCAGTTACCTACTGATCGGGGCAAAATGATTATTGCCCCTCTACACTTGTACAGATTTCTTTGAATTAACATTTTTTCATTTTCAGACTGTGGAAGGTTAAAATTCCCAAAAAGGTATGTCAAGAAATGGAATTTCCATATTTATTAAAACTAACTTATTGTCTGAGTGCACTCCAATAAATTCAATCAGAAGTTATTGAGTCCAAATGATCATTGAAATATGTGTCGTTCAGAAAAAATAGCTGCTTAATAAATGTTTGCAGGCCGACCCTCTTCGTATTCAACAGAAAATATGGAATATTTTCCATACATTTGTCAAAATTATTAACTTTCTTATTGAAAAAATTTAAAAAGGTAATCATTATTGGGGCTACATCGATCAATTCTCTAACACAATACAGTCAAAAAAATTGTTTGATATATTCAGCTCTTCTGAGATGACGTCATAAATCACAGATTACACTAGGATATTTACGACTAAAAATTACAGCAGCTACTCTTCAATAGATTAACATTACTTTGATCACCATTGCCAAGTAATCAAATTTGATTCGTTTACAGTTTCAACTGCTTTTTCTGAGATCCAATAAAAGGTTATATTCAGAAAAATGGATGATGTGTCAATTAATGAATTTATATATCCGATGCAAGCGGAGCAGTTGACGTTAACGTCCTTTTTGATAATTTTATAGACGAATTCTCGTAGGGTTTCAATAGTGCTTTCCAAAAAAATAATTTGGTAAGTGAGAGCAGGACTCACAAAATTAAAATTTCTGATCAACTGAATGAAAAACGCAAAGAACTGCAAATCTTGACTAGCTGCGAAAAACGGTTCATAAAGATAACATAAATGAAACTGAAAATTGAAGAAAGAAGTAAATGAACAAACAATCTCTGAAAAAAAAATTTTTTTTATAAAAATAGCATCGATCATTCAAATATCACAAATAGAAGAGTTTGAAATTCACTAAATGAAGTTAAGGGTAAACGAAAAAATGCTGATAAATCTGAAATTATCTGTAACAATGAACATTTAAGCAATCCAAATGATCAAGCGGCAGCTTTTGGCGAGTTTCTGTCTTCAGCCATACATAGAAAAAACTTTGATCACTTTGGTGATACTGTCAGTACAAACTGTACCAAAAGTAGTCTTGCCCCTCAAACAATGTTTTTTGCTTCCGTTTCAGAACTAGAAGTCATCGACGCGATTCAACTTTTACCAAAAAAAAATCTAGTGGTTTAGACGAAATTCCAATCATTATAACGATATTGAGCAATGTATAGAGATAATTGCTCCAATACTCAGGCATATTATAAACAGCTCTATTACACAAGGTACCTTCCCAACAAGCCTCCATAATTTTATTATTTAAATAAGACCAATAGCATTATTAAGTGTATTTCCCAAAATTATATAAAAACTCGTTTTTAAAAGAGTAGCGCATTATTTGAAGTCATTCATCACAAATTGTCAACATGGTTTCAGACAAGGATTTTCAACTGAAACTAGTGAAGTTAGTAATACCGACCGAATATATTACTAGTCAATTAGATAGTGGTAATTACGATCTCTCTGTTTTATTTGACTTGACAAAACCTTTTCATACAGTTGATAAATCTTTCGTTTCTGAAAAGCTTAATACTATAGGTGTATGGGGTTGTCTTAACGATTGGTTTCTCTCCTACCTGGAAAACAGAAAAATTGTCGCTAAAATTGACCCCAAAAGGAACTGTCCTTGGACCGCAAATTTTTTCATTATACATACATGACTTGATGATACCTGCATGGTTATAACCGATAATTCTAAACAAAATGTTCTTGAAAAAATTGACAAAACTTTCAATTAATTTGAAAATTAGTGTTCTAGAAATAGACTCATTATAAAATTCAAGGAAACCGTTCGCATAGAATATAACAACTTGCCCAAAACCCCTTTGACATGTCAAATTTCATTCAATGGCTCCAACATTGGAATATCTAAATCAGTAAAATTCTTGGGAACAAAGTTTGACGGTAATTTTACATGGGAAAAACTGATTGATGGTGTTTGTAAAACGATTAATCAATGTTTTTACTTATTGACCGTATTAAAGTCCATGCTAGACAGAAACGCCCTTTTGAATATATACTATGCTTATGCTTACTCTCCCATAAGCTACAGTGTCGTAATCTGGGCCAGGGACGTGATGTGAAAATAGTTTCTGTTTTTCAAAAACGAATCCTTAGATTGATTATTAATCTTCCCTATTGAACTTCATGTCGCGAAACTTTCAAACAATATAAAATCTTCACAGGATCTTCAATATATTTACTAAAAGTGTTCAGTTACATCTATACCAATAAAGATAAACTAATGAAAAATAATGACACCCACAAGTACCATATAATACATAAATACAGATTTGTTTTAGGAAGAATAAATCATTCGTTTAGTCAAAAAGCTCCCAATACCAGAATTATTGAAATTATAATAAACTTCCGGCTCCCGTTAAAGATAGTAAATCTTGCAGCATATTAGAGAAAAGGTTAAAGAATTTCTTTCATGACGAATGTTTTTATAATTTGAAAGTTATTGTTGGTAACACTTAGGAGATGCACTCTTCAGACGATATTAAATTGGTCTTTATATTTTATTATTATGTATGTATGTATAGCTATTTATCGTGTATATTACGTATATTTATCTTTTTGACAATATCTCATTTATTGTACAATAGAAAATTAGGCAATAAAGAATATATCTATCTATCCAAAAAAACAAATATCAGACATTTTTTAACGAACCAATCACACCAACTGATTTTGTAATTTACTGCATTCATACATGTGTCAAGAACTATTTCGCCCAAAGGGTCAATTATTCCACATGCCGTCCCTGTCAGTAACGAAGCTTAATACAATCAAAGTTATACAACATGAGATTATACGTCAAATAAAAGCGTTCAGTAGCATTCGCCCCCTGCTACATTTCAAAGGGAAAATGCTACAGCCCTCTTGATTCACAAGCTAAGTTTAATCCTTATCCTTCACCTATATGGTGACGCATCCTGAGGCTATTCCCTCATTCCTTTCCAATGCCTTCGGAAACCGTACCGAGCGTTTGAAGTACAAAACATCGGAAATAACAAAACGTAAATAAAAGTTGGACGCAACAACACGTTTTCGTGATTTCGTTTCATTCAGTATCTTGATATGTAATCGATTAAGTCGGATCATTTACGTTGTTTGGTGGAATTTAGTTCAACAACAAAAAATCTCATATCAATTGAACGCATCTGAAACTGACATCAGCGTTGTTTACCACCTGGTATAAACCTCAATATTCCCATATAAATTTAAATCATTGACGGTGATTTCGCAATTATTTTCCACTGACTCGTGAAATACGTTTCATTAGCGACTTCACCTTTCAAGTAACTTTCGAACAGCAGGGAGGTTAAATTGGAGTTTAGTTATCACTCCACGAAAAAGAAAACTGTTTTATTTGAAAGATCTCCCCTAATAATTTTGATTGATGAGGTGAACATTTTCACCCATACTTTGAATTGAGGGAAAACATACTGATGACGCTTTTAAAATTGGTTTTAATGGGCCTGTCTTTTCATTCCGTGAAATGGCAGGGATAAAAAGAAAATTCTATTCGAGAATGTCATTAAGAAATTTCTTCTGCATACCCAGGAATATTTCGACAATGGCAATAACGCTATTATCGTATTAGAAGAGGAACTGATCAATTGAAAAACAAACAAAGTAAATAAACGGCTGCAAATCGAATGTAAATCTTGCTCGTTTCATAAATTCATAAATGCTTACTTCGATCGCAACACTGTCAAATGAAAATGAATTATATAGAGAAGAGCTGAAAAAATTCGATAACGATAATTTCAAGCTGAAGCTTGAAAGAAATTCAGATGGAAAAATATCTTGAAAAAAGGCATGTGCGAATAAAAAGATTGCGACCGACCAATCACTCAATGTTCCACAAGTACATCATACACCAAACCCCAATCTTGATAATTGCAATAACACATTATTGTCAAAAAAAAAGAAAATATTAATAGTATCCGGCCAGTACCACAGAAACTTGGCAAGACTTATAAATAGGCAATATCGGGAAGGGTGTGAAACCCAGTCACTAATGTGCTTAATGTGCCAGATCCAGTTTTAGTTGAAACGGCTGTAAAAAACGCATCTTACTTCACTTAACGTGATGTAGTACATTTGGCACAAGACTAGCTTACAATATGAATCTCTAGAGAAACTAAAAATACCAACGTACTCATAATCACAGCACCATTTCTATACAATAAGAAAAGACACTGGAACGAACAGGTCCATACAAGTAACCTAGTCGTTTTCAAAGCTCTACACTACAAAAAACTCCTGAAATATGTACTGCAACAACATTCTGCAACAATATAACTTCTTTGTAAAAAGCTACAGAAACTACCTGAATGAAACAAGAGCTTTCTTTCTTTCCAAAGGAATAATAACCTACATAGAAAACAACTTTGAGCAGAAGAAAACTGAGGAACATTTGCCAAAGCCCAGAGCAGAATCTAGTATAGAGGAATAACCCACTTCAAGCAACTTTCATCACCCATCATAATCATACTCATACTCAACACTGGAAAACAAGCCAAAGAATTTCTCATGGACTTCTTTTTTTTACAATAAAAAAAAATGGCACCGTTATCAACTTGATGTTGTAAAACATTACAAATGAATTAAGGGGAAAAGGCAAAGCTGATCCAGTAAAAACAAACTTGAATTCAGATGATCTGAACACATTCAATTGCTCATTAGCAGAAAAACTGTCTGAAAAAATTAATGTCAGAAATGATCCATTGGCATACCTGGGGGAATATCTCTGAATGACATTTTTTCTAAAACCCACCGACATTTACGAATGAAAACAAGTTTTCACTGATATTAAAAATAAATCTTCATCCGGTTGTGACGATATATCTCTCAAAATCATTGAAAAATCATCTGACAATGACCTAAAAACTTCGCCATAAGCAATCAACATTTTTTTTCTCATGTTTGAAAGCTGCCAAAGTCATTCCAATATATAAAGGAGGTGATCTTCATCTACCTGCTAATTTTAGACCGATCTCACTGCTACTCACCCTATTAAAAATAATTGAGAAAGTAGTGAAAAATAGAAAAGCAACCTTTCTTAAGAAATTTAACATATTAAACCTCAAACAGTTTGGCTTTCAATCATCAAAAAGAACACATGATGCCATTTTTGCTTTCCTACATAACCTGTACCTGAATGTGAATGATCAAGAAGTAGCTGCAGCACTGTTTTGTGACTTATCTAAGACTTTTGACTGTGTGAATCATGAAATACTGCTGTAGAAGCTCTAAATGTACGGACATCTTAAGCACAGCATTGCCCTTGTTCAAATCATACCAATCTGAACGTCAGCGTCGCCAAAATGTCCTATTCAATATGACTGAATCCTGAGAACGTGTTCTTAACTATGGTGCCCGCAGGGCTCCGTTCTTGGACCGCTTTTATTCCTGCTTCATGTCAATGACTTGAATCATTAAGACATACAGGGTAAATTCATCATGTTCGCGTATGACAATTCTCTGGTATAATAAATCACCCAAAAATCTGTCTGAACAAATTGATGTAAAATGTAAAAATTGACACATTGTCTCATTTAGGTGTGACAATGAGGAAATATCTTTGGAGAGCGATGAAGAAAAATAACCAATATCGTAGGAAATAAGTTTCTGGGGTTACATATTGATAAAAAAATAGCTTTTGAAAGCCATGTAAGGAACTTGTGCAAGAGGTTAGCCTCAGGTTTGCATCGCATCTAAAGAATCAGATATTGCTAATGCAAGAAAGGTGTATTTTTCACTTGTGTAGTCTCATCTCTGTTATGGCATTTGCTTCTGGGGCATATGCTCGCAATACCTGATCTACAGAAAAAGTACATCAGGTATATATGCTAAGCCAAACATCGTGATTCCTGTCGATCATTATTTACAGAACAAAATATTTCAACACTTGCAAGCAAGCCTTTTCATTTTAGAAACGTGTGTCTGATTAATTTTTTTTCGGTTTTGGTTTCAACCTTAAGCCACACACATAACGTTAATTCTATTGAAGTTTTTGACTTCAGAACTTAGATACATATTCCGTTTCTTATAACAAATTCAGGTCATATATCACTTTGTCCTCCGTTGCTAGTAAGTTTTGAATACTGGTGGGAAATTGCAGGTTCAATTGTAGGAGTTGTTGATGAAATCATTAATTCCAGGAATGATTTAACAGTTAAAAAATAGGTGATTCTAATCAGCAGTTTCATTATAATATTGGCAAAAAGGTTAATCAAGGACCCCAATTTTATGTAGATGAGCCGAAAAGCAACCATGATTGAATTTGAGTCTTGTTATAATGGCGGAATATTTTTTGGGGACATCAAATAGGAATATGTGGGGTGCTTTTTTGGGAAGTTCCTTGTGTATCAGAAAGTGAGGGTTGGTGGACTTTCCTACTATTTCTGACCACTTTTCCATCCATATTTTGTCTACATTTTGTCTATAGATACTCAAGAGATCATTGTTAGAAGTAATTTTATCTAAGTTAGTACAAGTTTATGCTTCTTTGGCTGCCTGGTCTACTATTTAATTTCCAAGAGTACCACTGTGGTGTCAAATTCATAAGAGAAATTAAATAAATACCCCATCAACACACAATACACGTATATCACATCAAGCTCCACTCGCTATCCCTACGCCAACCTTAACACAAAACTCACTTATTTATAATAGCAGAAAATTGTACAATCACCTTCCTATTACAATAAAAGAAATACAGAGTGACCTCAAATTCAGAAAAGCAGTGAAAAGGCTATTAGTTGCGAAGTTCTATTACTCTATGGAGGAATTCTATGAAGATTCCATTCCACGAAAGTTTTAAAATTTTATCTAACTTTTATAATCATGACTTACATCATTTATTATTTTTATATAATAGTATATGTCACTTCTTCTTACAAAAAACCTATTATCCAAATATTGGTGATATAGGATAGACTGTTTTAGTGTCAAATTTCATGCTGTACATTTCACTTTATTTATGTATTTTTTTATGCTTTGCCTACAAGGATGTGTTTTCTTGAGACAATAAACTGTACTTTGATTGATTGATTGATAATATCTGGTTTCCATCGTGTGGCTTCTACTTCGAAAATCAATTCGTTACTATTGGATCTTCGAGAGAAAAACGCCTGAAAATCATTTCCATCATCATCATTTTCGCTTCATTGTCCTCTCTAACCGATCGACCTTCCAGAAAAAGTATCCTTTCAAGCCAATTCATATGGTATATGTATCGCACACCTGCGACTGTTCCAGATGGAATTCTTTCGTGTGAGATCAGCCAAATGTAATTTTCATTCTACTATATTGTATTGCGCTTTCCAAATTACATTTCTTTCATGAACTCGCTGTGTTATGTTTCTCCGGGAGAAAGGTGGTCTCTACGTATCCTCTCATGTTTCTATAGCGAATGCTGTAATAACAAGTTGTGAAAAGCGGTACTCGCAACTTTCCAGCCACTAAAAACAAATTCTTTCCTTGTTTCGGCATGCAAATACTTACCGTTTGAAAAGTCTAATGGCTACTTCATTCCCATTTAAAATTTCTTGAGTGCACTTCCAGAATAAAATATTTTCTTAGATAGGCGACATAGACCAATCATTTTAGCATTTGAAATCAAAAATGAGGAAAAAATAGCAAAATAATGCAAACTTTCACAAATGTTCTATTTTAGTACGCAATGAAACTATAAAAATTTACGCCCTCGTATAAGGTCGGCAACATTGTTAAAAATGTAAATTATAAACAATTCTGTTTATTTTGTAGAGAAAAGATGCAAAAGAGTCGCAAAATGACGAAAACAAAGATAATATGACCCTTTCTCGTTCCCCAATTTTGCAACCATTTCCAAGTTTGGCATCAGAGTAAATAAATTATTTATTCATACTCTGCCGAATACCTCGGCCGAAAAAACTTAAACGACTTAGACTCAAAGAAACGTTTCTCTCTATGTCATAAGTATCGCCGAAACTTTTCCACCTCCGCCGATGATAGAAGCAAATTTTTTTGTTTATTTTACACTAAAAACAGTTTTTTGCAACCTAATAAATTGATTATGGAAATAATGCAAAACATTTTTGAATTGGTCGGGACCGTAGGAGGTAATTTTCCAGAAAACATCAAAATTGTTTCTACTACAGATTTCGGGAACTTTGTCAAAAAAAAAACAAATCGTTTTTTTTCTATTTGACAAATTTCTCGAAATCTGTGATGGTGGAAAATTCCATGTTTTCTATGAAATTACTACCTACTACTACTACTACTACTTACTAATTGCAAAGTTGTAAAAATCACGAAAAATACAAAGTTGTCGGATCCACTTGCAATTCGAACTATATACATAACATTTCATGATGAAATGTTGCTGAAATAATGCAAATGTTTTTTGAGTTGGTCAAAAACATAGGTAATGATTTCCTATAAAACATATAAAATTTGCCACATCATAGATTTCGGAAACTTTGTCAAATAAAAAAAAACAGTAATGAATTTTTTTCTTTCTTTTCAAATTTGTCAAAGTTCCAGAATTCTGCGGTGGTGGCAAATACGAGTAATATAATATGTTTTCTGGGAAATTACTCCCTACGTTCCCGACCAATACAAAAAACTTTCGCATTAATTCAGCAACATATATTTTTTTGTTTATTTTATACTAAAAAAATATGGATTCTCGTCGCCCACCACCGGCAATTCTGAGAACTAACAATTCCATTCCAATGCACAAACTGGATGAATGATCTATCTTCTTCTATTCTATGGATTTTCAACAACAGTTTGCATTACCTGCAGTTGACGCTCGTCATTATTTATCTAAGGGTTATGAGGTTATTTGAACTTATTTTCGACACTGCCATACTTGTTTTCAAAATCCTTTCACGATCTTTGTGATAGTAATTCATTGGCAGAGATCGATTAGAGTTTTAACAACCCATTTGAATGGAAAAAGGCAGTTATGGAAGGTACTTTGCCAAAAAAGTACCTTGCAACGAAAACCTTACGTTTTTGCAGAAAATTTGCTCTTGAATGAATTCTAAGAAATTTGAAGGAATAATTGACAGTTTCCAATGGTTTTGCCAATCCCTACATCGCTGAGGTCGTCCTAAAATCCAAACGGAGTTTTTAAATCAAATCCAGATATACGAAATTTGTAATTAATTGAAAAATCGATTATTGTAGAGTTTCACGAAGAATTCAAATTTTTTTCATCTTCACAGTGTTTAATGAACTCCAACAAAGATATCCTTGAAGAATTTCATTCAAATGTAACTTAAATAACTTTTAAGATTTTGCTTATTTTGAAAATTGCGTTTTCTTAAGAAACTGAAAATCACTCAGTATATCTGATTGTGGTAAGTAGGTTTCAAGGTTGATGACTAATTTTTTTTTGAACAATCACAAATAAATATTTTTTCATTTGTTGCGTACTTTTTAAATGTCACTGTATATTAACACTATTGGCAATATGAATTGTTTATGAAAATAGGTAATCTCCTAAAATCATTGCCTGTCAAGACTTTTCGTGAAACCTAATAATCTCCACAAAATCAAATATAGAATGAATTTCCACCACTTCGAATTGTAAGGGAGTTTACTAACCAAGAAAATAATATGTATGTCTGAGATAATCGAAATAAAACTCAAATTGTGAGAATCAGAATCTTGTTAAGTTAATCATAGTTGATGTTAACAACGATTTTCATCAAGCATCGGCCAAGTATCTAATATAACATTGTGATATGTATGAATACCGTGTCTCATTTCATATGATAACGTAATTCTTGACGTAGAATTGTGAAATTTGCAAAATTGATAGATACACCTATCCCGAGTTTTATTGTTGGTAAAACCCCTACACACCAAAAATGTCACACTCTACCTCAAAAATAGCGAAGTTACGGGAATGTTTCGATAAAAATTGAGACAAACTGTATATTTTAACCATTTGCTATTCTCGTGTTATGTATTTTTTTATGTTGATTTTATTAATTTCTACTTGTATGTAAATATCCGTCGTGATATAGCCAGAGAAGTATATCTTTTCTGTCAGGTGTTTAGCTCATATTTTCCACTTGGTGAAAATGTTGGGAGAGAGGGGTTATCTGATATTCTAGATTTTATTCATTTCATTCAATTGATAATATACTGCAAAATTTTTCGAACTTTGTTCGAATTCACATATATGACTGATGAAAAAAACAATGAATCCAAAATTAAAAACCTCCCGACGTTCCATAATCCCATAAATTCTATATATGAATCAGATTTTTCTTATATTATTCGGTCCCGCTTTGTGATTTCCCAATATCTTGTTTCATTTGAGGAGGACTTTACTATCGAACTATAGAAGTAGTATAACAAAAGAATCAGGATTCACAAAGGATCTCGCACAACGCATGAAAATGGCTTTACGTGAAATTGGTCGAATCCTGGAAATGTCATGTGTTGTTCACGATCTCCTGATCTGAGTGGCCGTAGTACATCTTCAAATGAAAAACACTTTTTGCGCTACAGCTCATTCAAGTTCGTCCGAAGTGATTGGGGCCCTTCATTGTTGGAATAAATGAATTTGAGAAGCATAATCGTTGAGATACATCATGGTTAGATAGCGAGTTTTTCTTTGGGATATATTGCAGATATTTTCTATGAGTTTGTGTTAAAGTATAGTTTAATTAATTATTATTTGAAAAAGAAAAGTAATATTTCCAAACTACCGCAATTTCACACAATAATGGTTCGATTATATGGAGAAACCCGAAATTGTTTTGAAATGATTTATTGAACTGGGTCTGCTATTGGAAGTCAAACAAACGGAGTAGTTGTCAATAGTAAATTTGTAGAGGGAAAAATCTACAAAAATATTGATGATTATTAGTGACTCAGTGTCTGAAAAAATTCAATTCATCATTTTCTCATAACTTACCTGCCATTATGAATGACTTACCCTCTGAACTAAAAAAAATTACTCATACAGCCTTCGGAGATAAACTGAGTAGATATTTGATGATGAAACAACTGACTAAGTAAATGACCAACTTACATTAAGTTATAACATGTATATGTATTTGAAAACTGTACTTTTCTTTTCTTTTTTTTCTGAACGTCCTCTGCAGACTTTTGGGGTTAGGTGGAAGAACAGGCAGTTGTCTGCACATATCTGTGTGAGGGTAACTGATCTGAATCTTGCCCTAACTTTCTATATTCTAAGTTTTTTTTTTTGTTTGTTAAATTCAATTAAATTAATAAAGGCCTTTATTATTATTATTATTATTATTATTATTATTATTATTATCATATGGAAGGATTTTTTCATCTTCGAGTATAACTATACAGTTTCCGGCATAACGTTTGCACCACGTGGAAAACTTTTTTATTATTGATTTCTCAAATAAATAGTTATTTATGCAACAAGTGCAAAAAGTGAATGTTTATTGCACTCGACGTGAAATTGTCCGAGGCCGTTAGGCCGAGTTGGAGAACACGTCGAGTGCAATAAACAATTTTTGCACGAGTTGCATACAACATTTTTTCTACGTTCATGCAAAAAGCAAAAAATGATTTATTGAGGTGCGGCACTAGGTGTAGGAAAATGAAAAGCGCAACTTGAATACTTTATTATTAATATCGATTTGCATTGAAACAGGAACTAATACGTTACGAACAATTTAACTCAAACTTTATTTTTACCCTCAATGTTGAAAGTGAATGAACAATTGGTGCAATTTTCAATATGAATATTTCGTAGTGAAGTATCTATTGCCAATCTCACAGAATATCTGCTAAATATGTAGTAGGTTTAAACGTTTATGTTTGACATGATGACAGCACGTTGAAGTAGAATGACAGATAGTGCAATAAAAACTTTATTGCACTAGTGCAATAAAGAACTTCTTTTTCCACTGAATATAGTTCAATAAAGTTTTGCTTTTTGCATGAATGTAGAAAAAAAAACATTTATTGATAAAACCCTCTGCTTCATCTCACCTGAATTGCGAACAACAAAATTGAATTTTATTGGACACTTAAAAACCATGCTTTGTTTTAAAAAAGGTAAAATCCTATCACTTTATTTCTCACAGTAGAGTTAAAATTCAGGGGAAAATATTGTTCAGAATCGAATGTTATTCCACTCATCGACATGTACGACAAAAGGAATACTATGCTAGACAGACGAAATATTGTTAGAGATGATGATATGGCTCTCTGAATGTCCTCACCCTTCTCAGTTCTATCAGAAAATCACAAAATTTCTGAAAATCTTGCTGCAACTATTAAATGAAACTGAATTCTCGATGAGGAGAAAATTGGAAAAAGAGTTGAAAAATTAAATTGGCCATTGGTGGCCATGATTAGGTTTTCTGGATTAACATTCGATTCTGAACAATATTTCCTCTCGACTTTTAATTCTATCGTGAGAAATAAAGTGATGGGATCATACTTTTTTGAAAAACAAAGTATGCTTTTTAATCTCCCTCGTGTGGGATCGTATAAAATTCAATTAAAAAAAGTATGCTTTTTAATCTCCCTCGTTTAGGATCGTATAAAATTCAATTTTGTTCGCAATTCAGGTTGGGATGGAGTAGAGGTCTTTATCAAGAATGATTTTTTTGAGGAATCAAAATAAAAAAAAGTTTTCCATATAAGTACCACGAACTTCATACCGGACACTGTATAATAAAATATGGAATATATCAAATACAATCCATAAAAATAGAAATGAAAATGAAAACTGAAAATACGACATCCAACAACTATCGAGTTCCCTCGAAAAGGAGAATGTTTAGAGAACACCGTCAACATTAATGAAAGTATAGGTAGAAATTGGTAATATGCTTGAATTTTTGCAGGTTGTACCACAAGGAATACCTCTCTAGGTGACGGAATCCCAAAGCTTTGCCGTTCAGTAGAAGAAATAGCCTTTTGAGAAAAGCGTTCGGCAAGTCTCCTGCCTGACCTCAAGGATTCTGAAACTAATGGTGGAACGATTGATGATAGTTGAGATATAAGAGACAGATCACCAAAGGAAGTGCATCAACATTCTTCCAAACCATGCCACTTACTTCCAAGAAACTCAATATCCACCTAGAACTAATTCGAAAAGCACTATTTTTCAGTAATTCTATAAAGTTATCCTGGAAACGGATATACAGTGAGTCTGCTTAAGTGCACCATGTGGAAAACTTTTTTATTATTAATTGTACGAAAAAAAGTTTTTCTTTATAAAAAGTTCTGCATGGTCTTAAACCTGAAATGCAACTATCAGATATTGATTTTTTCCAGTCGAACACGCGGTATCTCAAAAAATATGAATTTGGCTAGAGAGTAAATTACCTTGATTTTTGACAATATCGAAAATTGTTATTGAGAAAAGTTGATCAGAACTGTGTTATGTTATGTTTATTTCAATGTATCAAAATAATGCAACATAGATGTTGAGACACGAAAAGGTTATCAAATTTTCAACTAATAAACAGATAGATAAAAGTTTCCGATTTTTCAAAAATAAATTTACTTTACTGTTCGACAAAATTAATATTTTCTGATAAACCTCGCACACGACTGAAAAAATTGTATATCTGATGGTTACATTTTAGGTTTGAGACCATGCAGAACTTTTTATAAGGAATAGCTTTTTTTCGTACAATCAATAATAAAAAAGTTTTCCATATGGTGCAAACTTAAAGCAGACGCACTGTATAACGGAAAAACTACTTTCCTGGATAGTACCGCGATAGACTTGGAATTACATCTGAAACTCGTGTAACTCATGACTCAAAGGAGACGAAACTGTCTCAAGTATAGTTTTATTCAAGCAATATAATTTTATAAATCTGGATGGAGTAACCATTAGCAGACCTTTCAAATGAATAGCTTGTTCACCTATCTAAAATTCCAAGAAATAAAACACTGTTACGTTCGTCTCTAATATATACATTTCATATTCCCATCTGTAGTTAAATTTTTTAGCAATATTTTCCATTTGAAAGATATCAGTCATTAAGGAAAAAACTAAAATATTTAAATTATTTCATTTTAATCTGAAGCAAATCACAATTGCCAAAAAAATCATCTGATTCAAAGAACAAAAATTATGTATTCCTTCTATTATCAAATATTCAACTTTTTCAAAATTCAACCAGTAAGAAAGAACTCGTTTATTAACTCTATGCTAGGTCCTTGCATACTCAACAATATTTGAATGTGTAGGTATTTTAATTTTACCATCAACATTGAATTCAGAAATAACATAATTAAATAAAAAGACAATCTCAATATAATAATACAAAAATATCAGTTTTTATTAAATTGCACACTTAATATTTTGTATATCGATGGTCGAGTTCTATTCAAAAACATTTTTTTATGAATTCCGAGAGGTAGCTACTATGTCGAAATGAAAAGGGTAATATGTGGATATCCTTTGAGTTATTTTAATATGTGCCTCACAGTCTTCCACGTGTATGAACAATAACATTTCAGTACGTGTGTGTGTGTGTTTGGATGTAGTATGGGAAAATAATTTAATGTTTTGAAATAAGTAAGTTTTGAAGTTTCGTTAAAAATTAATTGTCGTTCAAAGTTAAGATAGAACAAAACAAATCAGTAACCTAAAATCATCATATTTGTTGATATCATTCGCGGTTGAAAAATTCTAAATTGATAACATGAAATAAATTTCAATAAAGTCAAAATATAAAAATTACAGTTGATTTTGAATTGTCATTCTGAGTGTGTGTTCCTATATATCTTCTAACTTATCGAGACAGTTTGAAAACGAAATTATTAAGTGATCTCTGTGCCATACCAATCTTTACAGAAATAAATTGACTTTACTAATAGAAACAGCACTTTTCTTAGTCACTCCAAAATAAAACTCAAGCACAACACATAGTCTTCGCGAGACATAATTTTTCAGATACCCGAAGAGATATTTCAGTGATATCGGTATATATTGGCGTAGCATTCACAAGCATCAAATCAACGACATGTTAAAGAGTATTACTCACCAATTTGACGTAAAAAAACTTCGAGGATCACTCAACGAATTGCCGCACAAATACAAACAATGCTGGTGCAACGTGTTTTCTCTGCGGGAAATGGGGAAATACTGTAAAGCGTATGACTCATCGGCTATATATAGAATCAAAGGATGACATCAGAAGTCGCCAATGGCAGGACGGAACGAGAGCTTGCGCTGACGCAGACGAAAGCTCGTTGAAATCGATGGAAAGCCATGTGCTACACAGGATCTGCGTTGAATTCACGTGACCCAAGGATATTTGCAGGATAGGAGTTGAATTAAATGGAAGGACCCTGCGGAGGCCTTTTGGGAAATGACATTCGTTTGAATTGGCTAAAATTTTAGTAAGTTGTGGTTCGTGACACTCCAAACTGAAGTATGTATGAACCCAACAAACATGTATCCTTTCATCCTCAGATAACCGCAAACTCAAATACACACTGCTGATACATTTTCTTCACAAAAGTCAAATCATCATCTCATCTCCATCATACAGTATGTTTCACTTTAAGTGGCGACAATTCATTAATCCATAACGGGTCTGCCGATTTTCAAGAACTTTTTTTTAGAAATATAGTACCCGGGGAGCTCTACCTCTTGGTATAATTTGTTTCAATATTCCACTTCTCCACAGCCTACTACGATCAGAATTAAGTCCCCAAAAATGACAAAAGCATATTGGGCATGTTTTACGAAAAAAACAAATATCTCCTTCGATTCAGGCACGTCTGGAACCCCCCAAATCCCATGTTTCAATATCGTAACTTATACCAAGTGTTCACAACTTGAGTGCAAAAAATTATTCTTTTTGAGAGTGCCCCGTGTAAACGCTATTGAGTGTAAAGCAAATTTTCGATTGCCAATAGATCAAGAGTCATCTAGTGTATCAATTCACATAATATGATCCACATATCTAGTATAGAGTGTTCGTAATATGTGTGGAAATATACCCAATTTGGACCAGCATCTCGAATTTTGCGAAAACAACACTCCATTTGTTCTGAAGGAAGCTTCATTGCCAAACATTATTTTAGACAAGAAAAATCTATCGGTTGGATAATTTTCTTGGCGCCATTATGATTATTCTATTCCTAATATCTTCGTTTCAATTTTCCAAGGCAGCGTCTACTATTTTCATCAAGACTCAGTAGCGTTTACACCGGGCACTCTAAAACAGTAGAATTTTTCATAGTTTACACTAAAGTTGTTAACACTTGGTACAAGTTACGATATTACAACATGGGCTTTGGGGTTTCCAGATGTGCCTGCATCGAAAGACATATTTGTTTTTTTCATAAGAAATGCCTAATTTGTGTCATGATTTTTGGGGTCTTATTTGTTATCGTAGTAGGCTGTGGAAAAGTGGAATATTGAACCAATTTATACCAGGATGTAGAGCTCTTGAAGTACTACGAGGATATATTGAAAAATTTTTAGCCTACTATAGAACCAAACGAAATTTCAATGTCAAAATATTTTAATACTCAACATAGTCTCCTCTTAATTGGATACATTTATTACAGCGAACCTGCAACGTCTCTAGACCTTTCAAAAAAAAAATTCTTCTTACTCTGCAAACCAGAACTACACAGCTTTTATTACCTCCTCGTTGGAAGAAAATTTACGAACTTTTTTTCAGAGATGATAGTCGGACGGAGCCAAATCTGGCGAATAAGGGGGGTGTTCTAGTAATTCAAACCCTAAATCACGAATTTTTTGTATGGAAACATGATATTTGTGTGCAGGGGCGTTGTCCTGCAAAAACAAAACACCTTTGGATAGCTTTCCGCGTCTTTTCTCTTTAATTTTTTCCCGTAGAGTGGTCAGTAATGTCGAATAGGAATCTCCAGTTATTGTTCTACCCTTATCCAAAAAATCAATCTTGATTACTCCATGGCAATCCCAAAAAACTGAAGCAAGAACTTTTCCAGCAGATTTTTGGACACGAAGCTTCTTAGGTCATGGAGAACCGGAGTGTCGCCATTCCATCGATTGTTGCTTTGTTTCTGGATCGTTGAAATGTACCCAAGTCTCATCCATAGTAACAATTCGGTTTAAGAAGTCTACATCGTTTTCAAATCGAGCACAGATCGAACGCGATGCTACTACCCTTGCACGCTTTTGGTCAACATTCAAACATTTGGGGATCCATTTTGCAGCAATTTTTCTCATGTCCAAATTGACGTGAACTATATGATGAACGCGTTCGTATGCAATATTCAGTGCTTCAGATATCCGTTTTAGCCCAATTCGACGGTCTGTTAAAATCATGTCATGAACTGCATCGATATTTTCGGGGACTGACACAGAAACTGGCCTTCCCGATCGGTCATCATCTTCAACGGAAAATTTACCTCTCTTTAAGCTTGCAGTTCAATTTTTCACGGTCACGGTTTTTCAAGGACATTGACCACCAAGGGTATCAAGCATATCTTCGTAAATCTGCTTACCTCTTAACCCTTTTAAATACAGGTACTTGATGATTGCTCGATACTCCAATTTTTCGATTTTCACAATTTCGGTGGACATTTATTGCGTAACTCTGGTTTACTTTTTTGACGTCAAACTTTACACTGACACTTCTAATAAGTTATTGTTCGTTGCTATGGTAACGCAATATTTTGTTTATGCAGGGAACTGGTCTAGGCTAACTAGATATCAATACATCCTCGTATATTTATATAAAAAGTTTTCGACCAGTTATGAAATAATAAATTATCGCCACTTAAAGTGAAACACACTGTATGTTCACCCTAAATGCTTCTCCAGGTAGAAGTACATCTATTCTCTCAGACTAGAGTGAGATATATAAATATTATCTTGAAAAATTATTTAATTTGAACTTATGCTAATGACTTGATCCTTGAAATGAATTATAATTCTACTAATTATCCTTTTCTGTAAAAAAATCTAATCAATGGGATGTTTCGACAATTTAATATGACTATTTTCCAGAATTTTCGATAAATTCCATTAAAAACCTCAAGTTCAAAATGAAATCTGTCCTATCATGGTTGGAGCAATAAATTTGTTATTAATTGATAAGTAGCAAATGCTTTATGCACATTTTCATAAAAGAAAGACAGTACAAGAGAGAGGGAAAAATACTGCGAGATATAGAGAGAGAGAGAGAGAAAGAGAGAGATCCACCTGTTAATATTCTCAGGCTTCAAATATATTTGTATCAGAAACTTTGTTTGTACGAATTATATTTATGAACTGTCCGAAGTGTATTGTTCGTATTGAATAAAGTATTGAAATATTCTAGTTGTGAAAAATCAGAAATGCCACTATTAATTGGTTCAAAGTTCGTTATAATTTCAAATTTTGTTCTCTGTTATCTAACTGAACGATATGCGGCAGTAATAACAGATTGATCATAATGTTGGTATACGGTTCTATCATAATCATTCAGATTGATTTCCAACGATATTGGTTTCCACCAAATTCCAATTGATTGAAGTTTGGAAAATGCATTGCTTTAAATTTTCTGCCTCTTATCCATAATCAGGAGCAAATATCTTTGAAAATTACTGGGATCGCCATTTTTACATGTAGACAAATCCTGTGAAGTTTATTTTAGGTCAAAGACATCTCATATTGTTGAAATTATTCAACAATTCAAGAGAAAAATCAGTATAAGCTATTTGTATGCCTTTGTCTTATTAACAAAAGTCAAAACTCTGACGGACAAAATATCATTATTAACTAAAATTTGTCTTATGAAAATGTAGTATGATTCTTGAAAATAAACTATTACAACTCCCGATATAACTATGAAACACACTATAGGAAGAACATCGAATAAATGGCAGGATTTTCTCCAAATAAAACCCTGTACATCAACCCCAATAAAATGTACCAAGCGTAAAAGCGTGCAAACCCGAATATAAGGGCAGATCACATCAAATTTTCAAACCCCATTGCAAGGAAATATACAATTTGTTCATCTCCGCAAGAATATTCCAGTGCTGCTGGAAATGGAATGGTGAGAACCTTCCGAAAGGTCAACTATAATGCTTGTTCGCTACCAATCCCAGAATTTCATTATATTATTCATGAAACTAACTATATTTTTAGTGTTTTAAAAGTTTGTTCTCTGAATGTTAATTAGCTTTTCACTGGATATTACCTAGAAGTGAAAACAATAAACGCATAGGATATAAAACGAATGAGATTTTGAAGTCCTGACAATGACTTGAAATTATTTGGAAATATTTTATAAATAGGAAATAACAAATAATAACAGATAATCACATCGTCGTATAAGATGATGTGTAGTTGGAGAGTGAGTACAAAAAAACAGGAGAGAAATTATAGTCCGTAAATTAAAGGCATGGAGCAATAAATCCTCATTTAGTATGCAAAATCCATTAAAATTTCGATGAAAAATATTTATAAAAGCAGCAAACAACTGTTTTCTTCAATCGCTAGATAGTGCTACCCGACACAAAATCTATTTGTCGGATTAGGCCATTGTGAGGTCATTGTTAAGGGATTTAAAATTCTGACCAGCCACCTTTAGTGGTGTATCTTGGGGTATAATTTCTGTTTAAAAATATAATGGTAAATATTTTATGAAAATATTCAGGTTTACGTCAAACATTGCTATAGAATGTTATTTCTTAGTGATAAATTTGAAGAAAAAAAAGTAGGATGTGTATATTAACCGATCATAGTATTGTGAAAGTTAAAAACATGAAATGCATTAATTATTATTTATATAAAAATAACCCAGAAATAATGGGATCAAAGAAAAAGGATGTAGCCGACTCAAATTATTACAAAAAATGATTTGTATGAAGTCAGAACCAATTGAAGTCATCTTTAATTTTCAATACAAAAAATTAGTACGACGGAAACAGTGTCCAGTATACTCTTGTGGGTTGTCTAGATTCAGAAATGTTGCAATTTGTTTTAGGCATATTGTTCAGTTTTTTTATTCCGATTACTTGTCGTGTACATTTATTTCTTTTAAATTAATGAAAAAATTATCAGAAGGAACATTACAGGGTCCAGAACCCAGTATTTTATCACAATATTATAAATATCTTCCGTGATTGTAAATTCTTTTGATTTTTTTATTTTTAAATAAGGAATTGCAATTAGTATTGCTGATCCCAAAACTTCAATATCGGAAATTTTAATATTGTAAAGCTTATTCTTGCGACAAGCCCCAAAAACACCAATGATAAGGGAGTCCTAAAAATAAACACTACGTTTTAGTAAAATTGCTATTTAAATTATAATTTTCTATCACCTTCGTGGCTGAATATATCTCATTCCGAGCAATTTCTAAGAATTGCTTAACATTTTCTTCTGTAAAAACCTTCGATTTCTTAGCTACATAATTTTCAGAAGAGCGTTTCAACAAAGTTTTTAATTTTTTGTATCTTGAAATATCGATATTGTGTTTCACATTTATCGTTGCTTTTAGGATTGAATATATTTTCCATAAAATCGAGGATTTCCATTTTTTCAATAAATTACCGAAAAATGTGATAAGAACATTTTCGGAAACACTGTCCGTTTTGTTTTCTTGTTGACAATCCCTTAAGAGTGTGTAATACTTTTCATATTCCTTTCTCAATTTTTGTAGCAGCATGTTCTTGCTTATATTATTTGCATAATTTGTTATTTCAGGTCGAGTACTGTCAAATTCCATATCTGATTCATTCGATTTTTCACTCATTATTACACTAAATTGAAGGTTTTCTGACAAAAAATATCACGACGCCTCCATTTGCATCTCTCACTGACAGTTTTGAAATCCACGGCAATCTATGTCATTTGGTTCGATTACAAAATATCCATATCGTATCTTGTTTCAGAATAAATGTTCTAACTCAAGAGTAAGAATGTATATGTTCTATTATTAAAAATGATTTCGGAATCATTCTTTAATATGGTTGTGGAGAAATGTAAATACTAGCGGATGGTTATTGTACCACCCGGTAATCTAATTCCAATCAGCCAGTAGCAATAATGAAGTAATCAAATTGGTTATTCAAATTCAATAAAATACATTTCAGTAGTAGCAATAAATCTCTAGATGATAATTTGATATTACGGTGTAATTGATTCGCGTAAAATCAATTAATTGTTTTGCGTACAACGGTAGAATTAAATTTTTTGATTTAGAATTTGGGGCGGCTAGCGCCGGATGGAGTGGAAAACACATATGTTGGCAGTTCACTAAATGTGTGCACGGATGAAACAATTCTATGCAATTGCTATCGGATTGCGAGAATTACCCAATGAGTTTGAGAGCGAATTTAAACAAATATGCCAATCAATTTAGCAAAAATAGAGAAAAAATAGCGAAACATTGAAAACTTTCACAAACAATATTGAAAATGTAAATTATAAACAATTCTGTTTATTTTGTTGAGAAAGAATTTAAAATAGTCGAAAACAAAGAAAATATCATTCTTTATCGTTCCCCAAATTTGCGACCATTTTCAAGTCTGACATCCGAGTTAATAATGGTATATTATAATACAAGTTTTATAAGACACCATTTTGTCGCACGCGTTGTTTGGAGTACGATGAGCGAAGCGAGGAGTGCTCCAAGAGAACAAGTGCGATAATGTGTATTATAAAACGTGTTTCACATACTATTTTTTAGATTTGGCATTTTTTTGTAGTTTATCATTGGAAATAATTGGATTTAATATGAATAAATAATATCAGAAATATCGGGTTGGTAACATTGATAAAATATTTAAAATTTGAAGGATGCTGTCAGGTGATTCATTTGTTCACATAATTTATTTAAATTTTGAAGGCAGATTACCTTTTTTAAGATGACTGATGAAGAAAACTCAAGTTGCACCCGTCCTGAATTGAGAGTAATTGCTCAAACGGCTGTGAATGATTTGTTGCCCAAAAAATCTCGTTCAGTTAACAAAAAGGAATTTCACAATTTCGAAGCATCCGATGCGTCACCACACTCCCACTGCAGTCAAAATAACTTTTCAAACAATCAGACCACTGAGCATAATTTCGTAAACCCAGTCCAAACCACACCAGCTAATTCAATTATAAACGCCCGAGAAACCAGTCATGTAACAATATAATAACTGCACCATCCAAGGCAACAAATAACACCACAACATTCAAAGGTTATTCTCCTTCTTTGTTTAATATCTGAAAATCCCATCCCTCTTGTCTGACGTTCATCTGACAGTTGATGTTACCATTGTTACCAATAGAAGCCATTTCGATACGCATTTGGGTTTAATAATGACTCCAAATAAAAAAATTATTTATTCATACTTTTTCAATAACTCGGCCGAAAAAAATCTTAATGAGTGGCAAACGTAAAGAAACGTTTCTCTCTATGTCATAAGCCTCGCCGAAACTTTGTCACCTCCGCCGATGATGGTGACAATTTTTTTTTGTTAATTTTGTTTGCAACCTGAATTGATTATGGAAATAATGCAAAAGTTTTCCAAAGATTTCCAAGAAAACATTTTGAACTTGCCACCACTGGATTTCGGGAACTTTGTCAAATTTGAAAACAATGCGAAAATGCATAATTGTTTTTTTTTTATTTGAAATTTTCCCGAAATCTGTGGTGGTGGCAAATTTTATAAGTTTTCTAGGTTTTCTACGTTTCCGACCAACTCAAAAAACTTTTGTTTGCAACTTTCGCAAACAAAATTTGTTTATGAAAAATAAAAAAAAATATGTTGCTGAAATAATGCAAAAGTTTTTCGAGTTGGTCGGAAACGTTGGTAATAATTCCATGAGAAACATCTAAAATTTGCTACCACCACAGTATTCAGGAACGTTATCAAATAAAATAAAACAATTTTGCATTTTTTTCATTGTTTTCAAATTTGAAATCTGTGATGGTGGAAAATTCAATGTTTTCTGAGAACTTACTCCCTACGTTCTCGACCAATTCAAAAAACTTGCATTAGTTTCATACACGATTCAGGTTGCAAAAAATGTTTTAGTGTAAAATAAACAAAAAAAATTATGTGATGTGATGTGTGATGTGGCTAAGTTTTGGTGAGACTCTTGACGTAGAGAGAAACGTTTCTTTGCGTTTGCCACTGTTTTAGTTTTTTGACACAGTTATTAACAAAAGTATAAATGAATAATTTATTCACTCTGATGCCAAACTCAGAAATGGTCGCAAATTTGGGGAACGAAAACGGATGATATTTTCATTGTTTTCGTCATTATTCGACTCTGTATTTTTTCTCTAAAGAATAATTAGAATTGTTTATAATTTACATTATCAACAATGTTGCCGATCTTGTACAAGGTCGAGAGATGTTTATAGTTTTATTGCGCAATGAAATATAACATTTGTGAAAGTTTGCATGGTTTTGCTATTTTTTCCTCATTTTTTATTTTAAATGTTAAAATGATTGGCCTGAAATCATCGATGAGGTTCCCAGCGTCCTCGCCTACCTAATGATGAGTGGTAAAATGGGGTGATTTTTTTTCTTCGGGTGTATATGGAATATCAGCATGTCCGCCTAAGCACTCGTCAATTAACCTGATATGGCAATATTCATTAAACATTAATGATCAAACGCCAAAGACCTAACAAAGAGAAACAGTAGATAGACAAATAACGACATTTTTCATTGCTGACCCCAGATCGTCCACTCGCTCTAGTAACGAAGTTATTATCGAATTACAGCGCTCTCATCGAGATTTAGGGTTATGGCAGCAATACAACTTCATTAATATCTCTACGTTGATATCTGTTGTAATATCATTTGTATTCATTTGTCCTAAAGAGGAATTGTTACATTATTTCTCAAGCATGAATTTTCAAATTCGAATAGCTGTTGTACTTCATCAAGTTCAATTTCAGAGCTGATTTTTATTTCCCTTTCATTTTTCTCGTTCATTAATAAATATTGTCTAGTTAAAAATGATTAGAATTCTGATCATGTCTTGACATTCTTCAATTAGGCCCAATATCAAAGACGAATTTGAAGAAAACATGGCACTTGATTGAATGATTAATTTTGAACCATAGAGAGAGAGAGAACTATACTTTAATGTTAAATGAAGATATCATGGCCACAAATAATTTCAGAAAGGGTGAAAGCACAATTTAAAAAAAAATAAACATGTAAAAGACATAAAATCAAACAGCGATACTGATCGTGAAGAAATCATGAGCATTATATTGAAAGTGTAAAAGCACACTTTTAAATTATTACACATTTGAGAGTACTAAAATAAAACATCGATACAGACAGTTAATTACACACATTTGCAAGGATAACAATAACACTGATTAAGTGAATCGATAAAAAACTCATTCAAACCATAATAAGTTCAATCCATCAATGAATATTTGAGCTCTTTTCTGAATTTAGCTAGTGGTTGTACGTCTTTTATATTGTTTGGAAGATGGTTATAAATTTTGCACACATTGTAAATGAATGATTATTTAACGAGAGGTGGGAAGCAGAAGTTTTGATATGATGAGTATGAGCCAAACTTAGTTTTATGGTTTTTTATTATACACGACTTTATAAGAAGCGTATACTACGGTTCCTCAGAGGGACCCTCGCTTTCTTATCTTTGAAGTTAGACACATAGTTTTTATGAAATTTTTCTATAACCATCTTGAAAAAAAACGTATTTTTTGCCAAGAATTTGTACAAAATTCATGATGTTTGCGGGAGACTGACAACGAATAATGTATCAAGTAGCTGAATGTTCCACCCGAGGTTCCACCTCATTGTTGTTTTTTTTTTTTAGACACAACCCTGGAGTGGGGCAGGAGCTCACTCGCTCTGCATTATTCAAACAGTTAACGTCGTGAGTGTACAGTCAGTGGAATAAAATTATTGTGGCGTTATTAGAGAGTTGAAGTGCTGCCATGAACGTAAACGTTAACGTACAAATTGACATATACGCATGCGCATTCGTCAGCTATTCACGTTAACGTTGAAAATAGGTTTACGGGCATACGTAACCTAACGGTCTCACACGGATACCTTAAAAATCAACGCACGTTAACCGAAGAATATACGAATCACACCGATGAGTTGCGAATGAGCAAATTTTGACTTTAAAGCCATAAAATCAAGAGGTGACAAAGCAATATTTACAATTTTACATCAATCATCATTTTTTTCTTCAATGTATTTTTGATGATCTTGCTCGGTATTTCGCTTTATTTAAAACAATGAACATTTCGAAAAGCCAATTCCGGAAGAATTTGATTAGCATTTGGCAAGGGAGGTATATGGTCAAAATCCCTATTAAGATCCGCAAAGTAGAGTTCATCTTCCAGTTGTTCATAGAAAACAGCATAAAAGCGAAATAAACACAAATTAACATGTTAGGGTTAGCGGTTGACATACGTTCAACTCAATTTCATAACAACCCGTAAACGTTATATTTCGTACCTTAACGTCTACGTGAAGGTTCACGTACTGTAATCACTTCAACTATCTGCGATTGTGTGTTGAAATTGAAATCCTTGTGTTGTGTATAGTTTTGAAATATTATTAGATAGGTTATAGTGTAGTTTGTTGTGTTTGAAAATGCATTCAAAGAGTAAAGTGAGAAATAAGATTCTGAGTGGACAAAGTAGGGAAATTGTCAGTAATGTCATCAAATTTATGCAGGCAGAAGCAATGATAGGTGAAACCAGTATTCCTCTTGTGAAGGATCAAGAACGAGTTGCTGCCGCAACGGGAGTTTGCGATAGAAGCATTAGGAAAATTAATTCAGAAATGAATAAAATTGAAAAAGGTGAAATGGAACAATTCTCAACTCCAAATAAAAAGAGAAACAAAAAATAAAAAGTTACCATGGACAATGCTGATTTGGCAGTGGTCAGAGGTCATGTGATATTGTTAGTCAACTTCTGTATGTTCCTCGTGTTCTTTATAATATTTATTTACCTATTTCTGATATTGTGTGGCGATGCATTCTTTTTCTAGTCGTACTTTATTTACACTTATGGCTTCGGGAAAATTATGCAATTTTCATAAACGGTCCAGTGATCACAGACAATTATATTATTCGAACAGTTCATTAGGAATGAATGAAAATTCAGATAAGCACATACGTTCCTACGTGTTGCAGAAAAATTTCTCTCCCGATTGTACATTCCGATGATAACCAGCCGTAAACAGTAGTCGATCTTTGTCGCACATCTACTCACGCTTTCTATCGTTTGCGCATCTCAGAGGCATCCTTATGCTTGTCGACCTGTACCGCATTAGATATATACTGAGATAATTCTTCGTACTCTTAATATCACTATCTCATTGAATATATTTCTGAGCTGGTAAAATTGGTGGACAAGTTTGCGCAGTCTGTTAACGGTGCATCAAAGTACCATTATATTTCAAAATATATGCAAATGTTATTCAAAGAAAGAAATTATAAAATAATGTTGGAATCAAACATGAAGTCAAAGCATTCCATTCCAAAACATCTCTGATTGTTTTTCGTAATTTTTTATTTTCAGTAACTTGTGTATTTAAACAAACAATATTCTAGTCAACACATAATCGACTATCATGGAAATGAAATATACTAGAGTTTTGCCATATTGACAACTAGAGAATTGTGTGACAGAAACAGCACTGGCAAACATATACATTATTAAAAACAATTTGGGGCTACAGTTGAGTGGAAAGTAAATTTTATGTAGGTCAGCACAGATTAATAATAGTTTGGCATTATTTTTGAACTACCATGATTATCTTTTCCAGCACTTCATTTTTCACACAAGAGGTAATAATTCAACATTTTTCAATACACATTAATTCAGTGGACGTTAAATTACTACATCATTGGCTTAAAAGCAGCAGTTCTTAAATAATTCTTCAATATTCGAAAACAACCTAAATCATTTATTGAAAACCATCGAATACCCAAACAGGTACTGTGATGCTGTAAAAATATTCATGCGATCGTTCGATGATATGTTGAGCATGTCGATTTGGTCACTTGTTCGGAAGTCTGTGAGCAGCGGAAACCATTAATCAAAATTGAATACATGAAAAATGTTATTTCATTCGAAGGCGCGTTCGCCATAATCTCCAATACAGATTCTGCTCTTTTGTTGTAAGACCGTTGTGATACAACCGTACATTCATTCAATTCAATCAATCATATACAGAATTGGCAAGTAAATTCCGATGAAAAATTATTCGAATTAATACCCATGTTGTAATCGTTTGCGAGAAAATATGCTGTTATTTCAGCCAGGTTACACAAAGGAAAAGAAACAATTTTTTTTACTATTACCATGGTAACGGTTGATTGATTCTAACGTAGTGTTCGTTACAACTGTCATATGGTTCGTTATTTTACAGAAAAAGCTAGTGTGAATAGATCTTTGCAATATTGCTGTAAAATTCAATATTGGTGCAAAATTCAAATAAAAAGACTAACATGAACTTTCCCGTCTGGCCAATGTTATGACTGTTCGTTGAGAGTTGAAATTGAATATGACTGACGACTAACGGAAAATTATTCTGTGCACTGGCGCAGCCACCAAAATGCCAACAGAAGTAATTTCAATAAAACGAATAAATTCGTCATCAGCCTAGTGCAAGAAGTCATTAACTGATAACAATTTCAAAAATGAGTTTAATGTCACTTACTACTGTTTACGATAACCTCTATATAATCATTAACTACATATGTTATTATATTATTTATTTATTCATTTCTTTATTTAATTTAATTGTAATACATCCAAGCATATTTTAAATCCACTAGTTGGAGTACGTAACAGTTATTTTTGTGATAAATTATTGTTTGATGTGCTAACTAATATTAGTGTTAACTAATAATTAGCTAATTCGGGGAAACAGGGTTTTTCTAATCTGTGTTAATGAAGTGGGAAAAATATCTACACTTTCTAACATATTGAAGTGTCTACATATATGTAACAACAGACTGTGGAAGTGGTGGTAAGAATTAGTTACATCGATGTGAAAACATGTTCAATTTTGAAGTGATTCGCGACACATTGCAATTGACTAAAACTATTAATTCTGGTGAGTCAATTACATTGTGTACGACTTTGTAAAAGAATGTAAGGTCGGAAATTTCTTGCTTCCTCAGAGTAGTAAGCTCGAATTCTTTTAGTAGAAGTTGGTGATCATAATAAGACCTCAAAATGTTTGAATTCTTATTACATCCCTTCCATAATTTGAAAGATAATATAAGTAACAAATATTTTTATTTCGAAGTAATTTTCTTAGATGTTACTTCTTACTCTAAGCCGACGAAATATGCGTCTATTCAATAGTTTCCACAAAGTGGAATATGATGGAATATCTAAAAGAAAGCCTTGGCTTAAAATCACGACGAGCATTCAACTACATCTGACAATATATTTGTTCAATGTTCCTCGCTGACATCATTGCAAAAGCCTCTTGTAATCAAATGGCAGATGCTTCAATTGGGGGAAGGGGAGTGTCCACCTGAAATTGCTACCTTTCATCAATGCCAAGGTAGGTCTGAAACTATTATCTCAAGCCGAATCCGCGACATACAATGTGTTAGTCGTAGGTCCCTCTCGTGTTCAAATCATTTAAATTTATACATACTTTGTGTGTGTGTTCGTGTGATAGTGCGGTTGAAAAGTGTTTATATAGCGATAATCTCGGGAATGTTCTTTGTCAGACTGCATATATAGTGGGTTTTTTCGGTATAGTACCGTTTTCGAGAGAGAACTTTTCATTATACACATGATGGTAGTCCTCATTAAAAAAGAAGTTTAATTTTCGATTCATTCCTATGCAGATAAATATCCCATCGTGTGAAGGTGAATCAAAAAAAAGCTTTGCGGGCATGTGGCGCGCATCCGCCATAAAATTAAAAGTTGTTTAATTACGTTTATTTTAAATTAAATAGACTTCAATCATCCTCCTGTTTATGAAAAAGAATTCTAATGCTTGAAATACAAACTTCAATATAATTGATGAGAAGTGACTCCACAGTTTTATTCGCATTGTCAATTAAATTGAAAGACACAATGAGACTGATATGAACACAATAATTATTGATATCGTTGATATAACAGGTAGCATTACGACATATGTGCAGTTGCTAGGTAAGGTATTTTTGCCTTTTTTAATAATGGGTTGAACTTTTCAAGTTCGAAGGAAATACCTCCAAGTAATAAAAGATGTTGAATATCGTGCAAACAACTGGTAGACAAAAATTCGTCAGATCAACGATTTAGTTGATGATGAACTTTGATTTTGGGTTTTTCCTGAGCGCTCGTGGCTAATGTTCCGCTCGTTAGGATATTCGACTAGTAATAGTTCTCACTAAAATAGAACTTCAATTTTCGATGCATTCCCGTGCAAATACATATACTATCGTGTACAGGTGGATCAAACCAAAGTAGCAGCTAAGTCTGCGCATCCACCATAAAATGATTCCCAATATTTCCCAGCACTTGTTTAAATTTCGTTTATATTTAATTTAAATTTTCTAGTTCGAAGAAAATACCCCCAAGTTATGAGAGATGATGAATATCTTGCAAACGATTGGTAGACAAATATCCTTCAGATCAAATCCAAAAAAATAGGAATGTTAATGAGTACAGAGTACAATTTCCATCAAACATGTGCCGAAATATATTGGCTTTACGTTCATCATCACTAGTTAAATATAATGAAATGTTTTTAGAAACACAAAAAGACATTTCGAAAATAAATAGACACATCAATGGCAGAATCTTGTAATTCCCAAATAAAGTTGTACAGCAACTACTTTGAGAGATAACAGCAACTATTCTAAATTCAGCCAAGGAAGATCATACTATACAAAACTTCTTTACAGCACAAGAAATCGAAAAACCTTAAATACTCGTATTCACTCTGGGATGTAATGCCACATATTTGGTGCTATACCATAATAACAATTAATTTTCAATTATATTGCTGTTGAATTGTTTCTAATAGAACCAAAGAATTCACATGAAACAGTGAGCATAAGTGGCCTAAAAAGTCAGCAGTCAGTCAGAAGTTATTTCACTCTTTTGCATTCATCACAAAATTAATTCCTTGATGAAATAAAGAGTTGGATCATCCTCATTATATTAACTTGCATGGAGCTGGCGCATTCGCCATAATACTCAAAGGATAATCTGCAATACCATAATTTCACCACTATATGAATACACACGCCAAACCCAACGTTCAGCTTACGATTTTCCGCTGATGCTACATTCATATATCAACCGTTGTCAATTTTATGGCATTTCCAATTTTTTTTGAGTAATAATGCCTTGGATTTATTCAATGGATTATTCAGATGAAGCTTTTCATCTTCTGGTTTCTACAGAAAACACTATGAGAACAATGTGGAAACAAACGGAAAGTAGGCAAAAATTTGTGTTTTTCTGAAATTCTGTAGTAAGAATGCTTCGGGAAACATTTCTCTGTGCAATGAATTCCGAAGCTTTGCCGTTCTTCGAAAACTATTTTGGGAAAGAAACGTTTCCAAAGTGGCCGGAAAACAGGTGTCAGGTAAATTTCGATGAAGCTGCTAAAATATCTATGAATTAAAAACAGATTGCCAACTTTTCTGCGGTGTTTCAGAGAAGTAAGTGAGAGTGTGGGCAAGGAATTGTCAACGAAACAAATTGCACTATTTTTGAATGAAATCTTCAAGCTAGTAGTGGCTGAAGAGTCTAGAAGCTTTAGTGCTTATTTAAGTAGATGGAATCCATCTATACTGATAGTATAGTATTAGATTAATAGTATTCCAGCACATGTCGGATATATGGATTACAGATCATAAAAAGTTATCCTCTAATTGTTACGTTGTCAATAATATCTGGCGAACTTGGACTGTCACCCTCATTAACTGTAAACCACTCATTTATTGAGTCCCATCTACGGTATGCAATAAAATTCTGGGGTTCTTACACTCAAGTTTTATTCCAAAGTATTTTCGTCCTCCCGAAATAGATCGTTAGATAGTGACAGATTTAGGTGCCCCATTTTCACATACAAGCCTCGAATAGGGTTGAAAAGTAAGTCGATGTTGAGTAAAATGAAGGGAAATTTACGAGTGACTAGTGGGGAAAACATATGGAAAAATCAAAAAGAATTTCCATTAAATTTTCCGACGACAAAATCTACTTTTTCATTCACGCCACTCAAGCCATTATGTTTTTCGGTGTAGTGACGATGTAGGTTTTCATAGTTTCGATGGGCTTGCGTGGGAAAACCTGTTAAAATCTCGATTTTTCTTTACAAGATTACAGCCTCATTTTAACCCTTTAGCCACCTTCAACACTCAAGCCTTTGATATTCTGAAGCCAGGTTCTATTAATTAATGATTAGGTGAACACGGCTCGCGTTAAAATATGGAAAATCGAATTTTCCATGGAAAATCGAATTTTCCATATGTTATCCCCAGGAGCCACTCGTAAATTTCCCTCCATTTTACTCAACATCGATGTACTTCTCAACCCTATTCGAGGCTTGTATGTGAAAATGGGGCACCTAAATCTGTCACTATCTGACGGTCTAAAACGAGATTTAAAATTTATCTTCTAAGTAAAGATGCGTAAATCATGAAGCCCAATTTTCGCACAGATACAGGGAGAAATTCATTAACTCCAAGCAAATTTATAATCATTTACATTTATCAAATCTGAGAAATTAGCGACTTGAAACATTTCCGAAAATCGAACACTTCTGATAGAGTAGTCAACAAGTGCTCTTATGGTCAAACTTTTTTCTCCGCCTCCGAAAAATATGAACGGGGTGTCGTTCAATGCGGAATAGAAGTTACTAACAATCAACTGAAAAAACAAAATGTTTTTTTTTGCAAATTTCTCAAAAACTATTTGACATTTTTCAAGTTTGAAAAAAGATTCAATAAGAGAAGGAAATTTCCCAATATTGTAGGACCAATATTTATAATTTTCCTCGAGGGTTGAAAATACGGCTGAAAACGGGGACTCTGTCTTGCGTCCCACTTTGGACAAATGCGTTGTTTATAAGATAATTTAATTTTTTTACTAATAATAAAATGGATTAAGCAATCCAGACTTCTGAATTTAACCTATACAATAGGTATAATCGTCGGCAAGTCTCCAACAGAAAACAACTACTGCCCCCTACGACCATTGAATTATATCTGTTAGATTCTTGGCAAAGTATTCTACAAGAACTACCTTGCAATGTTCTCCCAATCTCAACGCCAAAACATGTCTCAACCCACACGAGGGAACACCTACGGACCGGTTTCATGGTTCCTTGCCAATCATCAGCGCAGGGTAGCTCACCCAACGCAATCGAAAAATATCTTGACCCCAAGATTCGAAGAGCACTCCGACTATGGTGTCGACTTCGTCTGAAGCCAAATAAATTCAGAAGAAAATATTTGATGACACTACTTGGCAGAAGCCCATTAAACTAATAATAAAATGGATTAAGCAATCCAGACTTCTGCATTTAACCTATACAATAGGTATAATCGTCGGCAAGTCTCCAACAGAAAACAACTACTGCCCCCTACGACCATTGAATTATATCTGTTAGATTCTTGGCAAAGTATTCTACAAGAACTACCTTGCAATGTTCTCCCAATAATGGGCTTCTGCCAAGTAGTAGTAGTGTCATCAAATATTTTCTTCTGAATTTATTTGGCTTCAGACGAAGTCGACACCATAGTCGGAGTGCTCTTCGAATCTTGGGGTCAAGATATTTTTCGATTGCGTTGGGTGAGCTACCCTGCGCTGATGATTGGCAAGGAACCATGAAACCGGTCCGTAGGTGTTCCCTCGTGTGGGTTGAGACATGTTTTGGCGTTGAGATTGGGAGAACATTGCAAGGTAGTTCTTGTAGAATACCTTGCCAAGAATCTAACAGATATAATTCAATGGTCGTAGGGGCAGTAGTTGTTTTTTGTTGGAGACTTGCCGACGATTATACCTATTGTATAGGTTAAATGCAGAAGTCTGGATTGCTTAATCCATTTTATTATTAGTTTAATGGGCTTCTGCCAAGTAGTGTCATCAAATATTTTCTTCTGAATTTAATTTTTTTGTTTAAAAACGGATTTGATAATTAACAATTTTTTTCTACTACCTGTAATTACCAATAAGAATTTTTTTTCCATCCTAATTTATCTTGCTCTTTGATAACTGAAAAAAATTGTTATCATTTAAATTTTCATTGTTTATGTAATAAACGATAAAAGGTTTTCTATACATGATTTTTCTTTTTCTACAAAATGAAACAAAAACAACCATGTGTTATTTTTTGAGAAAAATAATTTATTTATATTTTTGATCTAATTTTGAAAATTCTGTTCTCCTTTACTCCATCATTCTATCCTGGTTTTTTATGTTTAACAAGATAGAAAACCGATTTTTCGAGAGGCAAACGGATGTGCTCCATTGAATTTACTGCGATGATAACTGCAATTTAACTTATAAATTACCTGAAGTTCAAGCAAATTCAATGTAATCCGTTTTTTTGTTGACCAATGGAATCTGCTGCGACACATCTGGCACTCGAGAAGGGATGTGTTGTCGCTTTACAGCCCTCTATGAATATATATTTCCTATAAAGCAGATTAACTCTCCTTGATATGAACGTTTTGTTTAATATATCGCAGCTTTTCGTTAAATTCTTTATGAAAAGTATCTCTACAGAAATTCCTTGATGATTCCAATGAATTCAACAGAAAACCAATAATTTGAAATTATTAATGCTCTCAGAAGAGATACCTTCTCGATCGAATATTTGAAAAACATGGAAGTACGAAACCGATTCTGATATTCATGTACATGCTTGGGATTGAGTCTCTAGAGGTTTATTTCTTAATTCCATTCGATCATCCCGTAAAAATCCAAAACCAAATTCGGATCATAAACCTATCACGCTACAAGTTCCGTTGGATTTAGTATTGCAGGTGTGTTTTATTGCGGTTGTCTCACAATTTTTCTCTCTTAGACAGATAATGGAGAAATTACCAACAACTTTTATATTTTATGACACATGCAGTTATTTATTGGATGGGAATTTGAGTTCTGGCCCTTCGGAGAACCGAAACTTTATTTAATTACGGAGGATTTAAGAAATATTTATCGCTGGAGAAAATATTTTTACAGGAAAGATATAGCATCCTTCAGAAGGACCCATGCGAACCGAAACTTTAGTTTTGTTTTGTAATTTGATTTTCTTCTAGTTCAGTTCATAAGATTTTTGGAGTTATCAGATGGAAATTGGGTGTGATCGTTCGAGAACGGTTAGAGATAGAGCAATTCTGTGAACGCCAGTCGACTCAGAATGGTTTAGTGTATTCTGAAATTTTCAGATTAATCGAGGACGAAAAAAATTTATTATTTTTAATTTTTCGAATCTTAGACCGATATTCTGATGAAAAACATTGGCGGGAATAAACCCGTTTCAACTCGATTTGAACTTTTCAACTCGAACGTTTAGAGATAGAGCAATTTTGTGACCTCCAACCGATTTATAATGGTCAAATTACAATATTTTGAAAATTCCAAGTTAATCGAAGAAGATAAAAACTTTAATGGAAAAAAGTTAGAAAAAGTAACGAAAAATACAACATCGTCAGATACACTTGCAATTCGCACTATATACATAAAATTTCACGCTGATTCCGAAAATGAATGATTTGTATATGCTCAGATAGAAGATTCAGCCGGAAAAGGGAATAAAAGGACAAAAATTTTAAATTGCAGAGGTTCGGTAAAAAGCCTGTGAAATTTTTAATTGAATCGGAATCGATTTGAAAATTGGTGTGCGTATACGAAAAAGATTGAGTTTTTCGAAACTGGGACTGAAAATCTGAGGGAAGAAAATTTGCGGGAAAAAACCCGTTATAACTCAATTTGAACATTTTTATTTGAGAAAGGTTAGAGATAGAGCAATTCTGTGAACCCCAATCGATTCAGAATGGTCGAATTAGTGTATTCTGAAATTTTCGAATTAATCGAAGAAGAAAAAAGATTACTCAAAATAAGTTGTAAGGGGTAGACCCCTAAAAATCACGAAAAATACAAAATTGTCAGATCCACTTGCAATTCGCACTATATACATAAAATTTTACGCTGATTCCGAAAATAATTGATTTTTTTATGCTCAGATAGAAGATTCAGCCGGAAAAAGGAATAAAAGGACAAAAATTTAAAATTGCAGAAGTTCGGTAAAAAGCCTGTGAATTCTTTGATTGAATCGGAATCGATTTGAAAATTGGTGTGCATTTAAGAAAAAGATTGAGTTTTTAGAAACTGGGACTGAAAATCTGAGGGAAGAAAATTTGCGGGAAAAACCCGTTATAACTCAATTTGAACATTTTAATTTGAGAACGGTTAGAGATAGAGCAATTCTGTGAACCCCAATCGATTCAGAATGGTCGAATTAGTGTATTCTGAAATTTTCGAATTAATCGAAGAAGAAAAAAGATTACTCAAAATAAGTTGTAAGAATCACGAAAAATACAAAATTGTCAGATACACTTGCAATTCGCACTATATACATAAAATTTCACGCTGATTCCGAAAATGAATGATTTGTATATGCTCAGATAGAAGATTCAGCCGGAAAAGGGAATAAAAGGAAAAAAAAATTTAAATTGCAGAAGTTCGGTAAAAAGTCTGTGAAATCTTTAATTGAATCGGAATCGATTTGAAAATCAGTGTGCGTATACGAAAAAGATGGAGTTTTTCGAAACTGGGGCTAAAAATCTGAGGGAAAAAAAATTGCGGGAAAAAACCCGCTATAACTCAATTTGAACATTTTAATTTGAGAACGGTTAGAGATAGAACAATTCTGTGATACCCAATCGATTCAGAATGGTTGAATTAGTGTATTCTGAAATTTTCGAATTATTCGAAGAAGAAAAAAATTTACTAGAAATAAGTTGTAAGGGGTAGACCCCTAAAAATCACGAAAATTACAACATTGTCAGATCCACTTGCAATTCGCACTATATACATAAAATTTCACGCTGATTCCGAAAATAAATGATTTGGATATGCTCAGATAGAAGATTCAGCCGGAAAATGGAAAAAAAGGACAAAAATTTTAAATTGCAGAGGTTCGGTAAAAAGTCTGTGAAATCTTTAATTGAATCGGAATCGATTTGAAAATCGGTGTGCGTATACGAAAAAGATTGAGTTTTTCGATAGTGGGACTGAAAATCTGAGGGAAAAAAATTTGCGGGAAAAACCCGTTATAACTCAATTTGAACATTTTAATTTGAGAACGGTTAGAGATAGACCAATTCTGTGAACCCCAATCGATTCAGATTTGTGTACTCTGGGATATAAGATTCAACCGGAAAAGGGAATAAAAGGTCAGAAATTCGAAATTACAGATGGTCCCTAAAAAGCCTATGAAATCTTCGATTGAATTGGTATGGATTTCAAAATCGGTGTACTTATCGAAAAAAAAATCAATTTTACTTCGTGTCAACCTCGTGACAATAGTGATTACTAACCGTGAAAACTATCAATGAGTAGTTATCAGTGTAATTTCGACACACATGACTAGCAACAGGCAAATTTGATAGGATGTTTCTTTAATCAAAAAATGTTCATCAGAAGAGAGTTAATGATATATTCGAACTCAATCCTTTCCTCGAGAAGGTACCACTATATATCTCTCCTCGGACGTGGACTCTGCCTGTCAAAAATTACTTTTTGGCCATGAATGGCAATAAAGTTTTCAAGCAAGTGATCAGATCTGATCAAACTGCAGAGCCTGCAGCCATTCATTTTACTGTACAACATCTGTATCATGGCAAATAATGAATAAATGCATTCATCATATCATTATCGATATTTCCTCGTCGATATCCACATGTTACGCTGCAGCATTCATAAATAGCAGACTGTCTGTCCATAAACAATCCTGTTCATTCCAGCTCCATACGGATAATTAATATTCAAACCCCTTTTAGGTTTCCTATTGAAAAGGTTTTTAGAGAATTCGGTTGGAGCAATGAAACAAATGAAGTTTCGGGTGTAATTACAAAATCCTTCCGTGTTTCGCGGTTGTGAGTATATACCACGTTTTCGCATTAATACAGTTGGATTACTATAGTCTGCTACCCATCAAAAACTCATTAACACACATCGCTGGCCGAAGAACGATCTCCGATCAACAACGATAAAAAAAAATTGCCGGAAAGTATGAGAACTGCACAAGTGGTGGTTATTGGCTATAAACAAAAAATAAAGATAATGGGAGTCTTACGCAATGGAGCTCGAATGTATTTATTATGGTGATTTGTTTTTCCTCGTTACTTTTATGTTTTCACATTTTAAGGAAAACAAGGATTAGAGAACGGTAGTGGTTGGGGATGAATTACAATCATTCAAAAACAGAAAGATTGAAATAAGGCGTAGGTGTATAAAGGAAGAAGAGGTATTACATTGTTGTACAAATAAGGGTACAAGAGTAGCTATAACTGTTGCACCTTCCTAAGAGGCCGAAACACACACACTTGGTACTCTTTTGGAGATGATGGCATATCCAACTCACTTCTCAAAAAAAAACAGTTATATCATTGCTTGCATAATACTTACATAATAAATCTCTCTTTGGAACAAGGGATTTTCCCAGATAAATTAAAAATAGCAAACGTTATACCGTTGCTTACCCATCACCCATCACTCATTGTCAACTATAGAGCTATAACGAATTTTGACTAAAAATTACTTTCCTCGAACCAGCATGGGTTTATAAAGAAAAAAAGTGTTCAATCTGTCCTCAACACTTTTTCCAATGGAATTATTTGCTAGTTAGATAAAGCAGAAATAGCTATAGGTATTTTTATTGAATTCAGCAAAGCATTTGACTGCGTCAATCATGAGGCCCTGCTGAACAAATTGTGTTCTTATGGAGCAAGGGAAGTGGCACATGATTGATTACATTGTCAAACCGATACCAAAGGGTTACACTGAACGATGAGGAATCTGATTTAGTTTGTATTAGAGACGGTGTTCCACAAGGCTCAGTATTAGGTCCCACTCTATTCGTTATTTACATTAAAGACATGTTTGAATTATTAAATCTTCCATATTAATCAACCTATGAAGACGATACTAATATTTTTATAAAGGGCAAAACGCTTGTGAACACTATTGGCTACACGAAAGTGGCCTATTAAAAATATTTTACTGTGTAAAAAAAAGGTTATGTAAACATTCACTTCAAATTTGCGCAATCACATTTACAAACACCTAGCAGCATTGAGATTAACGGTTTGATCAAGATTACTTTTTCCACAAATACTAAAATGTTAGGTTTAACGTTAGATTCTAGTCTCAACTGTTCCAAAAATATTGAGATGACATGTGGTAGATTAGCTAGAATATGTTATGCACTGAAAACAACATCCAAATCATGCAGTTTAACAATCTTGAGGCAGTCATATTTTGGATCATTTCATTCTATTTTGAAAAATGGAATTGTGCAATTATAATTACTATTCTTCAAAAGCGTGCTATACGGATTCTGGATAACTCACAATATAATGAATCTTACATGGAAGCTTTCAAATCATTGAACATCTTGACTGTGATATCTTTGTACATTTATGAATTAGGTACTGTGTTTTGCTTTTAAAAATACACGAAAAAAGATTCTTGAAACCCGAACTCAACATCACTATAACGTTAGATGTAAAAATAGACTAGAACTTTTGACACATAACACAAGCTTATACCAAAAAAGTCTGTATTTCAATGCCTGATGATGTTTCAATCATCTACCTGATGAAACAAAGAACCTAACAACACACACGTTCAAGAAACACATTGAGGATATATTTGTTAACAAAAGTTGTTATGTTATGGGTGCCTTTTTTGTGATCTAATTTTAAAAATTTTCCTTGAATTATGTTTGTGATGTTATCGTTGTATGTGATTTCATTAGCTTGTTTGTGGTAGGTAATTTTATAATTTTCATAACTTTCACATTTTCCGTAAACCCACGACTTTGTGCTTGAGAGGTGAACGCTCTACCAGCACGACCACCACGGCCATGTTTTTATGAAATGTTTTTGTAGCAGTTCTTCCAGATGAAATATTTTCAAAATATCACTATTCGAATTAGTATTATTTTCTAGTTCTGTATAATGACATTTCATGAATAACTGACAGATACATTGCTTGTTTGTGCTTGTAAATGTTTGGATTTACTTGAAATTCCCATGACGATTTCATAAAGAAACCTTTATAGCTCGAAAACCTTTCGAGTTGGATACAAGAAACCGTATAACAGTCGGGGCAAAATTCAATTGTGAGTTCAGTTATTTGATGATATACAGGTCGTTCTCTTTGAAAAAAATTACTTACGAATGACAAATTATATTTGACTACCCTGTAAAACTTCTGATAAAATTGATAATTTCACCTCGAAGGTCATCATGTATACTAACACTGGTAATGATATTAAAAATTCATTGTTTTGATGACATGCTTGTTTGAAGATGCCAAATCAAGATTTTCAACAAAATCGAGGATCCTTTCGAAACTTGGAATTGTTCCGACCATAACCGATGATAACCCCGATCATGAATAAAATGATGCATATTTTTTTCTCACTATACACACTATACACACAGTACACATGTTTCAATAATTATGATTCAAAGAGGTTATCGATAGTTTATACAGTTCTTTATTAATATGATTCAGATTATTAATTGATTGAAGCAGGCAAGGCAGTTTCCAAAAGCAGTCATTGTTGGGATAGGAAAAAGACTTTCAGATATCTTTGTTGTTATTTATAAATACAGTGCGGTCGTCAATAGTCCTTCTGCTTAATTTTGAACCGCTTGGTATATTGTTGTGAAATTTGGAAGAATTGAAAAGGGCGAAAAATTGAACATTTTGACATAAACAATGTGGTCCCACAGTTCAATATGGCGACTGGGCGCCATTTCAGAAATATTTTTTGATGGAAACCATAGTGATTTTAAACCTAATAACCTCCTAAATTGTGGTGAAGGGGTCAATGTCAAAATAAAAATGGCGGGCATGAATCTTTTCAGGTTGTCCCCCATTGTATCAATGTTTTTGTTGTTTTCCAGGTGTCTGAATAACATTTTTGAATTCGACAATAGAAATATTTGGATTGTATCTATAACTTTACTTTGATCATAGAGAATATTCGATTTTTATTGTTTATAATTCTGAGAAACCATTTTTGAAGTGTATTGAAATATTTTAGGTTAACATCATTTGCTCCTCCCCATCCTATAATAGGCAAATCAATAGAGGATTTTTTCGTAACAAAACTACTAGTAGAAAACCGACTGTGCCATCACATGGAAGACAGTCCGTAGTTTTATTGTGTTATGTTTTCGACTCGCAACTGTCATTTATTAATTTGTTTTAAACATTTAATTATAAAAAAAACATATTTTTTATTAGTTTTGCTTATAAAATGGAAACTTATAAAGCAATCTGGTTGCTCCAATAAAACTGTTGAGAATTGAAATACTAACAAAATGATATTTTTTACGACCATCGCATCATTAGTAACGGAGAAAAACTGGAAAAACCCGAAAATTTTGCGATTTTTCGAAAATTCATAACTCTGACATTTTTCAAGTTGTAGGATTGGCACTTCTCACAAAAGTAATGAATCATGTGGACTTTGTGTGTGCACAAAACAGGCGGACAAATAGTTTTGGTACAATTGCAATTTGATTTTTTTTGCACTACCTTGCAGCGTGCTTATATGCTCTGGTCCGATTTAAATTTCTCTGACAGGTTTTGAAAGAAGTATAGTACCACAAAACGTATATTCCCAAAATGCTTGCAAATATGTCGAGTAGTAGGAGAGACCGGGAAATGAGGAAAAGCGTATTATCACGTATCCCGTTCATTAGGAGAATTCCCCTAATCTCCCGGTATCTCCTACTACTTGACCACTCAGCCCTGTTTGATGCAAGCATTTTTCACCCTTTTAGCAGCATTGTAGCGCATTGTAGCGCAACTTTCAAAATATGTTTGAAAAATTGAAAATTTGTTTAATATATATATATATATATATAACTAGTGACTGTAGATGTCATGAATAACTTCCTGTTATATATATATAAGTGACTGACATCTAATGTCAATAATGTCAACTGTCTGTTGTCTAATAATCCTAAACAAATTTTATAACAATGACTTAATATTAATATTTTTATTGTTTGACGTATTTTAATGTGTTTTGTTCATCTTTGTCACATGTGACTTACATGACATGTTGTTTATAATTTTAAATATTACATCCATAGCAATCATTCTCATCAACACAGTAAGTGGTTCTTCTTCAAAGTTTTCTTTCCATTAATCGTACAATTTTGCTTGTTACTTGTAGCTTCCCTGAAGATGACAGTATTCACTGTTGAAATATCGGAAATATAGTGTTAAAAGAGTACACGTTTTGCTTGCTGCTATACCCAAAAAGTTCCTGCTTTGTATATATATATATATATATATATATATATATATATATATATATATATATATATATATATATATATATATACATGTATATATATATATATATATATATATAAAGTTGTGAAGGTTAGACGACTGTTAAAGAAGAATCCTTTAAATTCGGGTATGCAGTCAACAAGGGTATGGAAAAAAGTGTACTCTTTTTTCTATTCAAGCTTTCGAGTCATTTATTGGCTCTTCATCAGGAACTGAAAGTGAGGTTATAAATCCCTTTCACTCGCCGTACTATATGAAATATCATGTCACAACGGACAACACTCTTGATACAATATTAAAATGACAAAACTTTTTTAAAATATGATTAAAAATGATCATGGTAGATTAAAATAATTGAGAAACACAATTTAAAATTACACAAGGGCTCTTATGGAGGCCATGATGAATTCATATATATATATATATATATATATATATATATATATATATATATATATATATATATATATATATATAGCAATTAACTGTTTTGATCTAAATATTGTTTCAGATGTTTGAAACGTGGTAGAAGTCCCCTAATTGTATAAATGAGTTGTTTGATATGTACATCCCACCTGAGGTGTCTGTCAATCAGTATCCCTATATATTCAATCTTGCTTCAGGGATTTCTACTGTCAATGGGCCAATGAAAAATTGAATCTCGAGTAATGCAAGAATTATCTCGCATTGGTCAAAAGACTCATCATTCGTTTATTTGAAGTAATAACCATTTTTATTTCATCTTTATAATGAGTATTACTGATAATATGGAAGTATGAATAGAGCTGTAATATCGAACCTGCTTTTGATGGTAACTAACCTATTTAAAACAAATTGTTTAAAATTGTTTTTTCCGTTAGCCAGCTGTTGTCCCCTTATGAACTTCTCATTTTCACAAGCGAAAGCTTCTAAGAATAATATCTATATTTATTCATCGCATGTGCCTACTTACTTTTGCGTCCGTATGATGACATATCAATCAATGAAAAATTGATTATTTCCCACGGCACTGGAAGATGTTGGGAACAGTAGGTATATAACAAAACAAAAATCATTTAGGATCCGCAAAAGTCCTAAAATTCGGAAACAATGCACTAGTAATTTTTTTATCTACGTGTATCTTAAATTCCAACATGTCGAGATATGAATAAAGTTTGGCTTGTATTTTCTCAAATGACAAAAATCGTTTTTGAAGACTTTTACAGCCAGAAATCATCATCATGCTTTCACAGTTTCACACAGTAAATTCCGTTCTAGTCCCATTCCGATTGATTATTTTTGACACTTCAATGTGCCCAAACAAAGGTGACTGACTCACAGTGATTCCCAAATATTTACAAGTGGAGCAATGGAGAACTAGAACTTCATCTGGAGGATGAAAATCAATATTTAATTCATTGAATCAGGGCGATCTTAGAATATATGCCCAAAACACAGAAGGAGCTTTGGCAGTTAAATAATAATCACCCTCAGTTGAGGTTTTCAAGGAACACGTTCAGGCGAAGGTCAAGAAGTTATAAAGACCCACTTGTAGGTTGTAACAGATCATGTCAAGAGGTTGATTCGCCCTAGTTTCATTCATTGCTAAAGGATAATGTTACAGGTAGCTACTCACATTTTTTCCAAGTGTTGACAGCTCTTCATTACCTCTAACAAATCTTTCGAATTTGAAACTATTTGATCTGTACAGTTCGTTGTCGTTTCTCTTGCTGCAGAACCTCCTCGTGATGGCTCTCGATTTGCAAGATTTGCATTCTTTTACAGAATCCCAATCAATATTGAATAAACCACGCGTTTTTTTCATTTCCTCGGTAGAACGCCGTCTTGACTTACTTCGGCGTCTTCTCCTGAGTTTGACATTATCGCTGTGGTTCGTCATATTAACCTCCACATCTGATTGTGTTCTTTTAGAGAGTCCAACGCGTTTCAACACTCTTTCCATTTCCACGGTGAAATTGTTACTGGTCCGATACGGCATATCGTGCGCACTCATCGCGCGCAATCAGCTGATGGTTTCGATTTAGGGAAGATGCAAATTTCACTACCCCAACAATCCACGTGTGGGTTATTTGACAGAATGTGACTTTCGAGTTAACGAGTGATCAACAACGAAAGGGTTCATATACAACTGGCACAAGTCTTTCAAAGACTTGTGGTTGCCAGTAAAGTGCAGTCGGTTGATGCAAAAGAACAAACTTTAACGTGTAACTGGTTATTTCTCATCATATGTAATAAACCACACAGGAGTACCACAAAGTAGTGTACTTGGTTCACTCTTATTTATTTTGTATCTGAATGATATACAATTATTTACAGACTGTGCGTTCATCAACTTATTTGCAGATGATACTTACTGGCCTGTACTGGAGAGAATTTAGAAGAAACTGTTGTCAAAATGAACACAGTTTTAGCGAAGGTAGAAAAATATCTGAAAATCAATAAAATAATAATATTCCTTATTTTCACAAGCGAAAGCTTCTGAGAATAATATATATATTTATTCATCACATGTGCCTACTTACTTTTGTGTCCGTGTGATGACATATCAATCAATGAAAAATTTATTTATCCCCTACGGCACTCGCACTGTAAGATGTTGAGAATAGTAGGTATATAACAAAACGGAAAACATTTATGATCCGGAAAAATCCTAAAATTCGACAACAATGCACTATTAATTTTTTTTTATCCACGTGTACTTCAAACTTCAACAAGTCTAGATATGAATAAAGTTTAGCTTGTACTTTCTCAAATGACAAAAATCGTTTTCGAAGACTTTTACAGCCAGAAATCATCAATAAACTATGCCAATTGACAACATTTATGGTGAAAATGAATGTGCACTGAAAATTATCTTGTTCCATTTGGTAAATTTAATAAATTATTATTATTATTGTCCAGAAGAATCGATGGGTTCCCCAATTCATCGAAAATAAACGACCAAAATTTACCATTTTATTGCAGATTCGAGATCTAGATCAATCAATCAATAAATGAAACCGTGCTTTATTATCCAATAAATATAACAATCCTTATTATTGACAAAGCGTTAAAGGTACTTGTTGTTGTGGTTTAATAGCAGTTTTATGCATGTTTTATAGCATTAGTTTCTTTCTAACGTGATATTTGCAAACTTCTAGTGATTATTTCCATCTGAAAGGAAAAACCGGAAGTATTTGGTAAATGCTAATTCTAAGCCGCGCCTCGTTTCTTTCATCTAATTGAATTACCATGAACAGTTTTTCAAAATGCCGTGGTGGTCGTGATAGTAGCGCATTCGCTTCTCACCATGGGTGCGTGGGTTAGAATCCCAGCACGGTAACCGGTCCCGTACATGGCATCACAAGTTATAAGATAAGAGCCTCGTCATCCTTAGCTCGCACAAGTCTCTCGGGTATTTCTAAGGGTTGCGGTAAGGGTGCAACCGGTTGAAAGAATATCAAATCGTTACATATTATTATGATACTCTGGACATTTTCACAATGGAAGACACGGCAAATTTTGATAAACATGTGGGTTGGATTCTTTACAGAAAAGTTTTTTCGATGATCTAAAAATTGCAGGTTAAGTATCAGCATCATTCAAACGGTCTAAATTGACCGCCTGTAGCGTTTTACGTCACGATTGCATGAGTACGGTCGTAAATTGCGTAGATGCCAGATTTAGATATATTTCTGAACATCAAATAGTAGCCGGTTTCCTTCGAACGTTTAAATCTGGTTTAAATTATTGGTGGCCGAACATTCATCAAGGTGATTCAAATAGCCAGGGATATCAATTTAAAGAACGTTTCCTCAATACATATAACGGAATCATAAGGAAAACTAGGATTAATTCACTCTGGCGGAAAATCAATAATGTGGTAGCAGCAACATCGTATCACAGCATGGCCGGTCTTTTTAGGTAGCGGCAAATTTAAATAAACCTAACCTGAGCAAGCTAACTGGGGTCACCAAAATATAAAATGATTTTCGAATGAACGATATATATTTGGTATCCAGGTTTTTGCTCAGGTTAGGTTTTAGGTAAATCGCTGCCAGGGGCCCAAGTGAAAATAAAAGATCATTTCTCAAAAAACCTCTGTGTATGATTTGGTGAGATAAATTTTCGATTATTAAATGGGACACCCAGTATATTTTCACTTTTTTTGTTTCCATATGACTTTCCGAATACAACCACATCACTTGTCACTTTTTGTAACTGATCTAGAGTGCTATAGATACGTTCAAATCAATTATTTCAGTTATTTCAGCCCTAAAATTTTGGGAAAAAACATCACTGTTTTCGGTCCAAATGTATGTGCTATATAAAATTCTATTTTTAAACTGAAATTACTATTTTTTTCCATATAGCAACATGCATGGTGGCTTGTCGGATTAGGAAAAAGATAATTATATTACTATTAATTTGATACCGCACACCAATAGGTTTTAAAGAAACTTCGGTTGAAAATTACGTTATATATAGATCTTTCTTAAAATAAAGCATCTTCTGGTAATAAAATAAAATTCAAATGAATCGACCAACACAAAATCATTGAGGAGGTCTATATCTTATTTTACTTCGCTTTTGCAAAAGTAAATGACGTAACTATTGTGCACATTATTGTTTGAAAAACTTGAATAATTATTTTATATCATATTGTGTTGGTTACAGGTTACATAATGCATTTAAATCTTATTTTAATCTCAGAAGAGAAATTAGATATTTTGAGAAATATTTAAAAGTAATATTTCAAAGTTGAGTAACGGAAGTTTGTTTGAATTAAATGATTCGTGATAAAATACTCTTTTTTCCTAACCCGACGAGCCACCTTGTTGACATTTGAGAAAATTAGTAATAGAAATTTAAAAATTGAATTTTACATGGTAGAAACAACTTGGACCAAAAACAGTAAAGTTGTGTTTCCCAAAATGTTAGGACTAAAATCAGTGATTTGAAGGTATGGATACCTACCTACTTTCAGAATGAAAAACATATTTCAAGAGAAATAAAAAATTGGTTACAAAAAGTGACAAGTGATACATGGTTCAATCAATTCAGTATGTCAAATAGACACAAAAGAAGTGGAAATATACCGGGTGTCCCATTAAAAACTCGCAAGATTATGTCACTTCTGAAGCCGAGTTCATTGTGAAAAAATGCAGTTTTATGTTTTATACAGATCCTCCAAATTTTATTTCATTATCTTCAAAACCAAAAAAGTTATAAGTGCAAGCCTCTTTCCGTGGACACCCGGTATAAGAAATGCCAAATAAAGTTCACTCAATTTGGGAACCCAAAAGGCCAGATTCCGGCCATTTGAAACAATGGATATGTCTAGAAGAGAAAATGAGAAAGAGGTTTTATTTAAACTTCAGATACAGTACACTATTTCACTCAAAATAACTATAAGCAAAACATTGAAACCAATTTTGCGTACAGGATAGCCTTACGAAACTATCAACATCTCCCAACAAACTCATTGACCATTGTGTTCATTTTCACCAAAAATGCTGAGATAGATCGATTTTGTTTAAATTGAATATATTCATGTGATAAATTTAACCATTGCGCCATCTTTCGTGCAGGGGTAGCAACAGAGTATAATTGTTCCAACTCGACAAAATAAATCAGTTTCGAAAAGATTTCCATTGTATCCCCTTAGACAATGGTTCCAGGAATGTGAATAAATCATTGAATTGCCGGAAAAAATATTGGTCCCAGAATCAAACTGACTGAAGATTCCAACCCTATCTTTATTTTCTGATAAGGTTTGATAGGTATATTATGTTTCCCTGAAAAGCGTTGTATTTGTATCACTCCAATATATACAGTTGTTGGGTGTATCTATTAACTGAAATGATTTTCACTAAAAAGGTTTACAAAAGTTGTACATCAGCTTCTTCAAGTCGAGAAGATATTCTAAATAACTCTGTGCTCCTTTAAATACCTAATCATCGTAAATTTTGTAGGGGGTTGGCAGCCATATAAAGACTGCACTTAATGAAGGAAAAGACAAATTTGAAAATATAACTCTTTCAGAATAAAACTATTTGGAAAGTTTATTGGATAGTTGATAATTTTGAATAGAATAAAAATGATACTGTGTGCAGATCAAACAGTTATTTCATCTTATAATAATAATATTCTCCTCCATCAACAAATCACTCACATAGCCTGAGCAAATAGGGAGGCAATTATTAATTATAGCCGTTTTGATGCATTCAGCATTGTGAGGTTATGTCGATCGTCGATGAAAGAAAAAATTCTAATAAAAATAAGTCATGAACGCAAAACGCTGCCATGTGTACGTTGCCTAATTTGTTTCCAGTCATAGCGATCGAAGCGCCATTTTGCTGATAATTTAGAACTAAGGCGTAATCCAAAATCCAACAGGTGGCGCATTCTCTGTATAATTCAAGACAAAAATCTTTGATTACAGAAGTTTCAAATATTCAAACGTCTCAACTATTTCTGCTCTATCATAAAAAATTACAAATGCAACCCAGCAGAGTAATTAATGATTTGTTACCTTGATCTGTAAACTTCATTATTCCATCGTAGGTACGCTTTTGGCAAGAATGAAAGAATCAATAAATCCATACTGCCGCTTTCCAGACGATTCACCTTATACCAAACTCGCTGACAGCTTTCTGGAAACTTTTGGAAAAATCAATGTTATGTTCTGACTTTACAAAGTAGTTAGTTTGTCTACCATACCATAGATGTTTATTATAACAGCTGATCATTTTATCTTCTGTCAACGATTAGTCCACTTGCAATATTCAAATTGAATACTTCGAGAAACACTTGAAACCTTTTGTAATGCAAAATATAGAAAAGAACCACACTTTTTTTTAATGCTGATTTTGTTTTTCGACTATTGTATTATTTCATGGCAATCGTGATCGTGGGTGATAATTGTGATATAGACATATTGCCAGTGTCTACGATTACGTTACCGTCAGTGTTACGATGTGCGTTTGTGGGAAATGTTTGCACAATGAGGGATTTATATAGGGAATTTTGTAAAGTGTGGAATTTGTGGCTAATTTTGACGCTTCTCATCTATTAATTTCTATTTTTCTTATATGTTAAATATTCTTGTTAAATATCATTTGTCTAGTCCAACTTTTAACTGAAACAAAAAGTTGAGAAAAGGATTTCATAATTATCAGAAATAAGAATAAAGAAGACTTGACAATTATATTTCATTTCGAGATAGATACAATCGACAAACAACGACTCGTATTCAGGATTACAATAATATTAGAAGTTGACCATTCCTCAACGATTTCAAATATGACTGATATATGGGTAAGCAGAGATAAAAGGGGTAATGGAGACTAAAGACAAACCCAAAGGAGACTAAACAATATGTAATACCTATGTGGAGCGGAATCGATTATAGGACAGAATGGTCAAATGGGAAAATAGCTAATCCTGTTTGGTATTGACTCTAAAGGAGGCACGTTGGCAGGTGACAACCACAATGAACGCAACGAGCATACAAAAAGGAATTGGAACAAACTCATAAGCATATAACTTCCGATTGAGCTCCGGATTGAGCACAGTATCACAAAACTCTGTTGTGATAGATAACTGATAAATAGGGAGGAAATAAATACTTCCAATAATTTACACTTGAAAAAATATATGTAAATATATATGTCGAATAATTAAAATCAGGGAACAATAGGGTTGTTAGAAATAAGGTAGTTAATTATTGGGGAGCTGTACAGATTTACCTGGTCGTTAAGTACTAAATTATTATTGTTATACAGGAGCTTCTTAATTTCTAAGAATTCCAATATGTTTAATTTCAGACCTTTAGGTTGAATAATATGCAAAATTTCAGGATTCTGTGTGAAGTTATGTTTACTTTCAATGAGATGTTTGGCGTAGTTTGAATCCTGCTTATTCAATCTGTAGCTCCTCCAATGTTCACCGAGCCTTTGATCAAAACTACGGCCAGTCTGGCCTATATATATTGCATTACAGTTCTCACACTCAAGTTTGTAAACTCCTGATTTCTTGAATTTATCCCGTACAGATTTTGCGTTGTTGATGAATGAATATAGATTGTTGTTAGTTATGAATTCAACATTTAAATTACGTTTCTGAAGGAACGAGAAATCTTATTCGTATAGTGACCGAGGATATGTTAGACATGCAAAACGTTGATCGGATTTTTCTCTGATGTGGGGGTATATTAAATTTAACGTTTTCCTATTTTGTTTTTGTCTGTTATGATACTTTTGGTTTAGAATGAAGATTATAATTCTTGTCCTGTATAGGTGTAATAAACTGTCAATTGAAACGTTGGAGGGAATGGAGTGGTCGTGATTGTAAAGCGCTAGCTGAACCATAGTGGCATGGGATCAAATCCCAACACGGTCACCGCGGTCTCGTGCATGTCATCACACGTTAAAAGGTGAGGACCTCGTCTTCCCTAGCTCCCACCAGTCTCTCAGTGGGTAGGTACATAAGGGATTATTGAACAACATAACAGTTCCATGTATTCGTAATCCTTGATTTTATATTTATAGCATTGATCTTCTTCGGCAGTGATTATTTTTTGATTTTAAGATTTTTTTTCAGTGCTGTTATATCTTCAAACAAGTATTTTTTTATTAAATTCGTTTGACTAATGAATTCTTTGATTTTTCTATCCTTCGATATCAAATCAACGTATTAATTCAAATGTCCCACCAACTGTGTGCGGCTTTTTTTTCAACTAGATTAAAAGCCAAAATCAATACCTATTGAGAAATTCAGAAACATTACATAAGTAAGTGACGTGGAAAATAAGACTAGGTACTTGACACATTATAAAAAAAACTAAAAAGGAACAATATGGTTAGGTACTCTGAAATAATAATTGGAACTATTTCGGAGGTTAAGTAATAATATTTATGAGATTATGAGCTCTTAATAATTTTCCTACAATGCTTTAGGCAGTGAAGTATGTAATAAAAATAATATTTAGCCAAATAGTAATAAGAATTCTGTCTAATACCACGTTAACGTTATTTTATTTGATCAGTTAGAGGATTGCTCAATTATGTTAATACTTCATGATACAGTTCTAATGAAAGTAGGAAAAATTCATACAAAACGATGCGATGATGCTTCCTAACACCAAAAAAGCTGTGGTAATAGTTTCACGTTATCCTCATGATAGACAGAGCGTATATACCTATTTTGAAAAAAGTGTTTTATTATTTTGCGCAGACTGCTCAAATATTCATGTCGCAATTTAAAACTGACTGAAAGTGGCTTTAGAGTTTGACTCAAGCCCTTCGAAATCATAATCTTTCATGGAGTCTAATTTATTTTGCTTTGCTCTTCCGCATGCAGATTTTTCTGAAGATATTATAATTAATATGTGTGAACATGGCTAGGATTCCGTTTTCATCTGTTTATTCCGGTTTTCAACTTCTTTATTTCAACGAGATATATCATTAATAAATTATTATAGTACCTACCTTTCTCCTTTCCTATAAACCTAACTACCTGCATATATTTACATGTATTTACCTACTTTCTTTTCTACTTACCTGACCAGATACCAAAAGGTAATACCATTGTACCTATGTAATCCATATTTATGATTCATTCTGTTGTTGAAATAATGATCAGTAGGTAAGTACACCCCTACATATGCAATTTAAAATAGCCCAGGTAGTTTTTCACTCCATTACTTTCCTCTTCTATACCTGCGGTAGTAATAACCTACCTTATGTCGCAAGGTCAACCAGTAAGTGGCTGAAAATTTAAAAGTCTTCTTGGCTGCAGTGCCTTCGGAGTAACAAAATTAGACGGACTCAGCAAGAAATGAGATAGGAATTCCCAGGTACCGGTTACCTAGGTACTTCCTACGTTTCATCCTCATTTAAACAATCGAATAATGAAAATTAATCAAGATATTATTTTATAGGCTCCCTTGAATGCAATGCTTTCAGAGTCGCAATAACAGATGGAGTCGGTAACCTAATAGGTTTCACCATATTATTTCATAAATCGAAAAATCCAAATGTTTTATTTACTGCAATAGGTCATAAACCTGAATGACATCATTCCAATGATCACGTCGAGTTTAATAATTCAAATTAGGCGGATCAGAGGTCTTGTATATACAGGGCGTAAAAAAATGTGAAAGGTATATAAAGGGTTCTGATCGCTTGAAACGAGTCAGTGCGCACACAGGAACAGGAAACAGACAGCAACCAGCCTAACAATGACCTTGTCACATCCCCCTCTCCCGCCGCTTGGGATGGGCGATGACGCATACGAAATATTTCCCGCCAAAGGGATTGACGTTTGGCAAGTGGAAATTGCTCCTTTCTGTTTGAGGCCTTTAACAAGTGTATGAAAAAACTTGGTCCTTCGTCATGAATTTTGGGATATTTCTTAAAAGCACCTATGAATGCTAATGAATATAGGTCATTTTGGGATTCTGCTAATTAGTCAATTAGTATTAATCAACGGCGCAAGCGTTGGCGGCCATCTTGTCGTGAAAAGATTAGTCATCCGATCTGACACCACATATTATGAGTACATATTCTAAGAGATCACTTGCGTTTTTATGAAAATATTGGAAATTATTCCTAAAAAAACAATAAAGTCCGTTTTTCCATTAATTCGAAAACTTCAGTGAAAACTTTAACCTTGAAAAACATTAAGTTCAAATTTGATTGAGCTTCTGCATCTGTTTTCCCTATGATAATGGAACATAAGGTCCAATTTGGACTCGAATGTTGAAAAAAGTAAACCTTATTGGGAGTACTGATAAGTTCTTGCGACGTTTCGTAAATGTTACAACATGACACATTATCAAGTTTGATTTAGTTTGAATAATCGACTCGGAGAAAAAATAGTGGTGAACTTCGATGTTCTTCTTCGGAGTTTCATGGAAGAAAATTCAATTAAGAGTATAGCATATCCTTGAAATACAGTTAAGTTAGAAGACCTTGGAATTACTGTACATAGCCTCCGTTTGGGTGCAGTGACGTCATAAATAAAGTGTCGTCACATCAATCTAACAAGGTTTCGAGAGCCGTGATTGGCGGAGAACTGGTTTCGTCGGCCATCTTCTAAAGCGGCCATAAATGAAAATCCTTACAGTGGTGTTGGGCCCCAGCAGCGAGGCTAGCAGACCTCGCGCCACCGACCATGTAACTGCTTTCGACTCTACCTACGAACCTAACGAATACGTCGAGTCGAGTGGTGTCGACGACTGTGTGTCAAGAACTGAACGCGTTGTCTTTCCAAATAACGCTTATAATATTTAAGTTTGGTGTACAAAAATGTAAATGAATTGAAAATTAAGTTAGTGTTAGTGTAAACCAAAGATATTTCATCCTTTTTTATACGTTTTATAAGGACTTATCACAATATTCCTAAACACCGAATGTTTCCTTTTGATGGCGCTATGGCCGCTGAAACAGGGGAAAAATAATCCTCCTTAACCTCATTTGTGGATTTGTAAACAACGATTCGACAACCAGCTTAATTTTGGACCTCACTAGCACATGCATGGAGGAAAATTAGTGAGGAACACCACATGAGAGTGACAACGATGGTTTACGTTATAATGAAACGGCACCTTTTCGACCATACATTTTTTATTTTTTAATGTCTGTTCTGTTGGAAATCCATCATGAACGTAAAACAAGAACGTCATGATGAAGCAGAGATTAGGGAGCTGGCTGCAAAATTTATGGAGGCAAACAAGGCCAAAATGGCTTTGCCCCAAAAACCTCCACAACAAGGTGGACAAAGTATGAATATATTGAGTTTTCTAACTAGTGACAAAAGTAAAATCAAGAACAGTTCATCCACGAGTGATAGTGAAACAAAAAATATTGACGAAGAATCAATTAAAGGGAGGTTTGGTTGGACTTTCATGGGTAAAATGCACATCCCTTATATCCTTCGTTCAGGAGAGAGTTACTGTGCAGTTCGCATGGTAGAAATGAAAGTTTTGAATAAATTGTTGAATTACTTACACCAAGATCTTTACAACTGTACAAATATTCGAAGCTACTACATTACGGAAGCGGAGGCAAGACTGTTGAATGAAATAAATTTTAAGCACTGCGACTACCAATTTGGTCGCGAACAGTTCACGTCAAGGGACCTCATAGTTCGACTAACTGATGCAAACGAGTTTTATCAATTTTTAGGACATTGCTATGCAAAATTAGTTAATAACACAGATGCTGAAAACTTGGAGCGTTGTGGTTTTATCAGAATCAATAGAGAATCAGTAGTACCTTACACAGTGTATAACGAACAGAAGTATGTGCCGCTTTTCTATTTCGAAGGTGAAACTGACAATTTAAAACAACGAGCTGACAAACTAGAAGGATGGGATTTGTCATATTTAAAGTTCTGTTGTAAAGTTCAAGGAATTAGGAACGAATTGTTTGCCCATGATTCATGTTCAGTAATTAGTTTAAATGATATAAAGAACTACTTTCCTCCTGGAACAATGTTTGAAGACTATTGGCCAAAAAAGAATCTTGATTCCCAACTACTCATTAGTCGAAACTCCAATCAGCAACAACAAATTGTTCAATGGACTCGACAACCCATTGCTCCCCCAATATCGGCCCATCCTCCCCCATCCCCAAAACCTGCCACCCAGGCAAAAGCAGCAAACAACGCTCATATGCACAATGTGCATGTTTACGCTAATTATGGAATAGCAGGTGGACAACCTACATACCATTCAGCCCAACCAAGGACAGCAAGCAGTGCTGTAAGAGCTACTTACCCCTCGGCACAATCAAGAATGCGACCGTATTCCTATTCCAATATGGGACAGACACCACCTCCTTTGGTTCGAGCTAATTCTTCTTCGTAAGTCTCTTTTTCTTACTATACTAATATAGGTTTATTTTTAATTTCCACTCACTAGTGCTTCCAACCCCTTCTAGCTAGCTAACATTTGAAGTAAATTTTTCTTATCATAAACAATGCAAGTAGAGCCTCTCGGTGCTTTTTTTAAGATGTTTCTTTTACTAATTGAAATTTGCACATGAAGGGATCTGATATTATAGATGTTAGTCCTTCTCTAAGCTTTTCAGTTTAAGTATTTGTTAGCAAAAATTATTTATTGAGAATCTGTGACATTTCGTCATGTAGCTATAAAACAAGTGTGCAAAATAAAACCAAAAGTTGTCAAGTATTCTCATCTCTGATACTGTATTTCAGTCATGTTGTACCGAATAATAGTTGAATGGTGGCTATATTTTCTTTCCATAATTATGCCAAATTCTCATAAGCTCTATATAATATATATGCTTATTTCTGTACCTTTCAATAAAAACATTTATTATTATTATTAAATATCTAGTGAAACTTTCAATTGTTGAGACAGCCGAGTTGGCAGTTGATAGATTCAGTATTATTATTGATTATTGGTCCAGTGATATTGCACTGTCTTGATGTTTTCAAACCCTAGAATCTCTAATTTTTGATTGCCTTCGAATATGTTAATTATTTTCACCCATAGAATTATTTCTATTTGTGAATACTGCTCTGTTTTTACCTATATGTTCATAATCTAATAGGTTTAAACTTGTTTAAAATCTGAGAGATTACAGTTTGATACAACCTTTGACAAAACCTATTTTGTAAAGTGAAAACATGGTTACACAATTTTAAGTTCTCCATGACAGACATTTCAAAATGGTCCACTAAAATTTGAAACATATCCTTGCATAATCAATACTTGCTTGACTATTTATAGTGCAGCTTTTTAGTTCCCCCCCTGTTAACTTTTGAATGATTTGACTTACAAAAATGGGACATAATCTGTTTTGAATAATATATTACAACTTTTTAAAATAAAACCTAATATATATTCAGGGGTGTGACATCATGACCCCCCATACCATTATTACCATTTGAGATGTACGCCCCCGGACCATCTATCGAGTAATCATGTCTTTTATTTCAAAAAGTAGTATCACTGATATCATTCAAAATGGGTTTTGACTTATTTTTACATGTAGAAACGTTCAAAAGTTGAAAGGGGAGTTATAAAAATCCGCACTTTACATATTACCCACTGATCATAACACATTAATTTACTTCATTAAGTATTTAACTTATCAACACTTGAATATGATACCTATATATTGTATAAATATATGTGATTTAAAAATATGTATTGACCGTGAAATAAAAAGGCAGTAGGTTTTTATTTAGGAAGAAGTCAGTGAATTTTCTTTGTTTTTTCAGTCAAGCAATAATCACATTAAAAACATACTCACTAAGTTTGATAGAAGTTTTCTTTTTGAAAGAAAAAGATATAAATGACAGTGTCGCTGACTTTTTTGACAGAATGTAAAACAATATACAGAATGGAATAAAATAAAAATATTAATTTATGTCAGCGTGTTTGAGAAGAATATAAGTGTAGATAGAACTCAGATCGTCAATATCTGTTGTTTTATTGATGGTGTTAGATTTCTTGTTGGTAATATGTACCATTTCTAGAAAGAGTCTATCTGGCAGGATAATCTCAACAAATAAAATTTTCATATTACTATAATCAAAACATTGATCCTCGTTATAGAAAGAATATAATATCGTGTGCTCTAGCTAGTCACTTCATTGATGAGGATCATCGTATTGGTTATAGAAATACAGAAATTTTAGATGTTGAAACTATCTTGATAAAATCTTTCTAGAAATAAGTAGTACTTAGCAAGAAATCTAACTCAATCAATAGAAGAACAGATATTGACGATCTCAGTTTTTTCTACACTTATATTCTTCACACAGAGGACTGAATTCAGATACCAGTCCTCCTTGAATGTTTCAGTTTTATTCCATTCTGTAGGTAAATTGTTTTTTTTTTATGTCAAAAAAATCAACTGACACTGTCATTTATATCTTTTTCTTTCAAACAGAACACTTCTAATGTAGCTCTTTGTAATAATTTTTTAGTATTTTTATATTTGTACATGTTTTTACTAACTGTAAAGAATTTGGAATAAAATAAATTAACAAATAAACAACATTGCATTTTGCATTGCCATAAATATTGAAACTAATGTTTCTCTCTAGTTGAAATAATCTGCCAGATGTTTGATAGAAACCTAAAGAATATTCCATAGAATTCCATATATTGTTAGCCAACCCAAACCTATAATGAATGTCCTGTGGACATTACATTTTAAGAACCATTATTTTTCACATCACCCTCACACCTGCAATTGAGCAAAATCAGGGTGGTGTAATAACTATGCTTGGATTTTTAAAGGGGTCACGTTTCTCTTACAGTGTTTTGCCAGTGTCTACGATGCCGATAGCCGAGAATTCGAATAATCTGGGGGGGGGGAGGGGTCATCTCGCGTTCCGCTGCCACCGCAATATTTAAGAAAGTTGACGAAAAAGATAACCTATTAAGCATTTACATAAACCTGTAATAAACCAGTGAGAAAAAAGGTATCATTCAGTCATAATCTTTTTAATTCAGTTGTGTTGTTCAAATACATAATTTTTTCCTCATTGAATAATTTAAACATATTATTCTTCTGGCCAATGTTCATTCCTCACCAGCACAAGCTCTGCTTTTGAGAAGTTTTCTCCGAAAACCTGGGAGTTTCGTAAAAACAAATTTTACAAAAAAAATTTGTATACAAGTACGAAATAATCAAATATTAATTTGTTTCTATTTTTGTTTATTGCTTTGTTTATCACTCCTTTATAATCTTATGAATACATACCCCATGGTCAAATGGAAATATACATACACATGTATGCACGCATTTTGTGATATATTTTTAGCAAGAAATAAAGTATTTTTGTTCACTGTAGTGTAATAATACACTTATATGCCTATAATCCGTTTCATAATGAGATCCATTATGATGCAGATTTTTCCGAGGGGGAAACATTTCGCTAAAATGTGTACAAGACTTAAAATATTTAAAAGACTGAAAGACTCAAGTCAATGATTGAAAGACTCAAACCGATGACTGAAGCGAAGATTTAATGACTGAAAATTGACTTGAATGACTCAAAATTTCTAGTTGTATGAGATTTAAAGGAGATGTTTCTCCCTCGGATTTTTCATAATGCAGATTTTGAATCAATAGAAACCCATAATTTTTCAATCAAGCATGCTTTGCTTTTGACGTTTGTCCCAGATTCTTATCTGATTGTTTTATTTGTCAAAATCCGTAGGTATAAAATTTTCGTAGAATATAGCTAAACTTCGATAATTATATTATCAAAATGTCTGATATCAGCGAAATGGAAGAATTACCATTGACTCCTCCAAACATATCGAAGAAAGCAGAAAATGCAGCACAAAATATTTCACCCCAAATATCTAAGAAAGTGTACACATATTTAAATCTGCCTAATCCGAATTTATATACAGGGCATTGTTCTCGAAGGACATCTGTAACCGTATTAGTTGATGCCGGTGGTGATATTACTGCATTAAAACGTCATGGTGTCTGGAAATCCAATTCAGTGGCGGAAGACTACATTGAAAATTCGGTTCAGAATAAAATCAGCATTTCCAATAGAATATTGAACTCTATTGAGACTAGCAATGATGAAATAAATGCAAATATTCCTTCTACTTCCAGATCAGTGAGACCTGGAATAAACTTTTCAAACTGCACAATAAATAATCTTAAATTTTTTAAGAAATCGGATTAATTACGATTATTATGTTCAATATAAATAGAACATCTATAGTTTTCCAATATCCGTGGTAATACCCGAGGTAATACCATTAATTACAATTTCGTAGAATTTTTTATAAAAATACGAGTAATTACTGTTATTGTGCAAATATAGATATAATATTTATAGTAATTCAATATTTATCGGGCCTAGAAAAAATAGCGTATGCAACTCTCATGTAATGGTTATTAATCACTCGCATAAACCATACGAAACTCGCCTTCGGCTCGTTTCGTATCCCGGATAATGCTCGTGTATTAATAACCATCATTACATGATCTTTGCATAATATACTATTTCAGGGCAGATGGATGGAATGAGTATTTAGTTTTTTCAAAACAACATTCCATTCTTTTACAACTATTTTCAGTATAAAATTGTAACTTTTATGATGAATTCATTTTTGAAATAGAATTAATAATGTATCGGAACCACTGCTATAATTTTTTACATTTTGGGAATCTTCAAATTCAGTAAAAAACTATGATCACTTTTGAAATGTTCTCTTTTACTGTGACTGTGTTGGATTTTGACCTATTGAGCGTTGCAAGAAAAAAGTCTTTAAAACGATTTTTTCTTTATTTTACATTTGAGAAAAACATACCTAGCGCGAAAAATGTTGCTATATAACAGGTTTACTATATAAGTAAATCAAAAGAATTTTTTTTTTTTGACAAACTGTTCTTTTTCAGTCCTATATTCGTACCTATATTCATAATGTAGAAATTTAATTTCAGTTGATCAAGCTCATTTTTTTTTATTTCAGATCATGAGATAACAAGACCCATCAAATTATGTAGCAAGCAGTATCTGCCTGATAATCTTAATTCACATCCAAAGTTTTTTCTGTGTTTTTCAACACATAATATTCTAAATTAATTTTTTGGCTGGATTCCGTTACCAGTTCTGAAGTTATTTCCAATAAGTAATTTAAAAAAGTTTATCTAATAAAATCTTACCACCCTGGACTCAGAGATTAATTATTTATACCCTTGCCTAACTCATTTTTATTACAGTTCCATTTTTTTGGGACATATCATATTTGATGTAATTGTCTGAAAAAAACTTGGGGAATTGAAAGAGAGAATAGAGAGATATTGCAGTACTAAATAACGTTAGGCAGTAATAAAGTCGACATTAATTTGACATGTACGCACGCGCAGTGTGAATCTGGAATAAGGACTACTTTATTAAAATACTGCCTGCCTTTATTAGGGTTCGTTTAAAGGCGATGATTAATATTCCTTTATTTCCACTTCGGGTGAGATAGTAAATTATCGTGACATGATCAGTTGATATGACATGGATCTGACTGATAAATATATGAGATTTTCAACAAGAGTTGACGTAGAAGTTCGTTTGGGCAATTCTGTCATAGAATAATTCCATCTAATTCTGAAAAATTGAAGAAACCAAGAGATAGATTTGATTTAGGTTAAGAACGCATTTGTCAATCACGTGTAAATAAGGGACGAACAGACGAAACTTGCAATATCTCTGTTTTTAATCACAGAATAGTGGCAGTCACTATTAAAACTGCCTGGCGTTACTGCAATATCTCTCTAATATCTAAAAAAGGAATCGATCCATATCGAAATTTAAGAAATGTTTTTTAGTTTGGATAAAACATTTCCCATTAGGTACTTAGTTGAAAAGATACAACATCTGACTAGCTGATACTCTAAAGTAAATTGTTTCCTACTTTCGTACTGAATATTCCATAAAAACCAAGTGGAAAATTAACATTGAACATTGAAGGGAAAAAACTTGAGGAATATTCATTCGATAATCATTCATATGTGATGATTTCTTCACAGAATTCAAATAGAAGTTCACAAGTTCATTGCACCCTGACTTTCTACGTCAGGGAGCAATTGATTTAATGAAAATACTTTTGTAGCTAGTGTTTTGATTTAATTTTTGTACTTGCCTAAAGATTCATACTTACTCAGTTTTCCGATTTAATGCATAAAAGCTCAAATGAGTCCAGTTCATAGTTTTTTTAGATAAATATGTCTGGTAGCAATTATTATCTTTCCAATCTAGCCTTCCATCTTCTTCACACATTATTTCTTGTGTTTGTTCAAGTTTCAAATTTTTATGGCATATGTCCTTTCCTGGAAGGATATTAAATTAATATAAAATATGAATGCTATGTCAAGGAAATTACTTTCTTACTTCTTGAGAGAACCTGTCAAATCAACAAAGAATTATCAATTTATGAATCTGACCCTGCGTCAGTCTAGTCCCGAATTATAGTCGCCTACTCAAAAACCATATCACTCCCAGAACACGTGTTATGTGAGAAAAAGAGCCGTTATCTTGGATTTTTCAATGTTGACAAAGTAATCATAATATCTGACCTCAAAAACCTTCACCTACCAATTTTCAATAGAATCTGATCATAATCACAAAACTCGTCCGCCACGCTGATACTATGAATTTTGACAAAATAAATCATACTTTACGACGATTTATCACACAGCAATTTTGAATTGAATCTGACCATAATCACAAAACTCGTCCGCCATCTTAGAACAGCCATATTGAATTAATGACTTTTGACAAAAAAATCCTAATCTCCGACCTCGAAAGCCCCCACATACCAATTTTGAATCGAATTTGACCATAATCACAGAACTCGTCCGCCATCTTGGAGCCGCCATATAGAATTCATTGCAAATCTTTTCATTTGATACCCATATCTTCTTTGGGAGTCCGCCATATTGAGTTTAGAATAACGTCACTTAGAGCCAGTTTCACAGGTCCCAGTTAACCTTCAGATAACTAACTGAAAGTTTAGACGGTGAATGACATTCGAATCTGACCATAATCACAAAACTCGTCCGCCATCTTAGAACAGCCATATTGAATTAATGACCTTTGACAAAAAAATCCTAATCTCCGACCTCGAAAGCCCCCACATACCAATTTTGAATCGAATTTGACCATAATCACAGAACTCGTCCGCCATCTTGGAGCCGCCATATTGAATTCAGTGCAAATCCTTTCATTCGATACCCATATCTTCTTTGGGAGTCCGCCATATTGAGTTTAGAATAACGTCACTTAGAGCCAATTTCACAGGTCCCAGTTAACCTTCAGATAACTAACTGAAAGTTTAGACGGTGAATGACATTATTTCAATGGCGTTGACAGGTTCACATTCTAACCACTAGCTAATTGATCTGGACTCTAACTGGAACCTGTGAAACTGGCCCTTAGCTACCATGCATTGTTATCCAAACCAAACTTTTATGCAAAACTTCAGCCCAATCGGGTGATAACTGGTTTAAAATTCAGTTGCAAGATTTGACCCACACGTACTAATATGGCAAGTTAAATGAAAGCTGGTAAAAGAATAATATTAAAAATGAATCTACCATCAGTGCAATTGATGAACTTGTCAAACATGTATTGAAAATTTTGGATGAAATTGGGATTATTTTTTGACATGAGCAAAGGATTTGACCTCGTTGACCATGACATACTGTTACATAAATTACAGCTCAATGGAATTCGTGGATCTGCATTGAAATGGATTATTTTCTACCTTGCAGACCGAAAACTATGGAAGTACCACAAGGCTTAGTTTTGGGACCACTTCTGCTCCTAATTTTTATCAATAATCTTCCTAAATACTGTACAGCAGCTTTAGTCACTGTAATTTTTGCTGATGACACAAACAGTTCAATTTCTGCTTTACTTCATAAATGCTCAAGATGACTTGCTGTTGAATATTGCAAAAACTCAAATGTTCAAATGATAAAAACTCACCTGGAATCACCATAGTTATGGTTTTGAACTCGAACTCAGTCAAATATATATTTACTACGTCACTGAAGCATACATGTTTTAGCAGAAGTTCTCAAACAAATTACAGTCTGTTATGGTTTATTGGGTAGTATTCATAAAAGGAAGCAAATGCTTTTATTACAGGTTTGTCTCCCTCATAACTCAACAAAATGAATAGCTCTGTTTCAAGAAATCGAAGTAAAGCATTTGCTCAAGATTTATGCATACGACCCAATGCCTTGAAAAATGAGGATTATCAACTAAAAGCTCACGAAGTCTTTGCAGTTCGGAAAAAAGGCAGATGCTAGTTACAGACAACAGTGCAGACCATTATTCATATATTTCAATGTATTTACTATGCCATACTTGCTTATTTATCAAACCTCAATCAAAAGGAACATTTCGTGTCTACCATTTTCAACGATTCTTCTTTTATAATAAAAAAATTCAAACGTTCATTTCATCCCAAAATCACAGAATGTTCCATAGAAATTTGAGAATGAAATGAACTAGGGAGAAGTAAACTGGCCTCAGTAGACATTTTGGCACAGTATAACTCAATACTTCGAAGAACACCCACAGGTCCCGCAATTTTTTTTCGTAAATATTCCATGAGGTCGAGCCTTGAAATCTTTTTAGTCAATGATCATACCAAGAAATCTAATTTTACTGGAATTATTTATAATACTTCTAAAGAAAGTGACTAATGACCGGTCCGACCGTCCTCCAAAATTTTTTTCGCTACCGGTCCGACTGGTTACTACTACGGTAACGGTCCGACATTTATCTATGAAATACAGCTCAATTTTTGAAGAAAAGTTTACATCATACAATTTTGTATGGTTATTTATTTTGTTACGTAAGGTTAGTCCGGTCAGGTTAAGTTGGCTAGTCATTTACGCATTTTCATCTCAGTTTGCATTCTTCTTGTCTGGTCATTCAAACTTCTCAAGCATGTATCTATGAATACAGCATAATTTTTGGTTAGTAGTCGGTATCAAAACAATTTTGTATGGTTATTCTGTTTACGTAAGATTAGTTGGATCAGGTTAGGTTGGGTAGTAATTTACGTATTTTTGCCTTCTTTTTGTCATTTAAACTTCTCGCGATTACAGTGACCAATCACACTCGAAGAGTCGGAACGTTCCCGTAGTAGTAACCTGTCGAACTGGTATCGAACAAAATATTGGCGGACGGACGAACGGAGGACTAGTCACTGCCATTTCTAAAAGATATTTAATTTTTGGTTTACCTCAATCAACTGTGTCGAATGTATTATTTATCTCTAATGAGAGTTCTCTCACTGATGGATTTTCTTTGTTCAGGAATGTCAACATCAACTGTTTTCACTGTTCTTCCCGTTTTTTTTTTCTATTTATTCTTGGAATTTGCCTTCACGGCGCCGTCATCGGCAGAGTCACTCCCGGAAAAGTTTAACCTCAACTCTTTGTTTACATGTCTCACAAATCCAATTTTCGTTAGAGTTTCCAGCAGCGACCATTTTGTACTGGTCTTCAGTGAGGCCTGTACATATTTTGTGAAACCACACTTTTCAGTTGGCATTACACATACACATTAAGAGCCACCATCAGCGCGTCACGCCAAACAGTTGAATTTCTTCCTCACCCCTCCCAGCTAAGTTTTGTTGGCATACTCCAAAGAGACTAAACTAACAAGGAGGGTTTAATAAGCTCTAGCCAATCAGAATCTTGTAGCATCATCGCGTCATAGTGACGTACTTGGATATGAGTACAGAGTCGAACTCGAACCAAGCAACAAAACTGTCAGCAGTAACTCTCATATACCAAGAGCTAGTCCGTCACTGTCTATAGAGAACGGCGGCCATGACACGCCCAACTACGTCACATTTCGTCACAAATGTTCTTTCATCTCTTTCTATCAGTGTCCCCAATATCTTATGGGGATTATACTCTCCTGTTAAATAATGTTTAGTCTCCTTGTTCATACTCATCAAGAGTGGGAGTGAATGAACTCGTTGAACATTGGCAAAGCAGTGCTGGTCCGTTCTTGATTACAAAACAAATGATATACACATTTCCCGAACGTAGAATCGGTTTTTTGCAAAAACCATGCTTGCTTATTTGTCAAACTTTAATCTATATCAAAAGGAACATTTCGTGTCTGCTATTTTCAACGATTCTTTTACAATAAAAAAAAAATTGAAACGTTCATTTCATCCCAAAAACACAGAACGTTACATAGAGATTTCAGATGGAAATGAACTAGGGAGAAGTAAACTGACCTCAGTAGACATTTTGGCACAGTATAAGTTAAATCTCCGAAGAACACCCAGAGGTCCCGCAGTTTTTTTTCGTATATATTCTATGTGGTCGTGCCTTAAAAGCTTTTTAGTCAATGATCATACCAAGAAATCTAATTTTACTGGAATTCTTCGTAGTACTGTTTCTAAAGAAAGTGACTAGTGACCGGTCCGACCGTTCTCCAATATTTTATTCGCTACCGGTCCGACTGGTTACTACTACGGTAACGGTCCGGTAAGGTTAGTCAGGTCAGGTTAAGTTGGCTAGTCATTTACGCATTTTCATGTTCGCCTTCTTTTTGTCGTTTAAACTTCCCGCGATTACAATGACCAATCACACTTGCAGAGTCGGAACGTTCCCGTAGTAGTAACCGGTCGAACTGTTATCGAACAAAATTGGCGGACGGACGGACGGAGGACTAGTCACTGCTATTTCTAAAAGATATTTAATTTTTGGTTTACCCCAATCAACTGCGTCGAATGTATTGTTTATCACTAATAAGAGTTCTCGCACTGATGGATTTTCTTTGTTCAGGAAAGTCAACATCAACTGTTTTCACTATTCTTCCCGTTTTTTTTTCTATTTATTCTTGGAATTCACCTTTCACTGCTACGTCATCGGCAGAGTCATAGTCACTCCTGGAAAAGTTAACCTCAACTCTTTGCTTACATGTTTCACAAATCCAATTTTCGTTAGTTTCCAGCAGCAACTAGTTTGTACTGGTCTTCAGTGAGGCCTGTACATATTTTGTAAAACCAAACTTTTCAGGTGCCATTGCACATTAAGAGTCACAATCAGCACGTCACACCGAACGGTCCACGACCTCGTTGAACATTTGCAAAACAGGGCCTGTTCGTTCTCGATTACAGCGCCAATCATACACATTTCCAGATCGTAGAATCGTTTTTTTTTGCAAAAACCATTGTTTTCATGAAAGAGATATTTTTTGTATAGGCTCGGTAGTCCCATAAGATTTCGTGAATCTCTCAATTTTTATAATTCATCATGTCATTTCAATTTTTTCTTAAAGACTATCATAAACCAAAAATCACTGAAGTTCCCGAATTTACACTGAAATATTGAGTCATTTGCTAAAGAAAAAAATGTTTGAACAAAATCTGTTGGCGTAAAACCGATTCCCGTTATACCAAGGTAGTGTTTGCTCTTAAACTATGATATTTTCTGGTGTTATTCTCACTACAAAGACCACATACGGTTATGTGGGCCGCATATATTCACAACTAAAAGTGAATAGGAAAAATCGACAGAATTCCAATGTCTTCAGTGAGGGTTCCTTTAAATAGCGAATGTTATTAAGAATCAACTAGGGAAGAAGTTAATCCAGAAATTATCCGAATATTGGCGAATGGTGCTAATTTTTCCGAAGATGGGCCGTCATGGTATATATATATATAAATCCTTTATTGTAGTCATAGACTAATTTACATTTTTTGGGGTTAATGGATAATGCCTATAATAATACACTTAAAAGTTGAATAAGTACAATTGTCACATATAAACATACTTGTCACATATATACACATTGAAATTAAAATTATAAATACATGGTCAGATAGTGGCTACTGGGTTTTTTATTGATTGGAGAGGTATGATTTTCATTCCCGTTTAAAGAGAGCTAGAGATGTTATGCTTTTAATGTCTTGTGGGAGATTATTGAAACTGTCAAGCCCTTTAAAAAAAATTGAATTTTGTGTTTGCTTTAGTCCAACTTGTAGAGGTTCTCACACAAGCGGCGTGGGTTCATGTCCCAGAACCTGCCACCAGTCGCCGGTCTCGGATTCGTTACCAAAAAAAAAACGATTAAGTCGTTTTTCAACAAAATGGGACACCTTCGCATTTGTCTGTCAACGTAGGGCAGCTCCTAGATGCAACTTTTCCTATTTTTAGGTGATTAGATTTGGTCAGATAGTGGAGTGGCCACCTAGGACACCAGCATTTACCATGTTGGATATTTCTTTTTGTGGGATTACTTGAAAGTCATGATCAATACAGTTGAGCAAGAATCTGTAGTTGAATTGCATCAAATTATTCAAAAATGCCGCCTAATTTTCTGATATGTGTTTCATCAAATACGATTTCTTTCTAACTCAACCATTTATCCTACAAATAAAATTAAATAATTTATAACTCCCAAATGAGTAGGTATCGTTTTATAAATCTACTTGTTGAGGAAAATCCAAAAATTGAAAGAAAAATATAAAAGGGGGTTCCGTTTAAATAAATTAACGGGATGGCGACAGAGGGGTGGAAGCTTTACTGAAATAAATAAGCACAATGATGTCCCCCTAGTGTCTTGCCTAGCTCGCACAAGTCTTTCGGGGACTATAACAATTTTAACAATTGTTTAACTTCGATTTCGATCCATATAGGTATTAAAATCGAAATAAAATAGCTTCATATAAAATCGATATCCAACAGGTTATTTTTTTGTACTTAATGATACCGAACAGCTCCATCAGGAACATTTTTTCAACATTTCTCTAAGTTTTTTTCGTTTGAATGAAACCATTTCTGAAAACACCGCCTTCCTCATTTGATTTAGTTGGACATTTTTCACACTCAAAATCGCACCAAACGAAACAATTGCGAAATAATACCAGACACCTGACAATACTGAATATTGTGATGTGTAATCGGTGCAATCTTTGGCTCAAAAGCAACGAAAGACTCAAGCCTGAAGTATTGTTTATACGAACTCAGTTGAGACGGCAGTAAAACTAAAATTCCATTTAGGGCGGCGTATCTTTCATGAAACAGTGGCGGCGAATATTTTTTTTTCAGGGTAGATGGAATAAATATATATTATTACTAATTCTATAAGGTGGCATAGGTTTTTATAAAAATTGCACGAGTTGTGCGAAGCAGAAGTTGTTTCTATACGGGAAATAAAACGACGAAGATGAGTTCAAAAAAAAATAGTGTAAGGGCTTCCGGTAGAAACGGGGCTGCCAGACGTGACCTGAGGTCTCTATTCTCATTTCGATATTCTTTTATTTTTTTTAAGTAATCCTTCGATGGACAGCGATTCGTGCTGATTCCATTATAACTATGCGTTTATCTAATTTTTTTATTTGAAACCACAATCATGTAAAATGTTTCGCAAAGTATCTAATGATTTATAAACATAATCTGGATATTCACGTAATTTATCATAAATCATTTCTGATGTCTTATTTTCTTTATAAAACTTATACACACATCTGCACATGTGTTCTTCGGAAGGTGAATCAAGTTTCTTGAGTTTCTGCCCGTCTCTAATTCATTTGACAGAATGGTCGACAACGTCTCCGGCTTGAATGACTCTAAACGTAGCTCTGCTAATCTTGGTTAACTCGCATATCCTTTTCCAATAGGTTGCAAAGTATCGGTTCGCTTAAGTTTCGATATACTCTTCGATGACTCTTCTGGAAAAACTTCGATATATCGATACTAAATATCGATACTTTTATGAAGTACGGATAATAAATTCGTACATTGCCACAGAACAGCTCAAGAGCTCAGATGAAAGGTGTTCTGTCGTTCTAAAGTCCTGTCTCCACTAGACGTATAGGTAGGGTAGGCTCAAGGACATTGAACATTATTTGTAGGGGATGGCCCGATCGAATGATTTTATGGGCCTGTCAAATGACGTCAGCGCTATGCCTCCTGATGGTTTTCTATATCTATATAGGTTGAGTGGAAGAAAGCACTTGTCTGGTTCTGTGTGGCTCAGACAAAAGCTAACTCTGCCTTTTGGTAGGAATCTGTTTTTTCAATTGTGTTATTTTTCTTCCTTTTTTTTCTACCAATAAAAGCGTTTATTATTATTATATATATTTATATATAGATAAAACTAGTTGATACTGGGGATCGCAGCAAGTCAAAAGTGTACTCTTTTATATAGTTTATTCCAAGCTGTCGTAAATTTTATTTACATCTTCAGGGAACTACAAAGAATTATTCATGTCAATTTAACATTTTGATGTATTTGAATTTTACTTATAACTATAGTGAGGTTGGTTGACATGTTCTTAATTCATTCAATAGTGACACCACAGTTCATAATTGTAAATAATATATAAAAATGGGCTTTACGAATATAAATATCACAAATTTTTAAAATTTCAGTCGAAAAACAAGACTTGTTGATTAAATCCAAGGGATATACATCAGGTGTCAATAGAAAAGAAATCTGTAATTTTCAAGTCAATGTTGCCAACTGTAATCTTGTACCAACTGTTGAAAATTGATATATACGACTGTTGTTTTGTAAATTAGGAAAAAATTACATTTCCAATTGAGTAGTTATGGAAATATTATTGTTTATATGGAAAGTGTGGTCCAACGACAGTAAGAAGGAATAAATCTTAAATGATTTATATCAGTTCTTTTATTCATAAAGTTTTTATCTTGAGATATAAAGGCCATTTCCAAAAAAGTTCTTTTAGTCATATGTATCTCTTTAGCTAATACCTTTGTTGAATTATAATTTATTCTTTGTAGTTCCCTGAAGATGTAAATAAAATTTATGAAAGCTTGGAATAAACTCTATAAAAGAGTACACTTTTGACTTGCTGCTATCCCCAATAACAACTAGTTTTATTTTTAACTAGTCAGCAACGACTATCCTTTCTTTATATATAGATATACAAACCCATACGGACGGCATGGCGGTGACGTCAAATGAGAGACAAAATTTCAAAATAGGGATTCAGTGTTCAGTGTCCTTGGGGTAGGCTTGATTCTGATTTCACAACTGACAATCAGACATTCGGCGAAACGCCGTTTGTCTGGTGTCCGAAAACTGTCATTTTTGATCACAGCGACAAAACAATCAAAAGTGGCAGTTTTTGGACGTTTTCCATAAAATATCGGACTTATCGTATCTATAATGGACGAGGCTGGAGTCCCAACGCGAAATCGCTTGATAAAGTAAAATCCCGAAGAGGTATGGCTTAATGACACCGTTCGGGACTTCTCGAAAATAATCGCAATCCCGACTGTGGCTGTCCACTGTAACGAGAGCTTGATTTCCCGACTAGGCACCTCCCACCATAACTATAATGGCGGGAAGACAGCCGCATTCACAAGGAATTTGTAGTTTATTAGCCAATATAACCTGAGCTGACTAACCTTACGTAGACAGATTAACCATCCAAAATTGGTGTTTTTCGCTTTGGCCTCCGGCGGCGAATTTACGCTCAAACCTAACCGAGCAAGCTAACCTGGTACAGAACATAGTCATTTAGCCACACCTCTTCGGGATTTTTACTTTTTCAAGCGAATCCCGTGTTCGGGACTCTAGACACTTTCACCCATAATATATCGAAAAACCTACGTGAAATCGAAAAAAGCAACGCTATTGGTTAGTTTATTTAGGAATCATTCCGGGCCATGATATCGATACTTGATACACAGGGTATCGATATATCGGTTCTTGATAATTTTTACAAAAGTATACCTCTATACTCGGTCGGCATCGATATTATGTGACCGCTAATGGGCCATGATGCCAGACTTATCTGGTGGTGCCCGCATGTCCAGTACGGGGTACTGGACAGGATAGTCCTGTAAGTTTTTCCAACTTCTTGATCAGCTAATTTATTTAGCTTTTCATTCGTTTCAAAGGGGACGTTCTACTTGCCAAGCACTTTTATAATGCTGCAGGATTTTCCTCAATAGTAGGCATCCGTTGTATTGTCATCCAGTTCTGAGCTGTGTTTGAAGTTGGTGTAAAATCGACAAAATATTATTATCATCATTATTATTAATGTATTATTAATAACATATGATGCAATAATCTGGCATTGTCATCCAGTTCGGAGCTATGTTTATAGTTTCAAGTCTCTTGCTCATAGGGAAGTTTAGTTTAAAATCGAATACAAAATTTGTACCGAACAGACATACAAACAGACAGACAGGAAAGTAAGTTGATAAGAACGTGGCTAAATAATTAAATATTAAAATCCACAAATCCGAAAGGAACTAGGCAAGGTCGCGATAACCGCCACAATCAAACCATGATACTGGATTTGTGCTGTGCTGATGAAGGTTACGTCATCTGCGGCATTCATTGTAATTTTAGCCCCCTTATTGCAACAAGTCTCCCGAAAAATTCCACTCATTAGCATAAATACATATATTTATTGAGATAAAACAGGTGGTTGATTTCAGCAAGTCTTTGATGTTGGTCTGTGAGACTAATTGGATTAGAACTAGGAGAAACTTGTGTTTTACAAAGCGCTTACAAGAAGCAAATTAACACAAGCCAGTCTAAAATAATTATCAGAAGTCGGGAGATAGTATGAACTAGTTCTGAAACATCATTTAAGCAATTGAAACACTGAAGAACACTTTTAACTGAAGAATGATTACGATCGATTCAAAACTCTGATCACCTAGACCTGACTGTATGTCTATTTCTCCTAACGACAGTGCCGGTTCATTCGTTATCTCTCTTTTTATGTCGGTAGTATAACACCAATACTTACTTCATATACTTTTTCCATAATACCCTCCGTTACTAAGTTACAACTTGGCAAACATAGCTTCAATTGTGAAAATGTTCACGCCCATGATGCGCATTAGTCGTACGACAGACTATCCAGTGATATTCAGGTGAATGTTCGCGCAAGAAGTAGGAATTTCACAATCTCAGCTATGTTTGCCAAACTGTACGTACAATTTAATTATTTTTTGTTTATATTATTTTGAATGATTTACTGTATCTATTTTTAGAACGGTAGGTTGTGTTTACTAGTTGCTAGTGATAACGCGACGGTAAGTAATTTACTTACCATTTCAGCTGAACGGTAAGTAAATTACCTACGTGTAATTTATCCTGAAAGTCGTGATTCTCTTTACATATTTAAATTAAAAATAACTTTATAATAGTATTTATACATATTTATTATAGAGAAACATCATATTTTCCACTATTGTTCCATGTGTATATTTTCTTCGCTCTCAGAATCATTTAGTTTTATCGGTAAAAGATAATTTCTAACAGCTTGTCACGCGCGTTTGGCAATAACGTGACATTGAGAAATATAATACAACGGTACCCACAACTAATTAAAAATATTGTTGAAAGTTTGTTATAGGTAGAAACCTAAAAACGTTCTTAAACTGAAAATGCTCTAGAAATTTTCTTAACTTAATGTCTCCCCTCCAATATTGGAGACTTCGGTTATCTCAGTCGCCAAACATTGTCGTCCATTGGTATCCTATCCTTACTCTTCTTGATAGTTAATATACTGTTAGAAATTCCTTTTCAATCTGGGTCAATCTACGTCATTTATGACATCATTTCTAAAATGTTTTTGTTTAATTGATTTTTGTGTATAAATGTAATGAAAATACAAAATCCAAATGCTACTTAGTTTTCTCGTTGTCGGTGTTTGTGGTCTGAAAACATTTAAATCAGTTTCAATGTTTCTTGTATTTGTGTTGAGATTTCATGGTTTTGATAACAAATATAAATTATCCGCCTGTCTAGTTTTGCGGTGTGAGATAATTTCCCTCATTTTCGACATTTCTTGTATTTGTGGTCAGAAGTTTTATGTGTGGTTTTGATAAGAAATGTGTGTTTGTACTCTGGGAAAATTGTAATTAGTTTCGACGTTTCCTATTATTGTGGTGAGATTTTACGTTTCCTATATTTGTGGTGATATGTTTGTTCTGTCGTTTTGACAACAAACATGAATTTCCTGTTTGTGGTTACTTGAATTGTAAGCAGAAAACTTCTCGTCTGAGAGTTAAATTCGCAGACGATATCCTGTTTACAGATTTTGTTTTACATCAACTCTGTTCCATGCGTTTTCATGACGTTTCCTCGTTATATCTTTGCGGAGATCTCCCACTGGTACAAAAATTTTATATTTTCATTTGTATTTTGTTATCTCATTTCATATTCTATCTTGATAAATAATTCCTCATTATTATAACATTATAGTGTCCTTCTATCATGATTTTTACAGACCGGAAGTGATTATTTTCATTTGAAACGTAAAGATGCGAAGTTGGTTGGTGAATGATTATCAAAAGCCCTACTCAGTATCGAAGCAGCCGTATAGTTTTATAATCCTCCATCAAATCCTTGTTTGTTTCTCTCTATACATTTTTCTTAATCACCCTGTATGTTCATCATCATCACTGTTTATTTTTCACCTCATATATTTTCCTCAATGCCGTGGCCGTGTTCTCTCCATATGCTTACTTTTACTTCGAGTTCCTGACCCTGTGGACCTTCAGCTTGATGGATCGATGAATAACAAGAGACAGATACGTCGATATGTTTTTCTCTCACTTCGCAATCTTGTTTATTTTTCTCATACTCTTATTTTCCGTATGCTCCCCGTAGTTAATTTCCGCTGACCCTCATGTACCTTCATCTAACCGAATGACAAGTTTGCTCTCACTTCGCAACCATGTTTATTTTTCTCAAACGCTTTTTTCTCGTATGCCCCTCGTAGTTAATTTCACGCTGACCCTCGTTCATCTTCACTTTTTCCCATTCCAATAATTGAAAGTGAAGTTCTTCAAGCCATTCTTAAATTGAAAAATTCATCTGGTCCTGATATGTACGAAATGACCAACATATAAAAAGAAAGTGTCTAGAGTCCCGAACACGGTATTAGCATGAAAAAGTAAAAAGCTCGAAGAGTTGTTCCTTAATGACTATGTACTGTAATAGGTTAGCTTGGATGGTTATTCTGTCTACGTAAGGTTAGTCAGGTCAGGTTGTATTGGCTAATGAACTACAAATTTTCAAGTATGTGTGAATGCGGCTGTCTTCCCGTCATTATAGTGATGGTAGGAGGTGCGTAGTCGGGAAATCAAGCTCTTGTAACAGTGGTCCAACAGTCGGGATTGCGATTATTTTCGGGAAGTCCCGAACGTTGTCATTAAGCCACACCTCTTCGGGATTTGTACTTTTTCAAGCGATCCCCTGTTCGGGACTCTAGCCTCGTCCTACTAAAAAGTACTATTTTTCTAGAACCTCTTTCTATTCTCTTTAATTATTGTATCTCCAATGAAACATTCCCTGATTAGTTCAAGTTAACTAAAGTGATACCTATATTCAAAAAAGGGGACAAAAATACCACTGACAACTACCAACCAATATCGATAATACCGATTTTCGTACTTATCTTCACGCTGGCGGCTGGCGCTGGCGGCTCGCTGGCCCTCGTGTACCTTCAACTCATCGAATGACAAGTGGCAGATACGTTGCTTTGTTTTTTTTCTCTCTCGCTCTCTCGCAACCATCTTTATTTTTCTTACACGCCCATTTCCCGTATACTCCTCGTAGTTAATTTTAAGCTGATCCTCGTATACCTTCAACTCGCCGAATGACAAATGATAGATACGTCGCTATGTTTTTCTCTCACTTCGCAATTTGTTTCATTTTCTTATTCGTGACCTACGCGAAGGGTGCGACACCTATAATTATTTCGTTGAACTGATGTAATGTTGCAAGGTCTTGTTTTGCTATAAGAGCTAGTGTATCTGTTTTCTCATAATCAATCGAGTTTTGGACATTAAATTGAGTTTGGTGAAATTCCTTCATGTTCATAGTTTCAGAATATAATAACCGAAATGGCGGCAGAATTAAGCAATCCAAACAATAGGAGTATTTGTGCAGTGCCCCAATGCTTCAATCGTACAACAGGCAAAGTTTCTTTCCATCATTTTCCGATAAAAAACAAAGAGTTGCCTTCTTTAATTGTCCTTTGACGAATGCCTACGTATGTGAAAATGTCTGACAAATTTACTTCAACTTTCGACTTCTTCCGTAATCAATTCAAATTTGAATGAAAATAAAATGAAATACTATGATCTCTTATGGGATTTGGCAGCCGATAACCATTACACAGTTTCGCGCCTAAATTCTGAGCGCCATCTAGCGGGAACGCATTTCGCGAATACTCATATTTCCCGTATGCTCTCCGTAGTTAATTTCATGCTGACCCCACTGAAATGAAATTATAATATGATGACTGGAATGCTCGTCAGGCTGCGCGACTGGATTTCTCATGGAGGCCGCCATGTTTGTTTTGTGGTTCCTGGCAGTGGCGGAGGAATCGACATTGAGTTGATTGTAACATATAAAACTGATACAAAGACGCACTGCACTGGCGTGTTTACAAACAGTACATCAGTTCAACGAAATAATTATAGGTGTCGCACCCTTCGCGCAGGTCGCGAATGCTCCCCGTAGTTAATTTCACGCCACAGAACTATATCCAGATATATCTGGATATAGTTCTGTGTTTCACGCTGACCCCCGTGTACCTTAATCTGTTCTTCTTTTTTGATTAATGGCCTCAGCTGCTAGGACTATCCGGCCAGTTGGTAGCGCACATCAATTTAAGAGCCAAATGTTAATATACCAGACAATATTGCATATTTAAAAGTTAGGATAACGGAATAATTTAACAAATTAACCCTTGAGCTACGAAATGTTTTATGAGAATTCCAAGATCACCTTTCTTCTTGTCAACAAGTGAATGGTGGTCATTTTGAATATATCATTTAATTCTAAAAAAATTGAAATTACTTTCTAAACATTATGTTACATTATTTCCTTCATTCTACGTGAAGTATCAAAATTTTATATTTTCAAAATAAATTTTCTCAGTTATGATTGCACCAAATTTAAAAAAACTTAATATTGTTGAACAGATAATGACAATCAAATCACTTTCGAACAAACTGCCACTCTACCCCCTTCTCATTTAAAATATTTAACGAGGTGCAAGAAAGAGCTAGGTAATATATTAATGCTGTAAATTGTCGAATTGAGAAAAAAATCGACCTGTTTCATTTTTTTAAACAAATATATTATAACACTAAAAATTAATATTCCATACTATGGACCGCACTGTGTTTTGTCTTAAAATGTGTTCTTTCCGTTAACCGGCTATACGCTTCCTTACCTTTTAACGTGCGATCCCAAGCACTAAAAGTACTAAAATTAACAAGTGAAAAATAATATTTATTTATTTAGTTTAAAATAATTATTATTTTCTTAAAAGTTTCAGGTCATCACATTTGAAATAAAGCCTTAGAGTTTTTTTCTAAATTTCTTCTGACACCAAATATTATATTTAACCTTTTACTCAATAGTCTATAAATAAAAACATGTTAAAAAAAACATTTATTTTTCAAGAGTTTGTTCAATTCTTGATTTTGCCTTTTACCAGTTTTAATATAATTCTGAATGTAGATCTTAACTTTCTTTACATTACATAACAATATGAATCTTGAATTTCGTTAGAAAGTTGCTCAACTGAAGGGCCCAAAATAACATACCGGAAAATGTGTTTTCTTATTCTTTGATAAGTGGACTAGTGCTGACAAAATATATTTCTGTGGTAAGTTATCACGTTTTCTGGTAAATGAAATGGTAAATGAAATTCCACATGAATTTGCATATATCAATGTAATTCTCATTTTTGAAAATAATTTATTTTAGTTTACTCAGATACATCCTTAGATAACATTCGATGGTAAGTAAAGTACATAAGAAAATGGTGTAATTTGTTTCAACACGTATCGCTTGAGTTATACCTAATTTGTTTTGATGTAGACTGAGCCTATTCCTAAATTATTCTTTTGTTTTAGGACTGTTGGTGGAAATCACTTGAAAAAATGACATCGAGTCTCTCGTTTTCTATGGGTGAGTAAAAATCACTGTTTCTGTCAAGAAAGTATTCTGTTTATCTATGAGATCTGAATGGGGGTTGATGGTTCATTTGTTTGTTAAGACGACCAAATATGAAACAGAAGTGTCGTAAACATTTCGGAATCCAGGTACAAAGCAAAGGAACAAACCACACTACTTTACATGTTGTCTAGGAACTTGACATAACAGTTAATTGTGAAATTATTTCTCATTGTTATTGAATATTGAAAACTTGAGAAATTTATTTTATTTATTTATTGAATTATTGTCTCAATATTTATGAATTGTAAATATTGTTAAGGGAATCAAATCTGTATTAAAGATTAATAAAGACTATTTCGAGTAAACTGAGTAATTATTTCTGAATGTAAACGTTTACAAGTTTAGCAAGTGTTTCTACCCGGCTGATTCTAGATTTGGTGTTGAATTTCAAGTGTTATCTCTACAGCAATAGGGGATCAAGTAACACAAGTGATATTTTCATTTTATATTCAAGTGTAGTAGTTTTTCAATCATATTATATTAAACAAATTATTGAAATAATAATCCGCTCATTTACTTATCTATTCAACCGATCCTTCATACAAGGCATTTTTCTGGAATTGTTTTAGAAAGCTCAAGTTATCCCTATACCTAAAAAGAGGAAGTCCGTGTGATATAGATAACTATAGTCAAATCTCTCTATTGTTCTCCTTATCTAAACTTTCCGAGAAAGTCGTGGGGAACAGATAACAAGATCTGTTATGCAACAACTTCTTTGTACAAATCAGCACGGATTCAGAAGAAACCTTTCAATAGAAACATTATCTTACAATCTGATCAATTACACCTATAGCTGGTCTGGGACGTTGTGTCTCAACTATAAGGGCGTTGGTTCAAATTCCAGCACGGTCACGGTTCTCGTGCATGGCATCACACCTTGAAAGTTAAGGTCCTCGTCTTCCCTACTCGCACAAGTATCTCGAATACTAAGGGTAGCGCGTATGAGTGCAACTGATTGACGCAAAGTAAAAAAAAACAAACAAATATTGAGTGTGGCCACTTTGTACTATGTTCTTTGATCTGGTTGCCAAAGTGGTTCGGAATTTACTTCTAGGTATGCTGTAGTTCCCGGATCTCCCTTATGCGCACAAGCCCTGTTTTTGAGAGGTTGTCTCCGAAAACCTAGGAGATTCGGTGTAAAAATAATATAAAAAAACAAATATTACAGCAAAAAAAAAAAAAATCTATCCGAGGCGTTTAACGAGGTCGGATCTGATTTGCTGATGGTCAAGTTATTTGTTCCTCAATTTCCACAAAATGTACTTCAGTGGATGTAATGATACTTGAGAAATCGCAATATGGTTGTGAAGTGCGATTATGATCTACCTGAAACTTTCAAAGAACATTCGGGTGTAACCCAGGGATCGGTTCTGGGACCCCTTCTGTTTGTTATTTGGGCTCATATCAAATTTCCAAATTACAATGTTTGCCTAGGACATGTCTGGAAGTGATTTTGAATTAATGATGAAGAGAGCTTAATGCTAAATAGGAACATTCTCTTAATGGTGTCAACACAACCGCCTTATCGTAAACATTTTCAGATCTGTCTCTATGAGGTTTTACAATAGAAGGAATAACATTCTAGATCACGTATGCAACTCACTAAAATTGATGTCGTTTGAACCAAATTCCTGGGAACACTTCTGAATTCGCTTGATGTAAAAGTTCAGAAGACAGGTGGTGACTCCAAAACTGCTCTTGCTATGTTCCTTGTGAATGTGGGATGGCTTATTGGAGAAACTAAGAGGCCACTGAATGTCAGAATCATTGAACACCAGAAAAGTACCCAGGGAGGAGAAACATCGAAGTCGCCAATAACAGATCATGTCTGGACAAGTCAGCACAATATCAAATGGTCTGAAGCCGAAGTTATCCATAAAAACGAGCATTGGTGTAAGAGAAAATTTAAAGTGTCGGCATACATTCTGAATAATGATATGTTCATCAACAGAGCATAGAGATTCGGAAAATGTGGAAACCCCGGATCAGTCAACTAGATCAGTCGAAATTTCTATAAAATTCTGTATCAAGGGCTGCCTATCAAAATAACGGGCCATAATTAAGATTGGTGTGCCAGAAAGGTCCACAATGGATTGAGCATTGTTATCTCGTAGCAGGTAATTTATCTCATCCATTAAGATGATGATTCCTCACGTTAGAGAATAATTACCTATGACAGGTAAATTATTCGCATGCTAATGACACAGATTGCTATATAAGAGGTATCCTGCATATCTTGTCGAATTCACACAATGAAAGTCCAGAAAAATTCTACTAACACTGATTTGTTAACCACTTTCAAACAGATTCTCTTGGGATTTACATAAATTAATCAAAATCCTTTTCAACATGGGCTACTTAGAATGTAGGGCAGCATTCATTAGATAAATGATTCTGTCGGCTCCTTGTTTATACATATATAAATGTGTTTCCTAGGCCTGAAATAATTAGTAGTTGCTTGAAAAACACACGTATTGGCAACTTCATAAAGTTGCCTAGACATAAACCTTAAAATTTGAAGATTCGCCAATCAGAAAATGAATAATAGAATAAAATATATAAATGTATAACAGTTATGAAATATACAATTACACGATAAAATTATTTCTCTAAATAAACAATAAAAAACCCACAAAAGAAAACCTTGTGTATATTCATGAAATAAAATAAAAGTTAAAACACAATTACATTCATATCAACATATATACATAATAACATTAATACTAAGAAACATTTTCAGTCAATAATAATTATAATATAAACTGAATAAAGTAAAGCAAGTAATAAAGTAATAAAATTTGCTGAGCAAAAAAAGTTATCGATAATTTTATTGCACGAAAACATAAGGTTGATGCCTTTACAATGCACCACTGCCAGCCCATACACATATCAAATACGACAAGCGCGGCAAAACTCTTTTATTACTCATGAAGAATATCTGAGCGATTGCAATTGTTGATGTTTTTATATTATTTGTTTGATAATTATGTCTTTTATATACTTCTTTGTATTATGCTTGGTGACTACCTCTATCTGTTTACACATGTATATATACTTCGAGTGTCTATGAGGAGGTATTATTAAATATATTACTTGTCGTATGTATATTTCCATACTCAATTGGCCAATAAAGATTATTATTATCATTGTCATTTGCTTGTAGATTTGAATGTCTTCAGAGCAATTTTAGCAAATATAAAAAAAATAGAAAAACTATTCTGTGAATTTATTAACACTAAAATTAAACAGATTACTCAAAACAATCAATAGAAACATTTTGTTTTTAATGTCATGGCTAGATGTAAAGCCATATGTGAACATGTCACCTGCATGTTTCAGTTTTGCGTTGTTGAAATTACGTCTTGAACATTCTTATTCCGTTTGTTGGTCAATTTATATAAAATATTGTTCATCTAATGTGTCTTGATATTGTAAAAAACATTTAAAAAATGTCACTCACTGCTTGCTTTACCCATATTCCAAATAACAATTACATATAATTCCTTGACTTGGCAGAAAACAACTGCTTTCCTGGCTAAACCCACAACAGACACAATGGCACTGACGTATACTTGTGCAGGTACAATAAGAACTCTCTTGCTAGTGCTTTTAATAATCCAACAAAAATTGCTAACAAACTAGATTGGTCGATTCCATATTCTCTTTTATTTGGTGAATTGGTTCTTATGGTCAATTATTCATTCAGGGAGGTTGAGTCAACTGTTTTAAAAAGGTTTGGACTTTGGCTGGGTTAAACAAAATTATTGGTTTGATCCAAGTTTTTTATCATTTTGAATGACAAGTCCTGTTAGCTCAAAAAATGTTGACTGTTGTGTTGTTTTTTCACTCTGCCTACTGTATATAATGCGTCAAATCTGGAGCGGTTGAAATTTTTTGCATGTTACAATTCCACATTAAAAAATAGTCTATTTCGATCGCACATATTCGTTATGCACTAAAATAAAACATTGAGGCCTTTGAAACACGATATTTCTTGAACATAAACCAGTATAAAAATGAAATGTTTAATTCTGAAAAATGATCTCCAAGATATGAGAGGAGATGAAATTGAATCTGCTAGAATTTCCAGTATCTTAAATGTTACGTGTATAAAATTAAATTGAAATTCATCATTTGTTAAATTTTTCTTTGATTTTGATATTGTAATATCAAACAATAATCAATATTACAAGCCCTATTTTGTCAAATAGGTAAACTTGTCAATAATCAAACGGTACTATTGATGAATTTAGTTATTTCAAAAAATGTCTTAGTGCATAGGACAGAAAGTGTATGATGGCATTGTATACTGTTATACTGTTACTGGAAGAAAAGGTACTGATATAATGCATACGTTATTTTTCAGACACTATTAATTTTTATTATTCACTAAATATATGGTCCAATTTGTGCAGCTTTCTAAATTTATTTGTTATAGTTTTCGTTCATATCCTGCATATGGAAAGGATGATCACTGGTGAGTTTTGAAAATTGTGTTTATATTTTCCGAATTGTTATCTGTAATCATTGTGGCATCTTCCATGTTTCTGTAGTAGTTTATTGAAAGAAAGTATTTGAGTCTATTGCGGTTATTGTAGTAAAATTTTGTGACAAAATTACGCTAGTAATAACAGGCTAATATGGTCTCAGTTGTTTGAGATACTAATTTTTCAATTTTAATTTTTTGACAGATGAACATTATTCTATTTGCTTACTGTAAACATGATTTCCAAAAACCCAACATTTTCAGTTACACATCCAAGCAGTTTTCTTATTACAAAATTTTTGTCTTATTTTTTTACTCCGTTTGGCTTCTTGTGAATGAAGATGTGAATTCTTAGTTAATGTTGCCTGTGTTTATAATTTCAGCATAATTGATTGGATTTTATTATATTTGAGTAGTTAATTTGGCCAATACATTAATTTTGCATGCCAAAAATATAATTATATCTGTGAAGTTTAATCTAGAATGCATTCAATCATTATGCGTCTAACTAAATGAATAAATGAGGTTAAATAAAAAACTCGGGGACATATTCACATACACAGAAAGTTGAAATGAAGGGAACAAATATAATAAGTTCTTTATGTTCAATTTGTACCAGCTGAGGATGATGGTTCGTAAATTCACCTGAATGATATATAGGATTTTCCAAAATATAACCCTTGTAGAACATTTCATAGTTCAGATATAAAACTGATGATCAGTTCCATAAAATAGTTATTGAATATCAATAGTATTAAAAAAAATGGTCACTGTTCAGCATAGTTCAAGACGATTGATTATTTATAATCTCCAGGAAATTGAATTAAAATGACGTCTGGGTATCAATCTATATTAGAAAATTATACAGGGTATTAAATGAAGAGGGTTTCGGTCGATACACACGTGTGCTGATGTCATCAAGAATGCCATTGTCAAATGTTACTGTAAACCACTGCTCTTATCACTTTTTCGAAGTGGGATTAGCGAACACTGAAAACTGAGTGTTCCATGTGGTATTGATTTGTATTTAATTGTGTTCCACACAACGGTAAGTAAACCATTTCTACCATAATACAATGTTGAAACATGTTGATAATAGATTGGAACTGTCAGTGGAAAATAGGCATTTCTAAACAATGCCTCAGTGTGTTTGTCTGCAATCCACATTAAAAGTATAAAATGACTAACATTTGTATATCTTCTGTAGGAAGATTTAATCTATTCTTTCCCTCAGAAGAGATGATCACTTGATGACTTAACCACGTGTCGAGGTGTTAAAAATAGTGGTTTGTGTGTGGGGAATTAAAATATGAATTTATATATAGCACATACGTCCTTACAGAATAGATAAAGCTGAATAAAGTAAATAAAGCAAAAGAAAGCAGGTCAATAATAAACGAATTCAGAGGAAAACATATGAATGCAAATACAGCAGATATGTCCTTAAATCCTGACATTCTGAATAACTATTTCTATTCCATTTTTAAATGTTTGATCACAACATTATACCACTTCAAGATCACCTAATATATTTCAGTGATATAATAATATATGATGATGAGAGATTTATAAAAATAAATGACATTTTCATGAAATTTTTTGAAAGTGCTATTTGCTCCTGTTGAAATGATTGACAACTCCTTTGCTCAAGGAATATTTCTACTACTTCTTAAAACCTCAGTTATCACTCCTTTCCATGAAGGTGTCAACAATGAAGATCCAGCAAACCTCAAACTTTTATTGCTCGCATCTCAACTAGAGCCAAAGTAATTCAGATAAAATAATGATGGTCTTTTTGAACAGCAAGGATATATTGAGTGCGCGTTAGTATAGCTTACAAAACTTCAAAAGCACAAGCGACTCCATAGTTTTTACAGTTGGTGTATAAAATAAACAGTAGAAAAGCCATATGTATCCAAACAAGTGACTTGCAAGGTACGATTTCGGAAACAACAGTCTATATTTGGATCAGATCATACCTTTCTGATAGAAAGTAGTTTGTAATAATCTCATACATCTCAGTTGTTAGAGAAATATATTGTGGAGTATCTCAATGCTCTGTACTGGGCCCTGTTCTGTTTCCATTGTATATCAATGACTTGATCAGCTAAGCCATTGGATGGCCGGATAGCCGAGCGGTCTAGGTGTTAGTAGCTTCAATTTCAGCTAGCACTGGTGGATGGTTCAAGATCCAGTACAGGAGATATTTTCTATCGGTATCGATAGATAACTACCTACATGCCCTGTTGGAAAGCAAATGTGATTTGAGTTGTCTAGATGCCAATTCTGATGTCTACTGCTTGTGGGTATGGGTGGTGCTGTAAGTTTTTCCTGGTTTTCCTACAGCTGAAAAGTGATTGCTCTATCAAAAATCAGTCCCCAAAAGCGCTATCTCAAATAATGTTAAGAGCCGTCCTCTAACCGCACACACAGGCTATGCCTTTTGGCACATTCTATGGGTGTTTATGAGGAAGCTGTTGAGTGGTGAAACTTACAGGAAAACTACGATGATGAACTGTGATGTAGAATTTCTTTACTTAACAATCTCCCAATGGACTGTAGGTTCTGTGCTCAGATGTCTTGACTTCTTTTATTGTTTTTAGTTTCGTTCATGTGACTTTTCTATTTAAATTTAGTAAGATTCATTTACAATTTTTTTTACATGTACATTTTTGTATATACCTACATTTGTTATTTATGACCGTCAGTTACAGGCAATTTAAAAATCCATTCATCAACTTTTTGTAACCCATTTGGCAATAACAAAAACTCAATACTCTCACATTTAAAATATTTACCCTTTAAATGCCACTGTGCTCTAGAAATAATCCACCAGAATGATCATGAAGATTCTATTCGAATTTAAAATGTTCTTTATGAAGATCATCTTTGATAATGTTAGAATTTTTGTTTTGTTTGCAGTACTTAGATTAGCTTCTGCTGTTTTTTTTGCACGTGTTAATTATTTATTTTCGATCTACAGACCTGCAGACAGACTTACGCCTAGAAATTTTTTGAAAAGTTTCGTAGGAATTGAAAATTCCTTAATGGACAAACTTCCTAAATGATTACTTGAATTTGTGAATGACAGCTTGTCCCACACTTGTTTAAACAAATTTTATGGTCGTCGTATATTTCAGCTGAACGCAAAACGGTAATGTTTTTTTTGCAGTATAATCGAGAAATGTGGAAAACTGTGTTTCTTGAAATGGTGGTTAAAAATATCCCAGTCTTCTTATATTTCTCAGTATGTCATTTTGACATTTTCCTTGATTTTTCAGGTATGTACGATTTCTTTCTAATATACTATTGTCATCATTTCTCTCCTTTTTTGAGTGCCGGAGCAGATTTTGAGATATCTTTTGTAAAATTCTGGTTCATATTCTGTTTTGTTCTGTTTCTCCAGCAAATACCGATTTGTTCGTGTATTGTCGAAGTCCAAACTTTTTGGTGCAGCATGAAAGTTTGAAGTGGAAGGTTTGGGATATTTTTGTTAGATATTACATTGTTTGTTATACCTAAGATAGATGCCGTGAGGTTGGAGATTGGATATTTTGTTCAAGTCGATGGGGTTTGTTTCATCTTACAGTCGTTTTTGTTGATAGTTGTTAGGGTGCCATAATTGGCGTTTTCGGTAACACAGGAGAGCTACTGTTTCCTACAACTAACTAATTTCTAATTTTGGATTTCACTGAAATGGTTCCTCTTAATTTTTCAGGATGGCGCAATACAGTGCTCAAACTAAGGCAGCTGGAAACTACATGATCGTCGAGCCAAATATGAATCAAAATAATTATCATCAAGCATCACAGTCGAATTACCCGCCACCACTTCTTCATATGAATGGAGGAATATCGCGATATGAGGGACCTCAGGCAACAAGGTACGCTGGTGAATCTGTTGAACTATAAGTTCAAAAGAGGTCAGTAGGTACCCATGTGAATGACTTAACTCCATTCATAGGGCATCCTCACTTTATTTACTAAAATCCTCTATTAGTATAGCACGAGCAAAGATTGAGGCATACTGAACAAACAAATGGTACTGAAGAATCAATCGTTAATTGCATATTATCTTTTATATCTAGATGATAGTTCTAGAAGCTGGGGTTATTTTTAGAATAGTATTATGAAACCTGAAGTCATGCAGCGATTGACAGAAAGTATGGGGCTATATTTGTAACCATATGTCATCCATAGAGAATTTCTGTAGAATACAAGAGCAATATTTTTCTATTTTCAATAACTCACTTCATAACTGACTACTCTAAAGTCTAAATAGTTTAATTTGATTTTATAAATGATGAGCAATATTTTCTCACAGAATTTTCACTCATGTGTATTGCTGATCTGATAAACATCAGTAGATCAGATTCATCAGACATATATTTGAGATTCGTCGCCAGTCGTTGATTAGACAAAATCTGGTTTCAAACAGAAAATATTACTATGTTGACCAGAAGAAAATCGAAAATTCTGTATCTCGAAAAACCGTATTTCGAGTTATTTTTTACTTGACTCGACTCAATCCTGTTCAGTAATTTCCATGAAGAATTTAGTCATTCAATACACAACTGATTAATCTCATCGCTATGTGTACTCTTCATTCAATATTCCGACTACACTTAGAGAAATTAAGGATGACTTTGATCCTCTGTGATAGTAATTTTCGTTTCACCATTTAAAATTAAAAAATTCTCTTGAATTTATGACCGAATTTATAGACGTAAAACATTGATTTTCATAAAATAATAAAAGGTACTTTGATTGCTGTGTTTAAGTTTGAAGAGGGGACATATTTTATTAAATGTTAGGGTTGGGTGAATAATTCAGATATGAATTGTTGTCATGGTACAAATATACATAGACCACTCTTTATTAGCAAATAATGCTCTTAATAACAGGTTAAATCGAATACAAACAACTTTGAAAGAAAATCACCAGTTGCCTGAGGTTTCTACTCCTGCCTTTCCTTAGTGTCTTGGGAAATATTTTTCCAATTTTCTAATTGAGTGTACATACAGTGCGCGCGTAAGGTATTAAAACATGAAGATATCTTTGAGTAGTATGTATATTAGATGGACCAGCTGTTTTAAATTTTATATTTTCGACATTACCAAATGTACAGTATCTGAAATATACGGACAATATGTTTGGTTTTAAATGGGACAACCCGTATATTTTACAATTTTCTCTTACAGTTTTTCATTGCCCATGCAGCATACAAATTGTTGATGTCCAATATTGAGTATTAATTTTAAGAAATTAGGAAAAACATTTTTATTGCAATCGTTGGTATTAACACAGAGAGAAAATAAAATGGAGCACTTGATTTGTTAAAGTTTAAAAGTCTTTGCTGTCCATGTACATAAACATTAAATGAATATCGGTTTCATTTTGTTAAATCGAGTAAGTTTTACTGTCAGTAGGATAGTAGATACGTCGTGATTTATATACTTTCAGTAGGTACGCAATGATAGTTTTTTGAAAATGGGCCTGCCAGCGATAAAAATCAGTAAAACACAATGGTACATTATTAACATAGCGTCAAAGAATTGAAATTTTAATACTTAATTTCGCTTTAGATGTGTATCGGCCTATATATGACGTTGTATATTTTATATACAACTTTTTATTATGTGATTATGACTATTTCATTATATTTCATTATATCTTACGGGGTGGGGTGTCAAAAATATCTTCATGTTTTCATACTTTACGCGCGCACTGTATAATGATTTGTCTTTTTCATGTGTGATCCAACAGCTTTTCCTTTCATCTTATCATCTATTGACTGAACTCTGGATGCGTCTGTTGACATTTTTCGGCTAGTTCTATCTTCTCTATGTTATTTCTGTTTAGTTCAAAAGTTGGAGCGTTAATCGTTTCTTTGAGACTTGTCCCAACTAACTGTTGAAGTTGCATGAGTTGGTTTTTGTCTTCAATGAAGTTCTCAACCTGATGCAGTGAACGGGGTACTTTACTAATGAGATTTCTGTTTCTATCAATTCTTACCACTCCTCAATTTGGTAAAGGTGGAACTATGGTTTAAAAGAAGATGTCCGCGAATCAAAATTTGCAATGGAGCATTTTTGACTACAGCTGGAATCTGCTTTTCACTTTCATATTTTCGAAATACAGCATGATAGCTAATGATCAGAAAATACAATCAGTGTCCGCCTAATATTGATTGTTCGTGCGTGAAACATGGAAGTTATTGATCAAAAGTGCGTTGAAGAAAATTTATAAAGTACTCTGCATCTGACTGTTTAAGAAGTAATAATAACTAATATTTTTTGACGCATTATTTTAAATGTTACCTTTCCAATATTCGAATACACGATAGCAGGTTTTTATAGAAAAATATTTTTAATTTTTCATTGCAACCAGGAATAGTTTGGAACAGAACGAACATTTCAGCACTCCTAGTACATCTTCGGGAGTGGGTGAAAATGGCCTTCACCAACGGTGTTCTCCAAATTATCAAGAAGGCAAACAAGATGGAACCCCGAATGGTGAATATTTTCAGTATGTGTCACAATGTCATTTTTATATATTTTAGAACATTGTCGATGTAGTAGATGTTTTACTAGTATTAAAAAGAGGCCATCAATCAGCTAATATTGTTCAGTCGATACGATAAAGTGTTGTTGTAACGATGAACTTTTCATATAATCAAATTTTTCATTTACTTGAATAAAATATTGAACGATTTAACCTTGTTAACCTTCACATTTGGAGTGAAAAAAAAATGTCGAATGGTTGTTTTTTATTATTACTTTATCCGTTTAATACAATTTGATAATAGTGAGGTCCTATTATCATTCAGTAAGTTTTATACAATGTGTTTACTTTGAGCAAAAACTTTGGTGATGAATTTAATAATTGAACATGGCTGAAAATATTGTTCCCACAAGCAATCCTGATGTCAACAATCAGTCTGCCAATACACTCGATCTTTTTCACACCACCAGTCCTGATCCATACAGTATAGAAGTGTGTGCTCCACTCGGGAACCCCGATCACAACCTCATCTCCACTCTCTGTTCTTTTTATTCAGCATCGAGCAGCACAACACTGCCCCGTCTCATATGGCACTACAATTCAGCCGACTGGAAAGGTCTTCGAATGTTTTTCTCAGCATTTCCATGGGAAAGAGCATGTTTCTCTTTTGGAGATCCAAAACAATGCGATGAGACAGAGAAATCATAATGCTGGGGATGCAAACATATATACCAAACACGTCAAGAAGAACATTATCTGATGAACCCTGGTTCAGCAGAAAATGCTGCAGAGCTGTCACATTGAAGCAGGCAGCATACCATCGATCGTACAAATATCAGAGCCTTGAGACCAGATCAGAATATTTTGAGGCTAGAAACATGTGTAGGGAGACAATCAAATCTTCGAAAGAGGCTTACAACAAGATACAGTCAAAACTCGTGGAGTGTCCTAAGTGGTCCCGATCGTTTTGGTCTTTTGCCAAAGCTATGGGAAGAAACTTCACGTCCCCTAACCAAGAAGGATGAGATACTAGCCACGAATTCCCAGGGAAAAGCCAATATTTTCTAGTGGATCCGATAGAATTCCTCCGATCGTTCTCAAAAAATGTGCCACTGAACTAACACAAGTTATTTGCAAATTATTTAACATGGGGGTATTTGGAAAATTGCAACAAAGAAAAAAGAAACAAAAGCTGTCTGATTTTGAATAACCTGTTAACTTATTTTACACCACCTAGAAGACACTGTAACTATTTATTTCAGAATCGTTCTATTTAGAGTTATTTTGTGTCTTTGTTGAAGTATTTTAAAATTTTATCACCGAATAATTTATTTCATTAGCTCCCTCTGAACTGAAATCCTTCCTAAACATGCCAATAATTCTTTATATAGCCAGCGTCAATTCGAAAAGTGTATCACAGTTTCTTTTGCAGAGAGTTACAAAACAACTATGCTGTAAATAATGCGTCAACACAAATGGTGAACCAACAACCTGCCCATCAAGCAACAAGGACCCAGTCGAGCACAGCTGAGGAGCGAAACAATATTACAAATGGTCGAACAATGACAAACAATATGAATCGTAACAACAAACTAATAACACTCCCCGATACACCTGCGACTAGCAGCACTAGCAGCATTCCATATAAAATTCAGAAAGCACTAGTTGAAGGTAAAATGGTACCTTGCATCAATATGAAACCTAATGCGTGGACGGACATGCTGGTTACATTGCCAGACTTAGTAACAAATTTCTTCAATAATGTACCAGTCCAGTCTTGCCAGCAGGTCATGCAGGTTTTGGGAATAGAAATCTACAAGGCGAATAGGTAAGTCCTCGTCTATACAATAATTATGATAGAAATACCATATTGAAATAAATAATTTTATCCAAAAAAGGCTATTGAACCAATGTATATATTCATTTATAAAGAATTTATAACATTTTAAATTTAACTTGATACGCGAATTTTATGTGATTTGAAGTTGAAAAGCTCGGATAACTATGGTATAAAACTAGATTTCACGATATTTTATCACGGCCGTGAAATTTGCAGAATCCATGATTTTTCATGACATGAAATTTGTATTGATATTTTCACCGCCATATTTTTCAATGACTAACATAAAGTTTATGTCCAGATGTTTGGTTAATTTGTTGTCAAATAGAAACCTTTACTCTGAAAGGCTTATATGAAGGAAAACTTTCATCAAAAGTTCGAAACTAGTCAGTTAATCTGTAAATTAGTTTATGTGAATAGTAAAATGTACCAACTTATGCATTTCTTAGCAATAGTAAGTGTGATACGATAATAATAAAATACAATTTTGTCAGTCAAAATATGAATAAAATTGACCTGTTGATAAAAACTGAAATAAATTTGATCATAGCATATTTTAGGTCTTACGGAATCGATCATTTCGAGAATGGTAGCGATTTAATAGTAAAAACAAAAAATTGGTATAAAAAGTTTAGATTTATCTTAACAAGTGGCAATTTCTATAAAAACGTTTGAACTGCTGATATTCCCAGATATTTCTGGCTGAAACAATTGACATTATGACACTTGTTTTCTTGAGAATATTATTTATAAAACAATATCACATGAACGAGACAGATAAAGCCAGAAAAATCACAAGTTAGAGACACATTTGAAAAGGTAATTTTAATACCATCAACAAAGTCTATAGATTCTGAGAGATGGAGAAAAAGCGTCTACCAAAGAAGCTCTGTCAGCCCATAATGTATGCCAAAGATATATCCTCAGAGGAGGATATTAAATGTCTACTAATAATCCTGGATAGGAAACCCAACTTGAATTCCAAACTCCATATCAAAATCAGGGCAACCCTTCTACAACTTCAAAAGGGTCTTTGGGGAATGAACCCCAAAGAAACATTCACACTGTGGTTATCCTAGTGATCTCGAATGATGTGGTGGCTTGATGGATCAAGGAACTCCAATGTACCAGAGAAGCAAGCGAAAATGCCTCTAACACATCACCCTTATCAATTAGATTATGTTAAGTCCATTAAATGTTCCTTATATCTTTGTGAGAAAAAAACAGCTTTTAGCTAAAAACCACTTCCCATGCAGCTGATGCTGGACAATCAATCTCCAGTCGCAAATATATGCCGGACAAAACGACCCCACAGAGGTGACAGGGTGATTGGCACACCACAGGCAATAAGATTGAGTAGTAAACTTGTTCCACCCATACAGCAGTGAATGAGCTTATTCAGGTACAGAGGCGGCCTGCTTGGCAATAAAGAGGGCTATGAGATGCCACAGCAACGGAATTCCTTTTCAGGATGAACAACCCTCTAGACAGAGTTGTGCAAAAACCTAAATCAACAGCTGCCAGCTCCAAGCAGGAACCGACGAGTACAAGATACACGAATAGCACGCTATAGTGTTCTCCGTGGGCAACATGGCACAGTGTCAGTCGAGATATTAGCCTGGGAAGTGATTGTTTTCTGCTTCATATCTTAACTTGCAGGATTAATGGAGAGAATGATACTTTGTCACTCTCTGACAAATTTTTGAAATTTAATATTATTATTTCCCAAGATATTGAATTTCTTCTTCGCATTATACACTATACATGTTATTATTATTTTTTTATTTTGTGAATTATCTTTATATATACAGAGTAGTCCAAAAAGTATGCAGCATAGAAAAAAAATTGACATAATTTTCCCATAAAGGTTTCTGTATGTCTGTGGATTATAATTGTTGAAATTGTTTTTTCCGTTAACCAGCTGTCGTCCCCTTACGAACGGCAGCCCTCAACCTTTTTACGTGCGAGGAGAATATCGAAGGGAGGTCCGTTGGTCACCCATCCAAACCATGGCCTCGCATAGCGTTGCTTTGCTTCGGATATCGGTGAACCGGCGCTCTCCGTTCGAGCTATCCCCGCGGATGAATAATGATACCAGCAGTTAGTTGATTTACAGTAGAATTGAAAGTTATACCCAGATTCTTATTCGAAAATATTATATTATGTAGCAAGTGTTATACCTTTTAGTAACGATTATTTCAAGCACGAGCGCAGCGTGTAAGGCTTTATAAACGCGATACTATACTCCTTCTACGAACTTATATTGATATAACAAAATTGTATTTATTTTTTATTTTTCTTATGTCATCATGACAGCTTCAACTGACAGAGCAAGACATAGTCTTTCAGGCGGCTTTTTAACCACTGAAATCAAACAGTAACTATACTGATGTATGTAAAGAATGGAGTTGCCAAAGTGATAATTTAAAAAAATTGGATCAAACACAGATTGTGAATGTGTGATTATCGATCATGTAGTGCGGTAAACAGCGGTTTCCGTGCGCTAAATGCCATTTTATATATGTGAGTAAGAAAAAATTATTATTTTCGTGAATTTTAGATATAAGATATTATTGCACTTTTCTTTTGATGAAACTAAGCAAAATCACGGTACTTATGCTCAGCTGGTCTAGAATTGCAATTACTTAGTGAAGTGAAGACTAATGTATATTCATATTATAAAAGTTATTCAATGAAAGTAGAAAAAACTAAATAATTGTTTTTAGGTAACTAGGTATAGTTACGATCGTAACGAGAACCTACAAGTAGGAATTGCCCCTTTCAAGACCCCCAATTATATAATAAAAGGATTCGTTAAATGCTTGTATACCAAGCAAAAAATATGTTGTTAATAAACTATTAATAAATAATATTATGTACTTGCAGTTCCAAACTAAATGAACATAAATATTTTGATTTTGCCTAGTTTTATTGTTGATTTTTAGGAATTCTAAGTAATTAAGTTTGATACCTTTATTTTCGACATGTTTGATGCTTTTCCTGGGGTGCCCCAAGGGTCAAACCTGGACCCCTTATTTTTACTTGTTATTCATAAATGATTTGCCAGAGGTTATCAAGTATACAAAATGTTTACTCTTCGCCGATGATATCGAACTTTTTAAACAAATACATTCAGAGCTTGTTCAGACATGCAAAAAGATATCAATAATGTTTTGGAATTGACTGTTCAATATAAACTTGATTTTAATATACTTGAATGTAATGTTATGACAGTTCTTCGCCAAATAGATCCAATATTTTCAGACTATCGCATGAAAATTGAATCATCAGAGTACACGAGTTTGATAATTTTAAAATCACCTACCACCACAAACTATCATTTAGGAAACATATTGAGAATGTGAAAATTCTGAAAATCGAACTCTTGGGTTCACAATACGACACACAAATTTGTTCGCCAATGCAAATTCTATCCTACTACTCTATTTCACTCTGTTGAGATCCAAACTGGAGTATCGCTCAATAATCTGGAACAGCGAATACCAAACAATCTTTCAGGAATTAGAAAAATACCAAATAAGTTTTTAAAATACTTCTAATTCAAAAAATATTTTATACACCCAGTTTATAACCCTATCAGAACAACACAATTGAGAAATGAATTCAAAATATCCTCTCCTAGAATGCAGGTGAAAAATGCTTTCTTTACTTTTCCTATATAACGTTATTAATAAGAACATAAATTCCGCTCAGTCATTGTCACTATTGTACCATTCAATACACCTTCCAGACCTGTGAATTCCGTTGCTGTGTGCAATATTCCCCACGCAAGTACAACTTTTCGATCTCTTAACCATGTTCCGTTTGGAAAATGAGATCAGATGTCTGCAGAATATTGATTGGAATTTATCTTTCAATATTCAGAACCCTCATCAATAGACAAATCGTGTTTTTGTCTGTGTAGATAAAATAGTTCACAGAGATAGATACCTGTTTTATTTTATTCTATCTTTTTTCTCCCCATAGTATTAATTTCTTTGTACGTGTGTGAATACAAATGTATATATTTTTTCATCTATAATAATGAATAAATAATCTACTTCTACTGATACTAATGTTACTATTATACTCCTCAGACATGTGCCAACATATGATACTGATATTATTCCAATATTTCTGTCAATAAACAAAATTCCCATGTTGCATACTTTTTGGACCATGCTGTATATATAAATTCAAAATTCCTGCTTCACTTTTTCTAACGAAAAGAATTGTTGATCCCAACTTGCAGAAATGAATGGTTGTAAAGATTGTTTTGAGTGTTTCCTCCATACATTTTGTGGAGACTTACTATATCTTTCAATACAACTGATGCCATCTATGGCCCAATGATCATACCTCAGCCTAATGTGAATATTGATCTTGTTTACATAGTGCGCCATCTTGTGTTGGTAGTCTGAATTTTTCGCTCGATTGCTGGATCTAAGGAACCACAACTTCTTCCACTTAGAAATGTTTTTTTTTTGTTTCAGCTCTCAGATGCGGCTACTGATGGAAAATGGCAGGTATCAAAATGCCACTGAAACGATTCCCCTAGTGCAAGTTAGGAACGTAATTGACTTCATGCCCCAGTTGAAATATATGTTGAGTGGTATGTTGACCTCCGATGTAGCATCGAAGAGACAGAGGAATAGCTAGGAGTGGGTTTCTTGGGGGGGTGTCTATGACTATAACATTGACTTCTACAATTATTAGTGAAGTGCAACAGTCCTTATTTAATGAACATCGTGTTGTTTTATAAAAGTTGTTCCTAATGTGTAAAAAATCATACTGAACTTGGTTATTGAAAGTGAAACATTACATGAATAATTGCGGCGTTTGAGGTAATGTTTTATTTTTTTACGTTTTTGACTTGTACATTTATCTATAACATGTTGTGTGACATTCTTCTGACATTTCAACAGATATTTTAAATTATTATCACTTGAACAGCTGCCACCAGACATGTCCATTATTGAAAAAAAAGCATTAATTGAATTTAAGATAGATATACTGAATTTTCTGAAATTTTATTTAGTGGTTTCGAAAATGTGCAATTCAAGACCAACAAGTATTCCAAACCAATTCAACCCAAATTATTCCAAATCTTCACATGTTAGGTTACATTGGAAAATTTAATATTTGCGAAATTAGTTTTTGCATGATCCTGTATACGATTCCAAAACTGTGATGTTAGAGAATATGGACATTCACCATGTAACAATTATTTTCATTGAAACGACTTATGAAGTTTTTGGTGGATTTTGCAACTATAAACCTGAGAAAGATAATTTTTAAAGATTGTATTATTCCATAAAAACTATTCATTGACTTGAAGTTTGTTGCCTGTTTGCCATTTCCATGATTGTGTGAGAAAAAAGTTTATTGGGAGGTAATCGTATTCATACACAGTGTCTCCTGAGTACTACTTTGTGTCAATACTAGCAGTTCAGGAATCGTATTCAGCATGTGTTTGTCACAAAAGACCAATATTTTTGATGAATCAGTGGTGCATTGTAAGGACAATTAATTCAATGTCTTACCCTTTATTTATTGTTTGGTGATATTAGTCTAAGAATTTACCTATATTTCTGCACTGCAAATTTTACTCATTTGTTAGTCACGGAAGTGTGTTAACTAATGGCAGTTCATTAAATTTACTGTTTCAGTTTTACTTATCATTTTCTAATTGATTTTTACGATCTTAGTAGTCGTAATTTTATTTATTGAATTTCTGGGGTCCTCTCAAACTTTTGATCGAAATATTAGAATTATCAGCCGTATGGTCAAACGCCTTGCTTAGTTTAGTTCTTAGTCCAACATTAATTTCAGAAGTTCAGGAACTAAATGATGAGAAAACATTTATTAATAGCAATGAAACGTTGCACTATGCTGGTTGATTATTTGGATACATGGGCATGACAGTTCGAATCCACTTTGTAAGATATTTTGTTGTTAATTTGTTGGGGCCCTACCTAATTGTAATGTAATTTATATATATATATTGAATTTCTGTTAAACTGTTATTTTTTTCATTGAATTGGATCGCGGTAACTATTACATGTTTCACGTGAATTTTGGAGTTTTTGAAGTTGTTAATTTCAACTTCGGAGATTTTTCTTGATTTTCTTGCAGCTGTTATGAAATGCTTCTGAAAATTTCTTGCTAAATTAAATAGATTAGAAAGATATTTCGCTCTTTTGCTCATGAATTCTGAAAACTTTTTCAGTTCATTAGGTATAACTCAACTCGTAGTATAGATAGGTAGATACATTGATAATTTCATTTTTACATAATTGAGACCTCTAAGAATGGTATTTATTACAAATTAAATAAAACGTAAACCGATACCATCCCTGCCAGATGACCTGGTACTATTTTTATGGTGTTGCAAAACTACAACTTTCTAAACAAAATTGACCAGTGAAATTCAAGCATAACAACTGTGGATTTTTCATGATTCAGCACTTGGTTGAAACCTGCTTCCAGGTTCTTTTTAACATTTCCTTGTTTTACCTTTTTCCTATTCACGTTTTTTCCCAAGAACCAAATCCCGTAGCTCTGGACGTTTTTTGACATGACATTAACTGACTTACTGACTCTGTCATTAACACGTTAAACGCCACCATATGAAAAAAAAATTGGGTCTTCTGGGCCAAAAGAAGCATGATGCAAATTCCGGTTCTATGGAGACACGCATGCTTTGTCGCACAATCGTTGAAAATCCTACAAATCTCATGGACCAAAAGTATGTTGTCTCCCTGGGCCACGCTCTTTCATTCCCAATAAAGAAACCAGTACACCGCGACTAACTGTTGTGCTACAATGCCAAATTGAACCAATTGCAATGAGGCACAACATATGTGTTACGAAGCCTAGGGATCAAAATGAGGTGCGACATGCGCATCATACCTCATGGCGCTTAACGTGTTAAGACACTCAAACACATCAAACGTTTTATCTGTAATTATTAACTAGTTTGCAATGATTATTTTTCTTTTGTCTTTATAACCTCAGTTTCTCTTAAATAAAACATATATTTTGTTCATTTTTCAAATCAAGTGGCACATCGATCAGGAAAAGTATACAGTTTGTCTTCTAGTAACTCGACATGTACAAGGTCTTCATGAGCTAAAGAAGCAGATCTTCCTAAAGATTCATTTTTGGATTTTCTAGTCCTTCATCCAAACTAAAAGTGGCAATGAATTATTTTCAAGAAGTGTTAATTTTAATTTAAAATGTCTGTACATATTATTTTTGTTACTATATTATTTATTTGAGATAAAATATAAGAATATAGCTAGTTATATCAATGTGAAATGTCCAGGGTAGGGGAGTAATTTAGAAACATGCAGAATTAGATAAATTTTAGATCGTCATAATTTATTTTTGTTTAGTTTTTGTACATTTTTAGAGAGTTTTTCAAGGTCAGATCTGAAAGTTAACTTACCAGTTCATTTAACAAAAAACTTTGAAATTCATATTCGATTCTCCTGCCTGTGATATATGAGCAGAATTACAAATCAGTATTGTAATTTACCAGTTTTCCATGAAATAAGTGAATCAATCATCATTGAGCATTAGGCATTTTATGATTAGGTTGTTTTTTTTAAATTGATTTGTTACATTGAAATTTATCTATTAGATGCCGTTTGAACATAATTCAGGTAATAATTGTTGACTATATATTTATTTTGCAAGAGATATGTTTAAACAACAATAAATATATGACTTCATTACAAAAATATGTATCCCATCTATTTATTGATATAACCAGGATTACAATTACTTGCAGAAATACAGCTGAGAGAGTATTATTCAGACTAAGGACCGAATATTTAATATATTTGAGTTTAAATGTTTGTAAGAATTTGAATTCATATTGAGAATTAAACATATATTTTTGTTTACAAATGTTTGTTCATTTATCATTGATTTTCCTGAAACCTTGTTAATTTGAAAAAATACACAGCAAGGACGCGCTTGAAATACAGGTTAAATAAGCAAATTTCTTGGACTTTCACCCAGAATTAACATATTTTTAATCTAATTCTGAAAATTTAGTTTTATTTCTGTTCCGTATATTGACCTGGAAAATCAATGATGAAAGTAACTTATTGGTTGCATACTTTAAAGTGTTTGTAAACCCAGATGACAACATACAGAATTCTTCAATAACTCGTTCATAGCGGTAATGGGTTGAAATCAAACTCTCAAGAGCATTTTTATTGTATATATTTCGCTGCTCCTTCCATGCAAACATAGCATACTGGGATTTTTCAAGTATAGATATTGTGTGGCAATTGTTTTTTAGGGTAACCCTGGAGTTGCAAGATAACTTATTGAAATAGTTGATTTCATTGAAAATATGAAAAGGATGTTCATAAAGTCAGTTGTGGAATCATCTGCGACTGAAAGTTGGAATTTAGTCGCTGTTTTCCATCGTACAAGATAACCTCTCTTGGAAGGGATTCATGTTTTAAAGAGAACCATTCTCAATTGAAAATTTAATCAATACATGAAATAGGTTTTATCATTGTTTTGATTTGCTTGTAAAGAAAGATCAATATTGATGATGAAGTACTTCGTCATCTTTTTATGGTATTTTTTGGAGGAACAAACAAACTTCATTATTGAATTTCATAGCATTTCAACGATTTTAAGCAAAACTGGATAATGATCAAGGCATCGAGATTTTTAAAAGTCACTCATTCATCTATGAAATTTTTTAAAAAATCTTTCTTTTTCATGGTTCAAGTTTCAAAAAAATATTATTTCATATAGTCCATGTGTTCCTTTTGAATTATGAGTCACAGTGGTATCAAGTCTTATATTCGCATGTAGTAGATAAAATCCAATATATTTCTAAACAGATGTTTAATTTTGTTGCTAAAAATAATGCCTGGCGCTCAGTACGAAATTTGTTTTTCAATAACGATATATTAAGATTTGTGAGATTTACTTCATGACAGTTCCATCGTACCAGAAAACTATCAGTATCAATTTCTTTCACACCAGTTACTGGGATCAAAAATGAAATGTTTGTTTGTTGCAAGAAACTTGGACTTTGGTATTTTTCCATCAGTTCATTATTTTCTTCAGTGGCCTCTCTATTTTGTAAAATCATTTCCTATCAAATTTATCCCTTGTTTTAAAGTTGGTTTCTTTTAGTTGTACAAAATTAAATTTCATGAACGCTTGAATATTATTTTTATTTGGAAAGACACAGATTAAAATTTTAATTGAGAAGAGTAAATAAAACCTACGAATTTTTAATGTTTGTTTTTCAATAATCAGAACAGGGATAGTTTTACAACATAAGTGGAACTTTTATGACAAATGTTTGTGATGGAAAATACTCTATTTTCCAAGAGTGTTCATAGTTTACGAAATTAGTGGCAAATACAATCGAACACACTATCAATAAAGATAAATTGAAACTGAGAATTCGTTTCAAAAACAGCAATAAAAATAACTTACACCAAAAAGAAATTAGTTTTCACTTCATCAGGATTTGGAGAATCGCTTTGAAAGATAAACTGGTGAATTATTTTTTTGTATGGCACTGGCAATGGTAAAATTTTATCTTCCTTTAAAAACAGGACTGCTTTCAACGGTTATTTATAGTACAAAGGGGCTGTTGTATTGATGGAAAAAATGTTTTTTTTATGGAGCCGAAACTCGAAGTTAGTTTTTAGCCGAATTGAAATAAAGTTCATAATGGTTCTAAATTATGATTCCTTGAAAAAATTCACTAACACTAAGCAATATCAAAATTAAAGCATCTGAGATAGGCATTTCTGTTTACCTGTATATAAAATAGTAATTGAATAACTGAGGAATTTTTCACTTCTTCTTCCCAATGGGAGGGTTTTATGTAATTTCATTTGAGAGTATAACAGAGAGTGAGTGATGACCAAGGTGTATTGAAAATTTATCTTTTTTTATATGTGTATTTATTGTTGTACATATTTCAACTGTTTTTATAAGTTTGGAGAATTTTATCTATCTGCTTCTGATCATAAAATGCCACTAGACTATCAGAAATCGTAAATAAATGTTGAAACAATAAATGTATTATTAATTTGTGCTTGTGCTACTTAATAAGGTCTTGGAAAATTTAGAATATTATTTATTCAGCTCTCTGAGAGAATTTTCGACGAATTTTCACGCGTACAACTGCAATGAACTTTAAGAAAAATCGATTTCAATTTACAGCCCCCATTAGGTCTGTCATGTTTTGTAAAATTTCATTTGATACTATAGGAATTAAATGTTACATGTAAATATCAATAACTCAAATAAACCTTTTAAGTTCTTCTAGTTCTTCTCAATTCACCAAGGTTCGGTAATACAGGATTTCGATTGTGGATATTTTTCATTTGGTCAGGTCCGGAACATCTGGAGAAAGTGAAAAAACCCATCATTTATTGATCATGTGAAATGTTTCCAAGCATTATTTCTATCATTATGTAATTCTTTCTCTAACTTAATGAATAAGTTTACATGCCTCCTTTTAACGCATTGTAATAAATTCATTACTGGTTAAAAATAATTTTCTTGTATCCTTTTGCCTGATGAAGGTAAATAAATTACTAAAATATGGAACATTAAACATTCTCAAAAACGCTGGATTTCCACAAATTACTTTTCTCGATAGATCAAATTTTCGCTGGGAATCTGAAGCTATTGTCTACCGCGGAATACATCAGTTCCTATTTTGAAAGAAAATATTTAAAAATTTAAGAGAACAAAATTTCGGCCTGATAATCCAAAAGTATCGACATGCAGTGGATGGAACTTTTGGCTATTGTCCAACAGATGGCAGACAAGTGTTTGAAAATAATGTTTGCAATACTAAAATTCAAGTATCTCGAAAACTATGAAAGATGTAAGAAAACTGTTTGCATTTCTGGATTCTGCTCGACAAAATCCCCGTTAACATTTTGAGGCAAATCAATTTTTCATTTTTCTTCCCGAAAATTTCCAAAGGGGTTAACCTTGATTTTCAAAAAGACTAAAGAAATGAAGAAGAAAGTTTTCCTAGAACAGCGAAATTTACTGGGAGCACTTTGAACCTATTATCTAGCGTGGAATACTATGAGTTCCAATTTGGAAAGAAAACATTTTAAAATTGAAAAGCACGAAATTTCTGTCGGAAAATTTAAATATCTCGAAAACCCTAAGAGATGAAGGAAAATTGTTTGTATTTCTGGTTTCTGCTCGTCAAGATTCTGTGAGCATTTTGAGGCTAATCAGTTTTCCACTTTCTTCCCGAAATTTTCCAAAGGGGTTAACCTCGATTTTTGAAAATATCAAAAAATGAAAGTTCTCGTAGAGCAGCCAAATTCGCTGGGAAGGACTTTGAAGCTATTGTCTACAGCGGAATACCATCAGTTCCAATTTGAAAATGAAATATTTTATAATTGAAAAGCAGAATATTTCGGCCAGAAAATCTGAAAGTGTCGACAAGCTCTGGAAGTTCCTTCGTCTATTGTCCGATAGATGGCAGAGCAATACTTGCCAAGAAAAAAATCGAATTTCTCGTTCACCACAAGAGATGTAAAGAAACTGTTTCCATATCTGGATTCTGCTCGTCAAAATCCTACCCTGTGAGCATTTTGAGGCATTTGTATTTTTCATTTTCTGCTCGATTTTTGAACAGACCAAAAATTTAATGTTTAGAGCAGCTAAATGCGCTTGGAAGGACTTTGAAGTTATTATCTATCGTGGAAGACGGTCAGTTTCAATTTGAAAAAGAAATATTTTAAAATGACACGAAATTTCTTCCAGAAAATCTGAAACGATGTGGAAGTTTCTTCGGCTATTATCCATATCGTATGCATGAAAACAATTTTGCCAAACAAACATTCCAATTTCTCCAAAACCACAAGAGATGTAAAAAAACCATTTCTATATCAGGGTTCTGCTCATCATGAACCTCCTCTGTGAGACTGTGAGCATTCTGCGGCAAATCAATTTTTCATTAACTGTCCAAAAATTTCCAAATTCCTTTATATTTGAAAATACCAAAAAAAATGAAATTCCTCCTAGAGCTTCCAAATTCACTACCGCGGAATACCGTCAGTTCAAATTTAAAAAAAATAAGATTGAAAACAAGTAAATTTCAGCCAGGTTATCCAAAAGTATAGACACATGGTGGAAGAAAACTTCGGCTATTGTCCAACAGATGGCAGAGTAGAACTAAAAAATAATTTTTGCAATACTAAAATTCAAATATCTCGAAAACTATGTTATGTAAAAAAACTATTCTTATTTCTGGATTCAGTACGTCAAGATACTACCCTGCGAGCATTTTGAGGTAAATCAATTTTTGAATAAATGATAAATGAAAATGCCTGTTTTATACCACTTTGTATTTGTAACACTTGCGTTACTGCAGTTTCGTTCTATATGGACATCAAACTATTTTTCGAACAAAAAATTGAATATACACTTGCCTTTTATACCTAGCTTTTCTAATTCACTAATAATGACAATTTAACTCATAATAAAAATATAACAACTACATCCATCAATTTAAATTAATTTTTCATTTTCGACCCGAAATTTCCTTGATTTTTGGAAAGATCAAAAATTAAAGTTTTCATAAAGCAACGAAATTCGCTAGGGAGGGCTTTGAAGCTATTATCTACCACAAAATTCTAATTTTGAAAGAAACTATATATCTTTCAAATAGGTAGACACGAAATTTCAGATAAATAATCTGAAAGTGTCGACAAGCTACAAAATCTTCATATTTTGGTACCCGCAAATTCGAAACCTGGAACTACCTGGAACTAATAAGAGGAAGTCGTAAAGGAGCAATTGAGAGTTTTAGAAAAATCAACGTTTATTTCCGTTTATTCAAAAACTATGATAAATACAGCGAAACGGATTGCATTTCTATGTTCTGCAGCTCATCTGCATATCAGCATTCTCTAGGTGTGAATAAAATCGACAAAGTCGAAGTACCCTTCTCTCCAAATATTTCTACAAAGTAGTACTGCTTCAGATAGTTCACTGTTCTATATGGGCATTATATGAGCGTTCAGAGTCCTATGAGAGCTTTTAGTACAGCGAAAGTGATATCAGTAATTTTGTGATATATTGAAGTTGTTACTTTTTACGCCATACTAATACAAATATAAATAACCATTCTATCTATCATTGAGTAAGTAGGCTACGGAAATATTCATTTTTTGACACATGGCAATCAAACCAAGACTACTTCCGAGCTTTAAATAGCTGATGCCAGGGAAGTTTCCTACCCCTTTCTCATAAAGCTGATACTATAAGACAAGAATAATTTATTATGTCTTAGTAGCCATATATTTATATACATGTATCGAAAACTCTTCGCCAAAAATAACTTTTGAGAGCTGAAGGAACTAGAGTAGACATGTAGACATCGATTATAAATTTCATGCTCACATATGGTTACTATGCTATTCTGGCAATGAGCAGTTTTGTTGAATGATCGGGACTGATATCTGTGTATGTATTTTGTGTTCAAGTGGGACATAATATTATACATATAAAAAATCATTGGTACTGATGGTACCTCAATGGCCTTGTGTTCACATGTAAGTTCAATCCAATATTGCTGCAATAAAACATTGTTACGCCTTATTCTGACTCAAAAGAGAATATTCGAGTGCGAAGTTTATCAAGATAACTTGTTATGATAAGAATAAAATCGACAAAGTCCAAGTACCCTTCTCTCCAAATATTTCCACAAAGTGGAACAAGATCATAACTTGTGTTGAAACGTGTTGAGAAAGATAGGAAAATATATTCAAGAAAAATTGGCCCCAAAAAGTATCGGACTTTCATTCCACTCTTGTATATTATACTGTACAATTGACAAGACGATAAGTTGGCCGGAGCAGGTGGCATCTTTGAGAAGAATAATTCAAGCTATTTTCAGTACATTAGGATACTTTTGAAATAATTCCCTTTCACTAGAAATTTTCATACGGTTATCTGTATGTAGTGGTAGGATTCCGTAGTGACTTATCAGGATAGTTGAAAAATATTATATTATGATACAATTATACGAGTAGGCCTTTAAAGCATGCCCAGCGAGTTTAAGGGCACTACGCGTTGCGCCCTTATTGGTACTTTGAAAACGCTCGTGCATGTGTGTCACACTCTATTTATTATGCCTGCATCATGACTTCCAAATCAATGCTGGAAATTAATTTTAGATCAAGATAATTTGCTACATATTTTATTACACTTAACAATCAACTAGGTAATGGACATATGATGTCAAGCATTGTTGATATGGAAGATTATTTGACATTTCAAATGATTGATCAGAGAACTTGGCGCTGTTACCTAGCAAAACAACCTCTTTCTAGCACGGCGTGTTTCAATATATTTAGTGCATTTGACAACGTAAATTTCAATTGCAGAATCTTCAATCCCGATTCAGTTCCTTTAATATTTTTATTTTCATGCTTTGCGATACATTAAAGATTTCAATGTTCAGGTTAGTCTCATCCAAATGTATCGTATAAGGGGAGTATCCTATGTATGATTTAACAGTTATTTAAAGAACAGAAATCACTATGTAGAGATAAATGGCAAAAATTCGATATCTACACCTTATTTTATTGGGGTACCGCAAGGTTCTATTTTGTATCCACTCTTGTATATAATATACTCGACAATATATATCAATGACTTCTACAGCGATCACTTTGTAATGTATGTTGATGACACATCATTGTTATTAACGGAAAAAAATCACTTCAAAATTTGATAAAGCATCTGAAGAAATTAGGAAAGCTCAAAAATGGTTCTAGTATTAAATGACAAGAGTACTATGCTTTTACGTTTCGATCATACGAGGACAAATTTTGATCACGGGTCGCTGGTGAAATGTGTAAATGGATCAATTCAACAACAGAAGGAGACAAAATTTTTGGGCTTGAAAAAGGCGGAAAACGTTAAATGAAACAATCATATAAATATGTTGATTTTATTGAAAATAAATTGCAGTTCAAGGTCCAGAATGGCTTTAGCCAGGGCAGTAGTTTTTTTCTGTTAGATTACAAAAAAGTAGCTTTATTTTTATCGTAGGTTTTTTCCATTTCCAGAGGAGTCATGTTTGGTTCAATTTTCAATTGAGAATGTTTCCCTTTTCATATAAATATGGTTTGTAAAAAAAATTACTCCAATATCTTATTGCATTCAACAACTACGCTGCAGCGTGAGTAGACCTTCATTATTGATCTACTATCATGCACATTTTGACTCCATTATTTCTGCATGGGGAACATCTAGTGATTGCCTCAGGATAGTTGATATTAAGAAAAGATCTATGAGATATACAGGGTGGGGCACCTCATACGACATGGTCCCTGTAAGCCACATCATTTATTTTTTCGGAAATCTCTCAATTTCATTATTTTATTTATATTGATTGAGGCTTCAAAAGGAAATTATTTTGGAGTCTACAGGGTGGCTCAAAAAAGTGTGACATATCAAAGTTGTGTTTTTTTAAATGGAACACCCTGTATTTTGTTACACTTATGAATAGGTCAAGAAAAAATAATATGATTTCATATAAGGTACTATGTACCTAACTATATTGATTTTTTATGAAAATGCTAGATACAATTGGAAACTAAATAACATTGAAATGAACAGAAATCATCCCTTCGAATTCTGACCATGCATGAAAGAGGTTTTGGGCTATTGATTTCGATAAAACCCGTTTCTCAATTGTTATTTCAAATGGAACCCCCTGTATTTTTTTGCTCTGAGGAATAGAAAATTTTATTATCTTTCATTTCATATTGTGGTGTCTTATACCTAACCTAAATAGTTTTTCAGATATTGGCTTTTTCAAAAAGTAGTTCTTATTTCAATGCATTTTTTGAATCAAGATAGCTTTGGAACGACATTTATTCAACTTGTTGAAAGAATTCTTATTGACAGTTGTTGTGTTTCACGTTATTCAAAACTTTCACTGAATTATCACCGTCGAAAATGAAAACTTATCCCATTCAAGAGCGGATAGATATGATTTTAGCGATTGGTGAGTGTGAAGAGAATTGTCTTTTAGCGTCGAGGGTGTATGCCCAAAAATATCCAGACCGGAATCATCCAAACAAGTTGGTTTTCAAACGATTGCTACATGAATTTTGTATGACTGGACCAAATCCTATAATTGGAAATTAGGAGAATGAATTTCTTACTATGGGATCTATCATAGAAAACCCTCATACGAGTCAACGCAAGATCGAGAAAGATACAGGCATTGTTTATATAGAAGATAGTTAGTCAACCTTATGGGATTATAATTGGATCAAAATGGATGCGACATGTAGATGGCGATAGTGAGCTCGCTCCAAGTCATGTCGTAACTTCAGTGATCTGGCCTCCAAGTCATGTCGTAACTTGATTAAAACAATGGAAAAGCATTAAAATCAGTTTTTTTTGAAGAAACCTGCATTAAAATGACGTCAAATTTTCATGTTTGTAACTAATCACGCTAGATGACACTCGCGTTTGTATCCAATACCTTTTCCCCAGGCATTGACTATGTTCTATAAACAATGATACAGGGATAAGCAGACGGAGCATTTCTAGGGTAATAAAAAAATACAAATTTCACCCGTACCGTATTCAGATACACCTGGAATTATATGAAATAGACTTCCATCGACGAATCGAGTTTTGTCTATGGGTTCTGGACAAGTTTAGTGAGGATGAACATATTTTGGATTTCATATTATTTTCTAATGAATCTACTTTTCATAACAACTGTTTAGTGAACAGACACAACTTCCATTATTATAGTGATGTGTCATTTTTTCCGCACTCTGGATCACCAGAATAGATGGTCTGTGTGGGGAGGAATTATAGGTACACAAGTTATAGGACCACACTTTTTTGATGGGCAGTTGAATGGTCAAAATTGTTTACAATTTTTACGAGATGATCTGCCTGAGCTTGATGTGGTTACAAATGCCATTTTATTTCCATAGTTACAGTAATTACTGGATTAATAATATAATGTTTGTCTAAAGAATACAATGTAAATATATCAACATAAAATGTAACATAAAGAAAAAATGAAATAAGTAAAACGAAACAAAAAAAAAAATCAAATGAGTGAAATAGTGCTCTCCTTCTCATAGAAGAGCAGATACGCTTTTCCGCTCACAAAGGATTTCGAAGAAACAGTGGAAACAATCGCATCGTCGTACTCGTGCCACAGGCCTGAATATGGATGTTTACAGTGAGCAGTGTAGTGTCCGTCATTGGTAGTTCCGCTGTGGTTCGACAGTGCGTACAAGTTATATCGACAAGAGGGTGCATTTCCGGCACATTTCAAGTTTAGTGTCAGACAGTTTTTCAATGTGTGCTTTCAGAATGAATGGATTGGTAGGGGAGGACCACAAAATTGGCCAGCGAGATCACCAGATTTGACTTGCCTCGATTTTTTCCAATGGGGATACTTGAAGAATGATGTTTACGACACTCCTCCAACCACATTGGAAAATATTAAATCATATTATTTTTTCCTGACTTAATCAAAAGTGTAACAAAATACAGGGTGTTCCATTTAAAAAAACACAACTTTGATATGTCACACTTTTTTGAGCCACCCTGTAGACTCCAAAATAATTTCCTTTTGTAGCCTTAATCAATATACATATAATGAAATGGAGGAAAAAAATAATGGTTTGGTTCTCAGGGACCGTGTCGTATGGGGTGCTCCACCCTGTATTGCAGGAGTAGATAGACGAACCAGTAGTAAAGACCATTTTTCCCAGAATGTTAATACTCAAGAGTACATATATTTATGAATTATTGCAATATGTAAGATCAGATATAACAATTATACAAACCACACCGAAAAAATTCTCTTCACAAACTTTATTTGAGTGTTTATCACGAATCTATAGAATAACGGCAAAAAAAAAGATTTGTATTGAAACACATTTTTGAATTGTCAGTTATTTAAGACTGTGACTCTTCTTAAACAAAATTGTTACAATACCTTTTTCTGTGCAATGAATTAAGACTTTATTCATACAATTTCATTTGAGGTACAGATGGGAAGGAAATAAGCAATAAGAGGTGTAGGAACAATTTTTTCGTCAAGATTGGCCTGTTTTACATTATTAAATTTCTTCAGTGTACAATTGTTCAAACAACTGATAACCAGATAACACCCAGTATACAGGTAACGACGCCAATAGAGTACAGCTGGCGAGGAAAGGAACAAACCACTGCGTATTCTGAGTTTCCGTTCTGCCTGTTGATTCAGCACCACTTGAGGGCTAAGATTCTACAGGAAGTAGGTTTCCTTGGGACGAAATACTATATTAAGCTCGTTACCTACATTAGAAACGTAGCGCAGCTGCTCCAAACCTGTGTCCACCCGCGCTTTGTTGGTCCATCAGCACGTGCCGAACACGTGCTGGTCCAACAGAAGCTCACTAGATCATATTTATTCGGCGTTCGGTGATTTTTATATGGCATCCTCCCGTTCGTATTCGGAAATCGGATATCAGGTGGCTGACGATCGTCGAGAAAACAATATCTAGTGAAGTGAGCAGTTCCGCATCCAATTCAATTGCCCTCATCGAACACATTTTATTGCGGACCATTTTTATACGGGGCGTTCTGCGAAACTTCACTAATACAATTCAATGCTCACACAAAACGAAAAATACTCTATTGTTCACAAAACATTGTGAGACCACATAGAAATAAACTATAATACTGGGGCAATACTTAAGGTGAGATAATAATAATAATAATAAATGCTTTTATTGAAAGGTACACTACACTACACTAAAAGGTACAGCAATGAGCGTATGACCTTACTCATGGAAGGGATTGCTCTTCCATCCAACCATATATCTGGTTAATCTCGATTGATAATCTTATTTTCATTAATCTACAGGGTGAGTCAGGATAAGACCGACAAACTCCGCAAACAGACTCCTCACCTTATTTTGAGGTGGAAATTTGTTTTCGAAGTATGTACGAAAATGCATTCTCTCTGAGATATCCGGTGTAGAAAGTACGAAAACATTTATGATTTTATTTTTTTCTTCAAAACTACTGGAGAAATATCAAATGACAATTGTTTCAATCGCTGTTTGTTAAGAACTGTGCAAAACCTATGAACTATGAATAGATTTCTACTTCTTCTCTTATAACTGTTGTATATACTCCATAAAATGCTGTACAAATACAATGTAAATTGCAATAGCAATGAATGCATTATGATGATTCGAACGGCAAGCATCCAACATAAAACAATTACTGCCCCTTACGACTATTAAGTTATATCTATTAGACCTTTGTGTAAAAATTCTACACGTCCGATTCAAAACGGAAGACTATCCATTTCATGGTGATCAGCCTTGATGGTCCTCTGATATACCTATTAGACCCTCAGATAATGACAGATTTTGCTCACTGATTTTCTCTTCTCTGGGATTTTAACCACTGAAAATTATGTCAGTGTTGAGCTCAAAAAATTGAAATTCAACGATCGGAAGTGTGATAGGCATATGGAAGATTCATTGTTGTTGTTGTTGTTTTTTAATCTCTTGTTTATGGCATTTAACACAATAACATATATAATAATCTAATAGTGAAAAACCAAAGCCATAAAGCTGGATTTATAAACTTGCCGTTCGCCGTTGGAGTTGGCGTTCGCGCTGGCGTCCGACTTAAAATTCATTTAACTCGACCGTCAGCCCAACGGCGAACGGCAGCGCCGACGGTAGATATAAAAGGTCCTACGCGTTCTGTACTTTCAATTGGGAACGCCAGCGCGAACGCCAACTCCAACGGCAAACGGCAAGTTTATAAATCCAGCTTAAGGTTTAAATTGTTTTGTTTAAATTGTTTTTTTTCCGTTAACCAGCTGTTTGGACGTACTGAAAGGGTTGAAATAAGGGCGCGATCTTGTAAAAAAAAAATACTCGGTTGCTGATGCATTTTCTCGCTTATGGCAATCGACAGAATGATTTTTGATATCGTTAGGAACCCGAAAAAAATTTCCAGATAATTCTGTGAAATTTCCTGCAGACTTTCTCGTTTATGGCATTTGAACCATTTGATTTTGATGATAGATACACATCATAAAAAAAAATCCGATAAGCTTTGCATGTCCCTCAAGAATACCCATAAGTTGTAAAGTAGTAGGAAAATTTGTAGGAATTTTTTAAATTTTTTCGTTGAGGGGAATTGGCATGCAGGAAGAAAAATTAATTTCATGACCGGAAAAGAAAAGCCAAAAGTCGGAAACATGATATTAACGTTTCATATAAATAAATACATACAATTATTTGAAAATGCTGCTACGAGAAAATTTAAAAAAAAATCATCAATTCTTCTTCTATGGGTTATGGCATGTACATTACAGACTTAATTCTTTAGCCATATAAAAAATCCATAAGCCGGAAGCATGATAATAATATCAAAACAAATTCGTCCGATCGCTAAATTTTCATTTTTTTATCTCAACACTGACATAATTTTCAGTGGTTAAAATCCCAGAAAAGAGAAAATCAGTCAGAAAAATTTGTCATTATCTGACGGTCTATATCTGATGCAGGCAAATTCTTGGATGGCTGCCGTAAAGCAACCGTTGGAATCGAAAATCACATACCGAAATTATTCGATATACAGTTGACTCACGATCTTATTAACTAAAATCCAAAGCCTTCATTTTAACACAAACATGAAAAACAATTCGAATACTGATAAACTACCATTTCTTCATTCGGATAGAGTCAGTATTAGTCATTTATTATTTTTCCCTTTGTAAAATAGAATAATCATGAAATTCCTCACCACAAGATGAACTGCTGAATGTTTTATTCTCCAGCATCGAGGAGTATAGTATTAAATCACATTTCTTTACGATAATCTGACATGATTATGACCCTTCTCACCTCTGGCATTATGGGAAATTAAATATATTCGAGATTTCAGCCAACACACTGTATATGAATCACTTTTTGCAGCCGTTTGAAACATTTGAAAATGCATTGTATTACTTACTAGTTACTACTATAGTAAATAACCGTATTCATAGTTCAATATTTTATATTTCAGTCCTTTCAACTCAAGTGTCAAAAGGGGCCAATATTGGGTAAATTACCTGTAACAAACGCATTGGAATTTTCGATACAAAAAGCGATAGACCTTATAAAGTTGAAACACTTTTATTCACGACCAATTTTACTCTAGGAAGCAATTACTATGTTAATTTATAAATCGTTTCCTGTTTATCTGAGATTCAAATTGTCGAAAAAAAAACTGGGTATTTCAACAGTGCTAATTAAACTTAGAACATAATAATCCTGCTTGTACATTGAATCTGGGTATAGATAAAAATCCCATCTAACAATGCGTCCTATTTTTATCGTTTCCTACCCAGAGAAGTGTGCTATGAAAGTTACTGATGCTACTGAAGATTCCTAGTACTCCCTAGGGCCCTCGGCACGTGTTTCTGGTATTCAAGATATAACACCATAAATTAGTCACGACTGTTCATTTGATTTTGGTGACATCTGTGTGGTTATGATAATTATTAAATTCTGGTTGAAAACATGCATTTTGCAAGAAATCAAATTACTGGAATCCAATCAAATGTTTATGTTCACACCAATCAATCAAATATATTTTTCCGACGACCTACTTGAAATTTCGCACTGTTAACAAGCACAGAAAAATACATATTTTGCACTAGTGTGAAATATTTCATTTCGCACTAGTGCGAAATAGAATATTGAATAAAGCATAATTAATCATAAAATTATGCGTTGGTAGGTATAATGGGAGTCATGCAAAACTAAATTTATTTGTTAATGTTCTATGAGTAAAATCTCGTATAGTATTTTGTTTTTCAAGTCAGTAGTAAGAAAAATATGGAGTGTAAAACTCGTGCGGAAACTACATATTTCATAATTGTGTGACATGACGATTTATCATCTCGTCATACTCGTCTGAAATATCCTATTTTCCGCACGATTTGTACAATACACCATTGTAGTTGAATAATCTGAAACAAAAACATTGAGAATGCACGAAAGGTGTGTTACCATAAGATGATTTTTGCCTTGATATGTACTTCTATCCTAATTACAGCTGTAATTTTTAGTTTCTTGTGTTGAAGAAGAAGTAAACTGGTGAACATTTATTTCACAACAGGTCTACAAAACCAATGCGACATGTTTCAGTTAAAAAAAAATATAATTAATTGTTGCTTCTAAAACTAAGAATTAAAAATAAAATAGTTCATACCAAGAGACGGTAGTGTATTTTTCTCCCAGACAGATTTCTCCGCGTGGAGGTTGATGGAGTTTCATCTGAAACTCTACCTATAAATGCTGGTGTTCCGCAGGGATCCGCTTTAGCACCTACACTGTTTATTCTTCACATCAATGATTTCTTGAGAGCTACACCTCATGAACAGTGCATAGCTTTGCGGATGATAGTGTCTTTCATACCGCATTCTCTTCCAAATTTCCGATATCATCCCGTGAAACTAAAAGAGAACGGGAGGGAGAGGATCGTGAACGATTTAAATATGGACCTAGCAAAAATTCTAGAATGGAGATCAAACAACTTGGTAGAATTCAACGCGAATGATAACCAAGCACGTATTTTCTCTAGAAAGGACGATCTCACAATGGCCAACGTAATTATGTCAGGAGTCTCCATACCAATGAAGTCCTTCATTTCGATTCTCGGTGTTACCATCAGCAGTACCCTGTCATGGGACAGCAATGTGAGGTACATTGCCAAAAATGCCTCTCAAAAACTTGGTTTTCTTGATTACTTATATTTCGGACGTCCATCATGTTAATGGTTGAAAGATTTCTATCTCTTTCAAATTTTTCAAAAATTCTTTCAAATTTTTGAAAAATTTGAAAGAGATAGAAATCTTTCAACCATTAAGATGATGGACGTCCGAAATATAAGTAATCAAGTTACTACATCATCTAAAACATTCAAACAAACTTGGTTTTCTGCTTCGTGCCAAGAGCTATTTTACAGTTGATTATGATTTATAAAGCATAGATTCGACCTGTCCCCATATATGGAGTGCAGCCCCTAAACACACACTGAAAAGTTGGCGATCTGTCTCTGTCTTGAAGATATTTACAGTTAGCGGTCCCATCGGGACTAACCCGTCGAGGTCAGTCTTCACGTCCCTTTTTCGTGACTTTGGAGACCTTTCGAATATCTCTTTCCCAGGGCTCGTTCTTCCAACAAACGGCCAAGATTTGGAATTCACTGCCCCGGGAGGTGTTCCCTGAGGCATACAGCTTGCAAAAATTAAAGACAAACACCAATACCTACCTATTTTCCCTCGGTTCTAACGATGTTTTTTTAACATTACAGGATTTTCCTCTTCGTGAACCAAAGTATAAAAAAAACAAAAAAAAACTATTATAACAGTCACCTGAAGGATCAAAAGACACTTTAGTCCTGAATGTATATGCCCTATTTTGTGCATCGATGGATATTAGCCCTATCATCAAAATTACAAATTAAATAGAGTATTTTCTATAAAAAAAGTTGAATTATGGGAACAAATCGATAATTCAGTAGAATCTTCAATTTATCGAACTATAAACACATTTTTCAATGTTCATGCAAAAAAAACTTTATTGAACTGTATTTACTGGAAAAACTGTCATTCTGCTACAGCGTTCTGTCATCATGACAAACTTTGGCTTTGTAGGTGTGGCACATAATCTTCTCGCATCATATCTGAATGAGCGAAAGCAATGTGTGTTATATAATGAAGAACTCAGCATACAAACGATCTTGAACGGGGTTCCACAAGGTAGCGTCCTCGGACCACTACTTTTCTTGATTTATTTCACTGATTTACCAAATTCAATGACAACATTTACAATACTGTTCGCTGATGACACTACCTTCGCCATTCGGAAATACAATGAAGAAGAATCATCAGAATTAGAAGAACGAGTTATTCAGGAAGCTACTGACTGGTTCAATGCAAACAGCTTATGTGTGAAAGGAAATAAGACCCAATCAGTTATGTTCTCGTTGAAGTGTCTTGGCATAACTATTGACTCTAAGTTAACTTGGAAACCCCATATTGATAAATTAGCGAAAAATCTATCAAGTAAGGTCTATGCAATCAGGCAGATAAAAAATAAAGTAGGTGAGGAAGCTGCCCACATTGCTTACCATGCAATGTTTCATAGCTCTTTAACATATGGATTGATAAATTGGGGAATATCTGTTCATATCTCAAGATTATTTATTTTACAATTCAAAAACGAGTCATCCGAGCATTAGCTGGAATGGTTCAAATGGAAAGCCTTGGTTCATGAGGTTTAATATAATGACTCTACCATCGTGTATAATATACTGCAATCTAATACACATTCGAGAAAATTCACATAATGGAAATAATCATTCTTATAATACTAGGAATAAAGATAATATTGGAGCACCAAACCAGAGACTGGAAATGACAAGGCGACGTAATTCCTACATATCACTTTATAATTCACTTCCCCAATCAATGAAAAATGCAACCCTCACTAGTTTCAAAAGGAGTGCAATAAACACTTACTTTTTGCACTTGTTACATAAGTAACTATTATATTAATGTGAATAACAATTTTAAGTAATTATGGATCGCGCAATAGCTTTTAATATCTCCGAGGTTACCTGCTAGAAATTCAGCTAAGAAATTTAGTGATCAGTATTGTGACAGAAACAAAATTTTTGGGTTGACAATTTGAATTTGAAAATCAATTTGGAAAACTAGAATCAGGAGGACTATGACTGATTAATTTATTTTACCATGACTGTGAGTTTTTATAAGTATATATTTTTTCAGTTACTTATTTACACATTTTTATTCAACAAAAATTACTCGCTTTGTCAATAAGAATTAAATTTTTCGACAATAAAGCATGTTTTGATTGATTAAAAGTGGAACTTTAGTTCCTAAAATACAGATACTTACGGGTAATACCGTTTATTAGTATTTTGTGTAATTACTGATATAAAAATATCAGAGGACGCTGAATCAGATTTTCAAAGCATATTATTTGATGAATCATAACCACTAGCAAATTTGTGAGAATGTCCTTGTTCAAGTTCATTGCATAACTAACAATACCTAATTCAAAACAAATCGGATAACATGGAAGTATTTCTATAAAATCCAATCAAACTTTATCTAGAACTCTAGCGCTTTTTCAAACGCCCTGTATGTGTGGGAAGTTCCATAGTTGGAAAAGCAAATATCTCTAAAGTACCTCACAAAGCCACAATGTCGTTGACGAAAAAATAAATTTCAATTGAGATTTCATTCTTAGAGAGCAGCTGCTCAAATGTAGGTAGATGAGGCACACTTCTTACTTCTATTGTGAAGACCATTGATGATCACTCTTCCAAAGTAATGTTTGGTAGGTGGCATGCACAGACTTACTTCTGAAATGCCAGCCCGTCAAATATAATAAAAAATAATAAAAGGAACAGATTCCAGATTCTACTCCAAGATATTGTAAACAACTGATGCCCTTTGGTACTGAGATGCATCTGCCGTTTCTTTCGTGGTAATTTTCAAGATGCATACCGCTGTTTCACCTGTGTTGGGAAAAACAAACTTAAGCGGCACACAACCAAAATAAGCATTGCTGAAGAAATCAGTCGGTCATAAGGATTCATTTCTCTTGTCGCTATTTCCGTCTGTCTTAATCATACGGATATAATTGCACATAATGAATTTATTTTGTTGAAAAATATAAGTAATAAGAGATAATTTTACAAATCGCTGATTACCAGGCGAAAAATACGGTCTTATTATCTTTAGTCATGTTTCGAGAATTTATTGTTCGCTTCCTCAGAGTTTTAATACAATAGTAAGGCTGTATTAAAATAATGATAATAAAGCACCTTTATTCACAAATGAGTAGGGGATATACAATAAACAGGAGGAGTGTCAGCCTGCGTTGTTTTTATATTCAACTTCAACTACACAAAAAATACATAGAAAGCGATCGTTAATTTTAATCTACTGATATCATAAAACCAAAATTTCAATCCAGAATGACCAATTTTTGCAATTATAATGTCAACTCATAAATCATTTAACATTTACACAATATACAGGACGTTGATAAATTCATGCAAAATATCAAGAAGGAGATTTCTCGTAATATATTATGAGGGTTCTGTCCCATTGAAAAATATCTCAGTGTAACCCCTTATGCGCGACACCACTACGCAGGAAACCATAAAATAAGCGCTTCGACCTACTGGTGTTATTAAGAATTTTGAAGGAATAGTATTGTATTATTTGAATCTCAATATCACTCCCGTCCTTTCAGGAGTGATATTTCTTTAGCGGTTGGACTGAGAATTTTTTATAGGCAGACCCCTCGTAATTTACAATGATGTACATGGTTTTCTCAGTATCTATTTATTTCAGAGACACAGGTAAATATGGTCATAATGAACATTTCAGTATTTAAACGTGATAAATTTTACAAACATTCGCTGCCGCGATACCGAGCACGACTTTATCGACAGGTAGTATTGTCCGTCTTGTTAGTTACCCTTCCGCTCGACTAATGGTGTTTTTGAGATTTTTTTTTGTATTTAAAATAATTTCCGGGAAGGCTATGGATCCTCTCAGATGAGAACAACCTTACTGGGAGAAGTCAATATTCGGACTGATGCCCGACTAGCATTTGTTCATGAGGAATGGTTTGACGTCATGAAAATTGCAGTTAACAAACCGAAGATGTGGCTGGGGAATATTGCCTACACTTTCGTGATATGTAGAATCACGGGAATGAATATAGGCAAGACTCTTTACAAAATTCGTTAGTTATCACCTGAAGATGGTATACCGAATCATTGTGAAATACAAACAAGACAATAGAAATCCTCGATTCTAATGATACTCCAGCTGTTTCATTACCTACAACGGTGTTATTCGGGTCATCTGCGCACTGTTTTATCTAAAATCTGCGAAATCTCTGCCTGGAAAGTTATATACAGATCAGATACAAGTAACCTTTGTAGACGAATATTAAAAAACAAAATATGAAACGTTTGCTTTGAATGAAAATACGTAATGCCATAAATATCTTCAGTAGAAAATATTAATGCATTTGTGTTTTTTTAAAGATACTGAACCCAAGTATTTTTATATGTACATAAAAATAATGATAATAATAAAGAGCAATAAAGGACAAGAATCATGAATTTAGAGAGGAATAACTAGAGAAATATAAATAATGAAGAGGAGTCTAGGAAACTACAACTAGAGAAACTTTGAAGGAAGGTAGAATTTTAAAACAGAAAACTACTCAAACACAAATTCATTCGACGCCAATATAGGTAGAATAAGTTCGGCCAAAATTCGTGAGCTAGGAGGCACTGCAGCAAAGAATTCTTATAGGGCTCAACATACACCATGATAATTTTTGAATAGTTGTATATGAATGTTCTTCGATGATTTTTAAAATGCTCAAGGTAATAGTTGTAAATCGATTTTGGGAATTTCAAAAGATAGAAACTCCATTTTATTCAAGTTTATACGAAAAGAAATAGTTTTAATGTTCAGAAAACACATAGGGATGATTAAATAAGTGGAACAGAAGGCAGTGGGAATTATTGGAGACTATACAGTAAATGATCGAATCACCTAAAAAAAGACAATTTATAATTCTTGTCAAGTTTTCTCTCTTCGTTTATTCATGATCACCACCTAGTTCAATACGGAAAAAACTCACAATGCTTCAGAACTTTCCGCACTAATTTATGAGAAATTCCTGTTTTCCTTGCAACGAAAATATTGAGGATCCACCGCAAATTATTGTTACAGTATTTCCACATTAGCAGCTTCATCAGGTACGCGTGGTATGGTCCTCTTTCCTAAAAAGAGACCGTTTCTTAAAATTTTGTCACCAACTGTATCAGTTTTTTTCTGCGTGCTGTTCGTTACAAAGAATTGCAGTTCTTCTAAAACAATTAACCTGTTTAGCATACAGTTAAATCATTTAAATTCATTTATCTAAAATAAGCAAAGCATACGCCATTCTCGTTGATCAAGGAGCGTATTGAGGTATATAAGCGGGCAAGTCGAATCGAAGAACGATCATTCTGGTAACTGGCCAGTTATTAATCAGACAGTTAATTAAGGAGTCGTTCATTTGTTGTACTGAGTGTTACTATTTGGGGACCCACGGATAGTTTGTAACAATGCTGTTGTCCTCTCTTTATTTTCTGTATCAGTACCTCGATATCAGATTCTTGTGGCTTACATCACAAGATACATCTCATGTTGGTAGGTTTTCACCGCACTATAATTCAAGAGTGACAAAGATTCTCCTGAAAATATGTAATTGTTCTGCACACAATCATCTTCTGTAGATAGTTTTTTAGCCTATTATCTGAGAACGAATGAACTGAATGGATCTGAAGAAAATATTCGTCGGCAGCTATAGTCTGGAGTTGTTTTCTAATAATTGGTATTTGTCCATCATTAGTCACCATTAGTTAGCGATCAATGAATAAAACAACTCTAATGTTGGTTCGAAAGAGAACATTACAAACGACAAAGAGGAGAGGAGTAGGAAATTCTCCAATGAAAGTAGGAGATGGAGGAAGCTAGAAAGAACTTCCATCTGCCGACTCATAGAAGAGAGATGTTCAGAATGTCTCTAGGAATACGTACTGGACCGTATGAGCTTGTCAAGTGTTTTATGAAATGTTAAATGAGATTTGCATGTAACAGTCTCGGTATCAGTTGTTGTCTTGTCAGTGGCCTCCTCAAAGTGTGAACTAGATCCAGAACCTAAGAAATGTGTATGATCCAGTTTCTTAAAAATCATCTTTTGTGAACCCGAATGAAATGATGACTGTAACAATCAGGTATTGTGAAGATTCCGTTAGTAACCAACTGTTGTCATAACAAAGTATTAGGTAATTTTAGGTATAGCGACATATGGGAAGTCATTAAGTGGTACTTGCCTCGAACAATCTTGCGATTAATAGCTTACAATGTAAGTCTTCGTATATTACGTATAGGAACTCGTTAGTTCTGAAGGTACTTATTTTCTTGTAGTTTCAGGAGCCCGAAAACCGCAAAAATTAGGGCCAGATAATCTTGTTTGAAGCATTACACAGTACCATTGATTATTTAATTAGTTATATGGGTATAATGTGGTCTAATTGACATCATTCTCTCAACGTAACCCCATATATTAGTGCGAGAATTGAAAGAATTTTGGTAAATGAACATGGTGGATATTAAATAACGTCTCAAAAAAAGTTATTCATCTAATAAATGAGTCATTTCTATCGGGAACATTTCCAACTATCCTTAAACCAGCAATGGTGATCACAATTTACACAAGTGGGGATAAGGATGATTCGTCAAATTATAGACCAATATTGTTCCTATCTACCATTGCAAAAATCATTGAAAGGTAGTAAAGAAACGATTTATACCATTTGTCAATTAACATAAAATACTGAATGGTAACCAATATGGCTTCCAAATCAACACAAGCACAAATGACGCTATTAATAAATTTTTAGAAAACGTATACACAAATCTTAATAATCAAGAAGCGACTGCGGCAGTGTTCTGATTGTGTGAACCACGGAATACTGTTACAGAAACTTAAGCACTACGGCATCAGAGGCATATCTTATAAGTGGATGACATCTTACTTGAAAGACCGGGAACAATAGGTAAAAGTTTCGAGTGTAGTATCTGAGAAAGAAAAATGGAGTTCCGCAAGGCTCTATCTTGGGGCCCATTTTATTTTTGTTGTATATAAAAATGATCTCACTAACTTGAATATAAGCGGTAGGTTAATTTTGTTTGCAGATGATGCAACTATTGAATGGCACACTAAAGATAAAATTACACTCAGCCAATTGATCTCTATAAATCTAGCTGAAATAAAAAAGTGGTGTGTTATCATTTAAGTGAGACATTGACAAAATACAACTAAATAATGACACACTTACGTAATCTGAAAATTTTAGGTTCTTAGGATTTGTATTGTATCATAACTTAAGGTTTGATGAACATATTATGTTAATGACAAAGAAATTATCATCGGGTGCTATGTTATTAGAATTATTCGGAATGAGATTGATCATCTTATTGCGAGAAAAGCCTACTTTGCTCTCATGGTATAGCATTTTGGGGAGTCTGCTTGCAGGGGTTGTTTTCAATGATCTTCACTCTACAAAAGAGAGCACTGAGATGCATATGCCATGTTAACCGTCAAACCTCATGCAAACCCTTATTCATATCTCAGAGGATACTTACAGAAACACCAATCTTCGTGTTGGAAACAACTAGCTTAGTTCATAAACATAAACTACAATTATTAAAATCAGACTCTGTACACAACACTAGGACAATTGAGCAAAATATACCTTCACTATGTTAAGCAGTCAGGATAAATTTACTTACTGTATTTAGAGGTTTTGTCAATAAGAATTCTATTCTTTAGATAATAAAGCATGCTTTGACTTTGACATGCATAGAAGATACGAGACAACAATAAAGTAGTTATGGAAGGTGCGAGAGCCTAACATATGGAGTTCAAGAAGTTTGTTGGAGAGTATCAAAATGAAATTTCAGTATTATTGCAATATCGTTATCCTTCTAGGATATTCGATGAGAAGTGTTTTGACGTAATCAAAATCATAAAATTTGCATGTCATCGGTAAGCTTTTTGGACTTTATGTCCTATACATGAACATGTATCTACCTTGTGTTGAAGGAAAGCTTCTTTCTGGCTTTGTTAGAGAAAAATATATCATTTAGCCAAAATCTTGCTGGATTCAGATGGGAAACAGGTAGATTGATTCATTATCGTATATGATGACCTACCCTTGCACTGATAAAAGACACAAATATAAAAACCTGCCTACACTTATCTTGTGCTACTTAAAAAATATTGTGCAAGTATTTGACAGATGTAATTTGATGTCAGTTGTGGTAATAGTCCAAGAAGTATTTAGTTGTGTCTATCAGATATTTACCTTATATCATTGTAAGATTACTACTTCGATTGTTAATTAGTTCTGAGATATAAATAATTGACTAGTATAATTATGAATAGGCGATATTATCTTTGGAATTGGGATCTTCAAAGTTCGGAACTGGCAGCACCGGCCCTGAGTATGAATTCGGTTGAACCGATTCCCACATTATAAAATAATCAACTCCAACAGTCCTTCTCCCGGCGAACACAAAAAACAACTTCCCAAAAAGGCAGACGATCGTTTTCGTATAACAACAGAAGGGGTTTAATGTTTTTTTGTAGTTCCGCCAATGCGTTTCTTGGGTCAAAGTGTTCTGTCCAGTAGAGAGTAGAAGATAAAGAAGCTAGTCTACGAAGCGGAGTTCCGCTACCGGCTGACCGAAGCCTTGATTCATGAAGACACTGCCAAGTGTACTCACCGAAACCAAATAACGCATCTGCTCCTACTTTCTTACTTTCCGAATCTTCATTTCTTGATGTTATGTAACACACAAGAATTTTGTTCATTCAAAGGATAATGCACTACCTCCCATCTTTACAACAGTGATATTGATTTGAAACACGCAATGGAAGTAATGAAATGGATTCAATTATACAGGGTTATCCAAAAAATCGCAGTGGTAAAGTCACTGAACATGCATTCTGAAACATATCAAAGAAGTCATTGCAGTTTGTATCTGAAATGTATTCTTACCGTTGCGATATACCTATAAGTAACTTGAATTATTAAATTAATTATAGAAATAATAACATGGCGATGACTTCAAAACTCTACTGCTGAATCTTCGAACCCATATTGAATAGTCACATTACAATCGATCATATTCCTTCTAAACATTCTCAGATCTTCTCATACACAATCAATTTTTGATCGTCATTGCAATATCACCATGGCTTTGCTATGATCTTAGACTTGATTACCATAAATTGACTACTATATCATTGGACCATCTCACAAGTTTAATTCTAAATGCGTTGAGGTATTAGCCAGGAAAGAAGTTGTTTACTGTAGAGCATATATCATAAAATAAGTATCGCAATTTTTGAAAGTATTGTTTTGACTGTTTTACAATAGGTGTTTTCTTTTCTCGTACACCTCAAAAAATTACCTACAATATTCTTATTTGATACACTGAGTTAATTTGAATTTTTTTCTTCTCGTTTTGTACAACGACTACTGTGATGGCCCAAATTTCCACGCACTCAAATGTCTACGTGAGGTTAGTTCGTTCTGGTAAGATCATACTAAAAAATTACTTTTCATAAAATGTATTTTCACAAGAAAAAATGGTGCGAAACCTACCTATACGACGCTCTCAAATGTCTACGTAAGATTAGTTCGTTCTGGTTAGATCTTACTAAAAAATTACTCCCCACAAAATGCATTTTTACAAGGAAAAATGGTGCAAAACCCACCTACGTTGTACATATTCACATTCAATAAATATTCTACTCCACTATTTTTCTTATGATTTTCAAAGTTTTATCAAAAAAGGCATTAGTAAAAAAATTTCAACATCGATACTTATACTGAGAGATCAGTTTCAATGAAATGCGGAGATTTCTTTGTGAAAATAGGTTTTGATAATTCTAAAAGAAACTTATAGAATTTTGAAAAATAAATTAAATAGAACTCACGATATATAGGTCCGAGTGAATAAGTTTACTTTGTATATTTTTGGCAAGTAAAGATATTTTGCGCATATGACCTTCAACTAATAAATCGATTAAACATCTGGAAGATCAATTCAAACTTTCATATACAAATTTTGTGAAAAACCTGGTACATTTATTCGTGGATTCACTATATTATTTCCTTTACAGCTTTCACATATTGTCCCACGTATCATTACGTACCACCTCGTAATAATATAGGCCGAAGATATTTTATTAACAAAATATACAAGGGGGAAGGTAGGCGCATTGAAAAATCTGGCAGCAAGTAACATATGTGATTTTAAATATACCAATAATTATGGTTCGGGTCCTACGTCAGCTTGGCTTCCACGCAGAAGATAAACCGATTGGATTTTTCTTAGGTTCTGAAGCAAAATTTCACATATGTCGTTTAATTTTCAAGACAGCAACCACCTGGCTCGTGCCACGAACACGTGGTTACCGGCCTGTATCATTAAGGGTGCAACCGACAGTGACGTACTTATCGAGAATGGCATTGGGATTTTAAGCACGCTGAAACTGAATAACATCTAAGCAAGCACAACACCCATTAAAACTTTTCGGGTAGAATAGTCAAAAAAGCTATTCAAGAATAGTAATTATATATTAAAACATTTATTGTATTTAATGTCAAAAAATTATAAATAAGTGGTGAAAAAATCAGTGATTGCAAGAGCAACGAACTTTGAGTTGACTTGTTGCGATTTTTGAAATCAGCAAGTCCCATATTTTGTTCCTTATATGATATTAGATTTTTGTGAAAAACCAACACATTTCCAAAGCAATTTCTATTACTTTCAAATAAAACTCAATATTATATACTTGTTGACTCTCGCATGATAACTTTTCAAATATAAAGAGGAAATTATATCGACCGTCTTATCTTAAAGAAACTTGCTTCTATCAGGGATTCGGTCTGGACAAAGAAGTATACTCTTTTTTGCTACCCGAGCTTTCGCAAATTTTTATTTGCTTTATCGAGGTCTACAATATAATTATATGAACACATGTATAAAGGTAAAAAAGGTATAACATACTGTGCAATGTGAGGTTTTCTTCGATGTTGAAAGTACATAATTAAAATGGAAAAATAGAAAACGAAAAACTTGACACGAAAATTTTTGAAGGACTGATCATTTGTTTGTTGATGTCAAATAATGTGAGGACTATACCTGAAACTTACTACTCTGTATTTGACATCAATAAACAAATGATCAGTCCTTCAAAAATTTTCGTGTCAAGTTTTTCGTTTTCTATTTTTCCATTTTAATTATGTACTTTCAACATCAAAGAAAACCTCACATTGCACAGTATGTTATACCTTTTTTAACTTTATACATGTGATCATATAATTATATTATAGCCCTCGATAAAGCAAATAAAAATTTGCAAAAGCTCGGGTAGCAAAAAAGAGTATACTTCTTTTCCCAGACCGAATCCCTGATAGAAGCAAGTTTCTTTTCAAATATAAATACAAATAAATCTAACAATGTTTCTAAAACAAAGTTATGTTGTCGAATAATTGATAATAAGCATATAACCAAACTCCTCGGTATACATGTTGACAGTAATTCAGAATTTGATGCGCAAACTGTTGCTTGAGAAAAAAAATTGTCTTCTGGTTGCTTCTCAATAAATGTCAAATCTCGTGAACTCGGATTTTTAGCATCAATGACTCTGCACTATTCACATATTCGGTATGGAATACCTTTGTGGGATTCTGGCAGCCAGATCATGATGCAAAGTATTTTCGTTATTCAGAAGAAAGCTTTGAAATTTATATTTAAATTGAACATTCCAGAATAAGCCCCTTTTCCAACAATATTCGAAATTTTCATTTCATAGACTGCCTGCTTGCTTCAAAAAATAAAAATAAGTTTTAGAATTAAACAGAAAGGTGCGAAGGCGCTGAAGGGCCACACTTTTTCTTTTATTTATCTATAATTCTGAATTTAATCTCGGTATCCCGACTTTAATTTCGGGATCTCGACTTTAATCTTTCAACCAACCGTAAACAAAGTGATCAGATAGGAAACGATATAAGCACTGAAATGGACATAACATATGGCGTCCCTCAAGGGACTGTGCTAAGCCCGTTGCGTTCATAATTCACGTAAACGAAGTACTTAAGAAAGAAAATTATGGAACTATAATTTCATTCGCTGACGAAACGGCTTTAATATATACTGGGGATTCATGGCAACAAGTACACAGCTGAAAATTAGCTGAAAATGTATTCAAATGGTTCAACTGCAATGTCCTTGCAGTAAACGTAGAGAAAGCTAAAGTTGTTCCATTACGTCATACGAAAATAATTTACCCCATTACGATACTCTCACGTTGAACAATGTGGATGTCCCATTAGAGAGGTCGGTGAAATAACTGAGAATCCATATTGGTTCGTTTTTTAGGTGGGACATACATATTGCTAATGTAGTGAAGAAATCTTTTCTAAGGATTCTGGCTGTTCAATACATTTTTAGGGTTTACAGATCTCAACATCATGTCTCTTTAGTCTCTTACAAAACACTTAAAACTCTTTTATTGTTATATTGGTGGAAAAATTGACAGAGAACATAAAAGCCAGCTGTGACCCCTTGAAACACCTCAAAAATATAAATGTTTTTGAAATTTTCATTCTGATATGGATGTATGAGCTTATACAGATAATCGATAAAATCAAAAATAAGAACTCATGGATGGAATATCTGTAAAAAAAATTAAAATCTTCCTCCAAGTTACATGTTTTGGTTGAATGCATGAATCATTCAGAAATGGTATGTTTCTGATTTGTCTGAAAATAGAAATGATTATTCCATTACATAAGGGCGGAGATCTGGAAGATCACTCAAATTTCAGGCCCATTCTCATTATCAACTCTCGATTGGTGAAATAAAAGATTAATGTCCTTTTCTACGAGAAACAATGTGCTTGCTGTCCAGTCTTCAATTTGGCTTCAAAACTTCGAAAAGTACCACAGATGCTATTTTCTCGTTTCTTGAAAATGCATACTCTAGCATTAATGATGGCTGGGCTGTTGCAGCAGTTTTTTGCGATTTCTCGAAAGCATTTCGGAAACTCAACCTTAATGAGATAAGATGAACAAATTTGATCTGGCTCGATTCATATTTGTAAGAATGTGGAACAATTTTGTGAAAACATCAAGGAATCAGTCTGATCTCAGTGACATTAAACATGGAGCACCACAGAGGTCTGTTTTAGGACCCGTCTTGTTTTTAATCTATATAAATGACCTAATAACCATTCACATCGCAGAACGGTTTACTATTTTTGCTGAAGATGCCATTATTTTATGGAGTTTTATGGAGGTCATGTCTCTTGAAAAAAAAAAAAATCTGTATTAAACAAGATCAACCGTATACAGATGATGACCTGATTGAGAATGATGGAGGATCGACCAAACGTGCAGCGATGGAAGTCGGTATATTTCACGGGAGTGAGGCCAAAATGAAATTGTACAAATGTCAGAACAGTTTTCCAGACCAGCTAATACCGCCATCAAAATAATTGTATAGGAGACCCAATTTATGGAATGAACTTACCTCAGCATATCCTCATTCACATATTCATTTGTATTTTATTCTCAGATACGTGATGTCAGAAAAATCCGTTTACGAATGTAGCGGGTTCTTCCCTGCCAAATGTTGAATTGGAAAAAGGTGCACTTCCCCTGACTACCCTCGCATTATTGTATGAACATCGGCTTTAAGCTGGCACTGGAATGCTGAGATAATAGGTCATAAATCAACGAAAACCGCTGCTCATTTCAGCGCCTGTCGCGATTTCCAATTCTTACGGGATTTGTTTATGCGTTCATCCAAATGGGGATTTATTTTAGATCAGTCTGATTTAATTATGAATCCACATAAACTAAACATTGCATGGAGCAATTTTAAACAAATTTCTATGAAAATTGCTGATAGACGTTGGATGGAGTTGTACAGAGAATTGAAGGGTAGCGTCAAAAGATGAGTGATATAATCAACCCTTTGTCGTTTACATTTTTAAAGTTAGGGTGGAATGGGGTGAAACGGAGAATTCGGGGCGGATGATCAGTTGAGCTACCCCTTTCATATGAAAAGAATGCGTTTTCCGGTTCTCCCAATATCAAATTAATACTGAACCTTTTTTAGAGGATCGTACAGTATATTGATACCATGCTTTATCTCAAGCTGGTTATAGTTATGTGTATGCCAAACATTTTCAATATTTTATTTCACCACGTCGCGTCGTCTTAATTTTCTTTGGTTTGTATAATGAAGTTTTCTTATGCCCTGAAAGAGTCGAAGTCGATTGTTACTACTAGGGTGAAAATTACCTACTATCAAGAAACAATTCCCGTTCTTATACTGCTGAATCATATGTCCTTGAGCATATGTCTTTCAGATTTCTGCCCACATTTCCTGTGGTTACGTTGTACAACTGTTCATCTCTACTTTCCAAAATACATTTACATTTACTGGAGATATGATTAATTGTTTCACCTTTTCTTCAGCTTCCATATTAGGGTTCCATTCGGCAAATAGATGTTATATCTCATGATTATTAACTATAAGTTTTTCGAAATTCTGTAGAGAATTATTAATTTATAGTATCCAATTCCGTTTGGATGTTGACTCAATTTTCGATTGCGTTGTAATGTTAATTTCTTCAGTTGATGAGGGTTTAGATATACTCGTAGATAAAAAGTAAGGAATTGATTCAAAATCGTGTAAAATGGTATTGGAAGGAAAATATTAAAACATGTTGGCTTGAATATTGAATTGTCTATTTTTTGACAATTTCAAATTAATGATGGCCTTTTACCGTTTAAGTTATCACTTCTGCGAAATTTTCCTACTGAACCTATCAATGACGTTGCCGTATCGTATTCGATAGATTACTTAATTCGTAAAAGATAAATTTAAAAAAATGCAAACACTATTTGTACTACATTTTTCGAGATGTTGAAATATCAACATGGAAAAGATATAAAAAAAACATATTGTGGTATATTTTGATTTGAAATATGCTGTTGACACCAATAATCACATCTAAGCAACATAAATGAAAAATTCAGGAAAATGGATATGTGAACGATTTGCCAAAAAGTGGTTGGCCCAAACTTGTCAATAAATTTAAGTTTGACGTACTTTTGGAAAGAAGAATCCCGAGATGAGTTTGAATTGGATTGGTCGTAACTTCCACATCACTAAAGTAAGAAAAACTACTCAAAATAGAAAACTGCACTTATATAAAATTGAATCGGTTCCACTTTGGGCGTAGGTGATGGTCAGATGTATTGCTAATTTAACATTTGCAAAGATTTGAAAGAATCTGTTTTCCATAATAATGGAAACATAATTGCCAAAATTATCGTTAAGAGCGTGAAAAACCACACTGGATGAGGAGCAACATCCCAGTATCCACAGAAGGTCAATAACTGGGCAGGAATTATTGGCAATTGAAAATTGTACTATATTATTTTGACGAAAACGAAAAACATCGTTCAGAAACTCAGACGAATAAAAGCAGTACCCTCAGTATGAAAGTTCAACGAATATTCCTTAACCGGCAAAAGCATTTTCTGATTTAAGGGCGTCTCAAAATTTGGATCCCAACTTTTTAATTTCGGGATCCCAACTTCAAATTTGGGATTTTGACTGTGCTCTCATGTTCTATTTCACCCTGGAATATTTTCATAAAGATATAGACACCAACTGAAACGCCTTTTCTCGTTCACTTTTGGTAAAAGGCTTTATTGCAAGTGAATAAAAAATGAATGCCACATGACTGAAACAATTACTTAGTAAATTTGAAATAATAATAAACAATAATAATAACATCTAAGTTTGATACGATTATAATTAGATATATAAACAGACCTGGTATATAGATACAAAATTTCATGGGTCAAATAATGTTGAATTTGCTCTCTCTAATAAGTAAAAACATTATTGAAGAGCTCAGGCGGCCTGGCCTATTCTCGACTATCGAGTGAGATTTGTCGCATTCGACATAATGTCGATGGAAATTGTCGCACAACATTGGCATGTGGTATTCTCAAATGGGTTCGACATATATGTCGCATGAGATAAATTTTGTCGAATAACATGAGCTGGCAACACCGAATTTTTGACGTCTTGTAAAACGTTAATAAAATAACAAATAAAATGACATTTGCTTTTGGATTACATCAGAATAAAGTAGAATAAAGTAGAAACATGGAAAGTGAACCTAAAAAATAAGAAAGATTGCACCCAAAATCAAAAGCGAACTTTGAAAAATTTAATGCAAGAAAAAGAAAATGAGCCTCTTTTATCGGAGAATTCTTTAGTTAATCTGAACGTTTTAATACATTTTTTCTCAGATGAGAATGTAAAAGCACTCCTGTATATTACTCGTCTCTCTCGAGGCCGCTGATAAATTTCCTTTTTTCTAAATTTTCTATAGCTATCACTAAATATGCCATTCTCTCACTACAAAAATCTCTGAAAAAGTATCAGAGAATGCTTTGACATTAACTATAAACTATTGGACCCAACCTATAAATTTCGCATAATATGAAATTCTCGCATTCGACATAAATTGTCGACTGCCTTTGACCATTTTACAATTTGTCTATCAAAAATTTGCGAATGCGACATTCGAGAATAAGATTATTCAGATTTCGTTCGACAGAGAACTTATCTCGCATGCGACAAAATATGCCACGGTTTGAGAATAGGGTCCCAGGAGATGAAATGATTAAAATTGGAATCGTCGGCCAGAACATATTAGTAGACTTTCTGAACACATTATTGTTAAATTTTTCCATTTCAGACTGAGATCCAGGGCCAAGTATGTACACAGTGATTCAGAATAAGACCAACAAACTCTGTTTGCTGCTTCTTTATATAAAAATAATATTATATTTGTTGTTTGTTTCTTCAAAATTTGTCCTTTCTGTCAACCAGATGCACCTTTAAGAGCAACCCTCAGGAGTCTTCGAGAAAACGAGGCCCTTACCTTTTAACGTGTGATGTCATGCACGAGACCGATAGCCGTGTTGGGATTTGAACCCACGCCCTTGTAGTTGAGAAGCGAACCCTCCACCATCACGACCACCATTAACACGTTTGATAATAATAACCAATTTCCAGAAACAAATAGTACAATGTATAAATATTTGGGATCTATAGATACTGTATACAAGATAAGAATATACATGGAGGGATATACATTTATTTAGGAAAAAAGAAGCCTGAAAAAGAAACGGTATAGAATGGGTCAACCTTGTGAAAGTCTATGTCATGGAAACAATAACTTGTCCATGAGTATACCTCAATCTTTCATTTCTTTATATATGGTTTGTAGATACTTATTTCAAAGGGTACAGAGGTATATTATTGAAGTTTTGAAAATACAAAGTGACGAATGTTTTGGTTATAACATAAAAACAAATGTAGATATAAATAACGCCGCTTATAAAATTACAGAATATTGGTCAATAAGCATTGTTTTCTGCAATCATGGTGGTCACTAGTTCCCTTTGTATCCATCGAGAATCTTCAGGTGACCAACCAGTTCTCCTGTATTATTGTGGGTCACTTTGTTCTTTTGTTATGTTCTTTTCGACTATTGTCTGATTTGAAGAAGAGCTTGCACCATAATTTTTATTCATATAATGAGTATGTTGTCACTTCTACGACTGTCACATGAATGGAGGATTTGTTTCAAATGAGGTGTTTACAGCTATTCACCCGAATTTTGAGTAACTGCCGATTAATTAAATCTTCGTTGTGAGTTATATACTTCCTGTACCGTCGCTATAATAACGCGGTTTGGTGAAATTCTATTCCATTTCCCCCATACTATGCCAGTAGAGAATGCCTAGACATTTTCGGTTATCGGTTATCACACCACATTACACAGCATAATGTCTTTTACGACGACCGGAATAAAAACGGTTCCGGCGTTTCCTTTTCTTTTTCTTTTTCTTTTTATAGCGTAATTTGCCTTGTAATGTTGACAACTTAGTCGTCTGCGGAATACTGTCGTTGAAACATTAGAATTGAGGGCTAGATAATAGACACACATTTTCACAAATGAGGGTATTTTAAAATACCTACCCCAGCGACTTCTGCGTTTTTTTTCGCGTCGATGACAGAATGTCTACTGATTAATGGCTGCTTGAACGGGTACGTCTGACTATTTCAACTTCTTCAGAACTCAGCCATTAAAAAGAGATTTAAGGGCCTCCTTTGTGATAAAATCATATATTTAGCATTCAAGGGAATTGAAAAATGAATCGATTAGATCTCGAAAGAGAGCAGGCATCCTCTAGATTTATAGAATCCCCCAGGACTAAGTGAAATTTGATAGTTGTGAATATAGTTTGATAAATAATGTGCTTGGCTTTAATGAAAAAACTATGACCATGAAATCTTCTCAAAGGTTTAATGGACGTTTAAAGAAATACAGTTAGGTAGATCGCTGTTGTCATCGAAAACAAACATTTAATAGGTGATATTTAGTTTTGTAACAATCACTTCAATGATAATAAACAATTGTAAAAATTGGTAAACACATTTTTCCAAGTGGTTAATTTCTTATACTCTATTCCAAATAAGAATACAGTGCTGGAAGCTCGGGCTTCACGCTAATTAGTTGAAATCCAAGCCAGTATCACAGAGCAATATCATACAAGCTGCTGTCCGAAAGTATAGTAACTTTTTCAAATTTGACGCTTTCCTTGGCCACAACAAAAATCAAACTGTTTGAGTTTTCCTCACTGATCACGGCGCCACCTATTGTATTCTTATTTGGAATGGAGTATAGGCTGAGGAAGGCGGGAGAGTTTACAGTCTATGCATGAGACAGTAGATTGAAAATGTGCGCGATAGCAATTCAAATCTTTATACTTATTACTTGAAAAATTATTCTTTCTGCAAGGGCTAAAAATATTGAAAGTATTCTTTTAACGATTATCAGAGGAACTATATGATTCAGTGAGGTAGAGCTCCCCTTAAGAGTACCTAATAACGTTTCTTACAGAAAACTATTTCCAATCTCGATAGCTTTTTTGATAACTAATGCACATTTCCGAATTGTCCTAGAATTTGACATATGATAATAATATTTACTGAAATGGAAATTGGGGCTATGCCATTCTTACCTTGGTTGATCTAAAAACAATTCAGTATTGGTAACTCGATTTTATTCATGGAACACATTGTAATAAAAACTACCTTCAAATGTATAAGACAGTGCTGAGAATTTCTGAAATTATCAACTTTGACGTTAACAGTGTGAGCAAACAAAAAGTCTCCTCAATAATTTGTTAGTTTATATTATAAAAGAGCTTGATTTACTCGAAAATTGCTGGCAATTTTACAATAACAGAAATGAATAAATCCCCAAAAAAGTGTAGAATTGTTACGCCTAGTCCTCGTAAGGAAAGGTGCATGCAAAACTCACGCAGGTGTTCTGAATCTTCAGTGAAATGCATATTAGGAAAAAGTAATATACCACACAACAGTAGCCAATAAAAGGAAATATTATTTCGAACAAAGTGTACCGGAGATTATCAAGTAAATGAAACGAAAAATTTCAACCAAGTTGAAATACCCTTCTCTCTACACAGTCACACAAAGTGGCAAATATAAGGCAAATATCTGAAAGAAAACAGCAAACTTCCCTTACGGACATTGGATTACATCTAACATCTATTTTTATAACGTTCCTCAAGGAGGAAACTATTGCAAGTGCTGAGTGTAATCAGTTGTTTTTATCGATTCTCAAATTATGCAGAATCCTACGCGAACTGATCTTTTTGAGAAAACTGGTGAAACACGATTTCTTCAAATGGAAACCATAAACTATTTTATTATTTTTGGAAAAAAAATATTTCAAATTCATGAAGAATAATCTATACCTGAAATACACCCCTGGCAAGATATATCCGATTTTGGGAAATATTTGAAATGTGAATCATCCGAAGCAATACCAAGCCAAGAAAGCTTTGAAAACAAATGAACTAATATTAACTCTGGCAATTCCACTGTCGTTAGTTAAAGGTAACTCAAATTGAAAATGAATGGATTGAAATGAAATACTACCAGAGAGGTGAATTATATCTTTGTTCATTGATATTGAATTCAGGAATTTTTCTTCCCACTCGAATTCATTTCAACAGATGTTCGAAGAAATGACCGTTTTGCTCTAAACAAGAATTGATTTTTTTTTGTATGGAGTCAGAAATCAAATTATTGGAAGCTCTCAGAACCCTTCGTTTCATGTTTTCTTTATCACTCAAATGATCCACATGAACATTTTCTTTGATATATCCCCAGATGAAGAAGTTCAGTGGCATCAGGTCTGGAGAGCGAGAAGGAAATTTAAATGGCCCATTGTAACAGAGCCACTGATCTTCGAAACATCCAATTCAACAACCAACCACGGCGGCAATGCTATATACCATTAACAGAATTCCACTAGTGCAAGCAAGACTTGGGGTTCCATATTTTGAACTTGGTCATATTTGAGTCAAATTTGGTTTATTGACGAAAATAAAATTATAAGTGAATTTTCTGCGCCTTTCAACGAATTCTCTGGATAAGCTGTGAAGTGTAGGCCAAATCTACGATGTCGTTGGCCTCATTGTTTACGTGTGTTTTTTTGTTGATTACAGACGAAAAATATCCAAAATCACGGCAGTTTCTTAGAAGTCTCCTCAGAATAATTTTGTAAGGTCTGTGTAGATTTCGGAATCTTTCTGCGAAAACACGAACGAAGTTCTGTCGATTATCTCATTGCATTGGCCATAAATACTTATTAAATTTACAAAATCTTCATTAGAATACCCCAAACCAGACATTTTGCACACAAATAGAAAACTATGAAATACACGTCAATTACATCGCATAAAATTTTGACATATTTGTTGTAACTTCATTTCAAAGCTTTCTGGGTTTGGTATTGCTTTGAATGATTTACATTTCAAATATTTCTCAACATCGCATATATCTTGCCAGGGATGCATTTTAGGTATAGTAACCCGTAGTAACCCAATGTAATAGAATAGCGTACCGTATTGAAAAAATCTTGTTTCATCAGTTTTTAGATGTATTGTTTAGGTGGAAATTTTGACCACCCTGTAAATTATTTTTGAAAATTTGATGGACCTGTTCATGACTTGATGCTTCAGGTGTGATTCTGTTAAATTTCACATTTCCAACTGTTAGTGTCTATGAGATATGATTTTTTCGTAGTAGTGCTGTGACTGTCAAATTTTTCAGAAAAACTTAATATTGCAAAAACTAACAAATTTGGGTAGAGGCATTGTTGAAGTTGAAAGTATATTAGTTGAGAAGGACATATTGTAAAACCCACTACCACAAAATTTCAAGTTTTTATTTTGAATGGTTCTCCATGTATCCTAACAAACGCTCGTCGTGAAAGACCCTGTATACGGAAGGATGGACGAACTCGACAAAATTGTATAATAAAAGAGAAATATTATTCAACTCAGTCAACGTTATGTGAGAGACGTTCATTTCATTCAAATAGCGATGAAGATCCGAAACAAACCTTCAAAACACTCGGGGTTATTTGCACTGTCTCTTTTTCTGAAAGGAATCGCTTTTTGGCGATAAGAGAACTACACCCGTACCAAACGTACCCTGAATTGAACACTTGCCGTCTTTAAAAAACCAACAGAACACATGTCTCCCGTCCATGGGAACCGAAGCAACAGATGCTGTTTGAGCGAATCTGTATATGCACATTTATTATTCCGAAATATACCTGCACTTCGAGGGTAGGCGGCACAGGTAAACTCTTCTCGACTCCTCCGCAATATGTTCCCATGCTTATTCTATTGCATTTTTCATTTTCTATATCCGTGAACAAATACACGGTTGATTCAAAGAGTTAAATTTTATGTGAAAGGACAGAACACAGATACAAGGCTATTTGGACGAAAATACCGTGTGAACATTATTTTGTCCATGAAGCTGACTGTCATGAAATATATTTCGCAAGGTCCACCTGATTTGTGAAAACCATGTTAATGTTCGATCTCGGTTTTCGGAACTTTTTTTTTGTTGAATGAAGTGTCCATCGTGTTTATGTCTATGAATTGCATTTGTAGAAAAAATCTTGTGTGTATTTCGAGCACAAAGTGTCATTGCCGCTCTCTGGTCGGGGACAATCGATCACTTTGCGCTCTGAATACACAAATAGCTATCAAAATCAAATTTGCCTATATAGACCGTCAGATAAGACAGATTTTACTGAATGATTTTCTCTTTTCTGGGATTTTACCACTGAAAATAATGTAAGTGTTGAGCTCAAAAAATGAAAATTTAGCGATCGGACGTGTGCTAGGCATATAGAAGATTCATTTCACTTTTGCAGAAAAAAATTGTTTTTTCCAATCTCTCGTTTATGGCATTTCCACAGAATAACATATATAAAATCTAATAGTGAAAAACCAAAGACATAAAGTTTGGACTTACTGAAAGGGTTGAAATAAGGGCGTGGTCTTGTAAAAAAATACTCGGTTGCTGATGCATTTTCTCGTTTACGGCAATCGACAGAATGAAATTTGATATCGTTAGGAACCCGAAATAAATTTCCCATAAGCCGGTCAGCTGTTCAAATGCCAGAAAAGAAAAATTCTGCCGGAAAACGAAAGAAATTTTCACAAAATTATCCGTCCTGAAAATTTACCACAACAGCTGACCGCCGTATGAGAATTTTTTTTCGGATTCTTAACGATATCAAATTTCATTCTGTCGATTGCCATAAGCGAAAAAATGCATCAACAAACGAGTATTTTTTTTACAAGATCGCGCACTTATTTCAACCCTTTTAGTACGTCCAAACCTCATGGCTTTGGTTTTTCATTATTAGATTGTTATATATGTTATTATGTTAATAATGCCATAAACGAGAGATTACAAAAAACAATTTTTTTCTGCAAAAGGAAAATGAATCTTCCACATGCCTAGCACACGTCCGATCGCTAAATTTTCATTTTTTGAGCTCAACACTGACATAATTTTCAGTGGTGAAAATCCCAGAAAATAGAAAATCATTCAGCAAAATCTGTCATTATCTGATGTTCTAATACTGATTAGGCAATTTGATAATGCTCAGTTTAGAAGAAGTATGTCCAGGTTTACTGCGTATAAAGTTATATAGATAGATAGATAGATAGATATATATTTATTTCAGTAGAGTAGTCTACATACAACATACACAAAGCACATTCTATATACACATAGTCTAAGAAATACGTCAAGTAAAAACAGTCAAGTAAAAAAAGTTTGATGAAAATAACTGCAGTTGCAAAAAACTTATGACGAAAACCAACCATGTTTTGGAAAATTTCAACAATCTATATCTCGAAAACGAATCACTTTTCGAAAAGCATTTTATAGGAAAAAGTTGTTTATTTTGACGAAATCTACCACATAATTAGTTTTGGTAATGTTCTCAGCAACTTCACTTAGCGCCCTATGAGCTAAGTAACGTGCATCGATATAGAAAATTGTAAATATCTCGAAAAAAATCACCTACAGCGTTGTTGAGAAGTATACATTTTTTTACCTAAAAAATATGTGGTAATAAGGTTTTTTCATGGAGAGAGCCAACAGTTTAGTGTCAAAAAAGTTAGGGCCATTTTAAATAATTAATGACAGCGTACGCAGCGCCAACTAGACGCAACATAAAAAAATAATACGAAATTATGGTTTCTCAACTCAAAAAAAACCGGGTACCAAGAACTTATTATTTGCAGAAGTAATTTTTGGAAATGAACAAAAAAATTCAATTTCAACATCTTGTATCTCCGAAACGAAGCATTTCCGGAAACAAGTTTATTTAGACTTTTCTCTTGAAATTGTCTAGGAATACGTCATTTAAATATTTTAACGTACTTATGTTACACTCCGTATAATAAATGTTTATTCTAGGCCATAATTTCACTGCCAAGCTAGAGTCGATGAATCCACCAATTATTAGTTTATAAAATGGGATGATAAATGCCTGTGTAATCACACACTCTTAGATACTCATTTCCATAACCAAATTATCTTCATCTATAGGATTTATACACTGCTGCAGGAGAATTGCTGTGTTTCATGAATTTTTGTACGTTCCATGAAAGAACAAACCCTGAGAACAAACGTTTTTCGTGAATTAATGTAGGTAATAGAAAGATCCAAACCTGGGGAGACGTCAAGTCTCCAATGCAAGAGCGCACCAGGCGAGAAAGTTTCAGGAGTTATAAACCCCTCCACGAAATGTATCAACACCACTGAAAATAACTTGTTGAGATGTATTTTGGTTCATGTATCCTATTCGATGTATATGGCAAATATGAGATTTGTATCTCAGTTCATCGTCCATTATCAGCTCCAAATGTCTGGATTATTTTTTAGCTGTCACTACTCGTTCCCTACAAATATTTGCACATTATCTTTCAGAAGAGTTCTATGACTTTTACCATTACAGTTGTTTCATCTACATTCACATTCAGACAATGACCTTTAGATTTGCCAACCAGTGTGGATTTGACACTGTTGATGGTATTATCTAAGTCTTTAGGAATAAATGTATAATGCAACTGATTACCATCCGCATAGTAGTTTATTTTACACTGGCAGATTGTACTCTCAAAACTGATAAAGGACCCAACATTGATCCTTGAGGAATACCCGTAGATATCTGGAGGAGTGATATTTCATCATTTATTCTGACACTTTCTGTTTGAGCTTTGCCAATAGATGAGTATGGTCAACACTGTCTAAAGCTTTAGACTAATCTTATAAAACTAATATTGTGGCTTACTTTTTATCAGTCCCCCTCAAAATAACGCCCGTGATAGATAGCAGAGTAGTTTCACAACTATGGAGTTTTCGAAATCCAGATTGAACCTCAGGGAGAATATTGAGCTAAGATAAATTCTCTCGTAGTTATATAACTATTTGCCTTTCAGGCAAATTCGAAAGAGTTAGGACAATATTGGAACTTTGAGATTGAGATTGAATCATGGTGAATGCCATTATATTATGCTGTTCATGAATTTGCATTCTCTTGAATAAAGGAGGATCAATTCAGATATTTGCTTTCTTCATAAAACAATATAAGGAACTAGCAACTGTTCCTGTGCAGTTTCGGAATTTTATTCGAAAGTCACAGTAATGCAAAAAACTCAAATTGGTTCACACAACTTTATGCCAAACTAATTATGCACAAAATGCACGTTTCAACAGATTAGTCAAGTATGGGAATGATTATCCTAGAAACATAAATTAAAGAAGTTATGCCGAAAAATGTCTGATTCGAGTGAAATTTTGAAAGATTCTTTATGTTTACTCATCTTGTATAATTTTATTAATTTTTATTCCTTATTAATATCTTCTCACATTTTTGTGATTTGATTTAGTATGACTCTAAGATATTATCATATTTTGAATGTTGTCCGGATGACGGAAAGAACTAAGTTCAAAGAACGAACCTTGGAAAAGCGACGTGACAACAAAAGGGTGTGGAGACTGAACTCGTCGGGTTAATCTCGATGAAACTGTTAATTGTGAAACGACTGATGAAATTTCATTAGATGATTCAATGAGTTTTGATTGTATTTTGGTAATATGATCTTTGGATGATTTGATAAATTCCTTAATGTTTAAAAATTCCTCTGTATCATAATTGTTTGAAACATTTTTTTTGCAAAACACATATTTCTCGTAAGTGTCTCAGGTAAGTGGTCCAATATTCTGATTGCCATAAACAGAGGATCATTTCTAAAGACCATCAATTTAATGGGAGACATGATTTACATATTTTTATATGAGGCTGAGTTAATATGTGACTATATCACCTTGAGATATGTAATTAAGCTCCTGTTTATGAGCTATCAGCAAAAGACGATACAGTTGTAGATTGGTTAGTCTTAATATTTTCAGTCTGAAAATGGAGTTCGCAAGATTTAGTTCTACTGAGTTTTTTTTTTTCATGTCTTGTTTCCCACGAAGAGTAAAATCCTGTAATGTTCAGAGAACATCGTGAGAGCCGAGGGAAAGTATGTAGGAATTGCTGTTCTTCTTGAATTTCTGCAGGCGGTATGCGTCAGGGAACAAATCCCGAAACAGTGAGTTCCAAAGTTTTGCAGTTCGTTGAAAGAACGAGCCTTGGGAAAGAGATGTTCGGCATGTCTCCAAAGTGACGATAAAGGGATATGAAGACAAATCGACGGTTCGGTCTCAATGGGACCGCTAAAGGTGGAACGATTAATGATATTTCAGAAAAGCATCGCCCATGAAAATATCTATGAAACACAAACGGATCGCCAACCTTTCTGCGGTGTTTCAGAGAAATGAGCAAGCTTGTAAGCACAGCATCAACGTCGAGAGGAGCAGCACTTTTTTTTTCAGTGTGTGTTTAGGGACTGTACTCCATATATGGGAACAGTATTCCAGGACAGATCAGATCATAATCATAACCAATTGTCGGGAAGTGAAACAGCTCTTGGAATGAACCAGAAAACCAATGTTTCGAGAGACGCTTTTGGCAATGGACCTCACATGGCTTTCCGATAAAATGGTACTGCTGATGGTAATACCGAGCATTGAAATGGAAGATTCCATTGGTATGGATTGTCCTGTTATAATGACCTTTCTAGAGAAAAAATATGCGTGGGTTTTATTCGCGTTAAATTCTATTCGAGTAAACATATAGTTATATATATAGTCTTTTCTGTGATCAAATTATTACAGGAATATGCAGAAAAGCCAAAATTTTATCCAAATTGTATAAAACTACAAAAGTAAGAGAAATTAATAGTTTCTGATACCTCAAATTACATTTTATTCTCACAGATCTTATAGCGAATGTTGCACTAGCTAATGGTTATAATTACACAAATAGACAGCGTACTTTGCTTCTGAAAAAGTTCGGTATGATTCAGAAATACAAACTTCCTTCATTTGAATGGTAAATCGAGCTGATAACTGTGTTGCAATAAGATTTATTTTCTTGTGCTAATATTAAAACGCTTCAACACTTTCTCCCAGGATCCTCGCTAAACTAACATCTCGAGTAGATCGCCCGGAGTCATCGTGTGCATTAAGCGTAATAAAATATGTCACTCATCCTATATTCACTTTGATTCGTAGGTGTTATTATCCATACTGCCTTCAAATGATGGTGAAAACGCTGATTGAATAATCGCTAATTTATTCTGTTCTACACTGAAGAATGTAAGGGTGGAGCGTGCAAAGTATATAGGAGTTACCTTCTGAGTAATTTTCTATTCAAAAATGACCACATTATTTGATTCCTCACAGTCGTCAGCACTCTCACTTTATACACACGAAAACTAAAAATACACGTTAACATAATATTTTGATCGAGTGAATCACTTCAAAATTTACTGGGAATATTTATCACGGATTCTTACTACAGACTTATCGTAGTGCTAACTGTAGCGTCGAAATCATGAAATATTAGGATCGTTCAGGATTTGTGAAACGATGGATAGTTTTTCAGAAGAGCATCGGCCCTGAAAGAGTCTATGAAATAGAGAAAATGCGTAAAGTTTTCTGCACTAAGGACAAATAATTCTTCTTGTATGGAATCTAGAAACTTTAGTGTAAGTATTATGCTAGAAGGATTGTACGAAGATAGTATTGATTCGCAAAAATATGAGAAATCATTCAACAAAAAACAGTAATAAAATGTATATTAAAAATATGCTGCAGATTTAGCTGGTAGTTATTGATATCAAGAAGGAAAAACAGAGTATCACATGATGCGTGTGCTTTCACCCCTTCTAACCCCAGCCACCCTAACGTCAAAGTGACACGGAGATTATGCAAAACTACGTTTGACAGGCCTAGAATCTTTGTTCAATGATTAACAGTTATTTGATTTATAACGAATTTTTTTATCGATTTACTTCAAATGAAGCGCAGAAAATTCAGTTGAAAGAACTAAATACAGAGGTTATAGAAAAGGATCTGCAGAACCAGATACCGATTTGAAATTGAAGTCAAATGCATTTGACAGCGACTTAAGAAACCAGAAAACTTTGAAAATATCTCGTGAAAATGCTAACCACTCGTGTTGGCGAAACGTCGAGATCTTCCCTAAACATACGTCGGCCTTACAACCCGAAGAACCACCATGTAAGTAATAGGTACTGTTTATTTACTGATAATGTGAAAAAAAAATTCATTATGTCAATGTAGATGTTCAAAGTGCTCACCGCGAGCGTCTTGACGGCATCATAATTGAACAAAAATTTCTTCTGGCGTTACTCATTATCGCAGGCGTGACCGATCTAATCGCAAGTGTTATTCGTCTTCTTAAGTCAGCTAAGTCAATATATACAATATAATACTTTTGATATATCCCCATAAGAAGAAGTCTAATGACGGCAGATCAGGGGATCGTGCTCGCCATTCCATCGATCCTTGCATTCTTCTCCACCAATTTTAAAATATACGATTGAGGTAATGCCTGACATCGATTTGGTAATAGGGCGGTGCTCCATCTTCCTGAAAACATATCGTATTCGCTGGAGCCTGTAGGTTTGCTGGATCCGAAAATAAGGTTATTAAAGTTGGCACAATATTATTTTGGAGCAGTACTAAATAATCATCGCCATTTAAATTGCCATCAATGAAAAAGGAACTCATAAATTATGATCTCCAACGATTCCTGCCCATCATGAACCTTTTCAAGGTATTGAGTATATTCTTCTCATCCAGTGAGGATTTCCCTAGACCAATAGCGGCAATTTTGACGATTATAGCATCACCGTGAAGTGTAAAGGTGCCGTGGTGGCCGTGCTGGTAGAGCGTTCGCCATTGAAGCGAAGGGTAGAGAGTTCAAATCCACGCATGGTCATCGGTCTCGTGCATGGCATCACACGTTAAAAGGTAAGGGCTGCGTCTTCCCTAGCTCACACAAGTCTCTCGAGAGAGCATTTTTTTTTAACTCATCAAAAAACAAAACATGTTCTAATTGCCATCAGTTGTTCACAAAAATAAATTCTCATGTTAAAATCATCTTTCATGAGCTCCTAAGTTGATATAATTTTACAGAGCTGCATTTCATTTTCTTTTAACACGTTCAACGCCAGGGTATCTTTTTCGATACATTTAGTTAAAACATTGTCTATCTTAAAAGATACACCAACAAAAATTTTGTTTTGGCCGTGTGTATCGTTAAAACACACTTTATGTACATTTTAGATGGGGAATTATAAGCTCTGGCCTCCTAGAATTTCCCCTGAAATTGAGGTTTAGGATGGATGAAGGTTTTGTTTGTCAATTGCGAAAATCCTCAGATTATTAAAATCAAATTCTTGAAAAGCACGAAAATTTTCCACCAAGGCTTGGCGCTGAACGTGTTTGTTCGAGAAATCAATGAATGGATAACATCGAACATTGCGGCTGTCAGTCCACTAGACGTATGTGGGTTTTCCTCAAACTCAAGTAGAATATCCAATTTGGTATCATTACTTATTGCATTGGCAGCGCTTTTTTTCACTGCCTTACATGTCTAAGTTTGCGAAACTGCTTCTCTATTTTACTAATTGTCCCTTGGGATCCGAAGCCAAGCAACGGTAAGCGAGGCCAGGGTTAGGATGGGTGACAACGTACCTCCTTTCGATATTCTCCTCGGATCGTGCTAGGAATCGCACGTTAAAAGGTAATACCTCGTTAATCCTTGGCTCGCACAAGTTTCGACTTTTGAGGGCTGCCGTTCGTAAGGGGACGACAGCTGGTTAACGGAAAAATCAATTTTAAACAATTTTTTAAACATTTTTAATTTAGATGGCAAATTTGGAAATTTTTCATGAAATAAGCGAGTAACTTCCATTTGTGTCCGTGTGTTATCTCCATCATCTGTAGAATTGTGATTTTATGCATTTCTGTTAAATGAACCATTTTTCTGACATGCACTTAACGAAATTCGAACGACTATAACACTGACAACTAACTATATACTGTCATGCAGTCAGACGACAATTTGCCAAGGCCAGGCGTTTTACACAAAAGTAAACAAAAATTTAAAAAAAAAAATATGTCATCAAAAGGATCGCTGAAATGGTTTTTGATTACTTCCTCATCTCGAGACCTTACTGGAAAATAAGCATTGAGTGTGTTGTGGCGAATTTCTGTAATCTAATAATTTTCTATTTTCAATGTTAATTTTTGCAGTAAATCTGAAAACACTTAATATTTTCGAAACAGTTGAAGATGGTTAAAGGACATTCCACATGAAATATGCCTAGAATTGTCTGAAGAATCAAAAATCTAATAAAAGACAGGGTGTTGCGTTTGAAATAAGAAAGTTGGTATTTTCTGCTATTACATTCTGTACACCCTGCATAGAAAGTTTTTGTTGAAAAAAATGCGCTACTAAAAATATCAAGCGACGTGTCCGCACACGCCCCCGTTTAGTCATTATCGAATTTATTCAATTTTGCTGATACACATTATATAAGAAAAGTGTTACCAATTTTGTCTTCCACTTTAAGGAGTAATGTTCTTTTCTGAACATTGAAGGGTCTTCCTACGTTTTTCCTAGCCTTTAACTTGCATTCTCATGAGGAGTATCAGATACCATTCAAACAACAAAATAACAAACTCTTTAATCCTATTTTGAAACAATTTTCAGTTTCAGCCAGCTGAATGAAATTCTCACAAGGAGAGTTCGGGGTCTTTCTCAATACAAACAAATCATAAGTGGATCCATTCAAATCATACATTTCTATAAAAAAAATCAGTTGTATGATTGTGTGTGCATATTTCTCGAAACGCTTTTATGCACTACATCCCATACGGTATTATCAATATTTTTATCATCATTTATAGTTTGGTTTCCTAGAAAACTTGACCAATACTTGAGTCTTGGTATACCCAGCTGTTAAATTTAAAATCATTACTTTACCAAAAACACGAACCACATTATATTAGTTGTGACACCATCTGTATTTTATTTTGGGGATTTTTCGCGTGTAAACGTGCAACACCTTAGCCATCCTGCGCACCACGTTGACAATAATTCCAGTCATAAAACAAGGTAAATTCCGCTTTACCTATCGGAGGTGGGCTGGTGATACGGCCCTGCTAAAGGTAGGTATCAGGTCTTTTGGTAAATGTAGGGTGCCATCTGCACAACAGATGCAGTTCTGATTTGGATCCTTAAGTCGTCAGATGTTGACCTGTTACTTCTTTTTGCTTGAAATCAACCTCAACCCTTTTCTTTTATCCCTATTCATTTTATACTTTATCAAATCATGCTGGATAGAGGCAGATGTTTTTCCATCACAAATTCAAAAACTTACCATGTGTTTTTATCACCTGCAGTACTGTAAAGAATTATTGGTTTTATAATTTTTACCTCGGAAAATGTCAAATTTATGCTGGGCTATTTTTAATGCAATCCGTTGCATAAAATTAATATAGATACGATGTGTGCCAACGAAAGTTCTCAAATATTTTTCCATAGTAGATATATCAAAATATCCCAAACCCCGTTATGTAATATCAAAAAAACAATTAATTCAACAATATTTCCCCTTCTTATTTTCTTACCCGTTACACCCGACCGATGAATGTTAAGCAGAACACACTGTAACTTTTCAAACCCACTTGTATCTCGTAGCGTAGGGTATCAGATTTTGTGTGTACTTAACACAGAATCTAAAACTCTGTAATGATTAGAGATCATCGTCAGAAACATTTGATCTTGTTTGTTAGGTTTTGGAGGATGTAAGTTTTAGGATACACCTCCCTGAGTAGTAAGTTCAGAAGCTGTGCCTTTCGTTGGCTGCCGTCGAAGGGGTGGGAAGACTAAACGAGTCGGGGCAATGTCAATGAAACTGTTCACGAAGGATTAACAATATTTCAGAAGAGCATCGGCTATAAAAATATCTTTGAAAGATGGACAGATCGTTGAGGAGCTCGGAAGTTGAGGAGCTCAGAAGTTGAGGGACTCGGAAGTTGAAGGGCTCGGAAGTTGAAGGGCTAGGAAGTTGTAGGAATTTGAATCCTACGACTCAACTGGAGATTCTCGCACGTAGTGCTCCCGTTAAAATTTGGGGGTGGAGGGGAGTTTTTGTTGTTTTTAGTCCCTTTTTTCGTTATTATGAAATATTTCCCAGACTATTGATATTATGGAAAAAATGTAATTACATTTAATATAGACTTTTATGAGATGATCAAGAAAGATGGATTGTGAAATTTGAAAATCTGTCGCCATCTTTTATTTTTTTTTTCTTTTAGTTCGTAAAAACTTTTTGTAGACCTGCCTGAGGATAATAAAATTGTTCATATACATCTGAGAGGATGGCTCGAACGGATAGCGCAAGGTCACCGATATCTGCAGTCAAGCAACGCTAGGCGAGGTCGGGCTTTGAATTGGTGATCAACTGACCTCATTTCGAGAATCTCCTCGGATCGTGCTAGGAATCGCACGTAAAAAGGTAACACCTCGTTAATCGTTGGCTCACATATGTTTCGACTTCTAATGAATGCCGTTCGATATCTTGTTTATTTTTCGAGTTTTTGGAGTTTTCAAAAAAAAGTGTGATAATTTTTCGATTTTGTAGAATATTTCCATTTTTGTAGAATTTTATGAGGATGAAATAGATGAATTGTGAAATTTTAAAATTTGTCGATATCTTTGAGTTTTTGGTAGTAACAATTTTTCAAAAAATTGAAAAACTTTATATACACTTTCTGTAGATCTGGTCGAAGACATCAAAACTGTTCATTTGTTTCGTTCTCGAGTTTTTGAGGTTTAATTTTCTTTTCAATTTTATAAACTTTTCAATTTGGAGAAAAACGTTTCAGAAGTATCAGTATGGCTTTTGAAGATGTATTCAATACAATTTTAAGATTTCCATTTGTTTCATAAGTACGGTCAATATCTTCATTTTTAATTTTTTTTATGTTTACGGGATTATTGATTTTATGGAAAAAAATGTATTGACGTTTCTTGTAGATTTTCTAAAGGCGGTCAAAATAAATATCTTGGTAAATTGGAAATATATTTCCAAATTGCAAATTTTTTTATTTCAGTTTTTTTCAAGTTTTCCCGGTGTTCCGATAATTTTCGGCGTATTTTTTTTTAAATCGTCATTTTCCGGAAATTCGCCGATTTTTTTTTAACAGTTTCCGATCATACTCAGAAAACCGCACACTACCGTAGGATAGAAGTATATCTTCAAGAAGTATCGAAAAAAAAAACGGAAAAACCCCGTAAAATTTTTCAAGATTTTCCTATCGCTAATAAATTGATTCTGACTAGTACTGTCCTCGAGTTATTGAATTGTTTGAAATTTCAAAGCGATATCTCCGAGGGTTCGGAAAATATAATGGTTTGAAGTACTTACGACAGACGGAGCTACAGACAGACCGACGGAAACCCAAATTAAAAATGTTTTTTCGAGTGGATTAGGTCATGCATTTTAAATTATTTGATTAATCGGTTGACGGAAATAACAATTTTAACAACAACAAAACAAAAATTGTTTTCCATCAAGTAGTATCGACATTGTTCTTATAATAATCATATAAATAAAGACCTATTATTATTATGTATTAATGATAATGGCTGTTCCTTCTTGTATACAGTTTCCGACTTGGATTCACTTATGTGACTGTTTAATAAGGATCCATCATTTCTATTATAAATATATCTCCACTGTTAGAAAAAACATGGATATTGAAATCAACTTGATTCACATTTCACCCTTCACTTTTTTTTTCTATATTGGTTGATTCAATTCACATGAGCATTCATCAATTAAAAAACAAAACTTAAATACGTCGGTCAGATTAGTAATGGTTGATGGCAGAACTTCAGAATTCCAGATTGTGAAAAGTTTATTTTGGAACGAATGATTATGAAATGGGAGCGTGACTTGATCTCGATTTTGCTCTTTTTCTTTCGGTTCCAGCAAATATTATATTGGATGTAGTCCAGTTATTAAAAGTTCTACGAAACGAAAAATTCATATATGTTTTCCTTGGATACATCGAGGCCAAAAACAAATAAGTTATATTCACGAGAAATCGAACACAGGGTCCGAAAATATTAGATATTAAATATTTCTGAATTATAGTCAACAGTTTTTTCACTTCTCATTAGCTGATTCTGATCTACAAAGTGTAGTATCGACCAGTCCTATGACTCTGTACCTCATATATCGGGCAGCTCATAAACATACACTGAAACATTCACATTCTGTCAAAAATTATGATGTCCCGCTCATAAACTCGCTAATTTCATTGGGAATACCGCACATAAGTTAGCAATCTCTCTCTTTTTTTATGTATTTTCATAGCTGATGTAATTTTGAAATATTAGCAATCGTATATGACACTAAGGTAAGCACGATTAAATTTCCACAGATTTATTGTCTTCGCGACATGTTTCGATACACTGTATCTTTTTCAAGCGAATGTTATACATTAAATTATTCTACCTTGAACATTACTTAAATACCCTTCTTAACAATTGAGGTAATTAGGAGCTACCTATGATAAAAATAAAATTGACAATACAATGTAGGAAGGTACCTGTAAATCTCAAAACATATCTACTACTTAATTAGTTGAAAAGGTTTAACAAAGGGGAACTATTAAGGTCCAATTGATCATTTAGTAAACAATTCGAATTTTTCAATTTATTAATTTCCAAGAATTCTAAATAATTAAGTCTAATACCTTTATTTTCAACATGAAGAATTTCATCAATCGTTACACCGTTTTTAGTTTAATCGAGAGTTACCCGATGTGGTCAGTCTTTACATCCCTATATCATCACTTAGAAGACTTGCCAAACGTATCTCTACCAGGGCTAGTTCTTTCCATGACGGCAATGCTTTAAAACTCATTGCCTATGGAAATGTCCATTTAGGCACACAATCTGCAGAATTTAAAAAAAACGCCAATTCTAGTTTTCTAAATTAGTTCTTTGAACAGTACAAAATTTTCTTTCATGTGGTTACCACACGATAAGAAAATTCCTTCGTATATATTAGGTTTTGAAAAATTGAAAAATGCCCGAGCATATTGACAAAACGCAATAAAAAATTAGAAGTAACTCTTCCACTTGAAGTTTGTAGGTTTGTGTAGCTTACTAAACCCTCATCTGAGAAAACTTTATTGATCTACCTATTCAGGCAATTTTTATGTAATACCTGAAAATGCGTGTCCAACTTCAGTTCCAGCCTGGCAGATTATAATACAGAAAGAGAAAGAGACATACCTAACAAGCTATTGAAACATTCCAATAAAATATGTGGTATAATGAATCAGTCAAGATTACATTCTAGATAGGAATTGAGCAACGTTTTCAATCGTGTCATCGTTGATGACATGAAATTTATACCCATTTAATCCTTGCATAGGGATTGTATCATACTGAGTGACACTGAACTATAGAAATGGCGACCAAACTAATACAGACAGCACTGTAATTAAGAATCAATTGTGTGGAGATATTTCTCGAAAAATATGTGACATCTTGAAGATGTTTTTAAAGTCTCGCTGCATTTTTCGAAACTACTCGTGGAAAAATGGGTACATACACTAGCCAAAAGTATTTGAAAGTAATAAACAGTCTGATAGCATCAATGAACATTTCTCGACTGTGTCTAGTGTGTCTGCAAATGTCGATGAACCCTATATATAAGGTACAGGTACCTGTTGACTTTTGAAAGATAAATTGGGACAATCAAAACATACACATTCACATGCTCTAACTTCATTCTTCAGAGTAGGTATATTACCGACACAATAGTAACTATAATGGCGCCGGTTTATAAAATCAGGAGTGATCTCTGTAATGAAGGACCCTGAAAACGTTTTAGAACAAAACTGTAAAAGAAGTGTATTTGTTGTAAAGAGAAACATTCTCAATTGAAAATTGAACCAAAACATGACTGACTCCTTTGGAAATGGAAAAAACTAAGATAAACTGACTTTCTCCACGATCATCACAGAATTTGCCAATTCTGAAATCAAATTAGATTACAGAATGCTGGAATTCTCTCTCTTGAGATTGAAGAAATATTCTGCAACACCCCTGCCCCCATGCAATTTAAATGTATTTACATTCTCTCTCTTGTGATAGAATAATATTCTCACACTGGTTAGCAATAATAACATTAGCCTTGACGCAGTTGATTGTCATCGTAGTGTCAAAATTTGAGTAAGTGTCATAATTATTGCTGTCACGTTTCCTATCTTTGATCGTGGAGAAAATATAGTCTGCTACTCGGTTAGAATGAAAATTCGTGATGCTCGTGGTTCCTCACGCTCGCCTTCGGCTCGCGCTAGGAACTTTCCACTCGCATCGAATTTTCATTCTAACCTTGTTACAGAATATACTATTATGAACATCCTGTTCATATTTTCAACAAAATCAAGTGTATTTATATTTCAACGCCAATTAAATAATAACCGGAAGATAACTCTTTTTACAGAGATCAATAAAGAATACCGTGAATGATGCCACAAAAAATATATTGTTTACTAGTTTGAGGATTTACCTTCAAATTGTGTATTTTACAAAATACTGAAGTTGTTTTTTTATTTCTGTAGCATGCTGCAAATACGAAAACGTTTTCAAATAATTCATCGCAGCCAATACAATGGAATAAAATTGAAACTGTGATTTTCTTCTGAAAGATTATTTGAATTTGTTGAATTTGTTTTCTTGTTCTCATAACTCATATGATGTTCATGAGCGCGATTTTTAAATGTTTTACTAGTTTGGCCAATATATATGTAATTTTGATTATCTGTTTTTTGTATAGAAAAACATTGCGAATAGCTCTTGAGTAAAGTTTTTTAGAAAGTATTTTATTTATTATTTCAGCATTATATCCTGTATACTGCAATTTGTTTTATTATATTAAGTTCTGCATTAAAATTGTCTATTGAAAGGGACAAATTTACTAATCGATATGGATCATGCTTTTATATGCTGCGATTTTCTGTTTCTAAAAAAGGACGGTTAGAGTCGCAGTATATAGTAATATGCGTATGGGTAGGATTGTGGTGAAATAAAAATTGAAAAAAATCCAAGTCAAAAAAATTAATAGAGTTTGAATTTTCTACTTCGATTCTAAACTTTATGTTTTTGTGAATATTACTAATATATTGATGAAAAATATCTAATTGTCTATTGGTACCTCTGAAACATACCAAAACGACTTCCACTTATCTATACCAATACAAAAAGTACTTTATTAAAGGCTAGTTACTATAGCAATAAAGTTCAGCAATATTTGAATTTTTTTTTCATACGAATAGTTGAAAACAATTATATATATATCAGTGGGCCAATCAGAATGGATTAAGGAAAGGAACCACATGGCCAAACAAAATTTTCCGGGAATTCAGGGCCGGTTTCACTCCAGCAATATTCCTCCTATTTCCTTATTATGGACTTTGCTATCATCATAATCTAGGAAAGTTTTCAGGATAGAGTGCGGAAAAAAACCACATGGTCAAAATAATTTTTTCGGGCGCCTATTTCACTCACACAATATTCCGCAACTTTCTTATTATTTCCATCATCATAATCTAAGGAAGTTTTCAGGATAGGGTGCGAAATAATAACACATACTAAAAATAATTTTTCCGGGCGTCCAGGACCGGTTTCACTCCAGCAATATTCCTCAACTTCCTTATTATGGACTCTGCCATCACCATAATCTAGGAATGTTTTCAGGATAGGGTGCGGAAAAAAACCACATGGTCAAAATAATTTTTTCGGGCGCCCATTTCACTCTAGCAATATTCCTCAATTTTCTTATTATTTCCATCATCATAATCTAAGGAAGTTTTCAGGATAGGGTGCGAAATAATAACACATACTCAAAATAATTTTTCCGGGCGTCCAGGACCGGTTTCACTCCAGCAATATTCCTCAACTTCCTTATTATGGACTCTGCCATCACCATAATCTAGGAAAGTTTTCAGGATAGGGTGCGGAAAAAATACACATAGCCAAAATAATATTTCCACCAAGACAATTGTTCGTGGAAGATAGGGTATTTTTTTCAGGAATGTACATAACTCTAAAACTAGTCGTCTTCTGAATTGCGTAAAAATGTTGCTCATTCGACACCAAAAAAGATATATTTTTACAAATTTTCATGTGAATTATATCATTTATACGCGAGCAAAAAATTAGTTACTGAAAAATCGATTTTTCGCCATTTTGTCGGTCATTTTAAGGTTATGTCGAAAATAGTAGAAAACAAAAGTTTAAAATTTCTTTCCTAGATTATGATGATGGCAGAGTCCATAATAAGGAAGTTGAGGAATATTGCTGGAGTGAAACCGGCCCTGGACACCTGGAAAAGTTATTTTGACCCTGTGGTTTTTTCCGCACTCTATCCTGAAAACTTCTCTTGATTATGATGATGGCAGAGTCCATAATAAGGAAGTTGAGGAATATTGCTGGAGTGAAACCTGCCCTGGACGCCCGGAAAAATTATTTTGATCCTGTGGTATTTTTCCGCACTCTATCCTAAAAACTTCCCTTGATTATGATGATGGCAGAGTCCATAATAAGGAAGTTGAGGAATATTGCTGGAGTGAAACCAGTCCTGGACGCCCGGAAAAATTATTTTGACAATGTGGTTTTTTTTCGCACTCTATCCTGAAAATTTCTCTTGATTATGATGATGGCAGAGTCCATAATAAGGAAGTTGAGGAATATTGCTGAAGTGAAACCTGCCCTGGACGCCCGGAAAAATTATTTTGACCCTGTGGTATTTTTCCGCACTCTATCCTGAAAACTTCCCTTGATTATGATGATGGCAGAGTTCATAATAAGGAAGTTGAGGAATATTGCTGGAGTGAAACCAGTCCTGGACGCCCGGAAAAATTATTTTGACCATGTGGTTTTTTTTTCGCACTCTATCCTGAAAACTTCCCTTGATTATGATGATGGCAGAGTCCATAATAAGGAAGTTGAGGAATATTGCTGGAGTGAAACCAGTCCTGGACGCCCGGAAAAATTATTTTGACCCTGTGGTTTTTTTCCGCACTCTATCCTGAAAACTTCTCTTGATTATGATGATGGCAGAGTCCATAATAAGGAAGTTGAGGAATATTGCTGGAGTGAAACCAGTCCTGGACGCCCGGAAAAATTATTTTGACCATGTGGTTTTTTTCCGAACTCTATCCTGAAAACTTCCCTTGATTATGATGATGGCAGAGTCCATAATAAGGAAGTTGAGGAATATTGCTGGATTGAAACCAGTCCTGGACGCCCGGAAAATTATTTTGACCATGTGGTTTTTTTCCGCACTCTATCCTGAAAACTTTCCTTGATTATGATGATGGCAGAGTCCATAATAAGGAAGTTGAGGAATATTGCTGGAATGAAACCAGTCCTGGACGCCCGGAAAAATTATTTTGATCCTGTGGTTTTTTTCCGCACTCTATCCTGAAAACTTCCCTTGATTATGATGATGGCAGAGTCCATAATAAGGAAGTTGAGGAATATTGCTGGAGTGAAACCAGTCCTGGACGCCCGGAAAAATTATTTTGAGCATGTGGTGTTTTTCCGCACTCTATCCGGAAAACTTCTCTTGATTATGATGATGGCAGAGTCCATAATAAGGAAGTTGATGAATATTGCTGAAGTGAAAACTGCCCTGGACGCCCGGAAAAATTATTTTGACCATGTGGTTTTTTTCCGCACTCTATCCTGAAAACTTCCCTTGATTATGATGATGGCAGAGTCCATAATAAGGAAGTTGAGGAATATTGCTGGAGTGAAACCGGTCCTGGACGCCCGGAAAAATTATTTTGAATATGTGGGATTTTTCCGCACTCTATCCTGAAAACTTTCCTAGATTTTGATGATGGCAGAGTCGATAATAAGGAAGTTGAGGAATATTGCTGGATTTAAACCGGCCCTGGACGCTCGTAAAAATAATTTTGACCATGTGGTTTTTTTCGCACTCTATCTTGAAAACTTTCCTAGATTATGATGATGGCAGAGCCCATAATAAGGAAGTTGAGGAATATTGCTGAAGTGAAACCGGCCCTGAATGCCCGGAAATTTTTTTTTTGGCCATGTGCTTCCTTTCCTCAATCCATTCTGATTGACACACCAACATATATAACTGTTTTCAACCATTCGTATAAAAAAAATGCAAATATTGCTGAACTTTATTGCTAAAGTAACTGGGCTCTTTATTAAAGGATGTTTATGGATCAGATTCTCTAGGTTGTTCATGAAAATTTCCGTAAGTACGGGATTTAAATAATTTTCCATAATCAAACCTTTTGAAGAAGAATACATTTTGTTATCAAACTGGAAATAATTTTGTTTGACACATAATGACAAAAGGTCTAAGATCCGTTTGATGGATGACAGAATTGACTTGATTTTTATCTAATAATTCTCTGACTGAAATTATAGTATCATCAGGAGGGATACTAGGAAATGGACTCTGAACATAAAACGATATCAATTTTGCGTTATCTGTTTATATGAGGGTTCATTAAACTAAATCTTAATTTTTCCCTTTCCGCGAAAAGTGATTCTGAATTCTTCAAAAAAAAGTCTTTGACTTGTTTTTGCTAATAATTAGTGGGATCGCGATTTAGTATTCCAAAGTTTCCTGAATTCAAGAAATCAAGAGTTTTCTCAACAAGTTATTCATTAATAGCAATAGTCATGTTATCTTTATCTGCTCTAGTAAATGTTACATCATTATCGCTAATTTAAATACCATAGCTTTCAAGTTGTTTTCTGTTGGAGATCAATATACCTAATGTATAAGTGTGAAACACTGGATTATTTAATCCAATTTTCATTATCACACAGTTTAGGTTTGTTTTGACCTCGTTGTTTTTCCGACCTAGGAAATATTCAGCTAAAAAACTCCCATCAAAAAAAGGCTTTTAATAAAATCGAGTTCCAGTCAGTGTCTGAAAGAACTCACCAACCTCAAAAGAATCGTTACACTCAAGATATCACTTCACTTGAATATTTTCTTTATTCGGTGAGATTCAGATGAACGGAAAACTGCCGTGCTGGAATAATGCTTTCACCCGCTTACATAATTTCTCTTTGCAAGTTTAGTTCACCTCCTATTGTCTAAAACTCTTGTCTCACTGCCTTTCAAGCGATCAATAGACTTGTTATTTTTTTTCTAAAGGGCTTCAGAAGTAGATCAAAACCTTTCGAGTAACAGGGATATAAGTGCCATGGAATGAACGGTGTATAAAAGGACCAGCGTGGAGTTACTGTAATATCCCGAATACACAGTGTCCAAATTAAATCGTCCCTGAATAACAAATGAAATAAGTAATCCAAGAGAAACGGAGGAAAGGAAATTTGATTAAATTGGAATTATTGCCCCAGTACCGTAACATATTGAAACGTTTTCTATTGCATCTTACAACTAACATCCCAAAAGTGCTTTCTTGCACTGGCAAAGTCATTCTGGCTATCTAGTTCTTCTATCAGACAGATATCTACATGTGTTGGTTGATTGTGGCTCTTTCCTATGGCTAGTTCTTTCAAAGAGCTACAAGCTTACATAGAAATATGTTTCCCGAGGCTCTAAGCATTCAGAAAGAAAGTATAAACCAATTTCTACCCACTTCCATGGGTTTTCACGATCTTCTCTGACCATTCCTTTTGGTACAAACCTGAAGACTGAAAATATAATTCAATTGTCAACAAGAATCAGCCTAAATAGTAGTTTTCTTTAAGAGTCACCATCAGCGCGTCACACCGAACAGTCGAATTTCTTCCTCACCCCTCCCAGCAAAGTTTTGTAGGAACTCTTATCAGGAGTGGGAGTGAAGATAAAGAACTCGTTGAACATTGGCCTGTTCGTTCTCGATTACAGCGCCAATCAGATACACATTTCCTGATCGTAGAATCGGTGGTCCCATAAGAATTCGGGAATCTCTCAATTTGTTTCAATCCTTCATGCCATTTCAAATTTTTTTCTTAAAAATAATCATAAACAAAATTCACTGAAGTTCCCGAATTTGCACAAAAACATTGAGTCATATGCCGAGGAAAAAAAATCTTAAACAAAAACTGTAGGCGTAAAACCGATTCCCGCTTTACCAAAGTAGTGTTTGCTCTTAAGGTAATTTGATACTTGCAAAAAAAACTTGTATCCTATAGTATTTCGCGGTATACCCGAATTGAGGACCAACACTTGGGGCCCCTTAAAACCAGCACCGAATTGAAAAGGGTCGGATTAGTAGCGCAGGTTCCCGCCAGGTTTAGTTCCCAATCCCAATTTTCGGCTTCTCGTTTCGGTCACTCATTCCTCACAAAATTTATTTTTACAATGAAAAATTGTGCAAAATCTAACTACTTTATCAACATCCACGCTCTCAAATGTCTACGTAGGGTCAGTTCGTTCTGGTAAGATCATGCTAAAAAATTACTACTCACAAAATATATTTTCACAAAGAAAATTTGTGCAAATCTAACTAAGTTATCAATATCCATCACGCACTCAAATGTCTACGTAGGGTTAGTTCGTTCTGGATAGATCATACTAAAAAAATTACTCCTCACAAAATGTATTTTCACATTCACCAAAAATGCTACAATACAATAACGGCCTTATAAAACGACTAGATTTTGTAAAATTTGCGTCATATTATCATAAAGTGTACTAAATATTTATTCGCTTCTTAAAATTGTATTTACTTCAAAATAAATGATGTATAATGAACAACATGATACAACATGACATCCCTTGTGTATTTCTTCCAGGTTTTTATTTAGTCAACTTGGTCCTCAATTCGTGTTAAAATTTACATGTATAAAAATATATTTTGATCCTCAATTCGTGTCTGCCCGTATTTCGCAGAAACCTTGAATTTAATAATATATTCAATAACAAATTTTTTGATAGCTCTTCCTTTGTTGATATCGATATCGAACACTATTCTTTATTCAGTTAAATTTTATAACAATAAAAAACCTAACATTTATGTAAGTATTGTTTATTTGCTTACATAATTTATAATTAAAAATGGGGAAAAAGTAGCAAAACAATGCAAACTTTCACAAATGTTCTATTTTAGTGCTCAGTGAAGCTATACAAGATCGGCAACATTTTTAAAAGTGTAAATTATACAAAATTCTAGTTATTTTTCAGAAAAAAATGCAGAATAGTCGCAAATTTACGCAAACAAAGAAAATATCATCCTTCCAAGTTTGGCATCAGAGTTAATAAATTATTATGAAAAATGAGAAATAAAACTGAAATTTACTGAGTTTATTTCACTACAATATACAATAGTATTAGTAGCACGTCAAGAACAAAACACAAGGCATATATACATACATAAAGATGTAAAATCAAAACGGTGTAAAAAACATAAACATAATAAAATATAATTTGAGTTGAATCACATCATATGGATTCAAATTCATTCTTGTTTAAATCAAGATACTCGTTTACACTATAAAAACAATTTTTCGATAGGAAAGTTTTGATTTGCAACATAAATTGAATGAAACTCAAACTCTTTATCCTAGAAGGTAGTCTGTTGTGTAAATGTATATTCCGAGAGTTTTTTGCGACATCTGAAGTCTGAACCTAGGAGTTGAAATTTTATCAGCATGGCGAGTGATGTAATGGTGGACTTCGGATTGAGCCGAGTATTTATGCTTAGTTTCATGATTTCATTTGTTTGATACTGATATAAGACGAAACTGCAGTAACATTGGTTACAAATACAAGTGGTATAAAACATGGAAAGTTTTATTTCTCATTTTTCATGATGATTTCCTACCACATAGTAATTATTTATTCACACTTTTGTTAATAACTCAGCCGGAAAAAATCTAAAAAAGTGGCGGACGCATAAAGAAACGTTTCTTTCTATATCATAAGTCTCGCCGAAACTTTGCCACCTCCGCCGATGACGGCAACAATTTTTTGTTTGGTTATTTTACACTAAAAAATTTTGTTTGCAACCTGAATTATTATGGAAATATTGCGAAAGTATTTTGAATTGGTCGGGAACGTAGCGAATTCCCAGGAAACATATTTTTGACACCACCACAGAGTTCGGGAACTTTTTAAAAGGAATGAAAAAAATGTAATTTTTTTTTATTTGACAAAGTTTACGAAATCTGCGGTGGCGGCAAATTTTATATTTTCTAGAAAATTACTACCTACGTTTCCGACCAACTCAAAATAACTTTTTATATGTTTTGTATTATTTTGCATTATTTTTCCATAATGAATTCAGGTAGCACACAACATTTTTTAGTGTAAAATAAACAAAAAAAATATTTTGCCGTCATCGGCGGAGGTGGCAAAGTTTTAGCGAGACTCATGACATAGAGAGAAACGTTTCTTTGCGTTTGTCACTCTTTAAGCTTTTTTTCGGCCGAGTTATTGAAAAAAGTATGAATAAATAATTCATTTACTCGGATGCCAAACTTAGCAATGGTCATAAAATTAGGGAACGATAAAGGATGATATTTCCTTGTTTTCATAATTTTGCAACTTTTTCGCATTTTTTTCTGTACAGACTAACCAGAATTGTTTATAAGTTTTGCTGAAGTGATTGACCTATGATTGAAATTGATATTTAAGTGACCTGAAGTTAGCTTCAATAACGTCGAAATGTCGACAATGAATCGATAGTTTCATTTATTTCTACTTCTTCGTTAATGAGATTGAAAATGTTGTATAAGTACCCCCTTCCAAGTCTGGAAATCGCATATTCCCCATTATGGGCCTGACTGCTCTGCAGGATTTCATATTTTGAAGGTCCTTTCTAAATATAGGCAGCCGTCATCTTGCCATAACCATACGGTCGCTCGATTTTTTTTATCGGAAGCAAATTTCATCCTCCTTAATCGGTATATCCTGTTTGTGATTTGAAAAAATCTTAATAACAACCTATTAGGAACCATATGCAATATGTGCAACATCACCAAACTGGGGTAATAAATCACTTTTTTTAGTTTAAAAAACTTCCCCACGGAACAATCACCGATTGGGCCTTTCTGAAGAATCTAGTGGGCAGGCAGATGTTACACGTCGATTTTCAGGCGTCTGAATAAAAAAGGCACCAAAGGACCATTTCAAATTTGTGTACACCTTTACGGTGCACTATTGTCCGATGGGTATATTCATTAAGACAATCGATATGGGTACCTCGGATATCGTGAGAAAGGGGTTCTCAATAGATAGTAATTAGGAGAATGATTTTTATTTTTTTGGACTACTCATGCGATGGATGTACAGGGAGTCATCAATTAATTTAGATATCTGTCTTTGGGGATGAAAAGGAGATGCGAACACATGCCCACATTACAATGTAGGTTGACTCTATTTTCCAAAATATTCGGCAAACTCTTTGAAAAGATTATTTACAAAGAAATTCTCAATAAATGTAAAGACATAATAATTCCAGAACAACATGGATTTTTTCTCTCAGATTTTATGGATAGGTGCATTTTTTTCGTCGAAAAAATTGCATTTTTTTACTTCGATCGCCTGGGAATATTTCAAAAATACGGAATCCCGCGAGTATTACTTCATTTTATAGAAAATTTCTCTCTGAGTCCGAAAATGTTCTTGATATTTGAATTATTATGCTAATTCATTCAGAAAATGTCGATTTCGTAGATGGGTGCATTTTTTTCGTCGAAAAATTACCCTTTTTCAGTTGTCGAATTCTATTTCTGGGGTGAAATTCGGAATCAGCTCGTCAAGTTACGCCTGACAGAAGTTTGCGATTTAAAAAAAATGGAAAATATTTTTTTTGCTTAAATTCGATATCCTTCTTTATAGAATATTGCATTTTTCTACTTTGAACGACTGGGAATATTTCAAATATGCGGAATCCCGCAAGTATTACTTCATCCTGTGAAAAATTTCCTTCTGAATTCGAAAATGTACTTGTTTTTCGATTTAGAATGCTAATACGTTTAGAAAATGTCGATCTTGTGGATCGGTGCACTTTTTCCGAATGAATCAATTTGACCCGATAGGTTACAGCGTTTACAAGACTGTTGTCTTGAATAAAATGAATAAAATAAAATGTTGTCAGTAACGCATCGTATTCTGAATTTGCCTCTCTGAGAAAAATTTGTCTATATTAACTAAAAAATACTTCTCTTTTCCAAAAACCGTTGACATTTCGGAGACTATATCTGTCTCCGTTTCCAAAACTCGCTGAAAACTCTATTTCTATTAGGTTTGGAGATAATAAGATCTCTTTTGACAAAGTCACAAAGTCAAGTAAAATCTGCCAAAAATTCAAGATAGCAAATGTCACCCTCAAGAATTTTTTGGAAGAATTCATTTGAATTTATCTTGACTTTGTCAAAGAAGATCTCATTATCTCCAAACCTGATAGAAATAGTGTTTTCAGCGAGATTTGAAAATGGAGACAGATATATCGATGTTTTTTGGAAAAGAGACGTGTTTTTTAGCTAATTTGAACTTTTTTTTAGAGTACAACCAACCCCTAAAACAAGGAAAAAAAGTCTCTGGCAACTATAAACCTACTGAATACCAGAAACGCTCTAAACGGTGAATGATTAACTAAATTATCACTAAGAAAAGAATAAAACACTTTTGTTTATGATATTCTTATAATTTGTAATGAATTTAGATTATAACACAATAATCATAACTAAAACTAGTCTAATCTAATCGAAACTAGCCACTCATTATAAGAATAACAGTGGAAAATAGACAAAAGTCTTTTATTCTAATCTTAGTGAACACGAATCACCACAAAATAAATAAGTCATCAATCAAGTTAGTAAAATAATTGTTATTCACTCATAAATGGCACAACATTGCTTCCATTGATGTTCACCTAGTTTAGATTTTTTATGCCATTCTGCAATAAGCCATAGTCTCGGACTTTATATCTATTCTTCTAAATCACTTCATTAAATCTGCGAAAATTAGTGTTTGGGGATATATAGGTTGGTTGTCGTCATCAATAAAGAAAAGAAATGATAGGGGCCCCAAGTATAAACGCTGAGGAACGCCCGAGGTAGCGATAAATATGGATGATATGAAAGTGGGGTGTATCTGCGCAACTGAGTAGACAAGACACTGATTGTGAGCCATTTTTTTCGAACAATACCTGACATATATTCGTGACAAAAGCAAGCCAAACTAATAAATAATATTGTTATGTATCTGATATTATGTTTCTCGGTACTTAAACCAAATGGTGATAATTGCTGATTTTATTAATGCTAAATTTTTCTATTGACAGGTGCGTAGTCCACTTTCAGATATGCAAAAATGGTATTATCATACACATTAATTATGCAAATCATATCTTCAATCTTCCCGCCCGTCCCTGAAAGTAGGAGTTATTCAGTCCCCTCTACTCTTACCCCTTTCATATACACGCCTAGTTCGGAGTGTAAAAAATTATAATTCTTGCTTCAATTTATTCAGTCTCAAAAAGTAAAGGAACCAATAGGAGTTCTGTTATTCGTTTTTAAAGAAGTATTTTATTCGTCTGTGCTTCGTTAAATAAGGGATTGGTAACTAGACTTCGAGCCCGCACCCAGAAACGACTTTTACAACCCTGCTTCTTTTCATTTTCGGCCATTTTATCTCGTCGGACTCTTAAGAGACGACGGTTTTCGATTTTGAATGAAAAATGTTCAGCTATTTTCTTAAATAATTAAGCTTTTTTACTTCATCTTGACTCAAACAAGTTTCCAGTGAAACTTATTAAGAATGTAAGGGGGGCAGTTTTTTATGTACCTATAATTAAGATGTCAATCTTCCAAAAAATTGCAAGAACAAACGTAACAGAAACAATAAATGGGTGGACAAAGAGGTGATTTCTTGTAGTCTTAAGTTGAAAGATCTGTTTGTATTGCAGAGGTCTCATCCAACATTGATTACTGTTTATAAAGAAGCAAACAAAATTCATAGTGCTCTATTAGAAGAAAAACGTACAACCTATTTCAGTAAATGCATTCAAAATTCAGAAAACAGCACGCGTGCTTTGTGGCAGATTACTAATGAACTGACAAAAAAACTGTATCAAATAAAAATATATCCCTCAATATTGATGGTCATATTGTAGAAAAAAATTCAATGATGTTTTCATAGTTGCTTCAACTCATTTGATAGAAAAAATTGCTGGTACTGAATTTTTTATTCCTAAAAATCAGTTCAAAAATAACAATATGTTCTTGTATCCACACGGAAAAAAAATTTAATAGTAGCAAGTAAAATTTGCATACCACCGTGAAAATTTGCATACTATATGGGACAAGTACACGCTTTATTAGCTATTAGAAATATTAGACTCCTGAATTTGATCACTTGCTGTTATTGATGTAATTTCAGGAACGCAATGTAACCTAACGATATTAAACACTTTACTAGAAGCAAACTTTTTATTTTATAAGCCTCAATCTACTATGCTGGAAAACTACCGACCAATCACAGTACCTATGGCTTTTCAAATATTTTTTAATATGCCTCCCTCCATATGTTGTTACCATTCCTAGAAAGGTATCAAGTTGTAAGCAAAAAACAACATTGCTTAAGGTTTTCATGAGTGAGGCGATCGACTGTGTTAATAAGTAAAATCTATATTTTTATATTATTCACATTAGAAACCTATGGTCTGCGTGGCTCTTGAATGGATCTCGTCAAAGAGTAAGTTTACATTTCCAATATGAGGAAAAACATAAAATTATTCAGTCAGATACTGTGAACTTGATTAGAGGTGTCCCACATTCTATACGTAAGTCATATGGATTACGTCATTGATAAAGAGCATTACACTGCATATGCTTCTCATGTAGTGATAGTAGTTTAGATGGAGCAATTAAAAAAATGAATTCAGTGCTGAAAGACGTTCATGAGTATTTATTAATGAATAAACTTAAACTGAATGTTTCGAAAACCAAAGAAATGATCTTAACATCAAAACATAAATATAAAGCTCTGAATATCAATAATATAAATTTGATCATAAATAATGAAAAAATTGAAATAGTATCAACAGTTAAGTATTTGGGATTTCATTTAGATAACTTTCTAGCTTTTAATAATCATTTTGACTATATATTTAAAAAAATACTGAAGAAATTATACTCTTTCTCTAGAATAGCACAAACTCTCTCAATGGAAACGAAAATAACGATGTACAACACAATAATTCAACCTCATTTTCATGGGACCTAAATAAATTAAATCAACTTCAAAAGCTGCAAATTCGTGGTATGAGAATCATTTTGAAAACAAATAGATATACGTCCATTGTTGTTATGTCTAATACTTTACAATGGTTTACTGTCTCTCAAAGAATTTCCTATCTCACTATGATTTTCATCTTCAAAATTCTAAATAATCTAGCACCATCTTATTTTCGAACATAATTGATTGGCCTTTCGAAGAGAAGTCCATTCATACCCCACCAGAAATTGCGATGAATTTCATATTGCCAGAACAAACCGCAGGAGCACCATGAGTTCTCTGTTTTTCAAGGGTCTCCAGGAGTTCAATCAATTAATTACCTTATAAAATAAAAAACAGTTCAACTCTTACTAGTTTCAAAAAAAAATTATCAAAGCCTCATTAAAAATTCAAATAAAACAAAATTAGGAAAATTAAAACTCTCCTTTCTTGCCAATACAGTATTTTTATCTATATACATGTTATTAGTCGTACCTATCTATAGAATTTTATATGTTAATTTCCTTCCATATTTCAATATTTTGTCTCATATGTACCAATTTAATAATCGAATTCATCTTTATATATTTATATGTCTATTCGTATTTCTTAATTTTAATTTATTGTGATGTTTGAAATGTACCATGAATGTATAGCTGTTTCATGTATTTTAATTGTTATATTGTACTCAAATTTCGTATATTTATTTATGTTTATGAATATTATGTTTATTAGGATGCCTAATTGAATAAAGACCTATCTATCTATCTATGGTCATATTGATTGAATGATAAATTGATTTATTGATTGATATTGATTCAGTCTTCAATGAACGCGATCTCTTTTTCAATGCAGATAAAACACAAATGATTAGGATTCGAAAAGGATGCTCAAATTGAATCTAGACTAAAATGGGGCAGTTGCTTCTGGGGCAATTCCACACTTGCTCAAGATGTTTTCATCTTTCAGAAACAAATTTTGAGGTGTATTTTCCAAATACCACATATGAGTAAAAATAATTTTCAAGTCATTTCATATTTTGACAATATATATTCGAATTATGCCTAGATGTTTTCCAAAACAAAAGTGAATTCTTCTGAAATATGAATATTCACGAACATAATGCAGGACAAAAAGAAAACATCCATGTAAAGAGAACAAAATTAAGTGCCGATAAAGAAATCATTGGCACCTAATTTTTTTTAACAATCTTCCAAAGGAAATAAAATATTTGATTCGCTCTTACTTTAAAAAAAAGACTCAAATTGTATTTAGTTGACAAATGTTTCTGTCAGTGAGTTTTGTGAAATAAAATCGCATTTTCAGTTATATTCTATGAATATTTTATTGTATTTTACTGACCTATCCGTAAAACATTTTCTGTGTAAATTATTTCGACAATCCTTGTACATGTATATGTAGAAAGAATAATGAAGTGATTGATTGTTTAATTGATGTCTAATTACAAGTATGCACAATATACAATTGAAATACATCAATCTTGTAAGATACCTAACAGTTTCCAATAATGAAGAAACGGATTAGATAATCCAGTCTTCTGCGCAAACCCATACAATAGGTATATTCATCGACAAGTGCCCAACAGAAAACAACTACTGCCCCCTACAACCGTTGAATTATATCTGTTAGATTATCGGCAAAGCTTTCTACAAGAACTACTTTGCAATGCTCTCTAAATCTTATTAGGGCCAAAATTATATTTCAATTGAAATGGGAGGAAACCTACACTACTACTGGTTTCATGTTCATTGTCAATCATCAGCGCAGGCAAGCTAGGAAAATAAAATAAAATTGAAAATGCACCAAGAAATGCTCTCAGCACATCTCCTAAGTCTAAGAATACCCAATTTGTATCAGAAAGAAGGGCATTTCTTCATGGCATAACAATGTAATTTCGCATTATGATGAAAGTGAGCTCTGGGGCCATTTTACAACACTACAAAATACCATTTAATAAATATTGAGGATTAGGATCATATGACCATATACAACCAAATATATCCCTGATGCCTATCAAAGTTAGCTTCTTGTTTTAAGTTTTTGGATTTTTATCAGCTGAAATATATTCATGATGAAAATGTTTACTGAATCAATCTATCCTCACTGAATGTCGATTTTCAAAGTCGTTGTTTTGAATCGAAGTAGACGCCTCAACTTCTACATTGTGCAGAAAAGGGCATTACTTTTCAAAACAGTTTCATCAATCTGACTCACTCAGAAAAAGTTTTCAAGAAACCTTGTTATCTTGAAAAATGTTCGATTCTCAATAATTTAGAGTTGAAAATGTCCTACAGTTCTTAGCTCCTGAACTAAATACAATGATGTAAGATAAAAGCAATAATTCAGAAAACTGGATCATTCTGTTCATTTCTGCAATATCTCAAGATTTTAAATTTCCAAAACAGTTTTTTAATAGTCTACGTTTTTAATGAAATTATACTTGATGGATAAGAGTTTCATAAAAGTTTTTTCGTGAAAATCAAACGGACAGTAACTTCAGAAAAAAAATTCTATTCCCACGTACGACAGATATTTAGTAAACCGCGTAGCAGCGTAATTTCTATGGAGATAACGGCATTCTCTAAATTTATGCATAGACGTATAAATAGAGAATTTGAAATCACATCTTCGTGTTTCGGTATTTCGCACGTTCCGTGCATTGTTTCAATCTTTGTAATATACAGTAGGTAGGTGAGTAGTAGGTAGTCCTAATTGTTTCCCAAGATGCTTTCTCGAACCGTGTTTGTCAAATGGGCTTGGCACTTGTTTCACTAAAAAGCTACACCCATCATTCAAAGTATCGACTTCATGAAACGACTATCACCATTTTGTTTTGTGTCTAAAACTGGATTGGTCCAGTGAACGAATATGAAGAATACCAAACTCATATATGTGATATGTATATTAGTAGATTTGGTATTCATAGCAGGATATTGACAATGGAAGACTAGTTACAGATACGAACTAGATACATTTGGCATAGTAGGAGTTTTAGTATTACCTATAATAATAAATATGTCTTATTGACAAAGTGAGTATAAGTCTTAAGCATCTACATAAATGTATAAAGAACATAAAAAATATGAAAAACATGAGGTCAATTATAAACAGAGCGCAAACACATTAAAAAATTATAAAAATCACAGATTTATTTTAAAATCCATCTCAATATACAACATTCAAATACTTGTGCGAGCTACTAAAGACGCAGCCCCTACTTTTTAACATATAATGCCTTGCCACGTCTTCATAAAACTCTTGCAAACTATAATAGGGTCTTTCGCTTAAAAGGTCTCAATAGCCTTCCTGAAATGGGGTATCATTCATTTCAGAAATAAGGACCTGCAAGACTCCCGTCGTTTAACCTTGTGGATATATCAGATTGATGTTTCTTGAAAAACAAAAACCTACTGTTAATGTGTGTTTGCACGTACTCCCCAAAATGGGATTCCATATCTTAAGTGCGATTCTATCAACGAGAAATCAAATTTTGCTGCAGAGGACCCAACTTCAGTAGAGGTTACTCATACTGCGTAACTACCTGAAGCTTTTTATTGAGCGCAGTAATGTGGTCTTCAAACTTGAGCTTTTTATCAATAGATATTCCTAGAAATTTGGTGTAAGTTTTGTTTTCTATCACGCAACTGTTTGGGACTAAGAGTATGTCGTCAACACTGGATTTGAGTCACACCAATAATTGAGTTTTTTAACAATTGTTGTTGTGATTTTATGAATATCTTTCGTACTTTTTTCGTACCATAATATAGTTGTATCGTCCGCAAATGAGGTAAATTTTCCTACTATATTCATAGATCATTTATGAAAATCAGGAAAAGTGTTGGTCCCAGTATTGATCCCTGTGGAACACCGCTGTTTATATTGGCCTTCTCCGAAAGTTTAGTCGTTTTCACAATCTGACTTATACCTGTTGAGTATGATTTGAACCATTTATGAGCCATGCCATCGAAGCCATAATTATTCAGCTTTCGGTGGAAAATGAAAATATTGCATCATTGGAACTCTTTTCCTACTGGAATCCAAAGTGATTACAACCAATTATACTGTATAATGACAAGAAGTCAGATAGACGATATTTTACTATTTTTTCTATAATTTTAGCTAGCGATGGGATGAGGGCAACAGCCCTTAGTGAAGTGGGATTACAACCGATGTTTTAGGGAAGGACGGAAATGAGATTTATTACTGCTACCAAAGTATTCAAAGCAGTATCGGGGATATTTTCAAATATTCTCATTGATATTTCATTAATTCCAGATTCCTGGGATATTCCTAACGGAAAGAAAAAATAGTAATCAATTAGTAATAAATTCAATTTCAGGTGATAATAGATCATTCAGACAGTCTTCATAAATACACTATACATAAAAGCACTGTAAAACTATTTATTTTACAAAAATGTTTGAAACTAAAGTTTTGAAGGATTCAATAATCTATCTATCATCTATCTACTAGGTTTTGGGCACCATATTTCAAGATGGCAGCGAAAGCTTAAAAGGGTGGGGGTCGCAAATGATTTTTTTCTAAATTTTTTTCTCTCTGCCAACCGGCTGCACCTTTAGGCGCAACCCTCAGAAGTATATGAGAGACTTGTGCGAGATAGGACGAGACCCTTACATTTTAACGTGTTCCATACTCGAGACCGGTGACCTTGCTGTGATTCGAATCGAAGCTCTTATGGCTGAGAAGCAAATGTACTAAATTACCAAGTCATCTCTTCCGAATTTTTTTCGAGGTAAAAATTATTGCCTGGGGTATATTGGTTATTGCTATTGGTTATTGCTAAGTTAGGAGTTCTTAAAGACAAAGCATGGTACAGAGCTGAAATATTACTGAAAAAAGAATAAAAATCGCTAAAATATGGTGCATTTGGAAAAATCGAGAAAGTACAAACAGTGGTAAATGGAGAAATCGCTAAACATGAAATAAGTGATAACAAATATTTTACGTTTAGTCACAAGTAAGGGTTATAAAATAATAAACATGTAGAACTGAGAATATCTAAAGGTCCCAGAAAAAGTAATCTTCCAGATCGTGGTACCAGGATTTTTTTGGAATCTCTTCCGAATCGCCTGAAACAAATTATGTCCAACAGATGATTATACATTTTGATGCCGTTGTAAATTATTGAGTCTCTCTCAATATTATCAGTTGGTCTTGGTAATCTGATAAAGTTTCTTCGACATGTGTTATAGTAAAAATCTTTGTGTGTATTAGGTAGATTCTAAAATAAAATTAGCTAACAAGCTTTTATTCAAATGAACTGAAAAGTAAGAAATAATTACTTCAGATGTGTGACGTAGGTTATTATGTGACCAGCAGATTCAAAAGTTCGCCGCGCAAAGTTTTCAGTTTAAATACAACATAAGCGGCAACCTCTGTATTAGTTTTGGAATAGAATTGATGAACACATTACCAAAGCATATCCAAGTTTACTTCATATAAAGGTATGGTACAATGTTAAAAATGTTGGTACGAAGATTGGTAAAAAACCTATATACCCTTGGCGAAAGATATTTTTGTCTTCAAGAGCATTTCTTGGAATGGAGATGAAACATTGTTACATTAATCAAATCACATTCTGGAATTGTTGGCGAAATATAATTGCTGATGGTCCATATTGGAGAACACACTAACGAGAAATGAAAATATTATTGATAATGGGCCCTGTTGGTCGTGCTGATAGAGCGTTCGCCTCTCAAGCATAAGGTCGTGGGTTTAATTCCTAGTATGGCAATCGGTCTCGTGCATGGCATCACACGTTGAAAAGTAAGGGATGCGTCTTTCCTAGGTCGCACAAGTCTATCGAATATTTCTGAGGGTTGCGCGTAGGGGTGCAACAGGTCAACGGAAATAACCATTTTAACAACAAAAATTTTAACAATATCTCTACTTTTTGTCAGAAATTTTAATAATTAACACATGAATCTGCATCATCAATTTTGTGATACTTTGTATTGATGAGTATTGGTGTTTCATCGATATTGTCTTTGATTCGGAAAGATATTCCTCACTATAACTGACAAATAATTATCAGCACCATGAAATCCACCTTCAATAAAAACGGAAAAAACAGGAAGCACAAGCAATCTTTTCATCGATACACAATGCCATCCACATCCACCCCAAAAAGGGTAGAAAGGGAGTATCCTATTGTCTAGAAACTATTCATAACTATTGTCTGATGCATCCACCCATGCAGTGGCGTAAAAAAATCAGAAAGGAAGCATCAAAATGAGAAGAGAAATGAAAACCAGAATTGTACGAAGAAATTACGTTTTGGTAAGGTGGTATCATATTTATGAAATATAATAACAATCCGGATTGCAGGCTCTACTGTGATATTCAAAGACATTTTGTAGAATTGGCAAGTACTTCCGGATGTGTCGGGATTTCCGCCCTTCAACCACCATGCCGGAAACGACCCCTAATAGTAGGTCATATATGCCTTCCACTCGGTGGGATAAGCAAATATTAGGAGACAGAACCTAAACACACCGAATATTATTTTCGCACGGGTACCTGTGTGTGAATAAAAGCGTGTGATATAGAAAGGTGTTAATTTAATATTTTCGTTGTTCATTCGATTCAAACTACTCGTGTTCAATGTTCTCAATTCAGCACTAATAATTCGTGAGAAAAACAAAGCTGATTTGATTATGTGCAGCAGAAACAATTCAGCCGACGACATAATTTGGCATAGGAAATACTTCGATAGACCAGTCAATGAAGACAAATTTATCACGGATCATTTTTGTCATTTACTTATCAACTCTTTGCAGATACTGTGGTTTTGTCAACTCTCGTGATACACCTGAAAAAAAAAAAACAGACGTTAGCACTGTATGGCCCCAGATCAAAATTCCGTATTGTAGGTGACTATTTATGAGACACTGACAAATTTGAAGAATTGTTTTTTGACAGATGTTCAACAATATGCGAATTCCATGTCAATTTGCTGTCAATATGAAAGCCCAATAATTTACTGCTGTTCTGCCTAGATGATAGTTATTTTCTGAGATTTTTTCATATTCATTTTCTATTCAATAGGTAAGTCAGCTGCTTTTTCTAGATCATTCCATGAACAGTATTGATTACAGTGTCATAATTTCCACTCGGGTTTGAAGGCGAGTGGCTAGCTTCTTCAGAGGCTTATGCATCATGAATAATCTCAGATGACTGGAGATTCCGTCTGCGAAGATTGTATTTATTTTGATTTAGGTAGTCCTGTTCGTTAATTACCGTATCTGGATTCTCGCGAACGAACAGGACTACCTAAATCAGAATAAATACAATCTTCACAGACGGAATCTCCAGTCATCTGGAGATTATTCATGATGTACAAGTCTCTGAAGAAGCTAGCGCTAGCGAAACGTTAGAAAGAAATTCCAAAAAACGACTGCCTTCAAACCCGAGTGAAAATTGTGACACTGAAAACTCCGGCCGCGAAAGCCTTAACCATTTTGTCAGTATTGATTACCTTATCACAGCTTATGAAAGTAGCGCCATCGGCATAAAGAATGATATCAGTATTTTGTAAGTAACTGTTGATGATATATTTTGAATAATACAGGGCCCAGTATACCTGGTGACACAGCAGACATGTAGCAGCCTGTAGTTTTTTTATTTGAAGAGATGAAGATTTGAAATTTGCAGAAGTTACGTAATCAATGATAGAGCTTCATTTGAATCTAACGACAACTTTTTTCAACTACCTGTTTGATCGGCAGTAACTCCAACTTCTTTTTTTCGAATGACACCCTGTATATTTATCCAGCCTATCTTATTTGTCTTGAAATTCTCTATTCAACCGAGTATCACAAAGTGGCATTCGTTTCTCGATTCGCAAATAAATTGCATTTTAATGAAAAACATCAAGTTGGCTGTTACCCGAATTCGATAATCTTTCGATGCTTGGTAGGCTTGGAAATCCAAAGAGTATCAGTTAAACGATATAATTTCAGTTTTTTCCATACCTGATCACTTCCTACAGATTGTCAATAATTTCCTCAATAAAAATAAAAAACATCTGAAAATAACTCACGATATTGCGAAACCTGAGATAGGAACATGTTTTTTTCAATTTGGCTACTTGTGAAGGAACTACCTGTCTTTCTCTTTGGCCATGTAGCTATATCATGATCTTTCCATTTGGAAACATAAAATTAAAATTGTTCCCCTGATTCACCAATTCACAAGTCTATTAGTCTAGATATCTGCAATAATATTTTGCCTATTAGGCGGTGTACACAGAATGTTTTGTGTTTGACAGGTAAACATCATTTGATTGTACTGATTATCTCCATCAGTTTTATAGTGATTAAAATTGCATCGTTTAATTAGAGACTAAATATGTATTCATAGAATAAAAAGGTCGATATGTTGTTGATATTCGGAGAGTGCAAGAGAAATTGTAGACAGGCTGAACAATTTTACATCGAAAGATTTCCGGAAAGGCGCCATCCGCCTAATAATTAAGTATTTCGCTACAGTAGAAGAGCAGTTCAGAAGAGAACCGGAAAATCAAAATAATCTCCAATACATTCTCGACGAGGAAATGGAAGTAAACGTTTTGGCCATAGTACATGCAGATCCGACGATATCACTGAGACAAATTGAGGACGAAATCGGCGTGAATCGAGAGACCGCTAGAAGAGTTTTGAAAAGAACTGCTCTTCTACTCTAGCGAAATAATTATCAGGTGGATGGCGTCTTTCCGGAAATCTTTCGACATACAATTGTGCAGCCTGTCTACAGTTTCTCTTACACTCTCCGAATATCAACAACATATCGACCTTTTCGTTCTTTGAATACATATTTAGTATCTAATTAATTTCAATCAGCATAAAACTGACGGAGATAATCATTGCAATCAAATGATGTTTACCTGTCAAACACAAAACATGTTGTGTACACCGCCTAGTAGGCAAAATATTATTGCAAATATCTAGACTAATAGACTTGTGAATTGGTGGATCAGGGGAACAATTTTAATTTTATGTTTCCAAATGGAAAGATCATGATATGGCTACATGGCCAAAGAGAAAGGCAGATAGTTTTTCACAAGTAGCCAAATTGAAAAAAATATGTTCCTATCTCAGTTTTCGCAATATCGTGAGTTATTTTCAGATGTTTTTTCTTTTTATTAAAGAAATTATGTACAATCTGTAGGAAGTGATCAGGTATGAAAAACTGACATTATATCGTTTAACTGATACTCTTTGGATTTCCAAGCCTACCAAGCATCTAAAGATTATCGAATTCGGGTAACAGCCAACTTGATGTTTTTCAATAAAATGCAATTGATCTGCGAATTGAGAAACGAATGCCACTTTGTGATACACGGTTGAATAGTGAATTTTAAGACAAATAAGATAGGCTAGATAAATATACAGGGTGTCATTAAAAAAAAAGAAGTTGGAGCTACTGCCGATCAAACAGGTAGTTGAAAAAAGTTGTCGTTAGATTCAAATGAAGCGCTATCATTGATTACGTAACTTCTGCAAATTTCAAATTTTTATCTCTTCAAATAAAAAAACTACAGGCTGCTACATGTCTGCTGTGTCACCCGGTAGATCCTTGAGGGACACCATGATTGATATTTCTATGTTTTTACTTTTGCCCATTTACCTCAGTCTCCGCAGCATTAATGTCAGCTTTTCCAGCGGGTTCCAATTCGGTGACAGAATTTCGGTCACCTCATTCAGTATGGAACACGAGACCACGCAGAAAAGGGGATTTACAGGCTTCGTCAGGTACCATTCTGTTATGGACACACTGTTATGTGGGGGAAGTATACGTGGAACGGACAATTTAGGCTGCAAACTCCTATGAAGATGAATTATTTTGTGAGTTTTTACGTCGAATTGTCGCAGCTACTGTAGTCCTTACAATATTACTATTGTTTATTTATTTTTGGACGTCCATCGTCCTAATAGGTTGAAAAATTTCAACTTTTTTCATTTTTTTCACATTTCAATTGCTTGGGAATAGTGTATTCACCTGAAGACGATTGCGGATTTACAAAGAATTGAAACGTTGTGAAAAAGTGAAAGAAGTGAAAACCTTTCAACCCATAAAGATGACAGACGTCCGAAACGTAAGTAATCGAGTTACTACAAACAATATTACTATTATTTTTATTACTATTTTTATATGTTGTTTACATCTTAGTTTGTTATCGCTGAAAATACATAAGAGCCTCGAATGTATTGTATTTCAGTTGATTGTTCATCTGTTACGTTATCAAATAATATTTGATAAAATCGAGTAAAACTAGACCTGTGAAACAATGGAGAAAGCATTGAATGCTGAACCATCACCTTAATCGATGCTTTTGTTGTTTTGGAAGCCAGTCTGATATTTTGAGAAAAAATTCTAATTGTTAATACCGGCATTCTCTTATTAGCTATTCAAAATTGTGGATAATTCGGAGAAACTAAAACTTTTTTTGAGAATTTCTGAAAATCGTTATAGGTACCTACAACTTCCATAGATGTTGGGAACTATATTTGGATAAATGGCTGAAACAATTTTTTCATCAAGCCCTTTAGATTATTTGTTCTTTGGTGCAAAACAAGTTACTTTTTTTGATTTTGATTATATAAGCTATCATGCAGTTTTTTCTTTTTCCATTGAGATCATTTGTCATTGTTCATATGATATTTGTTCAATGAAGTTCAGTCAATTATTATGAATAACAATCAACAAACAGAACGATTTTGTAAGTAATATAGGTGGACTTTTCAAATCTCAAAATCTTTATTAGCAAGAAAAAAGTCACCCACCTGTATCGTTTAGTGACCCATGTATTTTTTTGATTCCATTATTCAAAAATTTATATTAAGATAAATGAAAATATTGTCATCAATCATCACAAGCAAACCGACCTACCCGATCAAAATTTGGATTTTTTGGAAAGATTCAAAAAGGGCTGGAAGAAATATAATTTTAAAATCGTATGAACCACAGAAAATGTATGAGTGTACATATCTTCTTCTCCGTGATCGCAAAAACCTTTATGTAATAATGACAAATCGAACTGAATCACTCTAACGAATTTCTTTCTTTCCTATAATTTGTCAGTAGTACGTGGATCTTCGTAGTGTGAGGGTGTTATTAAATGTTTAATATTTGTTTATTATTTCGATTATTTGTGTTATTAGTGCATAGTGGCTGTGTTTACAGTGTATTAGTTTGTTTAGTGCTAAAATAGTCGTGCTTCCATAATTTTGGAGCGATAAAACTGGTGTGGATCACATTTCCATTGGATTATAGCAGTGTTATTCGATGTGAGTATCTGAAAATGTATTGATGAACATAAACTAGAAGCCAAGGAATTTTTGCGTATTTCGAAAAGTATCTGTATCTCCTACCAATTTTTATTCAAAGCCAATTTCTCTTCTTCATAGACAGTAAAATAATTGAAAACACGCAAAAATGTCCTTATTTCGTTGATTAAGGGAAGTTTTCTTCTATTTGCAAATGAACTAGCTTCGAGGGAAGGTACAGAAGGCCGAATAGTCACTAAAATATTTGCAACAGAACTCGAAAATGGAAAATTTCAGAAGAAAGCGTTAAATAAACTTTATTTAAAATTAATCCTCTTTATCCTGCACTTTTAAAGATTGGCATTCATTTATATAGGTGAAAATAATACAGGGTATTTTCTAAATAACTATCGTAAAGTCGATAGATGATTTCTAGGGAAAACCTCACGAAAAACAAAACGTTACAATGAACAGTTTCTGGTATACATGGTGTGTTTAATTATGGAGCACATAAAGTACTGCTTTGACTTCTTATGGGATAGACTAATTTCAAAATCTGGGAAATTACGGAATTTTTTCAATTATTTCGAAAGTTTAACATGCTTACGTTATTACCTCAAAAACGGAAATTTCCATTGCAGTAAAGAACAGAATGTCTAGTTTATTTCTGTGTTTGTTGAATCTACCGAAATTGTTCGAATTTTGCATAAATAGTGGAGGTTATAAAATTGTGATTGTCATTTCTTGACATAGCTTTTTGGTCTGAAAATAAAAAATTGTAGAATCAAGGACACCTATACAAGTGTAGAAGAAGAAATGAATCATTGATTGAAATGTTGGTTTGTAAAGGGCATTCGTTCCTTGACATAGCTGTTTGGGAATTTTAACCTTCCTCAGTCTGAAAATGAAAAAAGTAACCATATAATACTTCTCTTTCTCAAAAAATGTTGATGATTCGAAGACTATATCTATCTCCAATATCATAATTCTGTGACAACTCAATTTGTTTTATATTTGAAGATAATAAGAACTTTCTTCGACAAAGTCAAATAAAATCTATATGGAATTGGAAAAAAAATCCAAAAGCAACCTACCAGGACAATATCCTAACTCGTAAAGGAAGGGGTAGAAATGCATAGAAGGGGACGAAATGGCCTTAGCAAAAAACGAGCCAAGTCGGAGGTATACGCCTATATGTCCTACACAAGTGTACAGTTTTTGAGAGGGATCGGAAAATGATTATAACAATTCTTGATCTTTCAAGCAACCTTTCTGGTCACTGCCCCCTTGGTTATCAGAAAGCTGGGTTGGGCTGAGGATGTTCAAGTTGTTTTGTTGTTCTCTTTGAGTCTATTTGCTTTTTCAGTGACCATCTTGTACATTTGTGATGAGAAGGAGAACTGTTGTGGATCTCGAAATCGATATCAATGAGTTTTTTGTTCAGTTTCATCACAAGAGAGTGAGAATGAAGTGAAAATAATTTGACAGATTTTTCGAAAACTTGTTGCCAGGCAATAGGCACGAGAGCCCGAAGGGCTCGATTGCCTAAATGCCAACAAATTTGAGAAAAAAATCTGGAAAATTATTTTATACTTTATCAAACTCTCGTGTGTTATTCGATAGATTATTTTTTGATGCCCAATCAAAGACAAATTCTTTATAGTCTTCTCCATTCTGTATTGTCATATAGAATGCAAAGTCCTTCAAAACGTCAGCCAGTTTTGTTGATGTATTGTTTTCTAATTTGTAGCCCCTTTCCTCGCAAAATGATTGAAATTGTTTCCAAATTGACACGTTACTCATAATAGTACTCTTACATGCATTTTCGTTAATTTTCTAACAGATTTCATCGAATGACGATGTATTAAACCGTTTTCTATTAATTTTTCACTTTTCATGCAAACTGATGACGACTTCAAATTAAAAGTATCAGTTGTCACACAATAAAAACAAAATACCACAAAAAATTATCGCGGTAATTTTCTAGGTAGAAAATTATCACTATAATAATTTTGTGATTGGCCTGAAAGTACATGAATGCATTTTTTTTTCTTTGGTGTTTTGGCATCGACTGCTATGGTCATTAGCCATGTGTTCTGAATAGGCCTTGTCACTAACTCCATACGCCACCTTAGGAGCAGCACTGTCGAATTTTAACGCAACAGTGAATCGTGGAGTATTCCCAGCCAACATGAGCTTCAATCATTCAGATTTTCACATCTGAAAATGAAAAAAGTCCGCCCCGGCTGGGAACCGAACCTGCAACCTCTCGGTTACCAGGCGGGCGCTTAACAACTGCGCTAATCCTCAATTAATCGATGGTTTTTATTGGTTGCAGTAAATGTAAAAAATTATTGGCTAAAATTGTTTAAAAATCTTCAACTACCCATTTTCCTCATCTCTAGTATTCATCTTCTCTTAAAATCTTGAATCACACTCGGAGATGACACCTGAGTTGACTCTCCCAAGTCGAGTTCCGCCACTGAGTCACTCCAACCAGTATTAGCCACAGTTACCTCATCAAGTGAGCGTATGAACCGAGCCGCGATATATGTCATTGTACTATCACCATCAAACAGAGTCTACAAGAGTTTCCAGCCCACGGCCCACAGCCGAAGACATCACTGAACTTTTGCACGCGAACTTTCACATCCCCAAACTAATTGCGTTTTTAACAAACGATAATTGCAATTCGAGACTCGTTGGTAAACGCTATAGTATTTTGCGAACACCTGATTCAATCACTTGTGAATTCTGTACTGCACCGACACCAGTAACCCTAATTGTAGTTCTGCTGGAGGAGCAATAAACCGAAATTATTCTTTTTCTCAGTTCGAGCGTTCATTGCTCTGTTATACAGGGCCCAGTTGCACCTCAAATATAGTTTTCTCTCAATAGAGATTAGTCCAGAATCAGAATTAGAAATACTTTATTGTCATAAAAAAAAATTTAATTGTTAACAAAGCTACTTAAATCTAAATAAGAAAGTTACTGCATACGCATTTTAAAAAATAGCACACTGTATCATTTGCACCATCGTTTGACTTTTTCCAGATCATTTTCTAAATTATTAAGTAACGTGACCGTCTTGTTATTGTGCCATAGTATGGACGGATCATCTGCGAAAACGATCAATTTCCCATTAGTCAATGGGTAAATCGGCTAAATCGTTTACAAAAAACAGAAGAGGGCCGAGAACTGACCCCTTAGGTAGCCCGTATTTTATTTCCTGTTCCGCCATTGAAAGTCACCTTTTGCACACGACCTGACAAATAAGATTTGAACCATAGTAGAATGTTTCCTCTAAAACCATCAATTTCAAGCTTTTGCAGCCATATGTTGTGATTAACGCAGTCGAATGCTTTAGTCAAGTAGCAAAATACTGCAGCTGCAACCTCCCATGTGCTGAAGCTAAATAATTTTCAGGAAAAGGTTACTAGACTAGCGGAAATGTTTTGCTATCTTCTGAAAAGGAAAATACTGTAGTGTTCTGAAAACATCGAGAAAAACACGAAAAATATGTAGGATTTCTGAGAACTGTAGGCCTCGGGGAACGCGTGCCTAGGCAATAAATTCAAAAGCTTTACCGGTTGATAAAATAACGAGAACTGCGAAATAAACTTTCAGCAACGGCAAGTTACCAAAGTTATTACAAATAGGTTCAAGACTGAACTCGTTGGGTCAATCTCGATGAAACGCTAATGGTGTCACGATTGAAGTTTTTTGAGGTGAATTAGTGAGCAATGCATCACCGACGAGTCTCGAAATTCATCTTGGTCGTTAAGTTTTGCATTGAAAAATTAGCTACACGGATGTGATCACGTGGTTTTCGCTATATGTCGAAAGTAATATTGTTTTCAAGATAATAGCTGAAAATATAGGCTCATTTATTTGAATTCCGAAAAATGTTAAAGAAAAAAGTTGTTTCTATTTTGAGTTTACAACTGTCTAGAATTTGAACGTTCTATTGCAACTTTCACTTTTTACCATATTTTTGATAATTACTAAATTTCTGGAATATTAAAAAATTCGTAACTTCGATAAAAACTGTTTTATATCAGTAGTTCTAAAATGCGACTAACTTCCAATTGCGAATCATGAACAAAAATATGTTTTTCTCTAGAAAATGAGAATTACTGCTGAAAATGTGTTTCAAAGTTGACATATCTTCAAGCATTTATCAAAAAATTCATTTAAGTGTTTTTTTTTCAGTATTGAAATGATACCAAAGTCATAATTCAAAACATCATAAAACTTCTTTACGTATTTAATCAAAGTTTAGAACTTATTACGTTACAAGTCTGAAATTTAATTCTGTTTAGCCAAGCTATGAAACTTTCATCAATTTTGTGAGATATGCCATGGACACAAATGAAATGGGTAATCTATGATAAAAATTAAATGTTTAAAAAAATATTGTCAGTCTCACTCAATCAGGAATTCTATAGAGTGTAAAGCCAAACAACAATATTATAAACTTATTTAATAACAAAACACATAGGTATTGTGAGTGAGAATTTTTTGAGCCAAACTCAACTTCACATTTCTGTATGTCTTCCTTCTCTTTCAATCCATAGCATGGTTCTTCTGTGTACATCTTGTACTGCATTTCTGATGAACTGTGGCTGTATATTCGCTACACATTTTCGAATGTCTGCTAAAAATATAGTAACATCGAAAAACTGTTTTATGTCACTAGCTCTAATATGCTACTAATCTTCAATTACAAATTATCAACAAAAATATGTTTTTAGGAAATGAGAAATACTGCTGAAAATTTGTTATGTTTGATGCAAAGTTGACGTATCGTATTTATAGAAGGAACTCTTTTTTCTTTCGGTATTGGAATGATACCAAAGTCATTAATCAAAATATCATGAAACTACTTTACGTATCGAACCAAAGTTCACAACATTTTACGAAACAAATTAATCTCAATAAATTTGAGAATAAAAACAACTTTTTTCTATAACATTTTCTGAAATTAGAATGAATAAGCCTATTTTCAGCAATTATTTTGAACAAATATTACTTTTGACAAGTAGCGAAAGTCACGTGACATCCGAGTAGGTCATTTTCCATATTTTTCAGTACAAAACTTAAAGTCCACTTCTAGTTTCAAAATATATTATCAATAAAAGTTTTTCCTATATGATGCCAACTATTTGAAGGACACTGTATATGCCTTATAGAGCATAAGCAGCTGACGGAATATGCAATATAGAACTTTGTACGAAAAAAAACTAACTTTTTGAAAAACACTGGACCACACTTAGTTTTCCCAGGAATGGGTATTGCTGATGGTAATACCAAGCATCAAAAAGGATGCCTTCATTAGTATGGTTACTCCTGACATAATTATGCTGACCACGATGAGATCAGATTTTCTAGGAAAAAGTCGTTCATGGATTTTATATCAGATGATGCAAAAGTATGAAGAAACGTCGCAGGAAAATCGTAGTGTTGCAACCCATCAACACTGAGATGAATTTATGCAATGATAGTGAGGTCTGTAATCACATACGGAGCAGAGCAGGAGAAGTCTCAGAACCTTAACAGGATTTCTCATGGGGAACTGTAGACAATATCTCAGCAAGCTAGACTTGGAGGAGAACAGCATCTGTAGGGTCTGTGGGAAAAAACAAGAGACACATCACCATATGCTATCGGAATGTGACACTGTACACCACAAAGGATTAAAAAATGTGGCATCGTACCAGCTGATAGTGGAGAAAATTCGACGTATTATAGAGCCCTTCAAAATGCTCAAACTCCTCCGGGAATTGACGCTTGAGGAGCTGCTTTGAGGAAGTAGAGAAAGTCGGGTACAATAGACTAATTTGGTCGTAGCGCATCCACCACGTACCGCCACCAATACTAATGAGATCGGCTTTTCTAGAAAAATGTCATGCCTGTATTTTGTTTGAGTTTATTTACATCAAGTTATTGCTAGAATAGATCTCTGCTAAGACCAGTATTCATAGTTAGATTATCAGATGAATTTCCATCGACCACCATATGGTGGACCAATTCTCCGCCATTATCGCGCAGAAAAATTATTTTCTGACTAAATGTTGGTGGATAACTTTTTGCTATAGGTCCGTACAGGTAAAAAACGCATGTATTATTTCTTCAACAGAATACGATTTGAGGTAAACATTTGAATATTTTTTGGGAAAAAATAAACAACATACTATAATAATTAGTGTCACAATTTTATCATTTCTCAAAAGATGAAGGGTTTAAATCAAATTTCACCTGAAAGTTAATCCAAGGTTAATTTTTTATTGGTTTCCGAAAAAAATTGTACTCAATATCATAATTAGGACCAAAAATGAAAGTTTAATATTTTGATGAAATTAAACAGGTATAGCTACTCAATTGAGTGTGATATAGTAGATGTATACTAATATACAGACAGATACGCTGCTATAGTAACGGCCATGACTTTATCGAAGCGTAATGCTGTCTTGTCCATTTCAATGCATATACACTCAATACAGTCATATCCTTCATGTAACGCTGTAGTTAATTTAATTTGTACACCCGGTATATGACAAAATATAGCTGAATCACCACTATCACTTAACATTTACATTATTTAAAACTATACTCACCATCAAAAAACTCTGCAAACACACTAGGCGAAAGTATCCAGTTGTCAACGGAACAACACTCGAGGTTATCACTGTAAATGAACCAGAAATCGTTTTTAAAATTTACAAAAATTTGGAATCATCAGCGAAAACGCCGACATGGTTCTAGCTATTTATTTTCTAAAAACGAAGTCAGCTGTCACTTAACAGAAAATAGGACCGTGTATAATATGAAAAAGCCGGAAAAGTTTCTTTTATCTATTTATCACTTCTACAGAAACGTTGAACAAGATACATTTTATATAACTCAAATCAGAACATCCCACTTCATCATGACGTTTGACAGCTAAACGAATTTTGAAATCTGTTCCCACAGTCTATCAGTGGCAGCTTCGGACTTTTTTTAGAGGTACATTTTTTGATAATGCGGTTGGGATGAAATATGTCCAGTTCATGTTCCAGGATGTATAGGATATTTACTCCTCTTTCCCAAGACTGATTGAAATGTAACCGTAGTTCAAATACAAATATTTTCAAAAAAAAAAATTATTCTCCATCAAAAATGTTTCGAAAATTGTCATCACTTCTTTAATATAATTCTTGGAAAAAGTTTCTAGAGAAACCTAAAGTATATTAAAAATATAACTTATTAATAGTAGCCAATATGTTTTTCTTTGATTTATATTTCGAGTTTCGAGTATTTTCATGATCAGTTTGAATTAAAGTTGCGTTCCAAGGTGATAATAATCATCTCAACAATTTCACCCGATAATAAGTCACGTTTTGGATAATGAAAGGTATTTTTAGTTAATGCTCCAAACACAGAAATTAATCGTGTCAGACAGCTAAATGAAAAAACCTACCTAATTTTTCATGTTTACTGTTGATTTGCTGATTTTTTGAAATAATTTATATAATGATTCAAATTTAGGTATGGTTTGAGTGTATAATTAGATTGAATGATGTACCATCTCACCGAAAGCACTTACTTGATAATAAAGCTCCTAACTCCGTTATAACAATTTTGAGCTGGTCGGGAACATGAGGAGTAATTTCCTAGATAGCATATAAAATTTGCCACAACCACAAATTACGGGAACTTTGTAAAATAAAACAAAAAAAAACAATTTGGCATTTTTTTTCATTCTTTTCAAATTTGACAAAGTTCCCGAATCTGCTGCGGTGGCAAAATTTATGTTTCCTAGGAAATTACTCCCTATATATTCCCTACCTAGTCATAAAACGGTTGCATTATTTCCATCAATTCAGTTTGCAAACAAAACTTTTTAGTCTAAAATAAACCAAAAAAATTTGTTGCCGTCATCGGCCGATGTGGCAAAGTTTCGGCGATACTTATGACATAGAGAGAAACGTTTTTTACGTTTGTCACTCTTTTAGATTTTTTTTTGGTCGAGTTATTAACAAAAGTGTGAATAACGATTTACTATGTTGCGTAAATAATTAACAGTGCTGCTCCTAAGGTGGCCTATGGAGTTAGTAACAAGGCCTACCCAGAACACATAGCTAATGACCATTGCAGTCGATGTCGAAAACCAAAACACAAAAAAAAATATTATTCAATTCACGTTGATGCCAAACTTGGAAATGGTCGCAAAAATGAGGAACGCTATTTGCGACTCTTGCATTTATTTATGATTTACGTTTTTAATGTTTGCATGTTTTGCATTGTTTTGCTATTTTTTCCCCATGTTTGATTTTAAATGTTAAAATGATGGGCTTAAATGGAATGATTCAAAAATTGTAATGAGCAAATCAAAGCGGATATTGAAAGAAACTTACAGCATTATTTTATTGAAAAACTGCTTTTCAACAAACATAGTTCTTATGGAAGAAGAAGGAAATAACAGCATGGTGATTGACTGATACTGGACACCCTATGTATCAAGATAGCAAATGTTACCCTAAGACATTTTTTGGCAGATTTCGTTTGACCTTGTCAAAGAAATTTATTTTTCTCCTCAAACATAATGAAAATATAGTTTTCAGCAAGTTTTGATGATGGAGGCAGATATAAAAGTTAACGTTTTTCGGAAAAAAAGTATTTTCTAATTATTTAACTCACTTTTTCAGTTAGTCAAATTTAGAATACGATTAGTTAATAACAAAATTTAAAAAAAAAATTGAAGACTTATAAACTCAGATCGGGGTAAAATAATTTCCAGAATGTGCAAGTTGAAAATAATCAAAAAAAAATGGCAAGAAACGAATTTTCCTTGCAAAATCAAATTTTCAACTACTACCCAAAGAAATAATATAATCCCAGCTGAACTGTTCTATGGCTATGAAACATGAAACGATCTCAACAAATTGTAGGTAAATGCCTTCTGCAAGTTATTTGAAAGCGTTTTTTCTTTTGCGAATATACATTTTTTATTGTAATACTTTATTTGATAATAGTTGTGAATCCAAAACTAAAAATGAAACCCTAGAAGCTGGAAAGAAATTGAGGAATAATTTTTTTCTTCAGGTCTATATTTCTCTCATTTCTTGTACCTACACTTTTTATTAAATTTAGTGTTGAAATCCACAGTGCTACCAGGGAGTTGAGAACCAAGGATGAAATTTTGGCCTGTCATCCTTAATTTTCATTAATAATTTGTGTCAATCATTTAACTGTTACAGGTTTACGTTTGCAGGTGATCTAATTATACGCCCCCATTTCTATCCTAAAATTACCATTTCAGATTGCAATAACAGATAAATTTTTCACAACGCTGGTACATATTTCAATAATCAAAATGTATTTGATTACCTATAACCGAATGTAAAATTTTAACAAATGTCACAAAACCGTTGAATCAAAACTGCCATTGGAAGTGCGATATGAATTAATTTATCAAGAGTTGGTAACAAGATATTCACTAAGGTCGTTCGGTAAGGGGGAAATCTACATGTCACTTATGTTATCATCCGAACATTCAAAAAGTTGAAATGTTCAATTGATAATGAACGCTGCCCGCCAATTCACTAAAAAAGTCCGTTGATTATATAATTCCTTCGGTAACCATTCAACCTTCAACTAGCCGCTACTGATACTAAGGGCACCTACTGAGTAAATATTCAAATGACGGAGTATTTTCGAACGGTGTCACACACTGACTTTATCGGCTGAGTTTGGCGAAATGCGAAATGGCAAATAATATGGCTTCGCTTAGGTAATCATCGGTGGCGTATGGGGTAGGCCGATGACGTATATGGTGTACGGATGGTCGTACTACCCCTTGGCAGCCGGTGAGCAGCTGCTTTTGCCTATCGTGTTCCTCTTATTAAAGCGGGCACGCCGGGTGGCTCCCCATTCGAGGGTAGCAAGCGCGCGAGTATAGAGAGAGCCGAGTAAAGCTCTAAAGTAGTTCACGTTTTTCGAATTGTGGTGTACAGAACTTACAAACTCTGGCGGAAGCACGACATAGTACCCCTTAGAGCGCCCCCTCCACGAAAGCAGACGCTACCTTACCACACGGTTGAGTTGAGCCGACGTCCAACTTCGAGCTTAAGCTCAGTCAGTCTGCATTCTCTTCTCGTGTTTTGTGTAGCGGACACTCTACTCTCTGGATATACGTGTGATGTGATGTGCATTGTTGTTATGGAGTGTTTTCTCCTCGCATTTTAACTGAAATCTTTGCATGTGCTGTGTTTATGTGGATATTTTAGTGTTTGGGTGACGCATGTTCTCCCATAGTGTATGTGTTTTACTTTGATAATAGCCTATGGCGCGGTGTTGCAGATTACCTTTGAGGTAACAGCACTTGGAGGCTGCTGAAAGACGGTATAAACAACGATAAACTGTCATCATGACTTGGATACTCCTGACTTTAGCTGGACTTCTCCTGGCCTTCCATCAGGTAAGCACGGCGATGCATAACAAACTAGTAAACAAACAAAATATCGCGTCGGACGAAGTTTCATTCCCTTTTCGCGAACGGATGAACGGTTCGAGACAGTGATATATGATTACTTGGTCAGTGTCTCGAAACTTTCATCCTATTTATCGACAAAAGCTCACTTGCCCCGCGACAAGACTTTTTAATTATTCTTGGACATTGTTTACGTTTCAAAATTAAACTGGCGCGCTTTTTTTATTTTTCCAATTGTAAATGTTTACATTTTTAAAACCGAATGGCGCGCTTTTTTCGTTAATTCCCCAACACACAATTTTTTAAAAACACATCAAGAATACAAGGTGTTCTTCCCCAGGCTGAATCATCAGGAGTTTTTGAATTGAGACTGATATCCTTCGACAACGAAGCCGGCAAAAATGATTTAGGGACTTGCTGTACTGGAAAATCTCGACCAAATTCAGAATGTGATGGAATATGCCGACCACGATTCAGGGTTTGCCTGAAGGAATATCAAGTCAAGATTGACACCACATCAAAATGTACTTTCGGTGATAAGATCACCCCCGAATTAGGACCTAATCCAGTAACGGACACGCCGCAAAACGGATTTTCCAACCCTATCGCTCTTCCGTTTCCTTTCACATGGCCGGTAAGTTTTTCTATGGTAAAAATCCTTGATCGCCTTTTTATGTTGTGTGAGCTCCGAATTTGTGAAACAACCGTAACTATTCAACTTTTCAGAGACCTGAATTCGTGAGAAAATATTTGGCCGAGAAGGTATTTTGTCGAGAAGGTATTTTGTCGAATACTGGCAGTCTGTGATAAATATCGGTAGCACGGTGGCAGTCACTGTATTCATTGGTAGCGATCTTACCACCTGCCCGTGCTTGAGAAAGGTATGCGGGCCGTTCTTTTAGAACCTTGAAATGAAAAGGTTTAATTCTTATAAAATGTTATTTTTCTTTTTCACTTGCTAAATTCCGATACCGCATTCGATTGCATCAACGATTCAAGAAAATGTCTTTGTCATGATTCAAAACATTCCACATTCGAGATGCTGCAACCGAGAGTTGTGGTCTAGACTGTACATTTCCGCTAAGCGATTTTGAAGCATCTTATACTGTCTCGATGCAGGTATCTTGCCGTGGGAAACTACACACAAAATCAAAATTAATTATAATAGATTTATTGATCAAACTCAATATAAAATTACGAGTTTGCGAACTTGTTTTTGTTCCATTCTCGATCACACGCTGGTCAATGAATGATTATTCCATGCAGATTCTCAGTGCGATTTGAATTGTTGATATTGACAATAATTGGTAACTGCCTCATTAGGGGAAGTAATGGGTATTTACTGTTGGAAGTTAGAAAGCGTTACTGAATTCTTCAAAATATTTCCTGGTATTCAATTCTTAGAAAACCATATTGCTACTTACTTATTTTATACAGACATCAGAAGCACCTAGAAAAATAGCTGAGAATACCTAATACATTTTTCGGGATCTTCCTCTTTTGTTTTTTTTTTTATTGAATTGAACTGTCCTGTCAGCTGTTTATCGTTGAAAAATGTACAATCTCATTTGTCACCTGAATAAATGTTTTCGGTATGGCAAATATTAACTTTGCTAATCATTTTTCAACCCTCGCCAAAATTTCAAATTTCTCGTTAATATCATACTGTATAAAAAATTTAATCTACATACATTTTAATATATTTTTTATATAGTCAGTATTATGTTTTGAATAGTTATGTACCTGGTATTACTTTTGGTAAAGAAATCAATTGACAACCACAATTTTCAACAAGATAGTATTTTCACTAAATAGGTATTTGAATCGATGCTAGAAAAGTACACTTATGTGAACTCGTAATAAAAAAACACTCTTTTCTTCATAAAAACGGATTACCATTGATGGAGAAAAACAGCATAATACAATTATTCTATTGCATATAATCTAGCCTATAATTTTCCGAGAGTCTAATTGAACTTGCGGTAAAACACTATTTTCCTCAGTTCTATGTGCAATAAGTATGAACGTTAGGTGAAAGATGCACCTACTTAACCGGTTTTATATTGTTTATTACTGTGGCATGTATAAGTGAACCCCCCTTCTTGCGTTGCTCATCTTCTTGCCTCTCGCTTGAGAGAAAAGGAGGATAATCGTGTACCATCATATGAATATAGTTTGCCGCAATTTCGTTATTAATTACGAAGCATCAGATCACTACCTTCAGTTTTTTTTAATGTTCTATTTCATTATAGTCTCCATTCCGGGAATATTTCTGTTTAATTTTCCCATGGCCGTCTGCTCTTTTGTTATCGAAGACATACTGAAATTATCTACCTACATGGTGGACGACGATAAGTAATGTACATAGATGCCTGTGCAATTCAGCCTACTCTAAATTACGTACGATATCAGGTACTCATAATAAAATACTATTAAAGTATCTTACTAGACGGAAAACGAATTAGAAGTTTTTTCGAATGTCAAGTGGGTTAACTCATTTCAGTGCCTGAATAACAACATATGCTCGACATATGCATGTTACGATTTTTATGAAGTGCGCCAATGAAAATTTGATATCGCGCATGGCATAGGTGTCAGTAGTATGTGTATTCCAATAAACCTAAACTGAATTCATATGTGATGAATTGACCGGATACTACTGTTTTCACAAATGTATACCACTTGCACTATACTATTTTCTATTATTAACTTGGCCCTTCTATGATTAGCCTGTTTTTATTTTTCCACCGTTTTATTTTCATCATCTAGTATAGAACGTGCTTTGGCGTCAGATTTAATGGTAACATATATTATCGGAATAGAAAGAAACAATTGATACACGCACAATTTTGTGTACATTTCAGCCTGAGTTAATATTAAACTTGAGAGTTTTCTATTTTTTTAACGAAACCTCTCAAGGTTAAGTTTGAGTTGGTCTATATCAGAAAGACTCGATGTTCAGGCTCGTTATAATTGTTGTTAGTATATTTATATTCACCAGTTTCTTTTCTAAAAGCGGGTTATAACATTTTTGTTTCACAAGCAGCTTAAATACCCCTTCTCTAAACTCAATTTGCAGCTAGCGAAATTTTCAATTATGTCAAATTTAATTTAAAATTGAATAAAACAGTTTCTGTAACAATTTTCGCCAATGAAATCATTAACTGAATTCTTCATCAACATAGTGTATGGAATGCAAAAAAAGTATCAACAAAGTAGGTAATTCATACTATCAAACGTTGAATGTTTCTGCACTTCTTAATTGTTTGCAGAATTTTGAACCCTTGATGTGTAGTTATAGGTAGATAAAATCATTTCATATTTTTTTTAAGAATTACGCATGCCCAGCAAAAAACAATATGTAAATGCATTTAAATTATCTCCAGATAAACTCTGTTTACGTCAAAATACTTTAGTAGGGCCTTATGTACTTCACAATAGCCATCTGAAATGCTAAAACATCTGCTACTGTATTCTCAGTAATTACACACCAGCCACCTTTGCACTGTCTAATTTTACCAAAGATAGGGTCAAGTGGGGTAAATATAAATTCGATTCAGGGTTATTGTGAAATTCAGCTTCTGCCTGATAGATGTCATAGAGTGCAACTCTTGAGAAGTAATTAGAGATTGTCACCAATGCATTTATTAGTCAGTGCACTTGAGTTTTGGCCAAATTGATACAATGGGATTGATAGACTGGGTATACATACTTCCTTGATGTTGAAGGGTCATATTCATCTTAAAAGAATATTCTTATACAAAACCGATTGATGAGTAGTGAGAGGTACATAAGAACACTAAAACGTAACTTTGGGCCCATCCTAGTATTTCCATTTCGATTTAAATGAATTAAGGTTTTTTTTATGAATTTTTGAGTATCAAAAATGTCAGTTTGAATATCAACCTCGTAACCTTTAATAAACTTCCACCTAGATTGATTTGATTCAACCTTTTGCTCGCCTTCATCATATCCAAAGATAGACGAGAAATGTGAACATTGTATTGATTGTCACATAATGAAACGAAACGTTGACTTGTTTCCGTATAATTTAATTTATCAATGAGTTTTGGATAAGTATCCCAGTAACAAGCCGCAGACAATTATATCAAGTCATTATGGTAACTGGTATATACCATAAATTATTGAACTTTTACTGACAAGTCGGCGTTTTCACATGGTCTATTTGCCGTCTAGTCCGGTTATGTATAAGGAATAACCAGCCCTTTCCCCATATAGAGAGTGACTCAAGATGGTTATGACCAAACTGAATAATCCCATGAATTATTAATTGATATCTTGACGACGAGTAATTAAGCTCATATACACCCGCCAGGGTGTTTTTCACTTACGAATCCACACGGAAAAGGAGAACGGGTTTGTTTGTCCCACCTTGTACAATATCCTATTTGCCACTAATAAGAGATTGTATGAAGATGGGCATAGAGAGCCACATAACAAAGTAAAAAGGTGATCACATCATCATTGCATGTAACATGAGCGTCTTCAGTGAAAGTCGTTTTCTCTCAAAATGAAAGAATTTACCATTTCTTCTTTATTTTTTACAGGGTACCTTCTCGCTAATCGTGGAGGCATGGCACGGTAATGAAACATCACATTCTGCCGGTAAGTTTCCAGATTCATGAACGATGGGAAAGGCATTCATAATATTTGACATACACAAAGAGCATTCCAACAATTAGGCCTGCAAATTGCATCCATCGCGTGATTATAGAATTCCCGTTTTTCTAGTCTCAAATGACATTGTTTCAAGCGAATTAAATTAAATTCGAAGTACAAAGTATGTGGACATTTTCACTGACTCATTCTGAGATTTATATCATGATAAATGAATGACAAAAACTCATTTTATTCTTAAGAAACAGCTCCTTGTTCATATATAAATAAATAACAAGAAACTTTTTTTGTGTCCGAATGACGGAATAAAACTGACATTAATTTCATTTAGAAATAAATAGTCTGTAGCTTGAATGTTGATATTTTCATGTTTCGTGCATCTCAAAAAATTACCTAAAATATTCTTGTTTAGTACACTGCATTAATTATTGAATTTTCGGCTTCTCGTTTGGTTCATCGACGACTACGACGGCCCAAATTTCCACGCACTCAAATGTCTACGTAAGGTTAATGTGTTCTGGTTAGATCATTCTAAAAAATTACTTATCACAAAATGTATTTTCACAAGAAAAAATGGGCCGTTGTACGAAAGGAGACGTCGAAAACAGGTTAATTAATTGAATATTTGAAACAAGAATGATTTAGGAACATTTTTGAGGTGAACGAAACAAAACAAACCACCTATTCAATAGTTTTGAATGCTTTCAGATTATTCAGGCTTCACCATCATAATATGTAATTTCCAATAAATGTTCTATATATGCTGAATTTTATTCTGTTAAAGTATAAAAGTTTCATTTCTGAAAATTTTATCAAATCAGAGATGTGTAAATAAGAGTTAAATGAAAACAAATTAGTGTTTTTCTAAATTCAACAGTCATCTGCTATCACTTTCAAAATCTCATGCCAGTATACTGATATACTGACGTTTACTATTCAATAATAAAAACACAACAAGAATTTCTACCTGACTATTAATGGACTGAACCTCTGACTGGACCGAAGTAGTGTGGGAAAATGTTTGTGAGCAGCGGGGTAAAGTGGGTAAATATTGAATGGAACATACTGAATGAAGCCTGTCTATTCGAGAAATGCAAAATTGTCCATGGAGTACGTAAACATAGTTTGGACATTAGCTGAAAATGTGATGAAATAAACTTGGGCAGATGTAATCAGTATAATTGCAGATTGCCCCGAAATTTGAGGGATTGTAGAATGTATGTTCTCATATGAAGTTACTTCACTGAAAACAACATCAAAAGCAGTTCAATATTTGGCGCCTAGCCAAAATTCGAAGCCTCAAACTCCAAATCATTTATGGTTTTGGTATTCGAATCTGGAACAGTCTTTCATCAAAATTTGTTACTCGGTTACAGATTGAGATGTTGGCCGTGTTCCTGAAATCTCATTTCGAATGAATGTGTACGCGGAGTGTCAAAAAGTATTAATTAATGATAGATATGTATACTTTTTTAAAGATAACCCATTTTTAAACTGAAAGCTACCTGGAGAAGCATTCTCATCCATTCATAGTGAAAATAGTTTGTCATCTCTATTCTGAAAATCAGTTTGCCAAACTTTCTCAGCATTGTTGAACTAATTGTTCGATTCGAGACGAAAATTTGAAGAATCTCACTTCCTGGAAGCCTGTTTCAATAAAAAAAGTTGTGACTTGGGAAGACTCCAAACGTAAACATTTTTGATATTTTGCCAAGCTATACGTGATAAATCCATGTTGAAGTGTAATATTGAAAAAAAATCAGGTTGTTTTGATTCAGAATTATGATAGAGAATGTTCTTCGGGGTTCTTAAATAACTTCAAACCGAGCCGATTACTCTTGAAATTATGCTGTAAAACAATTAAAAAGAGCTTTATTCAGTTACTTTTCGAATAATTCCCTTCATAAATTCAACCTCCTAATGATTATGTTATGTCGCGAGTTGAGTTGTTTCAATCGCCCGAAAAAAACCTTTCAGATCATATCCCGAGGTGTATGAAAACAGACTATGTTCTAAAACTAAATAAATATATCACAGTTCAGCACCGTATGAAAAGCCACATGTATAACAGCTGTCAACTCTTAACTCACCAACAAAACCAGCCCTCTTCCTGATAACCTAAAAGGCTCTTCCGCTTCAATTGATAATTCCACTGTGTGTTTTTCTTCGTAGCTGATCTTGGGTGCTGTCTTTTGCAGACTAGTCGATTTATTTCCTTTAACGATTTCTATCTGTAATATAAACTGGAAGTCGAGTTCAGTTCTGCAACTCTTCGTCACTTGTCAGTTGCAGTAGTGTTTAAATGGGGTTGGAAGACTCGATACCCTTAATCTATTTAAAATAAACGGTGTGTAAACACATAGCTAGATACACACAGTGAAATTGGAGGTTCATTTAAAAATCCGTTAATGATCTTTATGTTCTATATTTAAACCAATCATGAGACACCGAAAGAGGAATCTGTGTGTACTCGGAGAAAAAACTGCGTGACACGATACTCAGAGTAACGTATTATGAATGAACGACACAAAAAAAATCTGTTTCAATAACTTGAAACCTCTAGCAAACGAGTCGGTTTACGTCAAATTCGATTACTATAGTTGTAGGTTGAACATTCCTCTTCCTGTTTCGTGTTTTTTCAATGCACGTTTCACACAATGCTACCACCTTTCCGTAAATTCAACTACATTCTTCAATTAGGTATATCAATAACAACAATGCTGGGTACTTGCACTTTTGTAATTTTATTTTCCCACGATACAGTTACGTTGTGTGACCATATTGTAAAATAGTTAACATACCCGTTATTTTCATAAAAGCAGTACTCTCGCATAGTCATTTAAATGACAAGACATAGCTCGGGTAACGTACTTAAAGGAGGATGTCGAGGAAAATGCTGATACTTATGATGGATTTATGCAGCAGTTTTAAGTCATAAGAATGTTCGTCAATGATTGGTTGGAATAAACGGTTCAACCAATCATTGATCAAAATTCTTCCTTGTGACTAAAAACTTATGACTTAAAACTGGTCCACCTTTATATCAGTTCACAAATCCGTGTAGTGACAATTTTCTTGCAAATAATAATAAAATTATGACCAGATATTTGGATATTTTAGCGAAAGCAGGCAAAAAAACGAAAAAGGACATACATACGTATGTCCTTTTTGATTTAAATTTTGAAAGTGACATTCCAAGTAATTTTTTACCATTTAAGACCTGTTGAATTGCAATATGAAAGTCAGATTCTCACGGTAACTACTTATAAGACATAAATTCACCTTCAAAATAGATTATCTCGATCTAGAATCAGTTTTTGAAACATAACATGGCATAAATCCACCTTTATATCAGTTCACAAATCCGTGTAGTGACAATTTTCTTGCAAATAATAATAAAATTATGACCACATATTTGGATATTTTAGCGAAAGCAGGCAAAAAAAAACTAAAAAGGACATACGTATGTCCTTTTTGATTTAAATTTTGAAAGTGACAATCCAAGTAATTTTTTACCATTTAAGACATGTTGAATTGCAATATGAAAGTCAGATTCTCACGGAAACTACTTATAAGAAATAAATTCACCTTCAAAATAGATTATCTCGATCTAGAATCAGTTTTTGAAACATAACATGTCCACTGAATGGGATCTTGGGCTTAAATCATTTTTTAAATTTTCGTTAGATAATTTGTGGCAGACTTTAAAGTCGAACAAAGTTCATTGGTCTTTTAAATAAAAAATAATTCAAAATTTTGACTATGCGTTAGCCCAGTGGATAGTTGGAAACATGAATTCAAGTTAAAACGTACCGAGGTGGGCTTCTAAGAAGCGACAGCTGAAGTAAAGAAAAAAAATATCGAATTTGAAGCTTAACCTTCCTGAATTCACTAAAACTTGCCTCCAATAACAGACTTTTGATAGTAGAAATCATTGGTAAATTCATTCATGACTAGATATTATTTTCTATAATATTTTGTAAGTCACCCGCCATTTCAGAAGTCGCGTATTTCGTTAGACTCATGCGTTGTTTACGTTTGAATGAATCGTTTGTTTCGTACCCACTCCACCATTTTAACGACGGAGTAGTCGAATTTAATGTTCCCGCCTGTACCTATTTTGTCCAGGTGTTATAACAGTGTAACCGTTCTGTGTTCCCTCTCTATTCAATACCCGGTTGACAAAATGATAAATAGACTTCTAAGCCCCTGACCGATTACAATGTGATAACCTTACCCTAACTTTGTGACACTTAATTGTATTTTTTTAATCCTTTTACAGACTTCTTACGTCTCTTTACACAAATCTACTTTAACTCAAATATTATTTTAAGTTCCGAGAACTTAAGGATGAAAGCATGTAACCGCCATAGTGTAGAACATATTTTACGGTTTCACTTTACAATGGAGTCTGCGAGATCCCTAAATTAAATATCCCATCCGAAACAGGTTCTTCTTTAATTAACAGACATTCGTTAATGTGAAGAAATACACCTATCGCCCAGGTTTAGTTGGGAAACGTCGGAGAAGACACAGCTTCAACGCAAAGGACTGCCTCTTGGACAGCAATTATTTCTGTGACAAAGTAGATATTAGGATTTTAATTGCCATGTGTATACATGGGTACATACCGGTTCTACCTCAGAAAAATTATCGCCATATTGTCAGTTATTTATTGAGCACATAACTATACTTTCGTAGCCTAGGTATGCGGTTAATGTTTGTGTCATCTACGGAAATGCTAGGAATTTCATTTTGAAGAATCATGGACGAATGCTGGCTGGAACTTTCATCATACAACCGAGAATGATTATAAAGTTTTAACTCGGCGTTGATTTACAAAATAAACTAATCGTTTCTAATTTAAATTGCACTTTTCGGTCGGTTTTAGATTATAATTTCATTCCAGTCCGGTGAAAGTGTTGAAATTTAATTCAACCTTAATTCAGTTTTTCTTCGATATGACACTGCTTCGAAATGGCCCATCTTTTACTGGCGAATATCGAACACCCTAAAAGTTGAATTAATTTTTCATCAGTTGTGATAAAAAGCACTAACCGTTGGCAAGGTACTAGCCTGGAAGGCATTTGATGTCTATTCCCAAAGATTGAATTGTGATCACAGTTACTTACCAGTGAGGAATTCCTTTTTGTGAAGACTGCTTTATTAATAAAATACGAACGATTTCGACAATTATTCTACCTGGCAGTATTTGTAATAATAAGCAAATATTTGACTTATACCTAGACGGATATTGAATTATATTTGTCAGATAGAAGTGCAATGTTCCTCAAGAGGACTGCAAGTCCCTCTCAGAATTTTTTTCAGGCTAGTTTCTGAGTTTTTGTCCTTCCATCAGTGCTATCATAAGATATTTGCCTTATATCCTACCTTGTAGAATCAATGTAGAGTTGGGTTTTTCGACGTTCAAAGTATTTGTCCTCCAATTTGACACTGTAAAATTTCTTGGAATAAAGAAATCAGCATTGTTCAAAATGAGCGCTTGTCAACAAAGAAACAAGATGTCCTGCCATGCCAGGGCGGTGCTCATTGCCATAATCCTATACAATACCCCGAAATCGATCTATAGGTGGTCCAAATGTTTCAATTAACATTTCCATGCAACTAGCAATTGCAGAGATAGCCTTGTAGGAACTCTGAACGGAAATTCATTGGATGTAATTCAATGTTCGTCGTGGTATTAGTCAGGAAAGTAGTTGTTTTCTGATCGATTTTCGACCCATTTATTCCTATTGTATAGGATTATGGCAATGAGCACCGTCCTGGTATGGCAGGACACCTTGTTAAATTTCTTGGACTTTATATTCGATATCTATTTCATTTTCCGTATTATTCTTTCTTCCTTTCATCGTTCATTAGATGGAACAAGACGGTTCTAATGTTGCCTGACCTTACCTGGCACTGATGAGAGGCAAGAACCTTGAAACATGTCATATATACAGAGGTGGCATTTCCAACCAAATGAAGGATAATATTCATTATTTTATTACAAGGATTGTGTCCGTGAGGAACGTTACACAAATGAACGTCAGATATAATTCAATATCCGTATAGGGAAGTAGCTGTTTTCTGTCAGATATTCTCCTCATGTTTTCCACTTTGTGAGAATGTGAGGAGAGATGGGTATCTTAGACTTTTGTTGTCGAAATTATTTGTTTCGTTATATTATTTCTTACTACTTGCACTGATGACAACAGTACAGAATCACAGTACAAAATCCGAAACTGATTTACAAATTGTCACTCGTGCAAATTGGTCAGAATTTTAATAGTTGCTATAAAAAGCATTCAAATAATAATCCTTATAAGAGTATTGAACGGATATGCGGCAGTTATATAATAGTCGCCGAGTTATTAGCCAGGAAAACAATTGTGTTTGTTAAATATCAGTTACTGAACTTGAGTATGGGATTTACAACAAAAAAACGACCCATTTAATCCAACTTGGTGTAATCAAAAGTTACAGCAAATGGCAAGTTGACGGAAATATTAACTTGTCGAGGAAGGAGGCATTATAATTCATTTTAATGAACGAGCTGATAAAAAACCTGTATGTGTATTGAAAACGGATAAGTTCAAGTATAATATTTTCCGGAGTACACAGAACAGAAATAATGCTACATCCTTTGTTTGTCTTAATATAACGTGCGAACTCGCTTAATTAGTTGTATATATTTAATTTTAATATGATTTTTTTAATGAGGTTTGAAAGTATATTACGACCAGTCTCGGTTCCCTCTTTTCAAAGAACTGTTCGGAACGGTATCTGTACAGAACAAACAAGAGTGATTTCAAAGACCACATACATAAAAAATCTGCGTCTAGACCTTCTCCACGGTCCCTAATGTGTGATAATGATCGTTCTTAGAACGGTTCCTAATTTTGGTCGCCATTTCAGAATCTGCATGTGAGCTAAACACAAGGCGATTGTGGGCTCGAACTGGCTTTGTAGGATTGTCAGACCCAAAATTTCTTATTTAAACTTTTAAAATAGGTATCACGAAACTAGTCGAAGTCCTTTTTTTCTTTCGTTATACACAAAAAAATAACTTGTAATCTTTTGTGAGTGTCCGACAAAGGGAAAGCAGCTTTATCGTATTAATTCCGCTTGATTCATCGTGCAGTCAATCAATCACAAAAGGAATATTCGTTAATCGAGGATTAAAATTAGTTTTTGGGTCACAGTCATAAATATCTCAGGTACGAGTACAACTTTATTTTGATTTCACCCCGGTATAAACAGGTATTACGTATAAGCTCCTAAGGCATTGTGGGGTTATGAACAACTTGTAACATAATACGACCCTGAATGGTTATGTGCGATTTAAAATACCGGATATCCTGTATTTCGGTGCTCCCCAACTTGTGGAATAGTATGCCAACTTCCTTTCATAACGCCCGTAACAAGATCAAGATTTTTACAACACCTGAGTAGACAATTTGGGTACTCTTGAGTAAACTGTGAAGAACCATTAAACACAGGATGGTGGCCTCAGATATGATATAGAATGTTTGCTTGGAGTGTGTGTTTGCATCGAAACATTCAGAATACCATTCTGAAACTTGATATTTTTAGCTATGGAGGCAGGTTCATAAGTTTTCGAAGAAAATGAATCATGTTTCATATCACCAATCGTGATCGTATTAATATGATCGAATTCTTTTACCCGTTCGTTGTGTTCACTTGGCCAGTAGTTTCATAATCATCCTAATGGATATTCATAAATCTAAACGAAATTCTCAATCAGATTTTCAGAAATCTTAGAATATCTGAAACCGCATGATCGATGTTTACAACTAAAAAAGGCATTGGAAAGCAATTACATTCGTATTTTTCTACACCTTCGAGCAGCACAATACTGCCCCGTCTTATATGGCAGCTGACTCGGTTGGATTTCGCATATTTTCCTAGCATTTCCATGGGAAAAATCTTGTTTCTATTTTGAAAATCCAACACAATGCATCAGAGATGCTTGCTTATTTTTCACATATAAAATTGTTCTCCATTGAAAAATGTGGTGAAACTCTGGCCGTGGTATTATTATTATTATTACATGTCTACAACGTGTTTGATCGCGTTTGGCATCAGGGACTCCTCGCCAAGCTTCCATCTTATGGCTTGCGCACCCAGTTGTGTTCTTTGCTATCTAGCTTTCTCACAGACAGATCTCTCCACGTGGTGGTTGATGGGGTTTCATCCGACACTCTACCTATAAATGCTGGTGTTCCGCAGGGATCCATTTTAGTACCAACACTGTGTCTCCTTCACATCAATGACTTGTTGGGAGCTATCTTATGCCCAGTGCATACCGCATTCTCTTACAAAGTTTCGATATCAGCCCGTGAAACTAGAAAAGAACGGGAAAGGAACGTGAACGATTTAAATATGGATCTATAAGAAAGGCCAATCTGAGTGACCAACGTAATTGTCACGAGTATCACAGTCAGAAGTCAAAATATACTTTAATGTCAGTCCTCCATTTCGGTGCTCCGTATTACCATGAGCAGTACCTTGTCATGGGAAAGCTATGTGAGGTTTATTGCCAAAAATGACTCTCAAAATCTTGGTTTTCTGTTACGTGCCAAGAGCTGTTTCACTTCCCGTCATGGAATACTGTTCCCATATATGGAGTGCAACCCTTAACATACACTGAAACTTTTAGATTATGTCCAAAAAAGAACTATTTGTCTCGTCGGTGATTCTGAGCTAAAAAGCTCGCTCACTTCACTGGAACACCGCAGAAAGGTTGGCGATCTGTCTCTGTTTTACAGACACTTTTATGGACGATGCTCTTCTGAAATATCATCAATCGTTCCACCGTTAGCGGTCCCATCGAGACTGACCCGTCGAGTTCAGTCTTCACATCCCTTTGTCGATATTTCGGAGACATGCCGAACTTCTCTTTCCAAAGGCTCGTTCTTCCAGCGTTCTGAGAAGATTTGGAACTCACTTACTCAAGAGGTGTTCCTTGTAGCATACAGCCATTCAAGAAGAACTCCAATCCTTACCTACTTTTCCTCGGCTCTCCCTCCCCTTCGTGAGAACAAAAACATAAAAAAACTTCAGATCTCATGCCGTTCTAGAATCTGACCGCTTATATTTCAACTTGCATTGATGGTTCAAAACCCGGTACAGCAACCTCAAATCAAATGCATCAGTACCGATAGACGACCAAATATATTGTTCGAAAGTGTCACTTGGGTTGCCTAGATGCCAATCTAGACGTCTATTGGTTGCTTGAAGTCAACCACCCGGGATGGTTCTGCAGGTTTTTTAGGTTTTCTCACAGCTGGAAAATGAACACGCCCTGGAGCGCTACAGCAAAAACTAACAGCCGTCCCCTACCGTCGCAGACTATGCCTTTGACACCCTATAAGATTTCATGTCTGGAAGTATTATTATTACCGCCTAATAGTCCATCCATTAACGGATGACACTGTTTTGAGTTACCCGGTATAGTAGATCATCTGCGAATACACTTAGAAATCGCAAATACAAACATATTTGGCTGTGTAGTTTTATTCATTAACAATTCTCTCTTTGTAAAGCCCTTTTTAATTAGTATATCCTATTTAAAATGTACGTCGAAAAAAATCGGAAAACAGGGCATAGGTTGTGAAAAAATAAAGGCGTTCTCAAGTTGGTAATACAGCTTCACCGGATACAGCTGCCTTGTTGCCGGATGCTTTAAGAATACACCTGCATTATGTTTCTCAGACGTCTATCTGCCGTTAAAATTTACTTTCCAATTTCGTGTGTTCCAGCCTACCTGTACCTTTTCATACATAGATATTTATTAAAAAACCATGGGAAATTAAAACACCACCATCATCTCATCTCGTTTCTTATTAGAGACTATTAAAGATAACTATAAATTTACGAAATCGAATTTGAGCCAGTGCAATTTAAATTTAATATGCGGTCAGTTCTTCTGTGCTCTTTTTTGTTTATTAGTTAGCATTATGTTAATTGCCTTGATTCCGAACATGTGATTTAGTGGGCAATTTCCAGTTTTCGTTTCAATAATTCATACATCCGTTTTTAGTGTGCGAAATTTATGAATTTCGGGTTGTACATGGTGAATCTAGTTCGTTTTTCACTCAGTGAAATGAAGTGAATGATTTTTTAAGTTCATAATTGTAAGAATGTAATTTAATAGCGTTGTTGATCATATCTCTAGTTTTCTGTTTTCGATAATACTTGCTGTTGTATTTCTTATTCCATAAGAAATTGTAATACCTGTTGACGTTTATATCCTCATCATTAATTAATTGATTCATTCGAATCAAGTGATGTACTTTTTGTGTGTGAAAATAAAGCAAATTTTTAAGAAGACAAGTATAGATATGAGTATTCTACCACACAGAAATCCAATTTTATTGTTTCTAAACATAGACTGACCAATACAGAGAAAGGACCACTTCCATTAAATTATACAACAATTTACCCTTGATCATTAAAGAAGCTTTTCTCAAGACAAGTTTTCAAAAACTATGTTTTCAAACTGTTGTGTGCCATTGAGCCATATTCATTACAAGAATTCATGGCGAAATAATTTTATTTCAGCTAAATACAAGTTTTAATCTTACACCAATGTCTGTGATATTATTATATGACTATATTAATACATATTGTAATTACTTTTATTATGAGACATTTGGATTTTATTGTGTATTATGTCACGTAAATTATTTAACTTTATAAGATGTTCATATTGACTGGTATTCATCCATTCAGAATCAATGGTTCAGTTAACTCGAATAAACTACTGACTGTACACAAATCTCGAATAATTCAGATAAGGAACGCTAATCTATGGTCGTAACATTGTTTATGTCAAGTATTGTCTTGCCTCTATAGTTATCATTAACAATTTTCGTCATACGTAATCGATGTTTTTTGCTTCAGTGTTGGTCAGCAGATTGACGAGGCAAAGATTCTTGGACGTCAGCGAGAACTGGACTGATGATTTCCACAGCTCGAAATATTCGACTCTCCGATTCGAGTACAGGGTAACCTGCGACTCCCACTATTACGGAAAGGGCTGTGAAAATCTGTGCCGACCTAGAGATGACAGTTTCGGACATTACAGTTGCTCTCCTACCGGCGAAAGAGTTTGTTTGGCTGGCTGGGAAGGAGATTACTGTACTAAACGTAAGTGAATGCTTTCTATTTCCAGATGCCCTTTAGCGCCACAACACTTGTAGATAACCGACCACTTTGCTACCGCTTGATTACCTACCACCTATCTGAGAATTGTTCAGATAACTTTTACGAAAATGCCGATGCTCTTTTCTCGACACTCTGGCGATAAAACACCAGATTTTAAAACATATACTCAGTTACTTAGATTGTTGCTTGATTAAAGAGAAACTACCGATGCCAAATTGTCTGCTCCAAGATATAATATCAGTTATTAATTTGTGCAATACTGTTGTGCCGCCAAAGAAATATTCTTCGGACTAAATCGTTCGGTAGAAGTTCGACAAAATATCAACACTGTGTACCTTGGTATTATTTATTTAGATTCATCAAAACGACTGGTCTTTCTGCCCGTGGAACGGACAGTAAGACACTGCCAAGATGTATGGTATGTTCCTGTTTCGTACACTCGCGTTTCGTACACCTCAAAAATATTCTTAAAATATTCTTGTTTCGTACATCGAATTAATTAATTTTCGACTTCTTTCGTACACCGACCACTGCCGATGGCACAGAGGGTAGATTTTTCACCATTTTTCCTTGTGAAAATAAATTTTGTGAGGATTACTTTTTTTACAATAACCAGAAGGAACTAACCTTACATAGTCATTCGAATTCGTGGAAATTTGTAACTAAACAAGAATATTTCAGGTACTTTTTTGAGGTGTACGAAACGCTAGTGTGCGAAACAAGATAATACCGCCAAGATAGATTTTTTTTAAGCAGAACCAACCTCTAATAAAGGCTAGTAGTGTTTCTTTAAATACGGTGTTTCCTTGTTTCGTACACTTGTGTTTCGTAACCCTCAAAAAATTACCTGAAATATTCTTGTGGTACACTGAATTAATTAATGAATGTTCGGCTTCTCTTTTCGTAAATTGCCCACTGCGATGGCTCAAATTTCCACGCACTCAAATGTCTACTTTAGGTTGGATCATACTAAAAAATTATTCCTCACAAAATGTATTTTCACAAGGAAAAATGGTGCGAAACCTACCTACGTTATCAATTTCCACGCACTCAAATGTCTATGTAAGGCTAGTTATATCATACTAAAAAATTACTCAAACTACAAAACTTATTTTCACAAGGAAAAATGGGTCGATGGAAAAGTCGAAAATGGGTTAGTTAATTTATTGTACGAAACAAGAATGTTTTATGGACATTTTTTAGGTGTACGAAATGCGAATGTACGAAACAAGAACAGTCTTTTGGACTAAATCGTTCGGTACAAACTCGACAAATTATCAAAGCTGTGTACCTAGGTACCTATATTTTATTTAGATCAGCTTATTTCTTCTTCTCTCATCTTTGCTACTGATCTCTCTGCCAGTTGAACGGACAGACACCGCCAAGATAGACTCATTGGGTTGTTTAAGCACAACCAACTCCCAATAAAGGCTATAGAAGTCTAGAAAGAGTCTCTAAAAACTACTGTCTGTCATTTTCGAGATGATTGAAAATTCCTGTTAATATTGTCGGAAATTCAATATAGTTGTAGCTGTGGCTCTGATATTCTAAAGAATTCTATAGAACTTTCTGCCAGTGGAACGGACAAACACCGCCAAGATAGATTCATTGGGTTGTTTAAGCACAACCAGCCCCCAATGAAGGCTATAGAAGTGTCTCTAAAAACTACTCTGTTGTCCGTCATTTTTGAGATGATCGAAAATACCTTTCAAAATTGTGTGGGAAATTCAATATAGTTGAAGTTGTAGCTCTGATATTCTAAAGAATTCTATAGAATTTGTCATCAAACTTTGATCGTGTAGCGTGCTTCAGCAGTGGTTGTCTTAACATAATATAACCACGAAAAATGTAATCCTAGGTGCCTCCTATTCGAATTTAATTTTGACTATAAACAAGAGGCTTGTGTCATCGGCTTGTCGATTATTAAATGAAAAATCCGACTACCTGTGTATAATTAGTGCTGAAAGCGCGATTTATTGGAAAGAAAATATTCTATGACTAATGCGGAAAACATAAATAGGCTGTGAAGATTCGTGAAAATCCACTGATAGATAACCTAGTAGCTGCGAATATTTAAAAATAAATCCGGACACTCCCAGTTATTTCGACAACCATCTAAATCACACGGGAACCGAATTATTTCAGGAAGACATTATCTGTCAGTATTATTGTCATTAATATGTTGCATCACATTCACATTCAAAACGAAAATTCCTTTTGAACAGTTCCCATGGAACACTGTCGCATAAACACGTAGAAATCAGTATGCAAGCCGCGAACAAAGAACTATTCTGTGTGCAATTCATTAATTGGAGAAGAAGGAGAATTATGAGAATATGGATAATCGAAGCAGACTGACGAGTCATAACCTAACCTGTTGGTGTTGATATTTTATCTAGGCGACGCCCACTGCCCACTAGATGAGTTTATAGTTTTAGCCTTTAGCGTCTAATTTAGAAAACGTTGTGGTAGGTTCTCGCATGTACCCATCTCGTTTGCGTTAATAATGAGATGTCCAAATTACTTTGATTGTCGATTCTAGCCGGTCGATTTTCGTCATGGATATGGGAACAATCCCAACAAATCAAAGTAAATAACCACGGTAACAGTTGAATGAGCATGTGTTTTACTCGTATAAATATAGATTGAGTCGGGGATAAAAAATGCCGAATTTTGTCCACAAAAGAAGCAAAAGTAATGACCGCGAGAAAACAAGACGTGAGCGCCTCTCTGCGCTCAGCTGCTGTCGACTGCACAGCCGGAGAGCTTCCCACGATCACGGCATGCCTGTCTGCATACAGGGCTCGTTTCGTAATTATTCGCCCAATAAGAAATCATTCGTGGAACTCTTAGATTCGCATACACGCGTAAAAAGAGTCAATGCAATAGTTATGTTCATTTACGATTGCATCAAATGGGTAGCTGAACCATAATAACAGCGTATTACAATATATGTAACAGTATATTGCAGTGTTATTACGTCTCATCCTCGAACACAGGGCTGCTCAACTTTACCGGTTATTGCTGTTAAATTTATTTATTTTGAATAAACTTTCTGAATCAAAGTGACTTTATGTACAAGAATATTTGGCCATACCTACAAAAATATTTGGCCATATTTTGTCACTCTCCAGCTTATTCCTCAAGAAACTTTTCGAGTCCTTAAGTGGAAGTGATACTTTACAACCTGAAAGACTGTTGCGCTACTATCTGCATACAAAATGTTGCCATGCAAGGGTTTCGTTGTCCCTAACTTTCAAGGTTTATTTTTCATTATTAGTGGATGAAAAAATGTTTAACGTGTCGGTAAAGATCTAATCTGTGCTCCCTTTTTCTCACTTTTTCGAAAAGTGATTTGGTTCGTCTAAAAAAAATGGGAAACTCATCAAAAAACATGGACTTCTGCGATATTTTTCAGAAAAAACTAAATCAAGTTTTGAAAAAGTGAGAAACAGGGAACAGATAACATCTTTACCAATATTTATTTATTTCTTAATTCACTCAAAGTGAAAAATGAACCAAAAAAGTTGGGGACTACCAAACCCTTGCATACACTGTTTTATAGTATAGTACAACTCCCTCTTAAATACATTTGTTGGGATTCATTTGATCTATCAATTCCACTATATTTATTCAAAAAGTATTCTGATAGTATCAAACAGTCTTGAAAGTTCCATTATGTCACCAGAATTTACTTATATTAATTATGTAGTCTAGTGACAATACAATAATTCTGATTAATCAATTTTAAACAAAACATGAAATATTTTGAACCACTTCAAAGAATTTTGCAACAACTACGAAAAACGAAACTTTTTATAGAATATTGTGAAGATGATAGCTATAAGTAGTCGTTATTCTCAAGCTGTAATTAAATTATTCCTAATAAGTTGACAAATGGGAGAATAATGAATTTTTCTTCAAAGGCATCAATTACGAAAAACTTTTTGCTGACAGAATATTGTGAGAATGATAGCTATAGTCTCATGTCATAATTGAATTATTCCTGATAAGTTAACAAATGGGAAAATAATGATTTTTTCTTTAAATTATTCTACCATTTTCAGTTTCGTCTGTCAAAATGTACAGCACTCGTTAATTTACATTTTAGAATACTGAAAGAACAAAAATTGTATTACCAGACTTTTAGTTCAAACAAAATTAATTCTTTTGAACAAACAAAATTCTTATCTCCCATGGAGCGTATGTTCTTTTTTATGAACAAATTGATCTGAATTCTGATTCAAATTCGAAAGATTTTATTATAGTTAACTGTGATCAACATATTACTATCCTTAACTAAGTGCATTGATAATAATAATTGTTTTCATTGATAAGTTCATACATAGGTACCCAGTACATAAATCTTATCAAAAGGAAGTATTCAGAGACATGGACAAAACTTGCTCTTCCATCGAACCTTAACACTAATTTTCGTCTTTCTTCTTCTTGGAAGGGGAAAGAATAAGGACAGCCAGTTGTATACTGGGTGATGACTGTCGCTAGCCAACACTCGGTTTCATCGCCAAGTCGAATCTTGGCCCCGTTTGTGGGAGACTCTTGATACGGCCCCCATGGTCTTAGTGGGTAGGTCCGTAATTAGTAAAGGAATGGGCTGATATTGTGCAGGATTCACGTCTCCTGCAGAGCTTATGAGTGACTTTGTGTGTATTTTAAACAGAGAATGGATGGCCTTGATCGTTGCAGAGGTTGTAGAGCGGAAAAGGTTCTCTGCAAAAAACTGGGGGATGGTGTTGTGAGGTTTTCCGGGTTTTCCTTCAAATAAAACAATGCTCCCTTACGACGAGAGCCCGGCTTTCCACGAGTCCAGGGATTTTCATCTTGAATTCATTTTATGTTTTAAATTTTGATTTTGTATTTTTAAAATAATAGATTAGATCCTAGATCAAATATATTATGGTCACTTCTTTCTAGAGATAATATTCATCTGAATAGGTATTTTGCATCGATACATATGTAGAGAGGAACCTTATATTTAACGCAGTCCCTTTTTTGAATCGAGTTTTTTTTATGGTTGCGAAACATTTGAATTACCCTCCGTTATTTGTTTCAGCGCAATGTTTGCCTGGATGTGACGAAGCACATGGACATTGTACACAACCCAACGAATGCAGGTGAGTTGTTATATAATTACCGAGCGCGAAACTTTTCTATATTGAAAATGTCAACGGCAGACTCGCTGTGTTATAAAACAGATACATCGGAGGCTGAAGAATGTCTTAGGTGTGTAACCGAGCGGCAGAAGGAAAGCACTGTAGAATGAATATTATTAATCTTGGGAATCAATTGTTTGAGAAAGGAGTGCTGTTTAAGTAATTCCGCAATAATAAAAATAATCATTCGGTATGGTCGTACCTACCTTAACATGAATCCGAAGATACGGTTTGTTATATCGACCAGAGAGAAAGGCTTTTGCTTCTCCCCTGTTAAAATAAAATAATTTTTTCTGTATTAACTTAGCCGTTACTTCATGGAAATCCATACCATGTGATACTAAAAGAATAAAATGTAAGCGAAATTTTACTTTTATTGAGAAACATTTGTCCTCTCAGTGTTTACCTTCTCCACACTAATTTTCCAGTCTCTCGGTAGTATACAAACAAATATCGAAAGTTATTTATGCTATTGATACGAATGTATACTGATTTCATAACAACAGACACTCTTTTATGAACTCAAAGCAAGTAGTTCTTCATTTTACTCAAATTCTGCCAAATCGTAGACAGGCTGGCTTTTAGTGTTAGTAATTCAGCTTTCCATTTCTTTTCATCCAAATGCTTGAATAATTTGTTGATGCACTCGAACGCTCCGTAGATACACTATGAGTATTTTTGAAAATAAATATCGAATTTGTGATTCGTATTACACAGATTGTTGTATTTCAAAACCCGGCACTAGAAATAAATATGATGAAAAATCGAGACATTCTAAAAATTAAATAAGCATTTGATACTAATATTATAAACTCTACTCAATCGACCAAACACAAAAACGTGCCTCTTCTGATGGTCACGGGAAATAAATGTTATAAAAAATCGACAAACTTTATTGAGACATCCTGAATTGTTTTAGGCAGATACTGAAAATTAAATAAGCTGTTTCTGTGAAATGAAACTAATATTATAAACTCTATTTAATCGACCATATACAAAATCGTGCCTCTTCTGATGACTTCGGAAGGTCACAAAAAATAAATACTTATGATAAAAAATCTACAAACGTTATTGAGACATTCTGAATTGTTCTAGACAGACACTAAAAATTGAATAAGCGTTTCTGTATAATGAAATTAATATTATAAACTCTATTTAGTCGCCCATACACAAAAATAATGCCTCTTCTGATGACTTCGGATAGTCTTGAGAAATAAATATGATAAAAAATCTGCAAACTTTATTGAGACATTCTGAATTGTTCTAGGCAGACACTAAAAATTAAATAAGCGTTTCTGTATAATGAAACTAATATTATAAACTATATTTAATCGGCCATTCACAAAATCATGCATCTTCTGATGACTTCGGATGCTCTCAATTATGGTAATTTTGCATGTGCTGAAATTGAGATTTTGGACCCGCATTATCTAACGATTATGGTAATCGTTTTAGGAGCGTCTGGTACTAAAGTGAGAAAAACGAGACTAGATGTAATCCGTTAAAAAAAAGAAAGTGACCGGGGCTTCGAACTGCTACCAAATTTCCGCTCTCAAAATCCAACGGTTCATATAAAAGAACAAATATTAACAAACAAATAATAATAATAGAATAAAGTTGCGGCGTCTAGTTAATAGTTGTTTAATATTATCTGGTATATATCCTCTGTGGGTGGTTAATAAAGTATTTTTCTGCGGTTTAATAATCATATCATAGTATGAAAAATATCGAATCGATTGAAAACAAAGAGATTTTTTTATGACCCATTATTAACATTTCCGAGAGGTGGTTCTAGCCATGCTAGCCATCGAAGAGCCGAGTACGTGATTTCCCAATCCCTGACCATTCAATTTGTATTGATTGAATGGCTGGCCCTATAATTTTCCAGAAGTTTATTCGAATTAGGCGGTAATTAGGCTGAGTGAAGGCTCGCCATTATATTATATTGATAGTTTCGGTTACTAGCGGAAGAATCTATGTGCAGTCCGACTATGCAGATTGGGCCGCTGACCCGCATGTAACCTTTCCTTGACCTGCATACTTGCCAACGGGCAGCGTGGGAAAGAGCTCTGTGGGCGTGATGCATCCCCTCTAGATGTCCCCGCACGGCCCGGTCTGCTATCCAAGCTGCAACTCAATGAGCTCTTCGATACGATCCGAATACACTCTCTTTCAAGCACATGATTAGAATAAGAAATACACGGCACATCGGTCGTACCAGAGCTAACCGCGCGCAGGTACTGTACCGCCGCTCCGTTCTTGTCTCTCACGGAACCTTTTTATTTTTCTTTCATAATTATCGCCAAACTCTAATTACTATTACTGGCGTTTCCATTCAACCTTGTAATCGAACATGTTCGAACGATTCCTGTGCGGCAGGTAAAATCATCTTTATTCAATCTCATTACGATTCTATTTGTGTTGCTCGGTTCCCATTGAACGTAAATCGAGAGTTCATTGATTACCTATGTTATATTTACCTCGTTAGTGGCTCTGTCGTTGACCGTTTTAAAACATTGTCTCAACTCGCCGGCATTTAATTTAACGTTCGTTTTTTTGTTATAGATGCCAGTCAGGTTGGGAAGGACCTTTATGTAATCAGTGTCAACGGTACCCGGGTTGCATGCACGGGACTTGCGTGAAGCCTTGGGACTGTCTTTGCAATGAGGGCTGGGGTGGACTTTTCTGCAACCAGGATCTGAATTTTTGTACGAACCACAAACCGTGCCGAAACGGCGGAACATGTTTTAATACAGGACAAGGCAGCTATACCTGTAGTTGCTCTGCTGGCTTCAACGGAACCGACTGCGAAATTCCTGCCGACGACTGCTCGGAGAACCCTTGTCTAAACGGCGGAGTGTGCACTCCTAAAGGTGCCTACAACATCTGCTCTTGTCCAACAGGGTACAGCGGCCTGCAGTGCGAGACTGTCTCCAACTCCTGCAACAAACAGCCCTGCAAAAACGGAGCAAGCTGCACAAACACCGACGCCGGCTACCAATGCGCCTGCAAGCCTGGATACAGCGGAATCAACTGCGATTATCAGTTCGACAAGTGCTCACCGAACCCTTGCAGAAACGATGCCACCTGCCTTGAGGACAACGACGGCTTCCAGTGCATGTGCCAGTCTGGATTCGCTGGCGAGCTGTGCGAGATCAACATCGACGACTGTGAAGGAATCCCGTGCCAAAACGGCGGAACGTGTATAGACAAAGTAAACGAGTTCCGCTGCCACTGTGTGCCAGGATACGTAGGACCGCTGTGCCAAAATCGCGTAGACTATTGCATAACCAAACCTTGTGCCAACGGCGGTAGTTGCCTGCAGCTGATCAATGACTACAAGTGTAAATGTGCTCCTGGATTTGCGGGTAAAGACTGTAGCGAAGAAATTGACGAATGCCTGATAAATCCCTGCCAACATGGCGGTACGTGCGTGAACCGCGTCCACGGCTACGAATGCCTGTGCCCGTCCGGTTATTTGGGCCGCGAATGTGACGAAGTATCCTCCAGCGCTGCTCCCAGCGCTAGGGTATCCTCCGAGTCGAACCTCACCACCGAACACGTGGTCGTCATCGCCACCATCTCAACGTTCGTTCCTCTCGTTGTCTTGGTGGCTGTGGGGGTGATCATCTGCCTGAAACAGAGGCGCAAACGCGAGAAGGCCCGCGCCGACGAAGAAGCCAGGCTGCAGAACGAGCAGAACACGGCCAATAGTAGTTTTGCTAAACGCGGTGTTACCATGTCCACTGATCCTCACATGATCAAGAACTCTTGGGGCAAGTGCACGAACAATGTGATAAGCTCAAACTTTTCCTCCCCGGATGACTGTAGTGTTTCTAACATCAGCATCAACGACTGTGATGGTTTTCCGAAACCGCAACACCAGGTGATAGACGGCCGACCAGTCTACACCCTGCAGAGGACGCGTTCCCAGAAGCAGCTCAACACCGAGACAGGAGCTCGCACGCCAGGATCTCTAGCTGCAAAACTGCATGAACCTGATTACGAACACATCAAACGTTTGTCTGTGATGTCAAACGCTTCGGCTGTGTGCTCCAGGTAAGAATCGCACCTTTGCGCATCAAAAAGTTACTCCTGCATTCCTTCTCAATGCCCTCTCTGGTCTTTCGGTTCCGGATACTTATGTCTGTCGTTTGTTGCAGTGATCCCTCCATGTTGAAGAGGCCGATTGAGAAGGAGTCTAATGGCGTTTATGTGATAGAAGAACACTTCCACAATCCAGACGCGATCTCGTCTGGACTTTTCGCAACGGAGGTGTAGTTAATGTATATGAATGACTGAAGTGTGTATGTGATGCCAATACCACCAGCAGTGTTGGACTGCTGTACAGTTATTTATTAATTCCCTATACTGTCGGTGGTATTGACAAATCAACTTATGTTTGTTTGCATGAGTACTAAAAATTCGAGCTAGTGCCTCGTGTCCAAGAAGCTTTGCTACCCTCACGACTCCGCTCTGGGTAATGCAAACCGCCAGATCGTTGTCTCCAGTGGTAAATCACTTTTTGTTTATATTGTATATATGTTAGAATAATCGCCCTTCGTTGAACCATTCATTTCCTTTATGTATGGTTTTTACCAGTGGTGAATGTATCTGGTAAGAAACCAAAGATTTTGATATTGCTCAGAGCCAGACTCTTCAGAGTAGCAAAGCTGTTCTCGTCAAGTAGTATGTAACGAATGTAACATTTGAATTGTTATGGTAATTTGTGATGAAGCTGAAGCAAACTAAGTCACCATTGTACTTAAGTAGGCGACTGTCAGTATTTATTGAACTTTTCCACATCACCTTGCCATCAGTATTAATTTACAAACTATTTACTATATAAGGTCCAGTGATATATCTATCCCAAATTAATACTGATGGCAACATCCTTAGTCTCATTGTAGATCCAGTTTTTTTTTAAAGTATACAATGTTCCTGTTACTTGAAACTAAGTCAGTTAGTACTTAATTTAATTTTTTTCTTGATGAACGACAATTGTTGTACACTACTTACTTAAAATACTTGGGCAAGTTAAAGACTTAATATTAATAAAGACGTTTTGTAATATATACTTGTACATTTAATTTATAGTCTGTAACTATTAAAAATTGTTCATGTTTAATAATGAATACTTCTTTAGAGAAGCGGCTGTATTGTTCCTCACGTGAATAATGTTATTTAAAAGTTATCTCAATAAATTTTTTGTTCTAAGACTTATTTTATTTATTTGAGAAATCTTGTATGTGGAATATTTGGGAACAAAATATTTGACATGAATTATTGAATATCATTTCAATATTTTTTTTTACTGATTTATCAAAAAATGGTGAATTATAAAAAAGTTAAATTCCTGACATGATACAAGAGTTAGATGAAAAAACTTAAAAGTATAATTTTTTATTGAGTAACTTCCTTAAAAAATTTGGCAGTAATTTAGTGGAAAAAAATTGAGTGAAGCAAGAACGGAAATAAATATCATTGTCACCCTAGCAGAAAATATTTAAAAAAAGAAAACTCAAAAGTTTACTTTTTTAAGTAATTGAAGTAATTAAAGAAAAAAAATGGAATGAAACAAAAGGACATATATCATTTTCACCCTAGAAGAAAATATTAAAAGCCGCAGATGAGAAGATATGGTTGTAGTGCCAAATTGAGTCAAAGGATGCATATTGGACCAGCCGAAAAAGGTAGGGAAGTGAAAGCTTTATATTGAATATATAACCTGTATATTGAACATTTAGCGTACATCCCTGAATTGATAGGAATAAATCTGTTCATAATAAAAAAAGAATTCAAAGTACAGAGTTAGCAGTTTTGTGAAGAAAATTTTCCTTGTGATGCTTTGGGATTGGTAATTTCACAGACAGACTCCTGCTTTATCGCAAACTTTTATATTCAATTATAAGGATAAATATGTGAAGTGTCATTCGTCATACTTTTCCTTTCACAAATTCTTTCTATGCCACTAAAGACAAGGGTATCAGCATCATTATATATTTTTTATATTTTTATTCTTTGTTAAACGCCGGACTTGCAGCAACATGTAAATGTAAACTTGTACAATAAATACCTTTCTATCATTAAAAAATGTTTTAGTAATAGGGCTGAATTTAACTCTATTCAAATAGAATTTCAAAATACTTGGCACATGAATTATGCGGTACCCTGTACAATGTTCGTTTTCATTTTTTAATCGGACAAAGCACTATCAACTAATCTGCCAGAGGATTCAAAAACATTTCTGAATAAATGAAATTGCATTGCTCTTTGTGAAACATTCCATACTAAGGTGCCTTGCTTATGAGTGGAACGGTTGAAATTCTTTCAAAATCTTTGCCGTTCCACATGCAATAGAGAAAAAAATGTTTATTCTCTGCAAATGACGGACCTTCTGCCCCTCTGCCGAGATTTCGAATGCATTGTTACACAAGAGCAAGAAACCTTCAATACCGAAATGCAGGTAAGAAAAGACTTTTTTATTGGTCCCAAGTTGACATATGCTGTTATCCCTCATTAAAGGTCCAGGTGTAAGTTATACCCGGACCTCATAGAAAATTTCTTTCCACAATAATTAAAAGTTGGTATAGCGTTTTGTATGTCCACTCAAAGCGATTCTCGTATTTCTGGGAAAAAGTAGGTAACTTTTGGATGTTGTGCGAATGTGAGGAATATCACAAACACTTTGAACTGAAATAAAAATACGATGTGCCTCAAAAGTAAGAAGAGTATCAACTGAAAAATTATTTCGTTTATCAAATAATTTCGAATACGTATAAATGACCTTTGTTCAGAAGGGAATTCAGAAGTGAGCTAATTTAACAACTTTCAACCCTCTAAAATTAACAAAAAATAGTGTATTAAAAGGAATGCTAATTTATTGCACTTCACTTGTACGATTGATGATTTATTTATTTTGTGGAAATTCATTTTGAAATATTGAATGAAGAAAAATAACTTTTGTCTAATTTCCACGGAAGCTTTGTTTATTTGTCACGACCGATTTCGGCTTTCACATCATTATCAAGTTACTAATACAGTATTAGATTCACAGTAAATGCACAAAATGTTTTCCATTATTCTCCAAAGAATAATAGAACCTGTTTTCAAATTCGTGTCACATTCGCGAAAGTTGAGGCTTGTTAAGTTTTATAAACTGCAGATTTCAGATGCCTCATAGGAAAAAATCTAAGAGAGTCAAATCTGGAGATCTTTGAGGACACTTGATGGGTCCTCTCCTTAGAACCTAAGGAATGTTATTATGGTCAGGCTACCATGTTATTAGTAATTGCATAAACAAACGGAGTAGGGCATCGGACAATAAGAGATGATTTCTGGAAGATAGTTGTGGTAAGTTTGCTTACCACAAAGAAAATGTCGATTTTGTGGATGAGTGCATTATTTCATCAGAAAAGATTACCCTTTTCCAGTTGCTCCTTTGTCGAATTAAATTTTTCAGGTGATAGTTTTGAAGTTGAAAATTCTCGCAAAATTCGTTTTCCATCTATATAGAATATTGCTTTTTTCGACTTTAATCGCATGGAAAAATAAAAAAAAAACGGAATCCCGCGATTATTACTTCATCTTATAGAAAATTTCCTTCTGACTTCAAAAGTGTACTTGTTTTTCGAATCAGAAAGCAAATTGATTTAAAAAATGTCGATTTGGTGGATGGGTGCATTTTAACTAAAAAATGCATTTTTTTAGTTACCCCTTTGTGAAAATTCAATTTTTGAAGTGATATCCTGAATCAGCTCGTCGAGATACGTCTGAGAAAGGTTTGCGATTGTTCGAAAAATGAAAATTAAAAATTTTCGCAAAATTCGATTTCCTTCTGTACATATAGAATACTGCATTTTTCTTCTTTGATCGCCTGGGAATATTTCAAAACTGGCGAATCCTGTATCATCACTTCATCTTATAGAAAATTTTCTTCTGAATCCGAAAAATTGCCCCTTTTCAGTAACCCCTTTGCCGAAGAAAATTTTTGAGGTGATATTCGGAATCACCTCATCGAGTTACGCCTGAGGGAAGTTTGCAATTGTTCAAAAATGGAAGATAGAAATTTTCACAAAATTCGATTTACTTCTATAAAGAATATTGCATTTTTCGCCTTTGATCACCTGGGAATATTTAAAAAATGCGGAATCCCGCGAGTATTACTTCATATTATAGAAAATTTCCTTCTGAATCAGAAAATGTAATTTTTTCTCGAATCAAAAGGTTTATTCATTTGGAAAATTGCCTTTTTCCAGTAACCTCCTTTTCCAGTTTTGAGGTTAAATTTTTTCGCAAAATTCGATTTCCTTCTATTTGGAATATTATTGCATTTCATAGAATTTGCATAAAGGGCAAGTTTTAGATTTTCCTTTTCGCTCAAAAGAACTTTGCGATCTAGGGATTACTAGATTTTATCTTTCAATGTGCAATCTCAAGCTCGTGTAAAACTGAAATTTAAAAACGCGTTTTTCCTAAAATTTCAGTCTACCTGAAAAATATTATTCAACTTCTTTGTCAATCAAAAACGCTTTTCAATTGACAGACATTACAATTATGTGAAAATGCACAGCAGAAGTCAATAAAATTCAAAATTTGTCCACCCCCTTATAAAAGGGATAACCATCTTAATCTCTATATAATTGAATTCATTCAGAACTATCAGTCTCTGAAGCTTTGTTTCGCTGGGAGCAGGAAGATCATTTCCATAAGAAAAGGATAAAGAAGCAATCAAAATTCCTTCAGAAATTCAATTACCAGGGTATTAAAGTGGATGAATGAATGATGAAATTAAAATACTAGTGGGGTGGATTTCAACGACATGAGAAACTCGCTCTGTAAAACTTAAATGCAAGATGAATTCGTGAGTAAAAGTATGGATGGATAAGGGTATTTTTTCGAAAAATGAACATAATTCGGAAACTAGTCGCCTTCTGAATTGCGAAAAAATCATGTTTATTCGACACCAAAAAGATATATTTCTACAATTTTTCATCTTAATTAAATCATTTATACGCGAGACAAAAATTAAACACTGCAAAATCGGGTTTTCGCCATTTTGACGGTTAATTTGAGGTTATGTCAAAAAGTCGTGATTACAAAAGTATACTATTTTTTCATTATCTACAACTTTTATCAAACCCTAAACTGCATCCCTATTTTGAGTGTTTCCGTGTTTAAATATTTTTTGTTTTGGCACCAGCCTATTCCTTGTTGGGAAAATTTTGAAGCTGGAGAAGCCGCACATACCTACCTATTTGACTTGTCGATTTGTCCTATTTATAAGTACCTACCTGCATTTTAAATAATACTTTTCGAGATTTCTTACCATATTTTTATGAAATTTTGTAAATTGTAGAACATTCTGGTTGGTACATAACAACTAATGCTTGTGGAATGAATACAGCTACGCTCTTGGAATGAAGTCAGTGGTAACTTAATTCTGGAACCAGTGGAACCCCTAAAACAATATATTGGATGAGTGCTTTCATTCGCTTATTCTTATTAAATCATTACAATGCCTCATAGGATTTTAATTCCTTTTAAAAATACCCATAAAATTCAGTAATCTGTCACAACTCAACCAAATCGACTAAAACAACTGCAAAATCTTAAAAGCCTTTTCTTTATTGCCAACTACAAAAACAAAGTACCTACCTACCTACCTACCTATACCTAGGTACCTATCTAGATTCTCAGTAGATTCCAAGTTCCTGATAAAGAAATTAATAATGTAGGTACCTATTATAATAGATATAGGTATTGAGAATCTACTAGAAATGACTTATTTCAATCATCATATCATTCAAAAATTGCAATCTCTAAGCTAGTAATGATTGAAAACATTCCAGTGAATTAGTGAAAACCTACGTCAAATGAGCAGCAACTTCATACCTATTATAGGTACTCCAATTTTCCTTCTCGCTTCAACACATAAGCCCAAGTAGAAGGCATTTTATTGACTCTGTTCTCACATTATTGGAGTAGCATCTGATGATCTGAACCAAGTAAAGACGTTCATTTTAGTACTTCTTCTGTCCATATTCCTTAGCAACTTTCTTAGAAAGCAGCAACGTACGTCGTTTATCGATGTCCGTCCACGCAGCTTACACCTGTTTCGTGTGACAATTTGAATTGAAAATTTACATAACTGCCGACGATTTAATGTATTCACACGCTTCTTCTGGACGGGTAGTTTCATCCAATATTGTCAAAGGCAATAGAAATCATGAAAGAATGTTGAATTAATATTTCATAAATCCACAGGCATGGGTAGAAACATAAAATGTTGCACCCTTTAGTGCATCTCATCCCGAAGTCCAAACCTCCAAACACACCTGCTCTAGTTCTCAGAGCAGGTACAAATCAGTATTCATAGTCATTGGTATAGTTTTGTCCACCCATATGTAAAAAAAGCTTGTATGTTTTTTTATATTTATACATAGGTGCCTATTAAAAAGTATCAGATTATTCAAAAATGAGACAGACGTAAATTAAATAGGTATCTGTAGGACCATTTTCATCATTTAGGCAGGTAGGTATTCATTTTTCACAATTCAGAAATATTAGCTTGACCAGCATCGATCATTTCAACAAATGCTACTGTCTTCGAATAAGACAGGTGACAGGTTTACCTGGAAACCGCAATAGACATTTTTATTATATAAGTACTTATCATAAACTTTAATCAAATAGTGTTGGACAGATTAATAATAATTGAGAGTGGATTCATTTCGCGATTTTTATGTTCGTCTGTGAGACCGCAGCGGTTCATGTTTCTGTTATTTCTGACGGTGAGGTGGATGGTTGAGAGCGCTTCTAGGTATAAGAGATTCCACAGTAAGTATTTCGAAAAATCATTCGCTTTTGTTGTGTGTATAATGTAGCGAAATACATTCCAGAAGTTCAATTGTATGTAACAAGGATAAAAAAGACGTGGTTTCACAAACAATTCAAACATAAATAATTTCGGAAAGGGCTGGTTGATGGATAAAGGTTGCAGAAATAGGGGGGTAAAAGATTAGAATGAACCTTTGAATTAAATAAAAATAGGAGCTTACATAGGTATTTCGGTAGTCTCCACAAAAAATCCAAATGAAATTTTTTGCGCTCACGACTATTTTGGAAGATAGGTAGGTACAGGTTCATTTAGTCAAACTTCATCATTTGACAGATCGAATTTTTTTTATTGAAAACACACAAAATTTTTCCTTCCAATAAAAACACCACACTCACCTAGTTGACTTATTTTCATCACTAGTTAGCGAAGAGAATTACTATTTTTTCAAAAAATTCATCCTGCTTCAAAACGTGGACAAATTGGGGGATTTCGAAAAATAATAAAAATACCTACCATGACTTGTTTACGTTATGAGACGGGTGAATTTTTTTACAAAATAATAGTTTTTTCCTCTAAAGTCTAAAGTGCTGAAAACTAGTAAATAGGGGGTGTGTGTCTGGTATTTTGATCAAAAGAAGGACAAATGTTGCGTTGTTTTCAGTAACAGAATTTCGATATAACAAAATAGGTCTGTATCTTCGAAAATAGTCGTAACCGCCAAAAATTTCATTTGGATTTATTGTAGAGGAGACCGAAGTAGGCGAGTTAATTTTTTTTTTTTTGAAAATTCAAACTGAAGTTTTACAGAACGGGGATTTAGTCGATAATCTAAGACATGTACCTAGTGACCTCTTGAATTTGTCATTTGCTGAAAAAATTACTTTATTAAATTAAGCATGTTTTACAAAATGCCAAATATTTTCCAAATAAATTAGATAATATATCCAGGAAATAAAAATCATGCATAAATTAGTTAATATATTTGTCTTGGTTTCAATTATTGAACAACTCAATTTCTTTTACAGTTTTCAAGATCGCCCAGGAAGTTTTGAGTTTGAGCAGAATTTACCTATGGTATGTAAGTAATATTAAAAAGTTCACTAAGTATGTAAAAATTTTAATGGAATATTGATTTTATTGAAAATATAAATAGGATGTTAATAAAATCAGATGTGGAATCATCTGCGAATGTAAGACAAACTTTAGTCGCTATTTTTCATTGATCAAGATAACCTGTCTTGGAAGGGCATGTTGAAAAGGGAAACATTCCCAGTTAAAAATTGAACCAAACATACTCCACTGGAAATGGAAAAAACCTATGATAAAAATGAAGTTTCTTGTTTGTAATATTTAACAGAAAACAATTAGTTCCCCGGCTAAAGCCATACGCTGGATACTGAACTACATCAGATAGATATTGTAAAAACACCCTATATGACTTGAAAGAAAAAATCTGAAAGTGAAAATATGCATTTTCATTCAGATAGGTGAAATGAAAAGAAGCTATTTTTTGTAATATCCAACAGAAAACAACCACTACCCCGGCTAAAGCCTCGCTGGTCATTGAAGTACCTACATCTGAAAGATATTGTGAAAATAACCTAACTTGAAAGAAAAATTATGAAAGAGAAAATTTGCATTTTCATTCAGATAGTTGATTATCTCTCAAATGGTCTGTTTCCATTAAACAAGAAGACTAAAACTTCACAAACTTTTGCCATTCATTGAAACCAGTCTGCACGTTTGTACGTATATTTAATTCCAATGGAAACTGGACATTTGAGAAATAATCAACTATCTGAAAATGCAAATTGTCACTTTCAGATTTTTCCGTTCAAGGTAGGTTCTTTTCACAATATCAGATGTAGTTCAATGTCCAGCGTGGCTTTAGCCGGGGAAGTAAACGTCATATTTATCCTAGGCTTTTTCTATTTCCAGAGGAGACATGTTTGGTTCAATTTTCAATTGTAAATGTTTCTCTTTTCAACTCAAATGGAATAGTTATATACATTTGAATTCCCTACTGATGATGTTTGATAAAAGGCGCATTTATAGAAAATTAGGTACGCCATTTTTTGTGAATTGGGATTTTTTGTAAAAAAAACTGATTCTTTTGGTCAACTAGATTGAAATTGATGAAGCCTTCAAGCCTATGGGAGATTAATAGGATTCAAGTGATTTTTTTTTTAAAATCAGTACTTGTCTACAACTTACCATTTTTCGTTGATGTACCTATATTTCGTTTTATCGGTAACATCCGTTTATAAAGAGGCGTTTTATAAAATACTTGGATTAAAAAACGATGTATTCTTTCCATGATCCGAAATTCGCATACATATTATAACAGTGAACAGTATCGATCGCAGAGGAAAAGTAATTAACGAAATCCGCTCCAATACTGGCATATAAATTAATTAACCCGAAACTGAACAGGAAGACTAAAACTACACAGACTTTTGCCATTCATTAAAACCAGTCTGCACGTAGGTATATTTTAACCAATTTGAATATAACGATCATTAAATATTCAAATTTTGGCTAATTATGGACATTTTTAACTTAATTAATACTCACTCTTTCTAGCTATAATGAATTTGAACTATATATTAAATTTATTATTTCGGATCATCTTCAGTATTTAACTGGTAGGTTAATAAACTGATGAATGGAGGATAATGATTGTTCATGAATAATCATAAAATAAACTAACACTTGGGTTCTGAACTTGTACACGCAGAAAAAAAGTTGCTCAAGTCAACAAAATCATATTCAACTCGAAAAAATATTGTTTCAACCGAACATATAGACATGATAGACATTGGAAATAAAGGCCCCAAAATCACTTCTAGTAAAAGTAATTTTTTCACAAACGCACTTTTTTGTTCTCAACAAAATCAGTAGATCTAACGGAATGCCGCCGATGGTTCTCAAGAAATGTGACCTCTAACTGGTTCTTTGCAAATTATTCATTCGCTCGTGTAATTTGAGGGTATTTTCTGGTAACAAAAAAGGAACAATTATCAAAGAGGCCGCATATATTTTAGAAAATTGTTCCAACTATGCACAACCTTCCAGTCAAGGTATAATCTGTAACCTTTGCTTGTGAGTATTGAACTGGGTTTTTAAAAAATTGTTTAGCTCCTTGAAGTATAAGTTATTAAGATAATACGGTTTTGATACATGCGTATTCGGATATTTAATAAGATACATTTCAAACAAATCAGGGCGGTTACAGGTTGCAAAGTACGTCGTAATTCAGTTATTTTTCTTTCGATCTTCTGTGGTATAACCAATAAGCTTTGATACATAAGTCTACTAACTCTACCTAACTCTACTCAACCAAGATTGAAAAGAGTATAAATGTATTATTAAATTTGTGGGTATGTATTTCGTAATTGTTTTAGTTTCAAATGTTTGAATATCATTCAAAAGCATCCAAGGAGCTCCGCCCGTTCTATTCTTGACATTATCAAATCAGGCTGCCCTGCAAGCCCGCAAAACATTTCTCCCGGTGTGAAGTATTGATAAGTATATCAAGTCGATAGTCGTAGTTATGACCCAGTTATGCGCGACTTTTGTTCCACCCTGTATATCGTTGCAGCATACAGCGTCTGATTATTGCACATGCTTACACTAGAAGTTAGTTCAAATCGATAACTTGTTAAAAGTTTTCTCACAGCTACTTGAAAGCAATGACTTCTCTCACATGTGGGATTTCGCGTATGGTTTCATTGTGGCTAATTCACCAACGATCAATGTAAATGAAGCGTGAAGCGTTGAACGTTATCCCGTTCTCGTTACCACCCGATAATGTAGACCTATATTACATCAAACAGAAACTGTCTAACGTTTTCCCAAAATAATATTCTGCAGCGGTGAAGTGAACTAAATTATTAATTCACTTTGAAACGATCTCTTTTTTGTTTCGGGTTGAGATTAAATTTGTTCAAAAATGTGTCGTCATGTTCTTTCAATAGAACTGTATAATGAAGTTTTTTTTCATAAGGAGAGATATGTTAGCGAGAATTCAGTTCTTCTGAGAATAAAGTAGGTAAAAAGAGGTTTGGAAATGAGAAAATTATCGAAATACTAGTGTGTGGTACCCACCATAGCCATTTTCAGCAACTAAATCATATCACACTTCTTGAGTTTGAAAAATTGAATAGAACACCTGTTGCTGTTGCTATGTGCAGTTACGGCAAGTGCGCAATGTGCTGCGCATGTACCTATGTTGGTGGGAAAGGTAAAGGCATCGAATGAATCTGCTTGTTCAGTTCTGTGTGTTCGTTTATAATCCAATTCGCCAATAGTTGGAAGAAGCTTTGTGGTTACTGGTTACCGACTAAACTGATGAACTCGTAGGTATTTGAATTTGTAATAACAGGGACGGCATTTTGAGCAAATAGATTTTCAAAGTCCAGCTCGGCGTAGTTGAGATTTACTTGAAATATATAAGATGCAAGCAAATCAAAGATTGAACTTTGATGGAAAGAAACTTAATTCTTGAGCTTTCCAGATATTTGATGGGCTCGTAAACGACGGATTTTCATGACGTTTGAGATCGCAGCTCAATAATAATAATGGTAGTGATGTATTCGCCTTTCAGAAACGCAATATTGGTAGGTATGCAGATCGTTTCATTTATCTCGTACTTTACTAGCTCTGAAACCATGATAGTTGCTGAAAAGGTGCAGTTTGGCAAACAGTTTCTTTTCAGGACCTCTGAAATGGTGTTTCTATCAACTTTTTATGTGCTAGAAACGTATACCTAATAATGTAATAGTGACACAATTTTTTCCATGTGTAAGACCGGTCTCGTGCATGGCATCACACGTTAAAATGTAAGGGCTGCGTCTTCCCTAGCTCACACAAGAGTCTCTCAAAAACTTCTGAGGATTGCGCGTAGGGGTGCAATCGGTTGACGGAAATAATAATTTTAACAATTCAAAACTTTTTATTATAATTTTTCGGAATAGGTATTTAAAAATGTTGTGACTGGCGATCAAATACTAGGAACCTTTTCAATACGCACAACGATTTTTGGATTTTCAACAATTCAAAGTGTCACTTAAAAATACTTGACAACTATAGTTATCATTATTTTTATTATTATTGCTCGGCGGGGCTGGCTATCAGCCGAAGTGCGGGTAGTTCTGTGTAGAACTTTTCTGCTCCCTGCTGTCAGGTCTGTCTCGTGAGTACCCCGGATCTTCTGATGAACTCCTGGAGATTTCTTACGAGGTTTCCCAATGGGATATCTTCTGCACTGCAGTTTCCGAAGATATCCATCCTCATGCGAGCCAGGGCTTCGCATCCGAACATTATGTTGGCATAGTGCATAGTGTGAAGTCTTGGTGTACCCAGCATGTGCAGGTGTGTTCTCAGCTGGCAGTGCCCTGTTAGGAGTCCTACTACCATCCTCAGAGAGTTCCAGCTCAGTTCGGGGAGATAACTTGAGAGCCGGTCCGGTCGGTTAGCCCTATCAGCATCATCTTTCCGTGAGTATTACCAGAGGCGTTCTTCCAGGAGGATTTATGATGGTTCTCAACGCATTTCTTCATATCCTGTCGAACGTCCTTAAGCGGGGTTCCGCAGGCTGGTTCTGGTCCGATAAGATTTGATGCTGTCCCTGCTCTTGCTAGGGCATCAGCGCTTTCATTCCCCTGGATGCCCCTGTGATCTGGTACCCTTACAAGTTTCACCTTGTTCTGTGCTCATAGGTCGCTGATGTTTTTGTGAGTCTCCCATACTAGTTTGGAAGAAAACCTGCATAATTGCAGGGCCTTTATTGCCTTCTGACTGTCGGAAATAATCCTTCGTGCAAACGGAAACAGCCATTACCTAGGCTTGGAATAAAGAGGCTTGAGTGCCGAGGCTTAGACTAATGTCTTGCCTTGGTCTGTCCCCGTATATTCCAGCCCCTACCCCATATTGCTTGCCTTTGAGCCATTGAGCCATCCGTGTGACAGATTTGCCTTCTTGGCAACATTGGTATTGCCTATGATGTGATTTACCTATTTTGTATGATGGTGGTGAATGTTTCAGTTGTTAGGTCATCTGGTAAACTTCGAAAGTGTATTTGATAAATACAAGGTTTTCGAATACTGATGGAATAGGTTTCATCCAAAATCAGGCATCTCTATTATTACATGATCCACAATGAAACAACGGTGTGCAGATAATTTGCGCATATGCGGGAATATTTTTTTATGTGGATCGTTGCTACCAAGATGAACTGGTATTTTTGGGTGGTCTCCATATCAACCACGTGAAACCAACGGTTCATAGACGGGGGAGAAGCCATAATCGATGAAGCCTACCGTTCTAAAATAGTGACTAAAACACAACATAATAGAATCTTGGATGGACATTTCAACAGAGTTTTTGAATTATTCATAGATTACATTCCTAAATTCTTGCAAAATGCATGTGCAACACTCAAATGGGGTTATGAAGTCATCACTATCAATAAATACAAGTCTAGCGGACATAAATTTCTGCACATACCAGTTTTCCTGGAATATATTCAAGACATATTCAATACAGATATAAAGGAGTTGTTTGAATCTGAGCCAGCACCTTGAACCTGAACTTTTTAAACCTGAACTAATTAAACCTATAATGTATTCGAATTGATCCAATCGACGAAACATGTATTAATAATTTTGGAATTCAATGATTTTGTAAATGAAATTAACCCAACAACAGCAACCACTGAAAATCCCAATCCAAATTGTTTTAAAACATATGCCATAGAATGAAATGCTTGTTTTTTTGAAATTTCTATTAATTTCTGGAGATTTCATCTTTAAAATAGATATTATTAAAAAAAAAATCTTGTGGCCTTCTTGTACCTTCGTTCATTCAGTATTACCTACCATCTCCAGAAAAACCATCAACATTCATTTTCTGTGACGAAAGTGTACTTTTATTTCAAACGAACCTTATGAATGCATCATAAGGATCACAAATCGTTTTACAAAGCGAAGGCCTGACCTGACCTAGAATATCGCATTCACATAGCAACGGAAAGAGGGGAAGCCTTTTCGTTACCGACTGTTGTGAGTTACTTTCAGAGATAGGATTCATGCCGGCAGACGATGCTGGCCGTCATTAGAATAGTTATTCCAGGGACCGGTCTCCCGACAATTAGTGCCCTAGCTATTTATTCACGATATCGAAAACAATATTTTTTATCACAACTTTCAGGAACACATTTGAGTTATTCTTCATTTTTAGTTCCGATATCTGTCGTAGAGAACGTTAGCTGATAACGTCGATTCATCGTGCAATATTATGATTTTTGGTACTGCAGACTAATTATTGAACTTGAAAAGTGACTAAAGATAATTGTTTTCTGTTTAATTAAATGTTGTTTTTATTTCCTCTTTCTTTTTTTGATTATTTTTAAGTCTTCTTAGGTCCTAACCTTTTTGATTCGTCACTTTGCTCTTTATATGGTATGTGACCGAACTTAATCAAATGTTAATTTTAATCAACTCTTTTTCGATTAGTGGAACGGAAACTCCTTGGAAAGTTCTGTTTAAACAATTCTTTTCAGGGAGAAAATCCATTTCTAACCCGAATGCGTTGACACAGAAAACAACAAAAAGTGTTGACCGCCAAACTTATTTGAACGTCGGAGATATCGCGGAGAGTATCACTAGAGTTGAAGGCGGCTAAAATTACGTCCATTAGTGATAGAATGAAATGAAAAAAGTAGAATTCAGGTAGAAAAACGACGAGATACTGCAGATACTGTACTGGCTGTGAGCAGTAAGTAAACACCTATCTTCCAGATATGATGATGGTACTACTGTAGAAAAACTGGGCACATTCAATAGGAATGCTGGGATATTTTCACGCCGGAGAGCAGACACTCAATGCTCTCTTGAGAAAGACAAACATGGAGTTGTCGAATCTCTGAATGAGATCAGGCTACACCGAAAACAGTACGCCCAATACCAATTAAATAGAATCAAGGAGAATTTATCAGCAATGGAAACGCAACACCAAAAAATAGATCCAGGACAATGCAGACCGATTTTTTGAAGGTAGAAGACAACGTAGCTTGGTTGCATTCTCCTCGACTTCCGTAGTCCATTTTTGTTTATCCTCACGTTCCAATTGCATGAATCTGCATTAGTCCTCACCCTCCTAAAGATGATGGTATAATCCGACATGAATTCAACCAACGCAGAGCTATGCTGTGATTCATAAATGATTTCTGGCTTTCTCAAAATTGAAAAAGATCAACAAGAATGATGACGACCTAAAGTTATATATGGTGGTGTGTCCGTGAACGTAATGTGATTGAGATAGTTTTTCAGACTTCATTTTCGCCTGAATTATATATTTGGATCTAACTAAGGATCTAAGGAAAGTGCGTCCAGTTCAATAAAGAGAGAAATTTTCCCCAGCAGCCATTAATGCCCCGAACTCCCATGTAATCAACTCCAAAAGATGGTGTGGGAGTGCCTAGATAAACTAAATGAACTAGGTAAGAACCACACTGTTACCTTCCTATAGGTTCTGGCGGGACATACTGGCGAAAAATGGGCTGTAACACCATTTCAGGGACCAGAACCCTTCCGCAAGTACCAGCACAATACTTTATGAACTTGAAAAATAAGTACATAACAAAAGATCCCAACCAAAAGGAATGAAGTAAGCCAAGACACTACTGGGAAACTACGCCAAAAGAGATCAAATGACTGCACCAGTAAGAGTAAAAACAAGCTCAGAATACTGACGGGAATCCTAATAGGGCACTGCCAGTTGAGAGTACATCTTATGGAACTCGAATTAGTCGAAGAAGAAGAATGCAGATTTTGCGAGGAAGAAGACGAAACCTTTATCCAAATTATATCAGAATGGATCAACCTGCAAAATCCGAGGGTAAGATACCTCAGATAATACCAGATAGAAGAGGGAGATATACCTTACCTGAAGCTAATCCTGAACTTCTTGGAAGCCATAGGACTGGAGGAACTGCTGTAGTCGTTGAGACATCCTAAACGGCTGAGTAGCAGAAGGGAACACTAGATCTTATAGGTTGCAGTGTAGTGACACCCCCACTAAACAGAACAGAAGGATCTAACTCTCACGACGTTTCGATACAATTTAAACTGTCATCTTAAAGTTTGACAGAGAGAAGTGTGTAACAATTCACCAGGAATGAGACAGGTAAAGAGTTTATCAAATAACAGCAGCCAACGTTCACAAAATATCTACTAAGCCAGAAGAGGAGCAGTGCTAGATTATTAGTAGGACTTCTCACAGGGCATTGTAGGCTCAACAAATATAAGAGTACAATTGGTCTGCCAATGAGTACCATGTCACTGCGAAAGCTTGTCAATGCTAAGGTTTCTAACGTTGGGAGATAACAAACCAATATAGCTCCCAGATACATGGGAGTTTTAAAAACTATCGTATGGAGTCTCATAAAGAAGACAGGACTAGCTAGAAAGAGAATTCTCAACGATTTCGAGGGCACACACAACAGATCTGAAAAGATCACAGTGTAGAGGCTTATAGCACGAAAGCCCCAAGCTAATCTACGGATATATTAGGTCGAAAATATTTATATATATTTATAATGAAACTAAATGAAAGATTTTCACTAATTTTTATTTTATTTTTTTGTACCGGCTACATCAATTTAAAAAATCGAAAATATTTGCTTATGATTAGAGTTGAGAATTTTTTTCTCGGATACTATTTTTTGTGACAACTTTAAATCATACACATGCTTCAAAATCATATCGAAGCTTCTTCCCTGACATTTTCATCCCTCCAAACCGACGGCATCATATCGAAGGAAACTTGTGCTGAGTGTCCTTCCAAAATACATCGTATTCTCCTCCAAATTGGCCTTTCGTCACCAAAATGTTTTATGGGAATCGCAGTTGTTCCTAATTTTCCAAATAATTCAGATATAAATTTTATTAACGGAAAAGTATTATTTAAAAAAGAAACAAATTCCTCAATATTCGAAGAAATAAACACATAACTTTTTTTTTAATGCAAATATATATTTTTTAACGAAATATATTCTCATCGGGTTGTGCCCAGATATTCACAAAAAAAATCAACCCTGCAATCTTTCGGACGATTATTCTTGAAGAAGAGCAAATTTTGAGAAAGAGGGTTTCTGGGACGGAAGCTAGACGGTGGTTGAATTGGGAGCACGCCAGAAGCCTTGTGCAGCGCCCCTATTTGCACTGTGCCCCCGGCGATCGACCAGCCCACAGCCGACCCTGCTTATTAGTTCGCGTTACCGAAAGCCGTAGACTTTAAATAGGAAAACAGAGCAATCCTTGTTCGAATTGACAATTTTTCTTTCGGGTTAAGTACCCTTTCCCACGCGAGATGATCGTCGTAAACTCCGAATGTACTTCATGATGAGGATCCGGCTTTTTGATGGATGTTGATATTTTTATGGGCAATTATTCAATGAAAGGTACGTTTCGAAATATTTTTATTGCGTGACATGATCGATGTTTCGTATAATAAAAGCTTTTCAAGCTTTCCGATTTACTCAAAATAAGGGAAATCGATTGAGGATAATATTAATAATTTTCATTTTCGTTTGTTTCAGTATTTCATCGCCAGGAACCTCACAGCCAGGGAAGGACCAAATAAAATTCACTGGAATGGAAAGGGGAATGAAACAGACATGATCGACATCTGTTTCAGTTGAGGGAAGAAAGAACAAAAAATATCAACAGTATCGCAAAGATCATTCCTGAATTTGGAGAAACAATAAGAGAGGTGAAAACGTTATTTGACCAGTAAGAAATAAGAATATAAGAGGCAGACGGAGGAAAAATCTACAGGAAAAATTACAAAAAGCATTGTAAGAAGAGAAAAACAATAGGAGACAGAACGGATTTAGTCTAAAACAGGAAGAAATGGATATTGATACAGAAGTTAAAATTCCAATTCACCCACCGCGTTACACCATGCATGTATAGTAGATAAACTGTAACTATGGTGGTACTGTAGGTTTTCCGAGTTTCCATACAGCTAAAAAGCGAATGTGCCACCAAAAAATCAGTGCGCTCCAGAGCGCAACGGCAAATAATAATGATAACCGTTCTCTACCCGCACTGACAATACTGCACAGTGACATATTACGGATAGACTTCGTTATTTACATTTCGAAGTGCGGTCACATTCTAAGCACATTTTTTATTGAAGCTTGTTTCGCGGAAAATAGTTGCCAATCAACCCAAAAGTCGGCAAAGCTATACAATGTATATAAGCAGATAATTGCCGCGAAATAAGCGGCAGTAAAAATTGTGCTTAGAATGTGACCCTATGACTCTAAATATCTGATATTTATTCACAATGTAACTTTAATTATTATTATGTTGACCGCAGCTAGAAATGTAAATAACGGAGTCTAACGGTAATATGTCATTGTTTCTGCATGTCTGACAATTAAAAGATCAGATTTGGCGGGATTTTAAAAATAAATTCTCTTTTGTGCCAAAAAATGGGTCGAATTGACAAAAGATATCGAAAAATTTTATTGAGAAAATGTGTTTGGAATCCAACGAAGACCCAAATTTGGACCAGATTAGAAAAAAAAAAAAAAAACATTATACATTCTTGTTTTATCTGAAAACAGCTTTAATAACCTAAATTACGAAATTTTGGGTCGAAACTAATCAATTATTTGTGGAATAGACAATTTGTGGGAATTTAATTATGAATATACGATTTAGTCCTGTCACTAGTTGTAGTCATGCCCTGTGAATTAAGGCACATGAGCTTATTCAATATGAACTAAAATTTGTGATTTGATTGTAATAATACATTATTTATCCTAATTAAATTTTAGTTTTGTTTAGGTGGATTTGGAAAAATAAAAAAAAAAACTCAATAAGCAAACAATGCACACATTTTTCAATATTCTACGTGACCACCTTCGCGCTCCATACGTGGAATTGTACTAGAAAACATTTCGCGACAAACAATTTTGAACATAGTTTTGTTGATCAGTCCTGCACAAATCCTTATACAAATTTCAAAATGTTTCACATTTTGAAATGGGCGCTGTTAATAAAAATTGCAGGTAACCCCATAAAAAGAAATCACACGACGTTAGGTGTGGATACCTAGCAGGCCAAGGATTACCTGAATATCGACCTATCTGCTGCTCACTAAACTCATTGTTCAACTACTCCCGCACTTTATTCTTAGAATTAATAGAACCCCCATCTTGTTGAAAGAATAAACGAATCCGCTCTTGTAATGGTAGGTTGTCGATAAATGTAGATATCCCGGTCCGTAAGAAGTTCAAAACCGTGCGCCAATTAAACTTTGTCTAAAAAGAGGGACCTACAATTCACTCATTTAAAATCCACACCATACATTTACTTTGAAACTATATTGGTCTTTGGCTTCAATAATAAAATCAGGATTATGATCTGCCCACCATGCATCTACAATTTTGAGAACTGAAAACATCATTTGAGGTAAAAGTTGTACGAGTACCTGTCAGAATTAATCAATTGTCCGTCGCGGTATTAGCCACTGTCAGATATATGCCTTATATCCAGCTGTGTTAAATTATTGGAAAGAAGGGTTTTGGACCTGGTCGGAATTATTCGATTGATCACATTGGGTCTCTTCGGCTAATTTCGATTATGTTCAATTACGGTACATTTTCACTCTACATGGAATTTTTGCTTCTAAAGATAGCTCTTTGCATTAAAAAACAGAAATCTGTCAACGGGTGGCAACCTTGTCCGAATGAAACAAAATTCTGCTGTTTGATTACAAGAATCTCTTGCAGTTAGTATTGAGGACATAAATCCTAATGAAAATTCTAGAAGAAATGTGAACGCCATAAATAGACTAAGTTACGTGTGGTAACTGATTTTGGAACGCTCTAGATCAGCGCGGCAGCTCCAAGGAGTTCTGGAACGCATCGGGAGCGCGGTACTCGAGGAATCCATAGGCGGCACGTAATTGAACTCCTTGATGATATTTTAACTGAGCTTTTTAACAGAAATCAGTCAAAGCATGGTCAGTTGTAGATTGGATCATATTTACCTTCTCCAAATCATGTTTTTTTTTAAGAGTAACGTGGGCTTAGAATCGATAATTGCATATTTTCATCCTTCGCTTATTTCTTACGGATTTCAGAACCGGGTTTGAATCAATGAGAGGTAGGTTTGAAACACCCTCATCTCTGGCAACTGGAAAACTAACCTCGCGACTGTGTTACGTGGTGGCTGTTTGTTGTAATCATTGGCCGTTTATAAATAATTATATGGTTTGATACTTCGAAGTTATTAACTAGAGCCTAGAAGAGGGCGGATAATCCATTATGTTATTATGTCAGAAAACCCCCGAAATAGGAGCAATGATCACGCAGGTAGTCGAAGGCGTCTCAACACGAACATTTTCATCTGACGCCAGATTTCGAGAAGCTGCATGATGCAGCATTCGAAGTTCTGCAAATAATCGTGATAGTCAACTCACTGAAAAATCGAGTGCACTTATAGCTTGAATATGAAAGGCAAGAAAATTAGTGCGACAGCTAATAAATAATCTCTTGAGAAATATGTGTCGAGACTAGAATATTCTCTCAAATATAGAAGAACAGAAACTAATATTTCAAATCACTCCATCACACTTTTTACATTGTAATATCAAATATCGTGTTAGGATGGTGCGAGACATAGCTATTCCTTTATGATAATGTGGATATCCAGGACAAACTTCATGTACCATGTACTCGGATCTTCTCTAAGATTTTAAAATATCTCTGTGTGAAAAGTGTTTAACACAGATTAACTCACAACACATAGGCGTAGTGGCTTATTAATAAGTCGATGAATGAACGATGAAAATTTTCATTACAATCTAATAGCGGTTTCAGATAAATCTCTTTTCCAAATCAATAATTCGTGAATTGTTTTAAGAAATTGTTGTAGAATTCATTTTTGGATACCATTATTTACTTATTTATACACTCAATAAATAATTTTTGTTGATAATAATATACTAATCAAACTTAAGCACGACAAAATGACGCTGGGCACTATGAGAACAGCTTTTCTGAAAAAAAAAAGCTACGGTTGGACGTTGGTTGCATTTATTTCTATCAAACTATTCCATTCCCATTAAACAATTCTCACTAGTTCCTTCATTATAACTCCAGAGAATTGCATATTTTGGAAACTATTGGAATATTGTCAACAAATGCGTGCACTCGGATAGTTGGAAGTTAGGACGCATTGCCTCTTCCGGCTAGCTCAGACCGCCTATCCGAAGTACAGCATCGTCGCAAAATCTCAGCAACTCCGGAGCTCTTCATTTATTTGGGAAACCAGCAGGAACGCGTCTGACATACGAATTCTTTCTCGATATTGTTGGTGTTGCCAACCAACGAGGTCCCATTGATTCGCATGCCAGGCCGAAGATCACTCACTAACCAGAAATACTATTTACAATTTACGCTTAACACTACTGAGCCATCCAGAAGTGAGGGCTTCTCTCCTGGGAATTGTCCGAGCCCTCGGGCGGCTCCTGGATGACTGCTTAAAACACCCACCACCATGCACCCCCTAAGGTTGAGGCCCGGAAGGATGAACTCCCCAGCACTCGTACGTACTCGAAAGCTCACCCCCCCTATCCACCACCCCCGCTCGTTAAAGCGGTTCCTCATCCTGATGACTGGCGATCAGCAGAATAAAATCTGACCGTTTGATATGGAGTGCCCAGCCAATTCTCGGCTTGAAGCTCCCTTATATCTGACATGAGTTGACTTTTAAACAATGACTTTACTTTACTTTACTGTGCATGGTGCCCCCCTGAAACTGGCTGAAGGCCTGAAAAAACTCTCGGCTGAGGGCCGAGTGCTGTGTGCTGAGTTAATTGAAATTGAAATTATTACTTGGTCGGTTCTTCGTGGATCTGAAACATAAAAGCATGATTAATCGTGATTTGGTGCCTGTTGAAGTAGACGTTGGCGTCGCCGAAGGTCTCGCCTCCGCCGTACTTCTTCAGGGGTGTCGTTGTCTCCTTGGTTTACTGGACGTCTGTATTTGTCTCTGTCTCTGTCGTCTTGCTCACGTCTGTTCTCGTGGAGCTCCGTGAGCAGCGGGTTCGTGTGGGTCTCTACTCTGTCTAGAGTAGTCCCCACATGTTGTCTGATCAGTCTGTCGATATAGTCCGGGTGGATGTCTAAGTCTCGATATATGAACCTGTTGGGCATATATTGTGGTGCGTCTGTTGCCGTCCTCAGGCAGACGTTGAAGAAGGCCTGTATCTTCTGCCTATAACTGTTCGCGCACTGCCCCCAAGCAGTGGATGCGTACAATATGATAGGCAGAAGAATTGTCTTGATGAGGCGTAGTTTCAACTCGAGTGCCATGTTGCTCCTACGTCCGATGAGTGGGTACAGCTTATGCCTTGCGGCTTTCGCTATAGCTAATCTGTGGGAGACGTGCCTCTGAAACGTGAGTTTCTTGTCCAGGGTTACTCCTAGGTAAACGGCTTCGTCTACCCATGGAATTCTCTCGTCGTTCATAGTAACATGGCCCTCGGGTGTCCTACGTCGCCTCGTGAACAGTATGGCCTTGCTTTTGTCTGCATTGATTCCGATCTTCCAACGATTGAACCACGGTTCCAGCTTGTTTATCTGAAGTTGCAGCTTCGATGTTACTCCTCTCTCATGAGATGACTCAGCAAAGATTGCCGTGTCATCTGCATAGAGAGCAAGTTTGGTCATGGGTGCTTAAAACAGCCATTTGAGCCTTTATTTATACACTGGCCGAACATTTTAGTCGGCCAATGGTATAACAATTTACTGGTAGGCGGAGCTTATTAGAGCTCTCGCCTCCAGATATACTCTCCGAGTATTTTTCCAAACTTCAAAAACTTTAGTATTTCTGGCAGATTATGACAATATTCATATTGATTCGTTCATCTGTCAATGGTGATATCGTTACTATTGGCCATGTTGGCAATGCATTTATATCAACAATAATTTTGCATAGGAAAGCAGTTCGGTTCGTCAATGGTTATTCACATTCATCGGCACACAGTGATTTGTTGAACGTATGAACAAATATCCCCTCGTATAAAATACCCCTAGCTAAAAAAAACCCGGTACAAAATACTACCCACACACTATTTACCGTTTAAATAGTCCATATTTTTTGAATAATTAAAAATTAACAAATATTTTACTTTATTTACTTGAATTTTACATCTTTTAATTAATAATTTTAATATTTGGCACGAACATATTTTAGCTTATATTTTTAAAATGAAAGGTTCAATGATGTTCCATGTAGATATTCCATTAAGTTTCGTTTATATTAACAGTTAGATTGGGTAGTATCTCTTGTTTTACGTTAAGAAATTCAATCCATGGCCGAGAACGTAGGCAGCCAGAAGAAAGAGACACGCCAATGTTTGTCATGAATAATTTTAAAGTGTTTTATAATCAAGTTACTTTTAGGAATTGTGATATTGATTATTTTTTACTGGGAGTTTTTTCTATTGGTGTTATTTTATACTTGACGGTTATTGTTTCGATGTTTCTTTTTATTCGGGTGTTAATTTGCAAATTTTTTTCACTTTGTTTATTTTTTTCAGATTCAACAATAACATTTTTCGGAATATGTTGTGGAATTCTATTTTGGTTTATCTTGTACTGGTATTTTTTTTCTTTGTTCCCATGGTTTTTTGTACCGGGGTATTCTTTACTAGAGGGTTAATGTCCCGGGGGTTATTGTCGGGGGTTTTCTCGGGGAAGGGTTCAGGGGGAGGATAGTCAAGGGGGTTATTTCTCTAGAAACGTCCAGGACAAAGGTAGAATTCCAGATGCGGAACTACCAACACAACCACCACATGGAAAGATCTTTCAGATCTTTTCAGATCTTTATGAAGTTCTTGGTGTCAAACGCATTCAAATTCTTTGGCGATATCGAACGCCACGTCAAAAAAGTCTCGCTATATTTTTTGATAGATACCTTCCGCTTATAAATGTCATAAACAAGAAAATCATCAGTTTTTCTCTGATAGTATCCATAATTTTGTTTGTACACAATTCCTAAATGTTCCACATACTAGATGTTATCAATCAAAACTTCTTAAAATTTCTTTTTCATTGTTTATAGCACATTTAAATTTCCTCTTTATCATTTTCATCAAAGGTTTAATTTGGTTTGATAACAACAATTTAATTATTTTTGTTTAATACTTTTTTTTCTGTTTCTTACTATTGATGCATAATTGGCCTAGTCATTTTTCATTACTGAACTGAACATAACCATTATTATAGGGTTGAAACGAAGGGCAGTTATCAATATCCTCGGGTTGGGGTGACTGAATTCAGCCCTTTCATACAGTTATTGCTGATACTACCAAATAAACCTCCATAACCATTGCATGAATAAAAACATATTATTAATAATAATAACAGTTTGAAAATAAAAGAGCCAAACTGAATCTTTTTAAAAGTTTAGAAATCAATAGTTGTAAACAATTAAAAAGGAATAATGCTTGGAGCTTTTTCTTTTCCCAATTTAATTGACATTATTCTTTTCCGTTACCTACTTGTAATTATTAAAAACAACCGCATTGCAACGTGAACCTTAGGCCGCCTCCTCACTGAAGAAGCCAAAATCGTGGCGAAACATATGTTGTGATTTTGTATATTCAACGAGCCTATTTAAAAAAATATACATCGTTGGCAATGATCACCATCCAATAGCTTTTTTCATATCGGGATTTTTGGGCTTCTGAGTAATTGTCCATTGTGTCCTCTGGTTAATCCGACCCTGGTTAGGAATGGCATACACAGCTTCGAGAGAGGGCAACCCCCTTTTCTCGTCGTATTCCGCCTATGTGTTCTTTATGATTGTCAGGTGAATGTTGAGGTCATGAACTGGCAACCTACGACCTGCCGTTTTAACCTATAAAATCTTCGCGATCACAGGATTATTTTCTGTTTGCTATTAGCGAATTGGGGTTACTGAATAGATTCATCGATTATCTCTAGCCTCTGTCTATTTCTCGGAGTTTCGAACCAGAAGTGCATTCACGACTGAACAATTAATTTTTAATTTCAATTGATTTTCTCGAGGAATGTTCATCAAAATGTTTCGAAACCCTAGGCCCTCTTGTATTAGTTGGAATCAAATGGGAAAAACTTTGATTGATAATTTATTTTGAAATTCGAATAGGGCACTAACTTGTGCTTTGAAAAATATGAAAAATTATCTGCTCAGATGTGGTCACTTGACTTTCGCTACCTGTCAAAAGTAATATTTTTTCAAAATAGTCACTGAAAATAGGCTTATTTATTCGAATTTCAAAAAAAATTGAAGAAAAATAGTTATTTTTGTATCTAGTGCGCGAAATGCTACTTTGGTGATCGAGAACTGATTTTTTTTAACGAGGCGCAGCCGAGTTAAAAAAAATAGTCGAGATTACCAAAGTATTTCGCGCATGAGATGCAAACAAAATTTTTTCTACAAACGTCAAAAATATTGTTCTAAAATAAGTAATAACTATGAAAAATAGTATTGAACTGGCCTAAATAATTTTTCCAAATCAAGTAATTACTGTAACTATGGAAATAAAATGGCATTTGTTGACAATTATTTCAAAGTGACAGTTCTTGATAATTATTTTGGAGTGACTTTTTATTCGCGTCAATTTCGTGCGTGATATTTATTATTGTAAAAGAATGGAAATTTCGAGCGACGATGAACTAAGCAGTACCCCACCTAACTTGATAGATGCGGCCAATTCTGTAATTTCCAACCTTTTACCGGAGAAATCGAGGCGGCAGTATGAAAATGCATATCAGCAATTTAAAGAGTGGTGTGAAGCAAATAAAGCCAGAAAAATATCTCTCACAATTTGAAAGCCTTAATTATTGTTCTACATTAATAAATAAACGATTTCTTGTTTTTTGCTTGATTGAGGAGTTGAGGACCATATAGGTTAGAATATGAAAATCCCATATAGTTTACATGCAGTGTGCGAAATATATTTCGCACATTACTTCGCGCACGGTGTCATGGTAACGAATGAAAATGAAAAAAAGTGCCACTTCGCATACTGTTGTCAATGCGCGAACCTTGTCATTTTTTGACGTTTGTAGAAAAAGTTGTTTTTATTCCGATTTTACACCTATTTCTCAAGTTTGAATGTTCTTTTGCAACTTTCACTTTTTGTCGTATTATTGATAATTACGAAACTTTTGGAATTTTAAAAATATCGTAATTTCGAAAAAACTGTTTCAATTACGAATCATTAACAAAAATATGCTTTTCTCTAGAAAATATGAATTACTGCTAAAAAATTCTGTTGTATTCGTTCAAAGTTGTCATATATTCAAGCATTTAGGATAGAAATTCATTTAAGTGGATTTTTTCAGTATTGAAAAGTCATAATACAAATCATCAGAAAACTTCTTTACGTATCTAACCAAAGTTAACGACTTTTCACGGTACAAATCTCAAATTTTATTCTTACTAGTCCATCTATGAGACATTGAAATTTTTATCAATTTTGTGAAGTAGGCTATGGAGACAAACGAATTGGGTAATATACAATAAAAAACAGTTTTTCTCTTATCACTTTCAAATAAAATATCAAAATCCTCATTGAAAAGCAGTGAAGTTAACATCATTTGTATCATTTGTATTGCCAATTATGTTTTATTATATTTTATATGTGTATGTTTTTAGATGTACCCAAGTGTCGGATTTGTTACATATACATGTATTTATTTTCATCCATAAAATTTTATTGCATACACATACCATGATTAAAATCATTTATATATTTTTACAAATTATGGCTTTCTTATCTTTAGTATATTGTTTATTTTTTAAAAATGTTCTACCTTTAATGGTTAGTTGTTTCATGTGTTTTATTTTAATATTCATATGTATTTTATTTCAATATTTATATCATGTGTCATACTCAAATTCCTATTCGTATAAGTAACTATGTTTTTTATGTATTTTATGTTTATTAGGATGCCTAATTAAATAAATATCTATCTATACTCTAATCTAAGATAAAAATTAAATATATTTCGACAACCTTACAAAAAAAATATTGTCAGCCTCACTCAGTTAAGATTTCTAGAGGGGAAAGTCAAACAAAAAAATTATAAACTTATTTAATAACGAAATACAAATTGTGAGTCAGAATTTTCTGAGCCAAATTCAACTATACATTAATTCTTTATGTCTTCCTTTTCGTTCAATACATATCATGGTTCTTCTGAGTACATCTTGTACTGCATTTCTGATGAACTGTGGCTGTATATTATTTGCTACACATTCCCGAATGGTCTGCTCCAAATGGTCATTATCCTTAGATGGCCGGTGCTTGTATACTTGCTGCTTCATATAACCCCACATGAGAAAATCCAGTAGGGTTTAGTCAGGAGACCGAGGTGGCCAATGATGTTCCCAATTATTACCAATTATGGGCCGTGGTCGGCAGGTAGAGCGTTCGTCTCTCAAGAGTGGGGCTGTGGGTTCGATTCCCCAGCATGGTCACCGGTGTCGTGCATGGCATTCCACGTTAAAAGGTGAGGGCTGCGTCTTCCCTAGCTCACACAAATCTCTCGAATACTTCTGAGGGTTGCACGTAGGGGTACAAAAGGTTGACGGAAATGAAAATGACAAAAAATTGACTTCTAAACGTTTCACCAAGAAATTTTTAACTGCTATGGAATTGTGAACAGATGCACCATCTAACTGAAACCATAAATCTTGAATGATTTGATGGGACATATTGTCTAAAATTTCAACCAGTGCGTTTCTTGAAAAATTCAAGAATTTAGCAGCGTTTAAGTTTCCTCTGAAAAAATATAGTCCAATTACCTGATTGGTCAATATACCACAAAAAACGAGTAAAAACGAGTAATGGTCGAGACATTGCAATTTTAAGAACAGTTCCGTATGAAATGAACGTAATTTTAGCGGTCCACAATATTTTTAGATGGAATTCTGTAATCTTTGTCACATTCTCCCTGATAACACGCTGAAAACCCATATTGGACTTCAAAGTCCCTTTCCTTCAAGGTATTAATAAATTTCGTCTTGTCAGGGGAAACGAATATCGCCCGAATAGGAGTGGAAAAACGGACAAAATATCTACATTAACTCTTTCAACTCCGCAGGCTCTACCCAAACTATTCTGTTGAAATTATGGCTCTAATTATTTGAGCCTATGGTGAAATAATGGACACGCTACTCTCAAATCTAAAAATTATACCAGCCTTCCATAAAGTGTCCGAAATCTTATTCGGGCGACACAAAAAGCCGTTGTCCTTGAATCACCTCGTCTTCTCAGGGTACATGATGACCCAATATTTACCTACCCCATGGTTGTGAGGAGTGGCTATTTGCAGTGCACCCTCCTAATGTGTTGGAGCTTCGGAGTTAGGGCCTGACTGAAATACTCTTGAAGTGTACCCAAGCTATGGCTTTTGCGGGTATAGGACAGCTATTATTATTCACCATAGCAATTATATATGGTGGATCATTCACCTTTCAGCTGTAGAAAAATCTACAGCATCATCTCTTGTCTGGGATATACAGATTACAAATATCTGTCTATCGACTTTTTAGACACTTTCTATATGCCTTCTGTTATAATAATGTTTAGAAAGTTACTAGTAATCATCTGACAAAGCGGAAAACGATTTGGTTGAGGCCACACAGATAAAAAAGACTTCTTCAATCAAAAATATACATATATACTCTTGAATAGAATAATCTTCTGAAAATAATAATTATTTCTAATTGATCAATATACTCTCATTTCAAACTAATTGAGATGTTTGCTTCTTTACATTACATTTTAATTTCTTTAAATTCTCTTGAAATGAGTTTGCTTGCAGTGAAAACATTCTACTCTTCATCCTAGAAAACACTCACATTAACTCATTGTGAAACATAATTGTCTTGACACAATAATATAATTCCTTGGTAGGTATCACTAACCGTGCCACGTGACACATTCAACCATTGAGCAATCAAAGCAGGTGGCGGCACCGCGACTTGTGAATACGACTTCCATTTCGACCATTTCATCCAGTTTGACCATTTGGATTGGAGGCTATGCGTACCTATATGAATGTTAGTTTTGTGCCTACTGGAAACTGTTTCTATACAATAAAAATGCAATATCGAAAATTGAATTTGGCTCATTATGGGCCAGTTGTGAAAATGAGTGAAATATATTTTGATCTTCTACAGTTTTGTGTCTAAAAGCGAGTGGCATTCTTTATGTATTCAATCAAACTGCAATATGCGTCACTACCAACTGGTTTTATTGAGAATACAGTTATTAAATTTAAAACTATTCTCATTTAAAACCATTGTTTATACCTAAATTGTTCGTAGTTGTGAATCTTTGCTTTGTTTAATCTATTCAATGTCGCCGAAATGAAAATGGCCACCATTCTATATTTTATAACCATGTGCAAAGTGCAGATTGGAACTCAACTCACTCAACCTCCAAGTTGATAGAAGAATAGTATTCATTATTGAAATTGCAATATTCTTGTCTCAACCTACTCCCATGATTCAACCAAAAAAGTACCTATTATTTATTGAAGCTAAAATATTCTTGCCTCAACCAACTTATGAAGCAAGTGCCCACTTGTTTCAAAATATTTTCCTTTTAAGTGGCCATCCGTCAAATAATCAAACTAATATTTGGTTGGACCTATTCAAGAATACAATCTCTTTGAATCAATGCAATTATGCGTTGAAGCAAAAAATCCTTTTTATCAGTGCACTATTCGAAACCTATTTTTAAAAATTTTGGGCCCCAAAATCGATCGTCGCAAAAATTCGACGTCTACTGTATGCTTAATTTTGTGTTCCTTCACTTTGTTATGGACTCTACATCCGGAAAATCAGAGTGGAAGACTTTTTTAGTATGGCCCGGCCTCAGGGTTGCCCAAATAAACAAATAGAAAAACTCACGGGAGCGGCTAAGTTGAAAATTCGAAAACTGCACTTGGGTTCATTCTTAAGCTTCCAAATTTTGCATGGAGCCTCTTTAGGAGCCAAAAACCCTTTTTACCCCTTCCCAACTCTTTGATTTTCCTCTATTTTCTCTGATTATTCCTGGTGTGACATCCGGTATAAAGAGTGAATACGCTATAAAGCTCTTGAGTACGCGTGCGCGCCCTCTACCTTACCTTTTGATTTCTTCAAAAAAGTTGAGGCATTGCCGAGTCCAATGCCACTCGGAATATTTTTTAATCAGGTTATATAAAGGATGCAAAATTGTCGGTATGTTGGGGATGAAACGATTATAGTAATTAATTGCCCCTATAAAATATCGTACTTGAGTAACATACTGGGGTGTCGGAATATTTTTTATGGCTTCTAATCTGTTTTCAGATTTATGTAATCCCTTTTGAGTAATATCAAAACCCAAATAAGATACAAAATCAGAGAAAAACGAACATTTTTCTAGTTTTATTGTCAAGCCACAATCCTGTAGAATACCAAGAACTTTTTTTAAATTTTTCACATGAGAGTTGCATTCTTTCCCAGTAATGAGAATGTCATCTAAAAAGACACAAACATCACTAACATTATGGAACAGCTGATCCATAATTCTTTGAAATTGGCTTGGGGCGCAACTGATCCCATAAGATAATCTATTGAAAAAAATAAGCCCTTATGAGTAATTTTTGCCGATTCATCTTCAAGTTCAACTTGCTGATAGCCAGTGCTTAAATCAATTTTCGAAAACTGCTGACCCCCATTTAATTTTGCATACAAATCATCGATTCTAGGAATCAGAGTAATTAAATTATATTTAAATTCTACAATAAATATAAAAATATAAAACAACAACAAAAATTAATTGGCGCTCCGGGGCGACTTGATTGATTCCAGTGGCGCATTTGCTTTTTCAGCTGCAGGAAAACCCGGAAAAACCTGCAGCACCGCATCATCTGAAGATCTTGATCTGCCAATGTCCTCTCTCTCATAAAATAAAATTTAGGGTGTCTCCAGAGGCTCCAATAAACCCAAGATATCGTCAGAGCATTTAGAAACAAAACTACCGTCAAACTTAAACCAGTCCGTTCCATCTTTCGCCAATGCGTAATAATGGCCACATTCAACGCCGGAACCACAGTGAACAATGACTGCATGAAGATTATAATTGTGGTCTGCTAGATTGATGTTTCAATCTTCGTATAAGTTTGGTGCCTCCGCCAGAGGTTGAGTCATGTTTGAAGAGCATCAGTGTTATTATCAGATTGACTGGTGCCTCAGTTATACTCATTGTCTTATAATTATCAGTCAATTTGGCGCATATTGGGAAATACAGTTGATCATCACCAGTTAAAAGTTCTATTTTCATATGATGAAACTATGAAACAGCAAGCTCCGCACGGACTGGCTATCAGACATATCAGGAAATGCTAGTTGAAGCTCCAGAAAGTCACGTACGTTTTTACTGTCTCTCAAACATGTACCACAACATAAACTAGTGAGAATTTTTCCAGCGAAAGATCTAGAAACACAAGACGAGATAAGCTGTACGGAACCATTTGATCCAGAACGGTCGAGACTACTGATTATCCTGCTCACGAAGAGTATTCAGTAAGAGTCCCAAGAATTCGGAACAATCCTCTCTAACGAGTATCTAGTAGATTTCAAAGACTCCAGGAAATCGATTGGTGGGAAAGATGATAAATTCTTACGAAACTGCAATTGCATAAACAGGGATTTGAGATTGGTGAATAAGTAGGAAACGTTCTCGTTCATTGTTAAAATCTCGTTCTTGAAATTCTTCGTCATGAATAATACTTGTAAAATGCTATTCATGTAGCAAGTGTTTCCCAAATTATCTAATCCAATCTTATTAACAAGATCCTCAGGACAACTCTCCACTGATTCGTAGGGAAGCTGGTCGCATCCATTTCGTAAGCTACAATCAATCCGTCCAAGTGAAGAAGGGTTTCGTAGAGGGATCGATCCTCAACTAGAAATGGATTGAGGGTTACTTTATAGTCCCCACAAATACGAACAGAGCCCCCTTCTTTTAGCACTGGTACGATAATCCTTTTCGTTTGAAAATTTTTCTCATCGATAATTCAGTTTATCTTTAATAAGCTTACTTGAACTTCAACTAGTAGATAATGGACAGGAATATATTTCAACCCCCATACAATAATGGCTGTTCGTCCCTGCCGGCTCAAATAGTCTATTTGAGCGAGGAAGAGCACGTAAATGAACTTAGGGAGATGAATTAATTCTATCAAATTAATTCTTCGGCGTTAGGCTCGTTAACGGTTTATATATAAATCCTGAAGTTATAAACAATCATCACCAACAAATTATCAAAAATGATTTTGGTGTCAAAAACAGATTACCAGGAATGAACAGAAAACAATGAGGATATTCAAAGGGGTGGAAAGGTGTGAAAAGTTGGCCAATGAGTCTTTCCTTTGGAAATTAGGTTTTCTGGCCACTGAAGAAGCTCCATGCAAAATTTGAAAGCATAAGATTGAACCCAAGTGCAGTTTTCGATTTATCAACTTAGCCGCGAGTTTTTCAATTTGTTTATTTGGTCAACCAAGAGGCCGGGCCCTACTAAAAAAGTCTTCCACTTTGATTTTCCAAATGTAAAGACCATAATAAAGTGAAGGACCACAAAATTCAGCATATAGGAGACCTCGAATTTTTGCGATGATCGATTTTGGGTACCAAATTTTTCAAAAATAGGTTTCGAGTAGTGCGCCTCGACTAAATCGTCTCCTGCTTTGTCGGATGATGACTAGTCACTTTCTAAACAAAATCATCATAACGGAAAACATATAGAAATCGTCGAAAAAGTCTATAGACATTTTTTCTTCGTACTGGAGTGGGCCTGGACCGATTTCAAAAATATTTGGCATTTGGTATTTTCGAGGGATGGACTTTCACCTCACCAAACGGAAGACATATGTGGGTCATCCTGTCGCAGAACCCGCGTCTCTCTATTTCGTCTTGCTGGCGGTGGCGTCCTGGTAGTTGCACTCCCATGACACGGTCTGATACCACCACTTGATGAACTGAAATGGGCTCCGTTCACGCGTCTATTTTTAAACCAACGAAGTTATTGTAGTGTGTACATAATTGTTTGCAATTATCGAAACGCATTGAATATAAAAAGAGCACGGGGCACCTAAAAACATTCACAGACACAACGACTACACCTATAAAGCAGCCTCGCAGAGAGAAGAGCCAGAGATGCATTCTCGAGTGCACATTTCGTGAGTCGGAATCTATCTATAAATATAAAGAAACAGAGCTTCTGTCTGTAAGTTCGCCCATAACTCAAGAACCACTCGGCTCATTGATCTTGTGGGAAGGGTTCAGGTATCCACATTCGAAGTGTAATGGGGATGCATCACTTCGAGTTTTTTTCATGTGAATTATCGCTAAAGATAGAAGATTTGGAGGAAAAATTATATCGTTAAACCGGTAAACAATGTTGAGACTGTTTGGTACTAGCGTCTTCTTATACAGTGCGGATTTTTTTAGACCCTCCCCCCTGTTAACTTTTGAACGGTTTGATGTAGGAACTTGAAACAAAGACTGTTTTGAATGGTCTCACCGATACTGCTTTTTGGAATAGAAGACATTGCGATTGAACAATAGAGGGCGCGGAGGCAAATCAATTCAAAAATTTTAAATGGCATGGGGGATCAAGTGACATATCGTTGAAGAGAAATTTCAATTCTCTATTAGATCATATAATTTTATCGAAAAAAAGTTCAGGTGAAAGTTAAAGGGTATTTCACTCTGCACTTTTCCAAGAATTCAAATATTTTTTAGATTGGAGGAGAAGTGACGTCATCAGTATTTTTTTAAACGGAACCATATGTCATGTTTAGTATCTCTAGAAAGCTTGTTTTTTCTTATTCCAGTAGTACTAATATTATTTCAACTTTCACGATAGGTACAGTGTGTTTCGTATTTTTGTGTCCACCTCTGTAATTCACTTACCTATTGCTTTATTTGTTAAAATAAAATCTCAATCAGGGAATGTATCTAGTTGGATATTTTAAGCGATATGGTAATTTGATTCAGACAGTGGCGTACGTAGGCATAAGTATAATAAAAGCTTATTTTTAGAGAAATAATTCTAATTATTTTTCTATTAAAAGATTTCCATAGAAAATTTTGTTCTAGAATGATTCAAGTGCCCTGATTCTAAATTTTTCCTAAATAGAAGGTAAAAGAAAAAAACGAAAATAGTTATTTGTTTCAATAGTTCAAAAATTCAGATGCTATTTTTTTAATGAAAAAGAAGGTTGCCGGACAACATACGAAGAGCGGCTAATCAGTTTACTTACTTGTTAGTCCTTAGAACTAATTTTGTATCTGAACCCGTGATCTGAGATGTAAAAATGTAACGTTGGGGTAAATTTTGAAAATAATCCATTACCATTATCAAATATTTCTTCATCCATCAATGAAATAATTTCAGTTTTTAATACTTACAACGATCCCCAACATCGTAAGTGAATTTTTTAATATTTTTTTTATAAAAACTTACGTACGCTACTGTCTGAATCAAATTGTCATATCGCTTAAAATATCCAACTGGCTACGTTTCCCGATTGAGAAAAGTTTTGAGCAAATTAAGCAATAGGTGAGTGAATTACAGATGTGGACACAAAAACACGAAACACACTGTATCTATTGGGAGAGTTGGAATAATATTAGTACTACTGGAATGAGAAAAAACAAGCTTTCTAGAGATACTAAACATGACATATGGTTCCATTAAAAAAAATGCCGATGACGTAACTTCTCCACCAATGGTACATATAAAAAATATTTGATTTTATAGAAAGGTGCAAAATAAAATATCCTTCAACTTTTATCTGAACTTTTTTTTGATTGCCCACGATTGACTGAGAAAAATGGGCGGGCCCATACATTTGACTTACTCTGCATGTTTGTATATAATGTAGTCAAATAAAGCTCAATCTAACTATCTATCATTCAAAATATCTTTTGTCTCATTGCTCAATATCAAACCGTTCAAATTTATCGAGATAAGGGTTTCATTCATCTCCGCCCTTATACTTGATATTTAGAATGCATTTTGTAAAAAAAACTCCAACAGGATCCATAAAAATGTTGATGGTCGAAAAGAGAATTGATTTATCTTTTCAACGATGTATCACTTGACCCCAATGCCATTTGAAATTTTTAAATTGATTTGCACCACTTCAAATTCAAAATAGGCAGATCCATTTGAAATTTGCACTATTCACGTAAAATTTCACGCTGATTCCGAAAATATATGATTCGTATTGCTCAGATGTAAGATTTAGTCGGAAAACACTCTAAAAACCCCGTTCAACTTGATTTGAACTTTTCAATTCGAGAACGGTTAGAGGTAGAGCAATTCTGCTAACACTAATTGATTCAGAATGGTCAAATTAGTATAACCTGAAAATTTCAAATTAAGACAAATTCTCGAAAAAAGTTGTAAGGGGTAGACCCCTAAAAATCACGAAAAATACAAAACGGGCAAATCTGTTTGAAATTTGCATTATATACGTAAAATTTCACGATGATTCCGAAAATGAATGATTTGCTGTGAAATTTAGTCCGGAAAGAGACTAAAATCCCCTTTCAACTTGATTTGAACTTTTCAATTCGAGAACGGTTAGTGATAGAACAATTCTGCGAATACCAATTGATTCAGAATGGTCGAATTATTATATTTTGGAAATTTTAAGGTAATCGAAAAAGAAAAAATGACTCGAAAAAAATTGCAAGGGATGGACCCCTAAATATCACGGAAAATACAAAATTGGCAGATCTATTTGAAATTTGCAATGTACAGGTGAAATTTCAAGCTGAATCTGAAAATATATGAATCGTATTGCTCAGATTTAGTCGGAAAAAAACTAAAAACCTCTTTCAACTTGATTTGAACTTTTAAATTCGAGAGCGGTTAGAGGTAGAACAATTCTGCAAACACTAATTGATTCAGACTGGTCGAATTAGTATAACCTGAAAATTTCCAATTAATCGAAGAAGAAGAAAAATTCAGGAAAAAAGTTGGAGGGGTATAGTGACCCCTAAAAATCACGAAAAATACAAAATAGGCAGATTTGTTTGGAACTTGCAGTATATACGTAAAATTTCACGATGATTCCGAAAATATATGATTTGTATTGCTCAGATGTGAGATTTAGTCGGGAAAGGGACTAAAATCTCCTTTCAACTTGATTTGAAATTTTCAATTCGAGAACGGTTAGTGATAGAGCAATTCTGCGAACACCTATCGATTCAGAATGGTCGAATTAGTTTATTTAATATGGCAATGTCAAGTTAATCGAAGAAGAAAAAAATGCGAAAAATACGAAATCGGCAGATATATTTGATATTTCACGCTGATGATCAGAAAACGTTTTCCATCTACAAAAGATGGGAACGTACTCTGAACTACGCCGCTTCCAGAAAAATCGATATTTTATAGTTTATCAATTATTGGCCTAAGGGACTTAGCCTGGGAGTAATGAAAACTACCAGCTTTTGGAATGCATAATGCCCTGATTTGCTTCCAGATAATTGGTATAGTTCGCAATGCTGAGCTGAGCCAGTTGAGTATTGTGCTCGTGTAGTCCGTAAAGTGATTTCACAATCTGCTCAGATGCTCTGTTTCCAGATATTTCAAGCTCCCTGTACAGTCATTTCTCAAGTTTTTTTTTGTTATTTCCGTCAACCGATTGCACCCTTACGCGCAACCCTCAGTAGTCTTCGAGAGACTTGTGTGAGCAAGGGAAGACGCAGCCCTTACCTTTTAACGTGTGATGCCATGCACGAGACCGGTGAATCGGTGGATCGAACCCGCGACCCCACGCATGCGAGGCGAACGCACTACCAACCGACCACCACGGCCATAAGCGGCTGCTCACTTACGATGTATCTAGAAAATGAAGGTAATTTCGAGTTTAAAAAAAATATCTGATTTCCGTTCAACGTCTTCGTACTAGTGTTCAAAAACGTATATTTCCACTTGTGATGCATTAACCTCATTAATGTTATTCCCGAATCGTACTCATAGTGAATGTAAAATATAATCATTTTAGTAATTGTTATAACGCTATTCTGGTGTATATATTATGAGTTTCGCATGAATCGTTTCAAAAAATCTAATTAACGAAATACAACGTTTTCAGATTATCATTTCAGAAGGCCTCGTATTATTTCCCCCGCCTTTTCGAAAGCTAACGCAACTTTTTTATCAGAGAAGAATGTCTCGTTCTGCCAAAAACTAATTACTTCCAAAAAAATCGTATATACCTGTCTTCTTCATACCTACTACCATATAATTATTTTCTTTTAATTAACAGGTAATTATATGTATTCCAAATATATGTGACTGGTGGGCTTCGGTTATAAAAAGATTATTTATCCTGACCAACCTCTACGTCATCAATTTAGCCAAGAAGTGACAGCTGCACTTCAGATAGACTTTCGAGGACGCAAGATGCAGGGTTCTGGTTTTACCTAAAAATCCGACGATCATCGTGATATTTTCCTTATGGACTTCTGTTGGCTAGAGAAAGCGGACCTTCCATATATACATTTGTATTTTTAATTTAATTAAGGATGCGTGCCCTAAAATACTATACTAATATAAGGAGCAGAAAGAAAGTCGAATGAATTAGGTATATCGATAATTAACAAATTCTCAAGCAGTACATTTTCCATAAACGACTTACTCGAAATTTTAGTCATCAGCGGAATACTCACTTTTTGGACTGCATTCTGCTGAAACATGAAGGATCTGATTAATATCCTCATTTGAAATTGTGTGCTTTTTGTTCTTCTTGCCATAATAAGTAGGTATACAGTGACATTCAAATGGTACGCAAGAAATGGAAAAATCATGATTTGTTATTTTTTCAAGAAAAATTAATTTGTCATCAACCTACTTAGCCGCTATCAGATATACTGAGTGATTTTAATTTTCTTGAAAAAAACGCATGAAATTTTTCAAGGAGATCTTTGTTAAATCTCATTAAACAATGTGAAGGTAAGACATTTTTAATTTTTCCTGAAATTCTACACTAATCGATTTTTTCACTTATTACAAATTTCATATATCAGGAATTTATGTAAAAACTCCGTTTGTGTTTTAGGATGACCTCAGCGATGTTCTGATTGGCAAAACCATTGAAAACTTTCAATTATTCCTTAACGTTTCGTAGAATTCATTCAAGAATGAATTTTGTGCAAAAACGTAAGGTTTTTGTTGCAAGGCACTTTTTTGGCAAAATACCTTTCATAACTGACTGATTCCCATTCAAATGGCATGTAAAAACTGTAATAGATCTCTGCCAATGCCAATGATTATCACAATAATCTCGTGAAAATCTGCTTTACAATTTCTACGAAATAAGCTATCTCACAGCCCGGTTAATTGACTAGGCAAAATAATATGAGATGGCTATGGATTGTTTTCCGGTAAAACTGAATGGCGTTATTATTTGCAATTTTGACAATTTGTTCTGGGTTTTTTTCAATGAAAGTGAATCCGTTGAGAGCAGTTCATGGCCTCCTAGATCTCCCGATCTGACTCCATACGATTTCTTCCTATGATGATATTTAAAATCTGAGGTTCATAAACACAGATTTTTTACAGATCAAGAACACCTTGAAAATACGACAAGAGAATGTGCTGCTCAAGTTCCGTCAGTTATGTTGAGGAATGTTTCAATGGAAATGTATGGACGAACCATCCTGTGTATTGAAAGAAACGGAGGACACGTTGAGATTTAATTTAATTTTGTTTATTACTGTTCATTCGATTCATTTTGTTATTTCATTTGTTTTTATATTTCATATCGTGTTGTTTTGATGGATTTATTGAAAAATTTCATCCAAATGTTACTTATTTTCCGAAAAATATAACTTTTGAAATTTTGCCAATTCAATTTTTAGTCAAAACTTGATGTTGAATTTTGTGAATTATAAATATACTTCAGAATTCCTGTAGGCGGGTAGAAGACGGTTATTATTATTATTTGCCGTTGCAAATGTGACCTAATAATATCAGTACCTCCTGGGCGTTTAATCATCAAGTTGTGATTTAATAAAATGAACCCAACAATAGACGTAAACGACCGAAGTTTCACCCCTTTTTCTTCCATCCACCTACAGTGTAGGACATTATGGCGAATATCTGTCAGAAAAACTACTCTCTGGCTAATACCAGGACGGGTAATGAATTATTTCAAACAGATTTATGTGCTTGACATCACACGTTACAAGATAAGGGCTGCGTCTTCCCTAGCTCTCACAAGTCTTTTGGAGACTTGAGGGTTGCGCGTTGGGGTCCAACAGATTGACGGAAATAACAATAACAAATTGTACAATATTCCTCATTGTCGAGGACATCATTGCAAGTGCCCTCTGTAACCAAATCGCAGAATTTTGCTTTGATTCGGACAGGGGGGAAAATAGTTTTGCAAAGAAAAGCAGCCTAAACTACGTTTTTTTATATAACAGGCCCGTCATAATTAACAACAAAAAATCTTCTCCTTGTGTGTTCTTTTTTTTTGTTTAGAGTTAAGTGTTTTTATGAATAAAATATTTTTCATTCGAATACAAAGACAAATTGAAAGTTGTGGAAATTGATTTCTTTTATCAGAAAACTCATCGAAATTTTTTGTTGATTGATTAATAGGTCGCCAATATTCATTGGCAATATACAGGGTGATTTACTATAACTTACACAAAATTTGTCAGTGTGCTCTCCCTACAAAAGATGTTGAAAATCAAAAGGAATTAAAAAATCGAACAAAAAAATCACGTAAATAATTTGTAGGAACGCGCCGCCACTGGATAGAAACTGCCCACGTTGGACCGTGCATGCTCACTTTTCATCCCTCTTCTTCAGACTTAGGACAAACAGCAGAGCCGGTGGGGTTAGAAATTATATTCAGGTGTTACATTCCAAAATAACAAAAATAAATTAATTAATTAATTAATTTAACAATAATTTTGGAAATCACATACATCACACAGCACAAAATGTTATGGTCGAATGTTGCTCTAATACGCCATAACATAGTTTGCGTTAAACCAAGTTTCCGACTAATCATACGGGTGCTTATTGATGGATCTTCATTCTTCGTCGAGGAGTTGCAGAAGTGCTCTATCAACAACAACAGCATGATTCACTGCACGTGACGAACATGACCGGGTATCACGAAGTCTTTGCACAGCACCCAAAATCGTTCGTAAGTTTGGATGGCCTCTATTTGGAAATGTTTTCGGGTATTCTCGAACACCCTGGTATATTCATTCACTGCACCTTGAGCATCAATTATTTCACAATATTAGCTAGAGGTAATCGCTGGCATATTGAACAGTACCAATTTATGAAATTCTTCAAAATACGATCACTGTTACTGTTGTAATACAAACTGACGTTGTTTTGACGGTTGACATACATACGTGCATCAGTGACAAGTCTTCCCATCCCAAGTAACAATTTTAAGGCAGTTTCTATTTATTTAGGCTTTAAAAATGCGTTAATACACTCTTTAAATAAAAATAAAAATGCTATTTGCTCTTAATGTCCTATTGATCCTTTACTGGTTTTATGTTACTCTTAACATTGGCTATTTTAAAACTAATTTGCTATTATTTAGACTTAAATAGCAAGTTGGTTTTAAAACAATCCGTCCAGGGAAAAATAGTTTCATTGCAGTTTTATGGAGTACCCTTGATGCATTCTTCAAAACCCATTAGGAAAACTAGTTTATCCTGAGACTATGCATTCAATATAATACCACATTAAGTCCAAAAACATAATTTTTACCTTTTAATGAGTACATTAAGAGTATTTTAAAGTTTAAAGGTTTTAATTTAGTCAATTTGGTAAAAGAAATACCTTTTGGTCTTTGGAAATTTGTGACTCCTGCGAGAGTCATTGGATTTAAAGTGGCAAATAAAACGTTGTTTCAAATCTTGTGAGATTTAAAACATTTAATAAATGAACAATTTAGTTTTAATCTAGTTCACGCCATGTTTTACTGTAATAAGACTTCGCCATTTTGGACATTTTCAGTAGTAAACGAAAAGAATATTATTATTTAAATAATTGCGTCTTGGATCTTCTTAAAAAAGTGAAGAACGGTGTGTGGAAATATGCCATTCAATAAAAAAAATCATTTATATGCTTAGATGCAAAATAAAATTTGAATATATTTTTGTAATATTTTTAAATAAGAGAAAAATACATTAAATTAGTGGCGCTCTAGTTATATTGAAGTATTTTCTTACATTTTATCAGAAAAGTGCCGTTCGTTGGTGAATTCTTCACCAGAATAGTTTGCTTTTGAATTTTATTTTATGATATGCTTAGTATACGTATGCGGATCAAAATATTACCATTACTCTTTTAGGATTAATTAATTATTTTTAAGTTAATTTAGTCCGCTGTAAATCCATTTTGAGAGCAAAACGTCAGATAATAAGTTTTTATTTATGTATTTAAAGTTGCCTTGAAGAACTCTTTAAAAAAAATAGAATTAAAACTTAATGGTGCTAATACAGTTTTAAAATTTAGCCTTGAAGGCCTTTTTAGGATCTTGAAGATCACTTGATTTTATTTGAAATTTTATTGTGTAGTTTTAAAGCGATCTTGAAGATCGGAATAAGAGCGGTAATGATACTTGGGATATTTCTGCACTTAGACTATTACGGTTCATAATTGAATAATCTGGAGAAAACGGTTTTTCCACATACGCCGTGAGTATTCGTTCTGTAATAAGTGTACAAACAACCAAGACAAATCGGGGACAAGTAGACAACGACCACCTGCGATTTTGCACTCGGAGATACCTAGTGACATTGCAACACTGCAATGCTTCAGTTCTCATGACATCTTTCAGAGAAGCACGATTATGTTTTCGCTTAGAGGGTTCCTAAAATGCAATGATGCTGTGGCGTATCCATTGCGGTTGACGTACAAAAAATGGTTAAATCATCACGGATAGCTCTCAAATTTTACATGTGCTTTCGCACATGATAGACCATTGCCCCATTTAATTTTGTGTAAGTGGTGGTTAATCACCCTGTATAGTTGTGCAGGATTTCTGAAGCAAGGGAATTTATCAAGAACTATTTTCTCTTGGTTTCAAGGTCACATAGCTACAGCAAACTTCAAAACTGACTTTGCCGAGTTCTCTTTCTCATTTCTTTCTCTTTAGTTTTTCCGTTTCGAATCAATGACTAAAACTGTCTTCCGTCGATGATCTACGAGTACCTTAGAAATATCGCCTTCTTAACTACCTGAGGGTGGGAAGCGATTAGTTTCTGGGTACGATTTGTTTCAATAGATTCGGAACTTCTCTTTCTTCACGACGGCCCGTTGTCCCCCGGAGCGTAAAGGCAGCACACAGCACAGATGTCTTGTTCGTATTGTACCGTATAGTGTCGAAGATGATTATTCGGCACTACGCCGTGACATGGCTGTTGATGTTGATACGAGATCCGCTTATCGTCTTTTTTCATAACCGTCATCACCCGAAACGTTGCCATGGCAAATTTTTAACTCCCTGAGTTTTTACGTCGAGTTTTTCAACCCGCAAGGATTTTCTAAAGACCATAGACAATATTGATCGCCTAACTATCGATCTATCGAAACATGATTGCATCCAATTCAGCAACTGTATGGGGGTCCCAACGAAAACGAATCGGACAGTTGATCACAAAGCTACGAAGCTCTGGAAGGAACACCTAAAATAAAAAAAAAATGTCTTTTTAAAATTCTTAGTTTTAACTCAGAATTTTAAAATTCCGAATTATATCTCGTAATTTTAAAATTCCAAGTTATAAGTCGGAACTTTACTTCAAAATTCCTTGTTATAACTCGGAATTTTAGGAGGAGATTTTTTTTACTTTTGGTGTCCCTCCTAAAGCTTCGTACAAAGCTATTTGACAGCGACCCACAAAAAGAATATTAAGGAGTAAAGTGCACAGCTTATTTCATTTTGAAACTCATGAAAATTCATACCAATAATTTCAATCAAGTGAAAATATCATATAGTCCGTAAATTAAAGGCGAGGAGTAATAAATCCCCATTTAGTATGCAAATCCGTACAGGAAGGCTCTTGCAAATTTTGATGTAGAACGTTTATAAAAATAACAAACAACAAACAACTTTCTTCTTAATTCGCTAGGTAGCACATTATCTATTTGTCGGATTATGCCATTGTTAAGGGATTTGAAATTCTGACCAGCCACCTTTCAGTGGTGTATCGTTCAGTGCGTATAATTTCTGTATCAAAATAATGGTAAATATTTTAAGAAAATATTTAGGTTTACTTCAAACATTGCTATAAAATGTTATTTCTTAACAATTACAAGGTACCTAATACATTAAAAAAAAAAATAGTAAGATTGTATTTTTATCGATTATAGTATTTTGGAAGTTAAAAACGTGAAATGCAGCAGTCATTAGTTATATAAAAATAACCAAGAAATAATAGGATCAAGGAAGAATGATAGCCGACATAAATTAATACAAAATATTACTTGTATGAAGTCACAACCAATTGAAGTTATTTTTAATTTTTGATTAGAAATAAAGTTCAATATGTATATAAATATAGTAAACTACTCAACACTAATTTCGTCGCACCCCAAAATTTTGACCATATTTAAATCTGAATAACTTTTTTCTGCATTGTACAATTTGAATTCTGTAAATACTATTCGCCAGCCCAGTCTTTCAGCTATAATGTCGTACTTCTTCAAAACTTAAGATTTTCCGCGTAAAATCGCTACAGGGTATTATCTGAAACTGTGCAAAATTTCTGAATTTTCAAAATGATCCCAAATGGAGAAAAAATTTTTTTCTTCAAATTTGACAGCAGTGGCATAAAGATGAACTCATTACCTCAAGATACTTTTCGAATTGTCTTATTACCTCTTTTGTTTACAGGGTGATCTCAAAAAATTAACTTTTTGGTTTTGCAGTCATAACTTTTTTCCTCGTCCAACCGATTTTCAAAATCTCCGGCTCATTTTGAAGCTGAAACTTTAGATGAAGAGATATGAAGATCAGAATAGACTCAAGATGAAGATTGAAGATCAAGGGTTTCCTCAAAGGTGACCTAAATCTGAAACACCTTCAAAATCCGGTTGGGAGGAGAATTAAATGACAATCAACTTGTTTTCGGAATGATCATCCATTCTGAATACGTCCAGATCTTTCTTGCTGTCAGTAGTCAAGAATTGTGCATGAAAAAACCCAATTGTAACGGCAGAATTTTGAAAAAATAAAATAAAATCATCCCATTGTTCGCCTGAAATGCATGGTCCGTAACCAAGGTAACAAGAATCACAATCAATGACTGACAAGCTAGGTTAGACGTCAATTTTGATTCGTTTGCAAAAAAAATTATCATATCGATGCCGCATCTAACGCCCGACCAGCTGGAACTGATTACACGAATGACGGAACAAGGATTATCTACCCTCCAAATTGCCAATCTGCTTGGAACAACAGTTAGATCTGTCCAAAGGGACCACGTCCGAGCTAACGCTGAGGATATTCAGTATCGACCTAGGGGGCCAAGAAGGGGTACAAGAAGAAGAACAACGCCCGCTCAAGACCGCCTTATTGGAAGATTGGTACGACGGACTCGGACTTCAACCGCCCCCAAAATTCGTCGTGAATTGATCGATGCTACGGGAATTCAGGTTTCAAGTCAGACAATCCGACGCCGGATCCACGATCCTGGATTACACGCAAGGAGACGAGCTGCCTGCCCCTTACTGAAACCTGTACATCGAGCAGCAAAACGATTATGGGGGGAAGAACATCAAAACCGGGGAATAGCAGAGTGGAATAGGTGTATGTTTACGGATGAGAGTAGGTTCAACTTGTTTCGAAAGGATGGTCGTGTGTTGGTTTGGAGAGGGAGGAATGAAAGGTTTTTGGAAGGAAATATGGAGGCGAGGGTGGCTTTTGGAGGTGGAGGAGTGAATGTGTGGGGTGGAATATCGATGAATGGGAGGAGTGAATTGGTGATTCTGAGAGGAGAAAGTATGAACGTTGAGAGATATAGAGATTTATGTATGAGAGAAATCGTGGTCCCTTACGCCGTAAATATCGGCAACAATTTTCTTCTCGTTGATGACAATGCGAGACCGCATAGGGCTCACATTGTCAACGAGTTTTTGAGGGATCACGGTATTGAGCGAATGAACTGGCCGCCTTTCTGTCCGGATATGAATCCGATGGAACATGCCTGGAGTCGTATGAAATTGGAATTGAAAGAAAGGGAAGGGCGAATGGAAAATTTGGATGACTTTGTGAATGCGGTACAGCAAGAATGGACAGCTGTACCACAGGAGTTCATTGATAGTCTGAGAGACAGCATGCCGGAAAGGGTCAATGAAGTAATTGCCAAAAGGGGAGGGCCCACTAAATACTGAATATCGTAAATATTTTTCAATTCTAATTTTATCCAAGTTATTTTCTCTTTGTTGTTGTTCAATAAAAACTCAATAAAGCTTGTTTTCTTGTTCTTGCTTACTAACACGATTAATGCTTCACGATTGAGAAAAAAACCGCTATTGTGGAATGAGCCTCAGCTGGTCAGGCTTGTCAGTCACTGAATGTGATTCTTGTTACCTTGGTTACGGGCCATGCATTTCAGGCGAACAATGGGTTGATTTTATATTTTTTTTTCAAAATCCTGCCGTTACAATTGGGTTTTTTCATGCACAATTCTTAACTACTGACAGCAAGAATGATCTGGACGTATTCAGAATGGATCATTCCGAAAACAAGTTGATTTTCATTTAATTCTCCTCCCAAGCGGATTTTGAGGGTGTTTCAGATTTAGGTCATCTTTGAGGAAACCCTTGATCTTCAATCTTCATCTTGAGTCTATTATAATATTCTTATCTCTTCGTCTAAAGTTTCAGCTTCAAAATGAGCAGGAGATTTTGAAAATCGGTGGACGAGGAAAAAAGATATGACTGCAAAACCAAAAACTTAATTATTTGAGATCACCCTGTAAACAAAAGAGATAATAAGACAATTCGAAAAGTGTCTTGAGGTAATGAGTTCATCTTTATGCCACTGCTGTCAAATTTGAAAAAAAAATTTTTTTCTTCATTTGGGATCCTTTTGAAAATTCAGAAATTTTGCACAGTTTCAGATAATACCCTGTGGCGATTTTATGCGGAAAACCTTATGTTTTGAAGAAGTACGAGATTATTGCTGAATGACTGGGCTAGCGAACAGTATTCACAGAATTGAAATTGTTCAATGCAGAAAAAAGTTATTCAGATTTTAATAGGGTCAAAATTTTGGGGTGCGACGAAATTACTGTTGAGTAGTTTATTTACAAAAACAATATTATATCAGAGTCGGAAAAAGATGAACCATTTTTATTAATGTCAATAACAATTGGATCAATCAAGTCTTCAAAAATATTGTCAATTTTCCACATAACATGTTCTACGGTAATAACATAGTCAATGCATATTTTCCATTTGTCGCTGGTCACTAACTAACTACACACTCAAACAATAACTGAACCCCTTTCATTTTGAAGGTAGTATTTTTCCGGGCTATATTCTTTTTCACTTGAGCCCATATTAGTTCTATGGGATTCAGCTAGCAGTGATACTGAGAAAAGTCGAAGATCTGATATTCCATATACTTGTTTTTGTGAATCTGAGAGATACTATAAAGTTCTTTTTTTAGTTGATCAGTGGGAAAAACAATAGTTTTTGAGCCAAGCCATTCCAATAGTTTGCATTCAGTCTAATTGCTTGTGGGTAAATGTTCTTATAATCTAGAATGGTAACTCGCGTTGTCCATAATAATAGTAGATCCCTGCAAAATAAAATGGATCATTCTTCAAAAACGTCACCATTCATATCTTCGTGATAGTCACCAGTTCGTTTCGAAACAGAAGTCAAAAGTCTACAAACCCTTCTGAACTACCTATATGAACGGTTACTAATATTTTACCCTTGCATGATGATAGATTCAAACCCGTTGACAATCCTTCGATGAAGGCGTTCCTTCTGCTATTACTATTGCCGTCCTGCCATTACTGAGGTACAGTATATCCTTAGTTTATCCACGTTTCGTCCAGGTAAAAAATGCGTCGATCTTCGCGTCAGGATTGTTTAATATTGCATGGTTTATTTATCAGTACAGATTGTCTCTTATGTTAGGTATAGAGGAAGCCTATTTGTTTTAAAATTTTCAATAATGTTATTTTAGAAAAAGTTGAGTAATCCGGATCAACTTGAACTGCGGACATATTTTAGCTAGTGTGGAAATTTCACTTTTAAGGTAAAACACATGGACTATTCGTCTATCGTGATCTGTGGTAGACTCGGAGATGGTTTTGGTGGATTAAGAGCTCCAGTTTTCTTTTCTCTCATTAATTTATAGATGGTGGACTCCGCTATGCACAACATAGACGACAGTCTCATCTACACTGGCACTTTTGTTGTTATTTTGCAACTAACTTAAACAATTTAAAATAAATGTTTTTCAATTTAAAGGTAATGGTCCCAATTTTGGCCGTTTTGATGGTCCTTCTTCAGCATCCATAGTACTTGAATCTTATTTTATATATACACAAGCTAACCACAACAGTACACACAAACAATTTCCAGAACTTACTATTTACCAGCGAGTACCTACTACTACAATTCTTACTTGTAACCAATTCTTTTACCCTTCTATCAGTACCTATAGTTATTGAAAGGACTGGTCTTTAAACGTTTATGGGTTTCGTACTTATACCTACCCGAAGAAATTTCGGTACGTCTATGGAATCGATGCATCTGAGCGGTTTATTACTCCATGCCTTTATTTTACGGACTATACCCTCCAACAATGAAGTAGGACAGAAGGGTATTTTCACGAAGGCATTCGAAATATTTCGTATATTCTCATCACTCTTCGAAAAATTTCATGTCCGTATTCAATATATTCACTATTTATATTTAAAACATGTAATATAGTTAATAGTCATGGATAGTAAACAATTATATGGCTAATACCACACCGGATTATTATAATTACTACACCAAAAGTTCCGAACAGTGCAGGGCAAGAACAATTAACTAAATTTATTATTAAAAAATATCTTTATTGTTATCAATAAATCAGCCTGGCTTCAGATCACTTATGCTCTTCGAAAAAGCATATATGAATCATATTTATTATCATATTTAAAAAATTGATTTCATATTTAATCTATTGAATGATGTACTCCCAACTTATTTGAGTGAGAATATTTGGTTCAGGGAAAGTATCCACAATTAAGATATCAGACAAAAAATTAACTCGTCCAAATATTTTCACCTTATTCATGAAAACCAAACGAAATATATATGATGAAGGAATAACCGAATATTATTACTAACATAAATTCACTACAGGAGCAAGAAACGTTCGTTTATTTATTGATTGATTGAGAGAGCAATTGTTTGAATCTATTTTGGTGTGAAAAATAATTATATATGTATACATAATTTTTTCATACCATTGGTTATGTTTTAAAACTTAGGATCGTTGAATTTTTTCAAATTTAGCTTTAGAATATTTGTTATTCTGTACTACTTCTTCGTCGGCTCTTGACTAAAAATTTATATTTCCCTCTCTATCTTTCTTATATTTTGTATATGAAATTTGTTGAATTTTTAAATTTTCGTCTATCATTTACCGTTTTTGGAAGCTATCACCCCTTCGTATATGAATCATCTATTCAGAGATTATTCATTTGCTAGAACTCGTCAGGATTTGTTTTGACAGAATTTTTCTTCTCAATAAAATTATGTGATTAAAAATCTCCATGTAGCCACCCCTAACAATATCCAGTTGATCTGTCACTGGTAGAGAATCGAAATAGTTTCAAGAGCCGGTTAACAATTCCTAGAAAAGTGAAAAATTCCAAATGGCACGCGATCCCGTCATTCCGTGACATTTAACCCAATTAAGGTAACATCCCCTAAGTGGTATGTTGTATATGTGCCAAACCAAACCAGTTCAGTAACGAATATGAGGGCGGCTGGACGGCGTGTGCCAGCCATAGGGAACATTCTCTATGATTTTGATGAAGGGTGATCTAATTAATTGCGAAAATTAATCACGTTATTAACAAAGGAAAACTCCCATTATTAAGAATTAAAAAAAAGTGATTTTCTAAACAAGTGCCTCGTCCAAAGCTCCAAATCAGCCTGTAAAACCAGAAGTACCTGAATCTCTCTACATGACATATCAAAACATTCATCTAGTATTTTGTCGAATTGTATAATGTTTTTTGATAGATCTTTGAATACAGGTTTGATACTTTGACCTATTCCAGTAATCTCATTTCGACAGCAAAATGTAACTACCAATACTTCGAATTTCAATGGTGTTCCTCTAGGATCACTTTTGGGGCCGCTCTTGTTTATCGTTTATGTGAATAATATCACTCGTTTTATAAACCCACATAAATCGATTCTGTTTGCCGACGATATCAATTTCTTTTAATCCGATGAGGACTTATTATAACTTGTGGGAATATCTGAAGATTAACAATTAACTGAAAAAACAAAATGGGGTTTGGATTTTTGCAAATATCTCAAAACATATCTGACATTTTTCAAATTTGAAAATATAATCAAAAAGAGGGGAAAATTTTTCAAAAAAAAAATTATACTTCCCGAAACTGTAGAATCAATATTTATAATTTTTGAATTTTTGAAAATACTGCCGAAAACGGGGACTCTGGCTTGCGTAAGCCCCTCCCACTTTGGACCTTTGATAAATGAAAATATTATTTAAACTTATTGAATATGAAAACTAAGAATTGAAAAAATTCAGGCATCTACTGGATAGATGAAAAACAATAATCCAGGGTAAAAAAAAAATTTGATAGCGATTCTTCTACTTGAACATGAACATTGCAAGTGCAATAATTGTTAAATAACAAATCTGAGACTTTTTCCTTTTTTGGAGCTATCTTTTAGAGGTCTTAGGATAGATTCCCTTCAGAAAAAAAAATATTTTTCACTTCGTTATCAACAATTTACTTTGATTAAAAATTAAGAAGCTTGATTCATCATTCAAATTTTTTCTTTTTATTTCTATTGGTCCGTTTTTTATGATCAGAAGTTACTTGAAAATGATTCTTAAAAATTTTTATTTCCTATCTTTTACAAAATTGTTATAAACAAGTGTGTTATTCACAAGATAATTTAATGTTTTTTTTTGTAAACATAATCTTTGATGCAAATTATGGTTAAAAAAAATCGTTCCTTAAAAAAAATGTATAGCTTAAAAACGGATTTGTTATTAACAATTTTTTTCTACCTCCTGTAGTAATCATTAAGGAACAGCTTTTTTAAAATCATAATCTATCTTACCATTTGATAACTAAAAAAAAGTGTATTTATTTAAATTTTCATTGTTTGTGTAAAAAACAATTTGTTATAAACAATGAAATGGTTTCTTCATATGATTTTTTTTCTACATAATGAAACGAAAACAACAATTTGTTATTTTTTCAGAAAAATAATTTATTTTTGTTTTTTAATTGTTGATTAACAAATCCGTTCTTGAGCAATAAAAAATGTATTTTAAGGAACGATTGTTTTTTATTAATCATAATTTGCATCATAGATTATGTTTCCTAAAAAAAAAAATATCTTATAAACAACGCATTTGTTTATAACAATTTTGTAAACAATAGGCATTACAAATTTTCAAGGATCATTTTCATGTGGCTTCTGATCATCAAATACCGTCTCAAAGGTAATTGAAAAAAAAAATTAATAATCAAGATTTTTAATCTAAGTAAATTGTTGATAACAAAGTGAAAAACATATATTTTTTTCAACGGGAAACTCTTCTGAGACCTTAAAAAAGTAGCTCCGAAAAAGGAAAAAATCTCAGATTTGTTATTTAACAATTATTGCACTTGCAATGTTCATGTTCAAGTCGGAAAAAATTGCATATCAAAAGAAGATTTTTTTTGTTGAATTACCCCTAGTATCTGGAAAAACTGTCAATTTGGCAACATTGCCAATATCACCATTGAGTCGGACATTATTAAAAACCATCTTGTTTAAAATATCATGAACTTTTTGAGTCTTATTGAAAATATACGAACGTTCCCAGACTCTTGCCATGTTGTCATATTTCAAAAACTATATTAATTTAAAATCTGATATTGAGGGGGCGCTGAATTGATTGCAATGAAAATAAATAGGGTGTTCTATTTGAAAAATTGTTGAGTTACTCTCAATACCTGAAAAACTGTTCATTTGGCACCATTGCCAATATCACCATTGAACTGGGCATCATCAAAAACCATCCTGTAGAAATGTTCATGAATTTTCTCCTAGCCGTTTCTGAAATATGAGAGCGTTCCCAGACTTTTGAAAGGCACTGTACATATGTATATCTTAAATGCACAAATAACCATATCCGATTACATCTCTATTTCCACTGGAAATAATCACAGAAAAATTTCGTAGAATTGTTAGAAATAAAATTACAAAGAAAATTGTTCGTATTTCTGAAATTGAACAAAATAAGAATAATATTGGGAACATCTAGAAGAAATAATCTTCAGTATCCTTCCAAAAATATGCTTTCAATTATCTCCCAGCCGTTTCACTTCCTTTTCCAGATCTCTCATCCGAAGAAGAGAGGCCTGTGGGCCAAGAGAATTCAAAAAGTCTTAAGTCCGGTTGAGGCAGAGTAAACTAATAAGGATAAGGTAAGGATGTACCAGTCCATCTGCCTTCGCACGCATCTGTTCTTACAGCTGCGGAGCCCAATCACGCAGATAGTATACAAAGTTTGTGTTTGATTTTGATACAGCATCATACTACGAGACGTACTAATTTAAATATAAATATCGACGTAAACTGGAATGTTGAAAAAACGAAGCCCGCATATAAATCGATTTTTTCACGTCGCGTCCGAAGATTTAGAGGTCGAACGTAATATTATTGTTCGCTACCTTCGATGGCATTATCGCTGTTGCAGGACCGAAATGACTGAAACGTGTGTTCTGAATAACTCCAGCATGCTCTTTTAGCAATATGTTGCACGTTTTAAAGTTTAAAAATTTCTTACATATGCATCTGCAAGATGTATTCGATATAAACAGTAATTCATTTCAATCCGACACGATAAAAATTTCTTCTGAATGCGGGCGGATACGAGAAGGTACAGGGTGTATTATGAATGTCCTCCGCGTCAGGTATCAACTAAGAGGATCGATGATGATTATAGAAACGGAAATTTATCCAATTATCCACTATTTTTTTTTTCACTTCTGTCATTGGATGGCTTGAAATTCGTGAAAGCATTTTCCAGTAGAGGTCAGTTATTTCAAACAAAACAAAAGGGTGTGAATTTAGATATACTCCTCAAATTGATGTAGCCGATACTCGATGAAAATCCATGTTAATCTAGAATAAAACTGAATTGGTTTTCACTAAATAGGTTTACAGAATATGTTCTCCACTTGAAGAAGCTGCTATACAGCGAAACAATCGTCGTAGTTTTGTAAACCTCCTTAGTGAAAATCATTTCAGTAATAGTTTCATTCTCGATTTTAAAAAAAGCATTCTTCACTATATCACATCCAAAACTTCTCAAAAAACTAAATAATTATGGAATAAGAGGTATTGGTCTCAAATTATTTGAAAGTTATCTTATTAGTAGAGAACAAATTGTTACAGTGAATAATATCAAAAGTAATTCGGAAATAATGAAATGTGGTGTACCTCAAGGAACAGTATTAGGACCAATACTGTTCCTTATCTATAATAATGATCTTTTAAAAACGAATGTAACTGGTAATCTTTATTCGTATGCTGATGATACAGTATTTAGAGTTGAAGAAAATTAATGGACAGGCACTGTTATAAATGCAGAAAAAGATAATAATATGTCAATTTTGAAAAACAATTTGGATCATGACCTTCCTACATTGAATATAGATAAAACCAAATTTATGAGTTTTACTCGTCTTACCAAAATTCAACAGAGCTTCACACAAATCAAAATTCATAGTTTGAAATCAAATACTTATATTTATTATTATTATTTATATCGATTCTTGTTTAAAATGGAAAACTCAAACTTTAGAACTAACGAGAACTAAAGGAAAAATTCTATAAATTTAAAACACTACGGAATATATTCGACAGAAAGATGTTATTCAGGTATTATTACTCTTTATTCCATTCTATCTTGTCTTATGGAATTATCATGATCATGTTATACAAACAGTTGATTCTGTGCCCAAATAAAATATCTAGTTAAAATTGTACTTAAAAAAATCGATATCTTTCTGAACATAAGATACTGAATTCTCAACAAATTTATTATAACATTTTTACAACGTAAAAAAAATATTGAAATTTGGAATGATTCAGCATGAATATGATACTAGAATTAAAGCCAGGAACGACCTTCCAACAAAGAGATATTCTTTGAAACTGATGCAGCAGCATTGAATATATATTGGAATTAGAATTTATAATATATTACCATCAAATAAAAAAAAAGGTTGAAAGGTTTCTAAAAAAAATTCACAACTGGATATTGGAAAATAGTATCAGAATAAACAATTTGTTTGAATTATACTAAAAATTGTGTAGGGCATTTACTTTAAACAATTTTCATATTGTGGAAGGCTTTCCATCGTCACTTACATGGTGGTTCTTTGGGTAGTAAGGCCGACGTGTTTTCAGAGAAGAACTCGACGTTTCGCCAACACGAGTGGTTAGCATTTTCAAGAGTTATTTTAAAAATTTTCACTTTCTGTAGTCGCTGTCAAAATTTTGACAGCGATATGTTTTATTGAGATTTAAATCAAAATAGTGGGGTTCTGCAGCAAGTAAATGAGAACTCTTTAAAGTATGTCCAAGCTTTCGGATATTATTTCCATCATCAGGGAACCACAATAAATATAATCATGAAATATAAAATATAGAAGTAATTTTAACTATAAATGACTCACATCTTCGTTGAGAATGATTACTGTGATGTTAAATATGAGGTGATACATTACTGAAGATGATTTATGATGATAAACATTTCACATCAGCCATTGCCACCATGTACGTAAGAAGAATCAAAATCACAACTTAGAAATTTCTAAGTTGTGATATATTTTTTTGCCTTCGCATATGATTGGATTTCTAGTTAGGCTAGATTTTGGTGTGGGTTAAGGAATAAAACTTTTATTTCTTGTCTCATATTTGATGGGTACGTACACATTTTGTAAGCTGAATTAGAACCACTTCCTTTTATCCTATGGAATTGAAATTTTACTTGTTGGTTCAGTTCCGATGACAATACAAACTCGCGAAATTAAAATCGGAAAGATCTGAAAAAATTGTGAAAATATCTGACCGTCGAATATTATGAGTTAAAAAAATTTCACCCACCTGGCCTCCTCAAAAGCTAGATAGAGATAGAGAGCAAAGGAATCTCTATACTCTACAAATGGTTTTCTGGTTGAACAAAAATGTGTGCGACCTGTATTGTATCAATGAAGAGCAATAACTTTTAAACTAATACAGGTGTTAAACCGTTTCGCTTTTCCGTCTTGAAAAACATTTGCGCAGGTATCTGACAGTACATCTGTTTATTGGTTGTCGATGTATTAGCTAGGATAGTAATTCGTGTTGTATCCCAGCACCAAACCACTATTTTCAACACCTCGGTACGTGTTTTAATAATTTGGTGACTGGTTGGGAAAGTCTATCAGAAACAGTAAAGACAGAACTTCGAAATTCGAAGAATCATTGGTATATAAATAACATTGTGGAACTTCTCTTCTGGTATACATTGGTCAAACTGGTAGAACATTCAGAAATCATATTAATGAACATAATATAGTTAGTTCATGTGAGCATGAAAACAAATTTAACAAATCATCTTTTAGCAGAATATCATACTTTTGATAGAGAATTATAGAAATTTTACTAATAGAAAATGAAGGAATGAAGCTGAATCAGTTGGAAACTTTGGAAATATTAAACTTAAAAAATCGATCATATTACTTAACGACCAATTTGATTTGTTGAATTTGTTTTCTTAGAAATACTGATCAGAATGCTATGAATTGAAATTCATCTTTTGGAGTCAGTATATTATAATGTAGATATTCGGGTGTATACTCGATAACTGTGATGAGCACCTACCTATAAGGGGCAACTCTTATTACCGATTACAGACCATTGTTAAATTTGTTTTCTCATGAATACTAATTAGAATGTACTGATTTGAATTTCATCTGTAGATGTAATTATTAGGGTGTATTCTTTCGGTAACAGTATGATGACAGGTAGGTGTAAGGAGGTAATTCTCATTACTGATTACAGAACGTATGTAAATGTTGCTTTCGACAAGTCACAAAATACTGCAACACTCAAATCCTTCCAATGATTTTCGGCATATAATAATTTATGCAAAACCGAAAAGATGGCATGCATCTCCCGTACTTTTTTCATGCTGGATTCCAAATTGACTAAGAATATTGCGGTTATTCAAAAACGGCCGAATTTTCAATAGTTTCTCAATTAACTTGCCCAATATTAGTATCAGTAAAATGGGTCTAAAGATTGAAGGATTAGAATTACCACCATCTTTAGGAATCGGTATAACAATAGAAACGCTGGAAATGTACCAGCAGCAAAAGAATTGTTGATGAGCTGCACCAGTAGTTCCAAAGTAAAAAAGTAAAAATCGGCACACCTATTCTCTAGAACCTTTACCGATAGGTTGTCAATGCCACAACTCTTAATTTTTATTTGCCGAATGGTTGTCATAAGCTCTTTTATATTCGTATCGTACAATACAAAATTCTCATCAATGGCAATTGCAATATTTTCAAATGAATGGTAATTATCGTTTATTATTGTTAGTTCCATCTTCACCCACCTATATAAAAAAGTCTACTAGGGATCAGCCAGATTGTCAATTTCTGAACATACGATGAAACCAGAAGAATACAAAAAACAGAACACAAGTGACCGGTATTTTAACATTTGTAAGGGGTTTAAAATGCCTACGAAATGTTGCCAAGCTGTTTCGATGTAATTATTCATAGTTTTTATGCAACTAGAAAAAAAGTACCCCGGCTATATATCCAGGTAATTTCAACTAACAGATGTTGATGTATTCAAATGCGAATCAAAAACGAACTCCGTCCCGAGGCTATAACCGAATTTATGAAAACTATGAGGACCATATCCATTCTTAGAACCCATATTTTCTTCAAACACAAATCAATTATGTACTCCAGCTGTTCGAGTTTCAAAGAAACAAAAGACAATCAGAGCACAGAGCTAAACGTCAAAATAGAAAATGAATCGTTTAACAAATTGTTTTCCTGTGGGGAATTTGATAAATTAATGATTTCGAGTTCACAATTCTCGATTGAATAACGGCTAATTGTTTCATTTGTATTCAGGGACAGTCAAATATTCGAAATTATGCGGTATTCTCGATACGTGTATATACAGGGTAACTTCCACAGAAGTATAATAATAAGACTAAATTTTATGTCGTGAAAAATTTCCAGAAAATGTCACCACATTCGGTATTTGATGGTTTCTTTACACGAAAATCAGTTTTCTAACACATATTTCATTTTCAGAAAACGAGCATGCCATTTTTCATGCCAGATAATGATTATTCGAAATACTGTTTGAATCTTTGTCGATAGCCAGTATTATGGAATTTTGTAAAACATAATTGATGATTTGTCGCTAAATGTGTTGAACGAATGATATTAACTCACAATGCAACAAGCAGCGTGGAATATTAATCGCCCTTTGATTGTTTTTTCTGGATTTACGGCAAGGAAAAGTATAAACATGCTATAAAATAGTATAAACACTGAATTATTTATCCAGCGTTATCTCTAGGTTCCCAAAAATCGAGATTTATCGTAAGAGTTCGAATTTGATATATAAAGGATTTTTCGATTTAACTGGATTAGCTAGCCTTTGCTGCTGATTGGCAATAACCATGAAACCGGTACGTAGTTGTTCCCTCATTTAAAATTGTTTTTTCCGTTAACCAGCTGTCGTCCCTTTACAAACGGCAGCCCTCAGAAGTCGAAACTTGTGCGAGCTAAGGATTAACGAGGTCTTACCTTTTTACGTGCGATTCCTAGCACTTTCTCGGGCCATCAGAAAAAGTTTTGCAGTCGCTAGGGTTTGAACCTTTGACTGGCAGCCAAAAGTGATTGAAACAATGTCGCTTTAACCACTCGGCTACCTGGATTTGACATATTTTTTTTTCTATAGGATTCCGAGCATTGCCCATGCTTGTAGAAAACTTTGTCAATAACCTAACAGATATATTTTCCTCAACGGAAATGGATTTTTGGAAATCCAGTCTCTCGTGAATATACAATAGGAGTTTCGTAGGCAAGCATTGAACGGAAAATAATCGAACATCCCCCTACAACTGCCGAATCATCACTGCACAACACCTGGCAAAGTATTTCTACAAGAACACACTTCGCAATGCTTCCTGTAACAACTAGCAAATGTAAATTAAAAAATGTGTGACAGCTACAGACTAGTTTCACGGTTCTACCGATCATCAGTGCAGACCTGGTCAGGACGGAGAGCCAATGATGCTATCCATCATCTTTCAATGACAATTTCCCTCACATTATATAAACCAATCAAATGCCATCATTTTTTGAATTCAAACCAATGAGAAAAGGACTTTTCGAAAACACTGTCTCCAGCCCGTGGTATTTTCAAATCGGTGTTTCGCCTCTTTCTTATTTAGACGTTTCCATAGTTACAACAATCACTGTAAATTTAGAATCATCAGTTTGACGGTTCAACTCTTCAACTGACATTAATGACTCAAGATGAACCTTTCCTGCAATACGCATTTAGTCCATAATATAATATATTCGTGAAATTGTCTGATTGAATATCCCTTCAAAATGCAGAATTTTCAAATTACTTTCACCTTGCCAGTCGCTGAAACTGTGTTGCTGTACAAAACACCTCTCGAACGAGCTCTTGTGGTGTTTCTAAGCAACACAGTTTTCGTTACAGCAAGGTGAAAGTATTTTTTGAAAATTCAGCATTTTGTCGGGATATTACTACTGATAACCTTTCGCTTTTGTCAGATGGTCCTACGATAATTCCAGTACACACTTTTTGCCATCTATAGGACCACAGAATATGTCACAAATCCGACCAGTCCTGGAATACTCTTCGCATTACAAATCATTACCCCATTACTGAATTTGAACTTCAAAGGAATAATTAAAAAAGAAAATGAATTCTAAAATAAATCAAAGATGATGTTTTTAGACCCATTTCTCACATAATCGATAATATCTTCACCTCTGGTGTTTGTCCTCCACAGTTTAAAAAAGCAATAATCAAACCATTTCATAAATGGGTTCAAAAAAGTTGACTAAAAATTATAGAACAATATCAGTAATATCCAATATTGCTAAACTTTTTGAAAGAGCGTTTAAAAACAGGATCAAATCTTCTACTACGGAATTTGAACTAATCAATACCCATCAATGTTTTTCAACCGAATAAATCGACTCAAGATGCTATTGCGTATTAAACATCAAAGATATCAAAAAGGTTGAACACTGGAAAAAACCTGCTTGTGTATTTCTAGATCTTGTGACAACTAAATAGGTGTGCATGGAGGTACGGAAATCGGAGGTGACCACCTCATCCGGCTGGCTACGCTCCGCGCACAGTATCGTCGCAATCCAGCAACTCCGGAACTCTTCTTACTGGATCAGGCAGGAACAGCACGAATTGTTTTTTAATTGGTTGGTGTTACCAACGGCGTCTCATACGCCTATGCCAGGCTGTAGATTTCTCAAAATGCTACACCCTGGCCAGAAATACATTTGAAAACCATCTTCGTGGATAACCATTAATCGCAATTGACATAAGCTAAAATAGCTTAAAAGCCATCCGAGTACCACTACCCAGCAGAACACTGTCCGGACTCTCTCGTGGCACCCGGTCGACTGTCGATTTGAATAATCTCTCGTCTTCATATAGGAAAGGCTGACATTTGCTCCGGCCAATGCCAGAGCAAAGCCGCTGGTGAGTGCTGGTGGGCGGAGCCTATTGGGCCTCCGCGCCCAGATATACTCTCGAGTACAACATTTTTATTTTTGTATTTCTGGCCGAGGATGACACTTTGTCATAATCTGTCAGAAATACTAAAGTTTTTGAAGTTTGGAAAAATACTCGGAGAGTATATCTGGAGGCGAGAGCTCTAATAGGCTCCGCCTACCAGCAAATTGTTATACTATCGGCCGACTAAAATGTTCGGCCAGTGTATAAATAAAGGCTCAAATGGCTGTTTTAGGCAGTCATCCAGGAGCCGCCCGAGGGCTCGGACAATTCCCAGGAGAGAAGCCCTCACTTCTGGATGGCTGGATAAGTTGAGAATAAAACAGATCGAATCAATAAAATATTTAGAAATAACCATTGATAAACATCTAAGATGGAACATACATATATTGAGACATATCCAATATCCTGAGGAGTATTTTATAGATACCGATTCAAATATATCGCCAAATTTTTTGAAGAAAAACATCTCAGAATGATTTATCACATTGGTTGAATCCAGAATGACATATGGGTGGGGAAGAGCATTAAAACAACAATAGATAAAAATGTAGAAATTATTCAAAAAACCTGGATACTCATCTAATCTGATACACTCCGAATCTAGGGTTCTTGACATCGCCAACATTATTTCTTCATCTCATCTTGCTTTGAATACTTTGAATTCAATAGTAAATCTAATCTTCGGAGACCAGAACATTGTTACGAAACAAGACACAAATCCATCAAAAAAAAAAATGAAAAAATATTTACTTGATTCAAACAGACTCACAGGACATGACCTTGTGGAAGTTAATATTATCGTATAATGAGATTTCATTCCATTCTAGTCCATTTGTTAAATGTCTTCATTCAATTATATCTTATATATTTTTTTTGTACTTTTATGTTAAAAAAGCTGTGTTGAATAGCGCGTTCGTTTTGTAATTTTCGTTTTCGTATTTGATGACCACTGTGTTCATTGTATACCTAGGCATGTGTTTTTCTTTTCATCAAATTTTGAATCCGATGAAAATCCGAATGAAATTAAAATGAAAGTTATTTGTCAGGAAATGTAGAGTTACTCGTATTTTTTATGATGCTGACCCCTCCCTCCCTTCCCTTCCTCCCCACCCTTATTCAAAGTACGCTTGAACTATTTTAGCTCAAAATTGTCGATGAAATCAGCCCTTAGACTAGATACACCCGTATTCAAAAAACCTATATTCAATAATATGGCCCACTAAATTCAAGGGTGTTTGTAGTATACACCTGTCTGCTTTGGAACAAGGTTCACAGACAGTGGGAATATAGTTTTTTGTTGATGTAATCTTAGGTCCCTCTCATGCGTCAAGTTCTTATCATCAGAGAGCAGGTGAAATAATGATGAACCAGTCAATATTTTTTTCTTGGCGTGGAAAAGATTTATAACGCGACGGGCAAGCAATCTTCAGCATTACTTTTTGAATTCAACCAGAATTAGTATGTATAAGATCGTGAAGAATCAGTTCAAAACTTCGCTGTCACTGTCACTTAGAGTACGGACCTGCAAGTGTTTTTGAACTTCGTTTCATTCATGACAATTGCTCGTGTATTATATAGGGGTTGCTAGCTGCAAGAGGCTGGAAAAACTGCCTGAAATTATATTGATTTAAATAAATACCAACAATTCTGCTATGACACGACATACTGCAAGCTTGCATTATTTAAATTATACTTAATGAGATACTTTGTGGATTTGCAAGTATTGTTAGTAGAACGTTTCAATTTGCATTCAGCACAGAAGTACAAAAGTAACGAGATGAATAATGACGATTTTTATCGAAATGATATACCGATCCAACTGATGCGAAAATTATTTAAAAAAACTCAGGCTACAGTGAATTTTGCATATATATATAAAAGAATGAAACGAATGTCTAATTATGGTTTCTATACAGTTCAAGTTCACTAAAAAAGGAACAACTGCTTGCATGGTAGCCACCGCTTACAAAAAGTGGTATTGAGAATATGCCCAAGAAATTACTCAAACAATTTCAAATTGGATTATCCTGCCTAGCAACTTATCGTATTATAGCGTATACTCAGAAAAAAATGTTTTTCCATTTACCTTAAAAATAGCAAGAGTAACGCCAATCTTTAAAAAAGGAGATCACAATGATTTTAACAACTACAGGCCCATAAATGTATTGTCAGCATATCTAAGATGTATGAATTAAACACTAAATCTCAATTAAACATTTTCCTTGCGTTAAACAAATTATTATCATATTCACAACAAGGTTTTACAACAAAAAAGTACCGAGACGGCCTTATGTGAATTTCAAAATAAAATAATCCATTCTCATGAAAATAAACAGTTTGTAGGTAATGTGCCTCTTCAAAGACTTCTCTAAAACATTCATTCGACTGTCAGTCATAAAATTATTTTATCCAAATTATCAAGGTATGGATTGAGGGGAACACCGTTTCAGCTGCTACAATCATATTTATCTGACAGACAACAAATCGTTAAAATAAACAACATCCGTACTTCATTCATTGGGCATTACTCAAGGTGTCCCTCAAAGATCAATATTATGCCCTCTTTTATTCATAGTATTTGCTAATGATTTCATATCATATGTGAATGAACACACTCGAAATACTGCAACCTGTTATGCAGATGAGACAAACATTTCAATAGTGATTATTGTACGTACCTACCTACCTATGCTACGGTGATAACATGGTCAGGTAAAAATCATCTAATAATCAATAGGACTAAGACCATCTCACTGATGTTTGATGGAAATGGTCGGGAACACCATCAGCTACTGTTTGAGAATACAATTGACACAGTCTCAACATCTCAATCCGTCAAAATGTTAGGAGTAACCTTTGATTCGAATTCTGACATACTCTGTAGCAAACTCTGGAAAGGATGTTATGTACTCAAATTTATGTCAAGTTATTGTAGCGAAAATATCCTCTTGCCTTTATACTTCGCGCACTTCCATCAAGTACTTTAGTAAAAAGGGTATTTTTATTACAAAAATATGCCATCCGAATAATTTCAAAATTAAGTAGGAGAGATTCGTGCAGAGATATCTTCCAAAAATATAATATTCTGACTGTTATGAGCATCTATATCATGAATGCCTGTTGTTTCATTTTAAAAAATGTGGCTACTTATAATCTTTTCAGAACACACCAGAGTATGATACTAGGATATGTAAAAAACTTGTTTTTCCACATCGTCATAGGACCGTTCGGTATCAAAAAAACCTCGAGTATATTGAGTGCAAATGCTATAATTCTCTGGCAGAGCATATACAAAATGCAGCTCCTATAACAATTTTTAAAAATCGACTGAAGAAACATTTACTCCTCAAAAAGTGCTTCACCATAAAAGAATTTTTCAATAATTGGGAAATAATATAATTCAAGTATAATAAAAAGTTTAAATTTTTTACATTTTTATTTATGTATATTACAATGATTTAGTTTGTAGTATCTTGTGCTTCGTTATATACCTAAAAACGCTTTTTGACATTTTTTACAATTTGTTGGTACTTTTGCACAAATCAATTACTGAAGTAAATATATCAATATTATTATTATTGGGTTTTGTTGACATAAAAACAAATTTTTTAATCATTTTTGAAATTGAATTGCAGAGTGACAGAATTCTCAGATGCCCAGCATAGATAGACAACAAGTGCTTTTTGGGTCAAACTTTTTTCTCCGTCTCTGAAAAATATAAACGAGGTGTCACTCGATGCGGAATAGCGTGTAGATGATTTTTGAAAAAATTTAAGAGGCGCTTACAAAAATTGCAAAAGTTATTAACAATTAACTGATAAAACAGAATATCTCAAAAACAATTTGACAGTTTTCAAATTTGAAAAATAATTCAATAGGAGGAAATTTACAAAAAAAATCATACCTCCCGGAACTGTAGGAACAATATTTATAATTTTCCCAGAGGGTTGAAAATACTGCCGAAAACGAGGACTTTGGCTTTCGTAAGCCCCTCACACTTCGGACCTTCAATGAATAAATATTATTTAAACTCATTAAACATGAAAATTGAGAATTGAAAAAATTCATATTTAGAGGTCATCAAATTTCTATTGCGATTCTTCTATTAATTATGCATTTGTTAATTAACAATTTTTTCCGACTTGAACATGAACATTGCAAGTGCCATAATTATTGAATAACAAATCTGAGATATTTTTCTTTTCCGGAGCTATTTTTTGAAGGTCTTAGAAGAGATTTCCGTTGGAAAAATATATTTTTCACTTTGTTATCAACAATTTAGTTAGGTTAAAAATTAAAAAGCTTAATTAATCATTGATTTTTTTTATATTACCATTGATCCGTTTTTTGATGATCAGAAGCAACATGAAAATGATTCTTAACAGTTTTTTATTCCTATTGTTATAAACAAATCCGTTGTTTATAAGATAATTTGAATATTTTTTTAAACATTATTTTTGATGCTAATTATAATTTTAAAAAACAGTCGTTCATTAAAAAAAATAATGCTTGAAAACGGATTTGTTAACCAACAATTAAAAATTAAATATAAATAAATTATTTTTCTCAAAAAATAACACATAGTTGTTTTCGTTTCATTATGTAGAAAACGAAAAATCATATACAGAAAACTTTTAATTGGTTATGACTTTATTTTCAATAATTGGTATTTGCTACCTTTTTATCTGTTCTTTATACCTTGTATATCTTGTATTTTTTTTGACGTACTACAAACATTTCAAAAACTAACGTAGTTAAATAAATGAATCTGAATCTGTTTATAACAAATTTTTTATTACATAAACAATCTAAATTTAAATAAAAACAATTTGTTTTAGTATTTAAATATAAAAATATAAAACAACAACAAACATTAAATGGCGCTCCGGGGTGACTTGATTGATTCCAGTGGCGCATTTGCTTTCTCAGCTGCAGGAAAACCCGGAAAAACCTGCAGCACCACATCATCTGAAGATCTAGATCTGCCAATGTCCTCTCTCTCATAAAATAAAATGTAGGGTGTTATTATTTTTAGTTATCGAAGAGCAAGATAGATTATGATTTAAAAAATTGTTCATTAATAATTATTACAAGTGGTAGAAAAAAATTGTTAATTGACAAATCCGTTTTTAAGCAATACATTTTTTAAGGAATTTTTTTTTAAATCATAATTTGCGTCAAAGAATATGATTCCAAAAAAGAAATTAAAATTATCTTATAAACAACGCATTTGTTTATAACAATTTTGATAAATAAGGAAATTAAAAAATTTTAAGAATAATTTTCATGTGGCTTCTGATCATCAAAAAACGGATCAATAGAAATATGGAAAGAATTTTTTTTTTCGATGATTAATCAAGCTTTTTAATTTTTAACCCAAGTAAATTGTTGAAAATAAAGTGTTTTTTCAGTTAATTGTTAATATCATTTGCAATTTTTGCAAGCAGCTCTTGAATTAAAAAAAAAATCATGTACACGCTATTCCGAATCGAATGGCACATCGTTCATATTTTTTGTAGGCGGAGAAAAAAGCTTGGCCTAATAAGCACTTGTTGACTAATCTAAGTAAGATCTCTAGCTTCTATGAGAATCATTTGTCACTACCGTTTTGTTTTTGGATAGCATGGAACTTCGGAAGGAATAATGTGGATGTGACCATTCCACGTCTATAATTGGTTCGTTAAAATATCAAAATATTCAAATTTTACTATGTCAGCTCTTCATTGAACCATTGAAAACTTTCAACAGGAATGATTATCTATGAACGCTAGAAATTAACCCCTCTAGATAAATTATTTCTAGTTGGAAAATACCTCAATTCTCGTTATTCTTAGTATTAGAAAAGCACGTCAAAATAACCATCGAATTGCGTAATTATTCAATTATTGAATGTGAATTCGTAGGGGGTACTAATCGAAAAATATTTCTTCTAAAAACAGTTGTCTACTTGTTAAACGAAATAATTGGATGGCTGTCGTTCCAATGATCACATTGTATAATGAGTAATTTATATTAGACCATCTGTCTCGGGTGTCATGAAATTTGATATATTTGAACCAGAAAACACAATCGCTATTTCCTAGATGAAAACCAACAGACTTGAAATAGCTCTGGTATCTAAACACACTTAAAATAGTTATTGCATCTACAACATTAACATACAGGTGTCCCATTCAAATTTAACAGTTAAGGTCATTCATTTTATTACGCTACTACAAGGGTACCTTCAGAGGAGTCCTCTTTTTGAAAATTCGTTTTTCATGACTTCATTATAAACATTTGTTGCAGATAATGACGCAGTTTGAAATAAAGGGGACACCCACCCCAAGCTAAGTTCGATAGGCTAGTCAACAAGTGCTTTTTGAGTCAAACTTTTTCTCCGCCCCCGAAAAATATGAACGAGGTGTCATTCGATTCGGAATGGCGTGTAGATGATTTTTGAAAAAATGCAAGAGCCGCTTGCAAATTTGCAAAAGTTTTTAACAATTAACTGAAAAAACAAAATGGGGTTTGGTTTTCTGCAAATATCTCAGAAACTATTTGACATTTTTCGAATTTGAAAAAAGATTCAATAAGAGGAGAAAATTTCACGAAAATTATCATCCCTCCCGGAACTGGACCAATATTTATATTTTCCCAGAGGTTTGAAAATACGGCCGAAAACTAGGACTCTGGCTTGCCTAAGCCTCTCCCACTTTGCACCTTTGATGAATAATAGTTATTTAAGTAACAAGGAATGTAAAGACGTGTTAACATTCGAGGTGAGCGAGTACGAGCCGAGGCAAAGCCGAGGCTTGTCGCTTGCCGAGGATGATAACAGTCGATACATTCCGTGTTACTTATTACGTTTTTCCCGCTGCTTGTTGACATTTCTCAAAATTTGCCTGAATTGAAGTTTGTTTTCTTACCCTTCCTTCATGATTATTCGTTCGCTATTTCATTCTAAGTTGCTTGTGCGTGTAACTAAGTTACCGAATAAGCAGACAACAATAATATTCAAAAGGTCTCATAACCTAAAAATTGATATGAATGAAGCTGAAGGTATTACTTGTCAAAGTCAAAGTCATTATTACCCTAGGCATGTAAATGACACTATTAAGTTCCGTTGTCAAGATGAATTAGTAAACGAATGATATAGGCCATTTACCTGTTTTGTTGCTAAGCATGTATGGACTATTTACAGTGTCGGCAGAGGGAAAATATTATTTAAACTTACCGAATATGAAAATAAAAAAATTCAGGCATCTACTGGATAGATGAATAAACAATAATCCGCATTCAAAAAAATTTTATCGCGATTTTTCTATTAATCATGCATTAGTTGATTAACAATTTCTTTCGACTTGAACATGAACATTGCAAGTGCGATAATTGTTAAATAACAAATCTGATATTTTTTTCCCGTTGGAAAAATTTAAAAACATATTTTTCAGTTGTTATCAATAATTTACTTAGGTTAAAAATTAAAAAGCTTAATTAATCATAGAAAAAAAAGAAAATATTTTGTATTACTATTGACCTATTTCAGAAGCCACATGAAAATGATTCTTGAAAGTTTCCATTTCGTGTTGTTTACAAAATTGTCATAAACAAATGCGTTGTTTACAAGATATATTAATTTTTTTTGTAAACTTAATTTTTGTTGCAAATTATGATTTACAAAAAAAATTGCTTAAAAAAAATTTCATATTGCTTGAAAACGGATTTGTTAATTAACAATTCATTTCTACACCTGTGGTAATTATTAATAAACAATTTTTTTTTAATCGTAATTTATCTTGCTCTTTGAAAACTGATATTCATCAACAATTATACGTCGGATACCAAATTACCAAAGTAATATGGTAATATTTATTATAGTTTATAAGATATGTAAATAAATTGAATAAATATTTGGGTAAGGCTTGAATTTTGGGCCTAATCTGTTCTTTAATTAATAAAGAATAAATAAGTCTTCGGTTTTTCAATCCTATCTTGATTAGTTTATAAGTTATAATGAGTATAAACATAAAAACCAGGAGAGAATGATGGATAAAGGAGAACACAATTTAAAAAATTCGATACAAACATAAATAAATAATTTTTCTCAAAACATAACATATGGTTGTTTTTGTTTCATTATGTAGAAAAAGAAAAATCATATCCAGAAAACATTTAATTGTTAATAATACATTGTTTATTATACAGTGAGCAGTGTGCAGCCACACCCTCATATTTCGCTGAGCATGAAATAATTCGAAATTTTCTTTGACTCAAGTTGTAGTACTCGGAAATACCTACCTTTATGTTTACGTAACCTTTGTATATCCATTTTCCACGGCCAACTACGACCAAATGAAAACTGAAAAATTGGGAAAAACATACTAGACATTTTTTATCGCAAAAATAACACCAGATTCTGTTTCAGAACATCTTAAAACCCCCAAATCTCAATGCTTGAATCATTTGAATATACAGGGTATCATTCATTCTGATCAGAGTTAGCCTTGGAAAAGTGATATTTGGCTATTTCTCAAAGTATTAATTAAATATTTTTAGGAATTCTGTGACAAGAGAAGACATTTTGGAAATTTTCCAAGCATTATTTATGGATTAGAGTTGATAATGCTACCAGCTACAGATGAGACCCTGTATATTCAAAAGATTCAAGCATTGAGATTTGGGGGTTTTAAGGTGTTCTGAAACAGAATCTGGTGTTATTTTTGCGATAAAAAATGCCTAGTATGTTTTTCCCAATTTTTCACTTTTCATTTGGTCGTAGTTAGCCGTGGAAAATGGATATACAAAGGTTCCGTAAACATAAAGGTAGGTATTTCCGAGTACTACAACTTGAGTCAAAGAAAATTTCGAATTATTTCATGCTCAACGAAATATGAGGGTGTGGCTGCTCAAAGTGGGACACACTGTATAAACAATGAAAATTTAAATGAAAACAAACTTTTTTGAGCTATCAAAGAGCAAGATACATTATTATTGAAAAAATTGTTCCTCAATAATAATAACAGGTGTTAGAAAAAAATAGCTAATTAACAAATCTGTTTTTAAGCAATACATTTTTTTAAGATTTTTTTATTTTCTTATACACAACGCATTTGTTTATAACAATTTTGTAAACAATAGGAAATAAAAAATGTTAAGAATCATTTTCATATGGTTTCTGATCATAAAAGAACGGATCAATAGTAATATGAAACGATTCTTTTTTCATTGATTAATCAAGCTTTTTAATTTTTTAACGGGAATCTCTTTTGAGACCTTTAAAAAATTGTTCCAAAAAAGGAAAATAATCTCATATCTGTTATTTAACAATTATCGCACTTGCAATGTTCATTTTAAGTCGGAAAAAATTGTTAATTTACTTATGCGTAATTGATAGAAAAATCACGATAAAAATTTTTGACCGCGGATTATTGTTCATTCATCCAGTAGATGTCTGAATTTTTTCAATTCCTAACTTTCATATTTAATAAGTTTAAATAATATTTATTCATTAAAGTTCCAAAGTGGGAGAGGCTTACGCCCCCCTGTTTTCAGCTGTAATTCAGCCCCCTGGGAAAATCATAAATATTGGTCCAAATTTTTTTTCAAATATGAAAAATGTCAAACAGTTTTTGAGATATTTACAAAAAAACAAACCTCATTTTATTTTTTCAGGTAATTATTAATTACTTTTGCAATTTTTACAAGCAGCTTTGGAATTGTTTCAAAAATCATCTACACGCTATTCCGAATCGAATGACACCTCGTTCATATTTTTCGGAGGTGAAAAAAGTTTGACCAAAAAGCACTTCTTGACTAGACAGTAACGTTCAAAATTTTGTCAGAAAATGTAATATTCACCTAATAATAATCAGGTAAATGAAAGTAGCTGAATAATTGGTGACGATTTAGTGTTAAAAAAGAAAGTGAAAACTGAAAAATTCTGTTGGGTATTATTTGTTGAGTACATACTTGAAAATACAGCAATTGTTTTATTCTTCTTCAATTTGAGATTTTAGTGTTGTTTATTGTTTAAAAAAATTAGATGTGAATAAACTTGCTTTTTCCAGGAAATAATTTTCCCAAATACCAACTTTTCATTTTCTTTGGATATTTTGGATATGATACAAAATAGTACTCCCATGGATTCATAATTTTGTTACGCTAGTTGCTCTCATGTCATTTGCAGATGACGAAATTTTCGTTAAAAATTACATTTCTATAATAATGATTTCATTGACGTATTTTGTTAATCACTAAAAGATCTGCGGAAATCTGTCTAATGAATGCCCTGTTTTAGCGAAGAAAAATGTTACTACCGAATATTGTACAATGGCTGTACCTACCTGCAATTCATATTATTTATTTTTTTAGAAATCAAGTGATTCAGAATAGAATTCAGATATTCTACATTTCACGTAATTTCTACGTTATGCAATGAATCATTATTATGCAAAATGTCTATTGTTGTAATGAGTTTGTTGTTTACGTACTATTTAGTGCATACCTTCACTTCGTAAAAATGTGTTTTAATAATCAAACTGAATTATCTGATGAAATTGGAATGTATAGGTATGGTATGAAAATTAGTATTAGAAACGGAATGTTTTAATAACTAACTATTTGCCTTTCATTCATGTACCTAGGCGACTTATTAATTTCTGATGATCCGATTTTTTCAATTATGTTTGTATCTTGAAGAGAAACTGCAAGGGTTATCAATACTTATTATTATTATTGAGACAATGACAAGTTTAATGCATATGCAGAGTAAAAAACAGTCAACTATGAAATCCTTGGATATATAACAGAAAACATATCAGTAGCAGATACATAATTCCTAATTCAAAGAAGATAATCGAATTGAACACACATGTATACTGAATAAGCACTACAAGAGAAAAAGTATTCAGAAACGAGCTATAATACTTGTGAACAAGACGGGTGGTGTCTACAATAAGAAAGGTCGGTGAAGACAATTTTTTAAATTTTATTTTTCTTGTTGTAATGTGTCTATGATTAAAACCACTTTCAACATGATTTGAACTTTTCAATTCGAGAACGGTTAGAAATAGAGCAATTCTGCGAGCACCAATCGATTCAGAATGGTCAAATTAGTAAATTATGAAAATTTCAATTCAATCGAAGAAAATAAAATTACTCGAAACCAGTTGTAAAATCTCAAAAAATACAAAATCTGCTGATCTATTTGAAAATTGCACTATAAACGTAAATTTTCACGCCGATTTAGAAAATATATGATTTGTATTGCGCACATGTAAGATTTGGTCGGAAAATTGATTAAAGACAATTTTCAACTTGATTTGAACTTTTCAGTTCGAGAACGGTTAGAGATAGAGCTATTGTACGATCACCAACCGATTCAGAATGGTCGAATTAGTATAATTTGAAAATTTCAAATTAATCGAAGAAGAAAAAAATCACTCGAAAAAAGTTGCAAGGGGTAGACCCCTAAAAATCACGGAAAATACAAAATTGGCAGATCCATTTGAAATTTGCACTATATCCGGAAAATTTCACGATGATTCCAAAATTATGTGATTTGTAATGCTGAGATGTAAGATTTTGTTGGGAAAGAGACTAAGAACCCCTTTAAATTTGATTTGAGCTTTTCCATTTGAGAACGGTTAGAGATAGAGCGACTCTGCGAACACCAATCGATTCAGAATGGTCAAATTAGTAAATTATGAAAATTTCAATTCAATCCAAGAAAATAAAATTATTCAGAACTAGTTGTAAAATCTCGAAAAATACAAAATCAGCTGATCTATTTGAAAATTGCACTATAAACGTAAAATTTCACGCCGATTTAGAAAATATATGCGCACATGTAAGATTTGGCACATGTAAGATTTGGTCGGAAAATGGATTAAAGACATCTTTCAACTTGATTTTTTGAACTTTTCAGTTTGAGAACGGTTAGAGATTAGAGCTATTCTGCGATCACCAATCGATTCAGAATGGTCGTATTAGTATAATATGAAAATTTCGAATTAATCGAACAAGAAAAAAATAACTCAAAAAAAGTTGCAAGGGACAGACCCCTAAAAATCACGGAAAATACAAAATTCCACGCTGATTCCAAAATTATGTGATTTTTATTGCTGAGATGTAAGATTTTGTCGGGAAAGAGACTAAAAACCCCTTTAAACTTGATTTGAGCTTTTCCATTCGAGAACGGTTAGAGATAGAGCAATTCTGCGAACACCAATCGATTCAGAATGATCGAATTAGTATAAGTTGTTCGAAGAAAACACACCAACTCGAAAAAATAATTACGAAAAATACAAAATCAGCAGATCTATTTGAAATTAGCTCTCTATAGATATATATATGTATATATATATATATATATGTTCGGAAAGGTTTCCGCGGTCAGAAATATGTACATTACTAAGTTCATGGGTTGAACCGCGTTGAGAGTTTATAACTCTCAACGCGGTTCAACCCATGAACTTAGTAATGTACATATATATATATATATATATATATATATATGTATATATATATATATATATATATATATAAATATATATATATATATGTATATATATATATATATATATATATATATATATATATATATATAAGATGCACGCTGATTCCAAAAATATATGATTTGTAAATCTTATATGCAAGATTTAGTCGGGAAAAGAACTAAAATAATCTTTCAAATTGATTTGAAGTTTTCCATTTGGAATTTTTCCATTTTGGATTTTATATTTGTCAAATCTGGAAAGTGTGCCTAACAGAGGACTCAAGCTGAGAGGCCTATGTGCAGGGGCTTTAAAACCCGCCCAACTGTGCCAGAAAGTAAGTAGTGCAAAAATTCGTTTGAGCAAGTAATAAATGATAGTGAGCCCAAAACTTATATCTGGGGTTTTGCATGAACAAGTCAAAAAATAAACTAGCTCTGCCTCAGAATTTTGGATGCGATTCTATTGAGTGCGCATTAGACGGGAGGTCATTTCTTTCCCGAAGAAAAACGGAAGTCGATCTTTGTGCCACAGTTGCTCACGTTGTTTATCGCTTGTGTATCTCAGAGGCATAGCTGTCTTCGTCAACCTGTATAATTGTATTATAATCCAAAAATAGCCATTGTCTACGTGATTTTGCATCAGGTCAAATGGACTTTTCTAAAGCACTTTTTCTATTCCATTCTCCATACCGAATTTAAAACGGTCCTCTTTACCTTGGGCCCTCGCGGTGCTCTTTTTTGTACTTCATTGAGTTGGTTTCGTGAACCGGAAAACCATGCTAAATTTGACCCCTTCATAAGTTCGATATTATATGGTATCGATCAGTAAGATTTCAACGCTCTAATCTCCGCTCACCCTGTGTGCTTGGATTTAGTCTTCAACGTTTTGACTGATTTATTTTCCGGCCTCGGGGCTTTATTAAAGGTAGGTGATTAAAATGGGGAGAGGAGAGAAGAGAAGAGAAGAGGAAACAAATGCGTCCACCTTGTACAGTGATATTTGACGATACCTGTTAATATGGGGCAGGTGAAGTTTTGTGCTATTTGCGTTCGGCACACCTGTCATTGCGGCTGATGGTGCACATCAAGACATCGAATCATCCTGTCATGCGATATCGAGCGCTTATTATCGCTGCCACTTCGCGAAACCACATATAATATTGAAATTTTTCGATGTCGATAGATGATTGTTTCGGGTCATTCTGCGAAGAAATCACTACACCGAAATTCGGACGTTAATTGCCATAACAGAACCGACGAGAACCAAAGATAGGAATTAAAAGGTGATAGTGAAGGTCTAATATTGCGACTCCAGAGGCACTAAAGCCAAGTAGGCTTATCATTCTCCCCCTGAAAATAATAGAAAATTATATTTAGAACCATGTTCCTATTTCTATGCTCCTGTGATTTTCAACCATTGCACTGATGAAAGCAGCATCTCAGAAACTAGTCAGCAACAAATTACAGAAGTGTAAATAACAATTCAATTAGGGAATTAAAAGAACTTTTCTTGAAAAACCGAACAAACAGTACTGATGATGTCAGTAATGAAAACATTTTCGAATCATTCTATGAAACTATTTTATGGTGTTTTGAAGTGACTCATCCCAAATAAACATTAATCACGTGAACTATAAAAGTTTCAGGTCCCCCTTCCTCTTGAATTAATTCAAGAATCCACTCACTTGCAGGATCTTTCTTAATCGCTTAAAGAAATTTTCTAGTATGTGATCAAAATATGCACAACACATCCAAAGAAAGGAAAAACAGCTTTAAAAGAATATAGAACAACAAAAAAATAGTTCTACAGTAATTTGATCAATAAGGCAGAAATCAAAAACAAAAAAATATGGGAATTGGTAAAAATTAAACTAAATAAAGAAAAATACTCAAACTCTCAGATTACCCTAAAATTAAATGACATTATTATAAGTGACAATGTTTCTATTTCAAATGAATTAGGTAATTTTTTTGCAACATCTGTTGTGAAATTGGTCTAGGCCTTCAACCTCTCAGCCGTAGGTGAAGGGTGTACTACTACTCTCTGCAAATATAAAAATTCAATGTTTTTCGCTGCTCTTGATGAGTATGAAGTAAAAATATACTAGGTCTGAAAATGAAAACTTTCAATGGTCTAGACGAGATTCCAATAGAGCTTGTTGAAAGTTGTGTACCTAAATGAGATAACCATTTTCTAGACAAGAATTTTAAATCACTTGGTTCTGTCAGGAAAGTTTCCAGAAAAAAATCAAAGCTTCAAAAACGGTCTCTTTATTCAAAAAGAGTGATTTGCATCTAGTCAATAACTATAGAACCCAGAAGAAAATATTTGATGACACTACTTGGCAGAAGCCCATTAAACTAATAATAAAATGGATTAAGCAATCCAGACTTCTGCATTTAACCTATACAATGGTATAATCGTCGGCAAGTCTCCAACAGAAAACAACTACTGCCCCCTACGACCATTGAATTATATCTGTTAGATTCTTGGCAAAGTATTCTACAAGAACTACTTTGCAATGTTCTCCCAATCTCAACGCCAAAACATGTCTCAACCCACACGAGGGAACACCTACGGACCGGTTTCATGGTTCCTTGCCAATCATCAGCACAGGGTAGCTCACCCAACGCAATCGAAAAATATCCTGACCCCAAGATTCGAAGAGCACTCCGACTACCGGTCCGTAGGTGTTCCCTCGTGTGGGTTGAGACATGTTTTGGCGTTGAGATTGGGAGAACATTGCAAAGTAGTTCTTGTAGAATATTTTGCCAAGAATCTAACAGATATAATTCAATGGTCGTAGGGTGCAGTAGTTGTTTTCTGTTGGAGACTTGCCGACGATTATACCTATTGTATAGGTTAAATGCAGAAGTCTGGATTGCTTAATCCATTTTATTATTAGTTTAATGGGCTTCTGCCAAGTAGTGTCATCAAATATTTTCTTCTGAATTTATTTGGCTTCAGACGAAGTCGACACCATAGTCGGAGTGCTCTTCGAATCTTGGGGTCAAGATATTTTTCGATTGCGTTGGGTGAGCTACCCTGCGCTGATGATTGGCAAGGAACCATGAAACCGGTCCGTAGGTGTTCCCTCGTGTGGGTTGAGATATGTTTTGGCGTTGAGATTGGGAGAACATAGCAAAGTAGTTCTTGTAGAATACTTTGCCAAGAATCTAACAGATATAATTCAATGGTCGTAGGGGGCAGTAGTTGTTTTCTATTGGAGACTTGCCGACGATTATTCCTTTTGTATAGGTTAAATGCAGAAGTCTGGATTGCTTAATCCATTTTATTATTATATTAACTATGGAACCATCTCCAACAGTTGATGTTTCATCTGGAAAAATGTATCCACTATAATAGTATCAAAGCAGCTGAAAAACTCAAACCATGGATCACTTACGGATTAATAAAATCAATTAAAATTAGGGATGCTTTGAAAAAATATGGATACAAACAAAAACGGCAAAAAATATGGCAAGTTATAAAAAATTCAGTTTCAAATATTGAATCAACCGAACACTCTTTCTTCTATATATATGATGAAAATAAAGAATATGAATCTGATGCATATAAAATATCTAATACATTCATGAATCATTTCTCAAAAGTTGGGGAAATTGTTGCAAGAGCAATAAAAAACTCTCTATTCTTAACACCTGTCACGACTCCAGAAATTAAGAGAATAATTGACAAACTCAACACTAATGCCGCTTCAGGAATAGACAAAATATTAATGAAAACTATAAAAATTTAAGAAATCAATATTGTTGAAGTTTTAGTTCACCTGATAAATTCGATGTTCCAAAGTGGCGTTTTTCCTATATTCAAAGATGGTGACCCACATTTCGTTACCGACCAACATCTGTCATTAATAATATTGCAAAATTGTATGAAAAAAGTATAGCCAGCAGATTAACTACTCATCTCTCCTAAACAATTCGGTTTCAAGGCAGAATGTTCCACTGAGGATGCACTGAGAACTTGAAAATTACGAGATTAGAGGCTTTTACCATTATCGTTATTCAGAAATTATTTATCAAAGAGAAAATCTGCTGTTAAACCAAAAAATTATTTTAGTAAACCATCAGAAATCAGATATGGTTTTCCCCAGGGAACAGTCCTCGGTCCTAAATTATTCCTTCTCAATATCAATGAAATGTTGAATATGGGTGGAGATATCATCTCATATGCTTACGATACAATTTTCCTATTCCATGGAACAAATTGGCAAGATATTGCGAAAAAAGCGGAAGCAGTTTTATACAAAGCCAAAAGTTGGATGGACTATTATTTCCTTAGCTTAAATGAGAGTAAAACTAAATCCATAACATTCACCAACAGTTCAAAAACACAATCCAAACTGAAATCAATTAAATTTCACGAAAGGTGTGATCTAACCAAATGTGGTTGTAAAAACACAATTCAAAACGCTACAGAAATCAAACATGTGGGAGTTATTATCAATGAAACGCTCAGATGGGATAACCATTCAGAATATCTGAATAAAAAACTGAGAAAACTGGTATTTGCATTTTATAACCCAAGGGATATTCTTTGAGAAAAAAAAATTAAAATGGCCTATAAATCCTTAGTAAAATCTATCATATCCTATGGAATAATAGTATGGGGAGCTGCTTATAATAACCAAATAAATAGTTTGAAAGTCACACAGAAATGGATTTTGAAAGTAATACTAAGAAAAAAGCGCAGATTATAGAAAGTAAACTGCTTGACTTAACACGTTTATATATTTTCATTATTGCAAAATTCACGTACAAAAATATAATGCAACATCAAGAAATTTCCCACAGTCACAGTACAAGACCAAAAGGACACAATAATTTAAATATTCGTCGTCCTAATTCTACCCTCTATAAGAAGTCAATAGCAAACGTTGAAAATATACAATTTCATCCCAGAGTTCATAAATTTAGTTCATTTTTGTATAATCTTTTTTATATTATTTAATGTCTTATTTATACTAATTACCAAATGTTCGTAAAACACCTACGTAATTAGTGTCATAGGCTCAAAACGATCCCATCCTAAGATCAGGTGCACTAAATTTGTTAAAATTATTTTATTTTACTATTGTAGAAAATATTATCAACTCAATAAACTCGATTTAATTTCAGATTCTGCCATTTCTCATATTAACATCACTGTCAAACTGCATTACGTTTTTTTATGAAAACATGTCTAATAACTTTCTTCAGTCACGTATACTACAAGTACTCTGGGTCCATAACCTATGGGATGAACTGATCAAATGCAAATAGAGTACTGAATCAATAAGAAAATGTTGCAGCAAAAAATGAGTTCTGCAAAAATGTAATTTTAATTCATTTCAGCTTCACTCTATTTAATTATTCATATGACATTAGAAAACAAGGTACAATAAAACAATCGCATCTTGAGAAATTATTCCAACGTTCTCACAATGTCCTCTGAATATTACAGCAATTTCCTTCTCGTGGAATAATATGGTAAACAGTAAAAATAGGTACACCTGGTAAAAAAAAAATCGGAATTAAAACGAACAGGAAAAAACCGGAAAAAACACCCATAGGATGAAAAACCCCAGGAAAAAAAAACAGGAAAAAAACCCATATTTAAAAAATGGTACTAAACCGACCTACGTTATCAATTTCCATGCACTCAAATGTCTACGTAAGGTTAGTTCGTTCTGGTTAGATCATACTAGAAAACTACTACTCACAAAATGTATTTTCACAAGGAAAAATGGTGCAAAATCTACCTACTTTATCAATTTTCACGCACTCAAATGTCTACGTAAGGTTTGTTCATTCTGGTTAGATCATACTTATCTTCAAAGTGAAGATGCGTGAATCGTGCAGGCCAATAATTTTCCTCAGTAAAAAAATACTGTCGCCCTTATGAAATTTTCATTTTAGATACAGCTTTTTTGATACACAAATACGCGAAGAAATTCATTAACTCCAACACGAAGCGATTTACACGTCAGGAAAAAAAACTTACCCTCCCTCTTCCCACTTCAACTCTCACGAAGCAGTCTTTGATTTATAGAAGCAAGCAAATTTACATCATTTACCAAATCAAGTCAGAGACATTAGCGACATGAAGTATTTCCGAAAATCAGTTAAAACAATTCTGACCGGGAAATACTATAACTTAGAGGAGTTGCTTGCATATGCATTCTAGTAGTTCTATATTTAATATTCTGTATTTGATATGATATTCACTGATCACTACTCTCAAATCATTCAATACGATCTACTATCTGAAACAAAAGGAATTAATCGGGTTGAGTTGAAAGCTTATACTCCGCCTTTCATATTTGCAGATTAGGTATTAAGGTAATTTCATATTATCATTTTATATATTTATTTATTTGTTATTATATATATTTTTTATTTGTTCCTGCATCTGATGAATAAAGACGAGTTATTATTATTATTATTATGAAAATAGGTATTCTTAAAGATACATAAATGAATGTTTTGAAAAATAAATTGAGTATTGAAAATTGGTCTGAATTATATTCAGAAAATGATGTTGATAATATGGTGAAAATGTTTACAGAAAGGCTTCAAAATCAATTAAAAACAAGTAGTATTTTAGTAAAAACCAAACGAAACCTAGTCAAGAAAAACCCTTGGATTACAGATGGTCTAGTCAAATCAGCCAATAGAAAAAATATCTGTACAAAAAGTTACAAAGAAACAGAGACAACGTCACTATTCGCAATGAATTCAAACAATATAGAAATGCATTAAACATTTTCATTGAAAAAAACAAAAATTGATTAGTATAAGAAAGAGATTGCTAAAAATCAGGACAACCCGAAACATATGTGGAAATGCGTTAAAAAAATACAGGGCTATAACTCTTCTGAAAATATCAAAGAAATCAAAATAGGTGATCTTAAAATTCAAGATAATGCTATGATTGCTGAAGAATATAATAAATACTTCACGGAAATCGGTGCCGAGTTGGCTGATAAAATTTAAAAAACAACTAGAAAATTTAATGTAGCGAGACTGATGTAGAAGAACCAAGGGTTATGAAAATAATAATGGAATTGAAATCGAATAAGGCTCCAGGTATAGATGATAATAATATGGAAACAATAAAAAAATGTTGCGAACATTTGGCAAAACCGATAACATTCATCGCAAATAAAGTTATACAAACTGGTACTTTACCAAAACCTTTTAAAATCGCTGTAATCAAACCCTTATTTAAATCTGGGGACAGGACAGCATTATCGAACTATAATATGCCTGTATCATTACTTTCAACACTTGGTAAAATCCTACAAAAATTGATCAAAGCTAGAATATTAGACTATCTTGAAAAATACCAACTCATTTCAAATCGACAATATGGATTTATGGAGGGGAGATCGACACAGGATGCAATTGCAGATTTAACTGTGAAAGTATATGCTGCCATGGATTCAAAAGAACCTGCAATTTGCATCTTTTTCGATCTCGCGAAAGCTTTCGACACATTTCGAAACATTGGAAAATAATGGATTCAGGGGCACTTCTTATGCACTTTTGGAAAGTCAAAAATCAATAATGCTCTAAGTAACACGAGAAAAGTCCGTTTTGGTGTTCCGCAATGAACAGTATTGGGCCCTATACTTTTTTTAATATACTTAAATGCTATATTTGACTTGCCTGTGGAAGGGGAAATATGTAGTTTTATGGACGATACTATCATCCTTTTCAAAGACGATTCCTGGGCTAACATGAAAGAAAAAATTACAAGATATATATTATATTAGATTTCTTCAACAGTAAACCACTCACCATTAACCGTAATAAAACAGTTTACCTTCCATTCACTAGTTATAATTCGAGCTTACCTGAATACACATCGATTGATATCCAATATAATAAAGACACTAACAATCTCATCGCAAGTACATCAGTCAAATTTTTAGGAATCCATCTCGATCCCAATCTAAAATGGAACATTCACTTGTTGAGGTACTACCTGAGCAAATTCAAATATATGAAAAAGTTTCTCGAAATTAAACATTTGAAAATGATGTATTTTGCGTTAATATAAACTCACGTTTTGTATGGAATAATAGCTTGGGCAGTGTAACGAACATTTATCTGAAACATCTGGAAACAATGCAGAAATAGATCCTAAATATAATATTGGGAAAAAATTACAGGTACCCCAGCGATGACCTGTACAAAGAAGCAAAAATTTTGCAAAGTCGGTGGTGATAGACCATAGGTATCAAACTAGGTATAGGAACCAGTTTGTTGTCATTCCTCGAATGTTGAAAACAATAGGACAAAGAAGCCACCTATATCTTGCACCAGAGATATATAGTGAAATTCCAAATTCTTTAAATCAACTCAACTCCCTCATGATATTCAAATCCAAGCTCAAACGTAAATGAATTGATGTATGTATGTGAATAAATATTATTATTATATTATTATATACTGTAATACTATAATATATTTTACATGTTATTTTGTTTTTTCCCTTTTGTAACTTAAAAATTTTAATTAGTTTTATTTTGATGCGAGATATTCTCCAAAGTCTTCTTACGAATGCTAATATGTAAGAATTAACAGTGTAATAATTTTGACTTTGTCGACAAATGTTTTCATTTAGACAATAACGTATATTTATCTATCTATGTATCTACTAAAAAATTACTCCTCACCAAATGTATTTTCAAGATATTCGTAGGGGTTTTTTTCCTAGGGTTTTTTTCCAGGAGGTTTTTATTCCGTGGGTTTTTTTTCGGGAGGTTATTATTCCGTTTTTTATCCATTTTCCGGGGTTTCTTTTCCGGGAGTTTCATTTCCTAGATTCAAAAATATTGACCAGTACAAAAATGAGAGCAGTTCCTCCGGTGTTACTATTATAGTCGGACCCTGGAAACAAAGTGGGTCACACGTGGTTTCGGCAATCACCACATTGTGCACGAGCAGATATTCGACTAGCTCCTACATTTCATATGGAACTCATCTCGTTCGGGTCGGCTGTCGCTAATCACATATTTTCGTTCTGCAAACAATAAACTATACACACCACGTGTCATAAGTTCGATGCCGCACTTGTAGCCGTTCATTTTTTTCCTCGAAAAACATGTGGGCGTAAGAGAGCGAGTCTGCAGGGGAGTCGATTTGAAGTCATACTCGACACATGTCCTCTCCACAATAGAACGATATTGAGCCCACATTTATGAAGTAAGTCGAGGGATCGGAGTGTGATTACGGAATTTGAGGAATTGCTAGTAAAGGTCATACATGGAAAAGATTAGCGCATGGGCGTTCGCAGGGGCGTTTTAAGGGTGACAGGCGCCTGAGGCTAAAAAATCATTCGGCACCTGTAGCCAGTGAAATTTTTGTCTCACAAAATAGTCGTGTTCAATCCTTGTTCGAAAATATGTCAGTTTCAATTAAAAAATATCCAATATAAGTAAAAAGGAATGAAAGATTACTAGGGAAATACAAGCGAATACAACGGTAGGTTTATCTTATTAATACTTATAAATAGAAACACAGAAAAAATATGTTCATAGGTAATATAATACAGAATGAATATCAAAAACAATAACATGATCCCAAACAAAATAATAAAAAATTTACATAAATACATATCCTTGAGTTGGCGAAAATAAACATACACAACATATAAACAGGTAAATACAGAACAAAACAAAAATAACAAAATAAATTAACAATTTCTTTGGTTAGTTGCATTTTGGCTAGTTGATTAATTGAACTCAATTTTTTTAAATTTATTTACTAGCAACAAACTCCACCATTATACCACAATCATACAACATATATAATATGAAACAAAACAATACAGTACAAAACAATACACGCAGAACAGAAAAGAATAACGAAGGAAATCAAACACATTCTTTGGTTAGTAGCACTGGATAGGTATTTTTATTATCATTGAATTTTTCTTGACTTACTCGCAGCAAACTTCACAATTATATGTGAATAATCGGTTTTATGTAAAATCTCTGACTCAATTGAGAAGAGACAGAGGTTGCTATTTTTGAAAAATTCTATAATAGCTCCTCAAATGATTTTTCACCCTTTTTAATAATTATAAGTTAAAAGCTTGTTCTGTGTGTGTGTATTAGATGGGTACAAATCTTGCAAGCTGAATTAGAACCACTTCCTCTTATCCTATGGAATTGAAATTTTACATATCGGTTCAGTTCCGATGACAATACATTAATGGAAAACTCGTGAAATAGAAATCGAAAAAATCCGTAAAAATTGTGAAAATTATCTGACCATTGAATAATATGGAAAATTACGACAAAAAATATGTCTACCGGTGGGCTCGCTCCCTCTCCTCTTTTCAAAAAAGTTGGGAAAACAAAATATCCATAGTTTTGAAAAATTTTACTCCCCTATCTAGATTGAGAATGCGTAGGAAATTGGAAAATTTAGTGATTGTTTCGGACGATGAAAATTATGACGAAAGAAAATATTATTTGTTGCTAATTATATTATGTTGGGCTTGTACAGTTCAGAAAATGCAGGGTAGTACTGTTGACCATGCCGTTGTCTATCTAGGCCCAAAGCACTTCGCTGCTGGCCAAGCATAATATGTGGCTTTAAGTAGGGTCAAGTCACTCATTGAAGAACTTGATTGTAGTGAATTAATAGGCAATAGCGACCGTGCAACAATGAAGCATTAATTGAAATGAACAGACTAAGAAACATTAAAAAAAAATTAAAAAAAGAAAAGAATAATTGAACTTTAAAAGAACTTTTTAGAGAAAAGCTTTTATTTAAATGCACTAAAAAGAAGTGAATAAATTTTAAAGTGAATTGATCCCATCAATTTGTTACATTATAAAATTTTAAATGATATAAAATAAAAGCTTGTCGCGAGAATAAATCTTTAATTTTTAAATTCATAACTTCGCCATTTTTCAAGTTATGAGGTTGACCCTTCTCATGAAAGTTTTTAATTATGTGTACTTCATGTGCGAACAAAACAGGCGCTGTCGGACCATTAGTTTTGGCACAATTGCAATTTGAATTTATTTGTTGCACTATCTGGAGCGTGCCTGGATACTCTAGTAACAGTTCAATTTCAATTTCTCAAAACAGATTTTGAAAGTATCAGTATAGTACCACGAAATTGCCAGATTTTGTGGTGAAAAATGCTTGCAAACATGACTGAAAACGGCCGAGCCCGCGTAAGCGGTCGAGTAGTAGGAAATACCGGGAGATGAGGGGAAGCTTATTGTCACGTAACCCGTTCATTAGAGAATTCGATGTTCCCATTGGAATAAAATTCTGAACATTTGAAACTTCAAAAGTTAACATAAACAATCGATCTGAATTGTCGACAGTGGCCACCAACTTTCTTATTTTAAATGGAACGCCCTGTATTTCATAACATTTTTGTAATCTACGTATTATTTTGATACAATTTGTATGAATTATTTCTATATTAATTCTTAAATGTTTTGGTGTTGTTAGGATTTTTGTGAAAAATTTTGAGTTTGCACTAGTAAGTATCTTCAAAAATGCATATCTTAAACAGTTTCAACACTAAATCTTTCGAATTTCCACCACAGCTAGAATACATGATGATCGTCTAAGATAGATTGTGTATTCATTCCTTCAATAATATACAGGGGATTTGAAATAATAGTATATTACGTAACAAGAGTTGTAAGTAACCCATTCATTACGCACGAAATGAAAAAGTTTATGCACGAAGCCGCGCAGCGGCGAGCGCATAAATTTCATGAGTGCATGATGGGCTTACAACTCGTGTAACGTACTATACTTTTTCTACGCCCATTCGTTTTAACGTTATGCTTGTGTCGCCAATCCATAAATTTTTGATAGGTAATTTAATTAAACCAAGAAGTTAAAGTTTTCTTCTCAAAACGCACGTGTATGTTATGACATCTCATTACGTGCATGTTATTGTTATATGTCATTTACAAGGAATGTTGACAGTGCGATTTTTGACGTTTACAGACATGGGCGTAGAAAAAATTACTTTCAGGGTTTTCCAAAACCTCCGAACGACAAGAGATTTTTGACTGCACTGTATAATTTCTTCTAGAATTTATAATCGTACTTCGACGGTCATCATGTAACTAACTTTAGTGGAAATTTTAAAGATTCAGTTTTGAATTTTTTTTAAATGTGCATTTTTATAGATACTCTAGTGCAAACTCAAAATGTTTCACGAAAAACGAAAATATTCGAAAATGGTTAAGAATTAATTTAGAAACATTTCATGCAAATTAGAGAATTGAAATACGAACAAAATGAAAGTTTTTACGACCCAATCGGTTCATTAGTAATGGAGAAAAAGTGGAAAAACCGGAAATTTTTGCGATTTGTTAAAAGATTGATAACTCCGCCATTTTTCAAGTTGCAGGGTAGTTAGAAATGTCCTGATGCAGTATATTTGTTCAATTCAACTTTTTTGTCAAATTGATAACTATATAAGAATGGCATCTGGTGAGACTTTGTTTATATACCACCCAGATCAAAATGAATTAAACTCTGCTTATATGTATACACATATGTATAACCATAGAGGCGTGGGTTCAAATTCCAGCACGGTCAGCGGTCTCGTGCATAGCGTAACACGTTAAAAGGTAAGGGCCTCGTCCTCCCTAGCTCGCACAAGACTCTGGAAGATATCTAAGGGCCGCTGTAAGGATGCAGCCATTCACAAAATCGACATTTGCCAAATGAATCAGCCTTCTGATTCAAATATGTAACTTGACGAGCTGATTCCAAATATCACTTCAAAAATTTAATTCGACAAAGGGGTAAATGAAAGAAGACAATTTTTCTACAAAAAACTCACCTATCCGCAAAATCGACATTTTCTGAATGAATTAGCATTCTAATTAAAAAAAAGTACATTTTTGGATTCAGAAGAGAATTTTTTATAAGATGAAGTAATAGTCATGGGATTTCGCATTTTTGAAATATTCCCAGGAGCCGAAATATGCAATATTCTATATACAGTTCCACACCCTCATATTTCATTGAGAATAAAATAATTTGAAATATTTTTTTCTTCGTATTATAGTACTCAGGAATATCTACCCTTATGTTGATGAAGCATTCAGATATCCACTTTCCACGGCTAACTATGACCAATTGAATACCGAAAAAGTGGGGAAAACATATTAGGGATTTTTTCTTCACAAAATTAACATCAAATTCTGATTCAGAATACTCTTAAACCCTTAGATCCAAATGCTCAAATCAATTATGTAAGTATGTGTGTAGGGTACCTCAAAATTTACAAAGAGGATTCTCCATTTTCGCATAAAGTTAGCAACATCCTGTATATTGCGGATTTTCTAGCGGTCATTCGATTTGCATTAAATTTTCCCTATTTCAGTATGTACATATACGCTTTTTTTTTCTCTGGGGTAAAACTGGCTCTTCAGTCTCTAATTTTCGAATTTAGGTCCTGATGATGCAAAAGAAAACATGTCATGAATTGTCACTCAGAAACCACTATGGCCTTGGTAAGAGAAACAAGAGTTTTTCGCGTTTATATGACCCATGTCCTGCGGGTGACTGACATATGGTCGGACAACAAACTTCAAATTCAGACGAATTTTGATATTATTTATATTGCCCGCTGGCAATGATAGAACAGTCGAGGTCCGATAACAATAACCTATAGAGTTTTGAGTCCGCCAAATCGGTTTAAGTAAGTTTTTTATTATTACAGTTGAACAGTTGAAGGATACTTGTTGATACCGGGAACGCAGGTAAACATTAAAACTTTTTCAATAGAAATCCGGACAAAGGCTGCTTTTCATAGACTGTCAGATAAATGTAAAGCACGGTACAATACACAAAATGTCGGTATCGACAGCTGCAGCACACACCGTTTTTATCTCATCGTGGCACGAGCCATGCCATGCCATAATAGCACGCGCTCTTTTTGCTATTTCCTTCACGCATGCGCCCACCACATGGTTCAACATTTGGCCCTTCACGGTTCCGGTTTACCCGCTCATTCCGAATTATCGCACAAATAGATAAATGGTATTCGACGTTCAGAATTTCCCACTCACATGATGTGATTACGATTACCACGAAATGGACGTCGAAAATTACTGTGATTATTTTGTCCGAATTCCGATTTGGCTATCCAATCAGTCCGAACTGTTTCACGTACCTATATCTAATCAACTTTAATTATTGAGCCCATTTCATTTACAAAAAACAAAAGGGAACAGTTCTTAAAACCCTCTTGAATGGAGATGATTTTATTTAAAAGCTTACACTTTTATTATAAATAAAACCACAATAACATGACTAAATAGTAATACATCAATAATCATAATATTAATAATAATAATAATAAATGCTTTTGTTGTCCTCATCGACCACAAAAGTAGGACGATTTTCGTCATGGAGTTTTCCGCTCCAGTCGAAATATCGTTCGAAAAGAGGAAAAAACTGACTAAATATCGAGATTTTCTCTTTGGACTCCGCAGCTCTACCCAAACCATTCTGTTAAAATGGTGATTCTGGTCATAGGAGTCCTTGGAGGAATGATAGACACACTGCTCTCGAATTTGAAAATAATACCAGCTTGCCGTAATATGGCAGAAATCTTAGCCGCACGAATGCAGAAGACCGTCATCCTTGGTTCACTTCGTCTGCTCAGAGCACATGACTCTCGGACCAAATAGTCACTTACTCTACAGACGTAGGGAAGGGTTATTGGGGTAAATGAGACCAGCGTGCCCTCCGGATGTGTCGGAGCTCCGAAAACAGGGCCTGACTGGGATGTTCCTCGCGGAAAACGAAAGAAAAACATGCTTATATTGAAAGGTACAGCAATGAGCGTATATCCTAACAAAAGGCAGGATTCAATTCCTGCACATGATTGCTCATGGCAGGGATTACTCTTCCATCCAACGAGTAAAGTTAACTCGTCCTAATTAGTTTGTAAATACATAATACAGAGGTTCATAACAGTACAATACGTAACAGAACCGAACGTAACGTAACAGAATTTAACTAATTAAAGATTTACCATATAAATACAAAAAAATATTTTTCGACAAAGAATGTATCTTAGAGAAAAAAATAATCAAAATACGTGTAATTTAACACAAATAGGCGAAGAAAAGATGATCTAACTGTTCAAGATTGATTTTATAATTATTCTACGATGGTGACAACTTAAAAAATCTGGGATGAACGTCGAAAAGTGATTAAAAACCAGTTTTTATGCTGTTTTTGACATTTTCAAGGCGTTTATCTCGAGAACAGGGAATAGTGTCACCATGGACTAAGCAAAAATATGAAAAACTATATACTCTTTCCATCTACGATACTGAAATTTTTTTAAATCCGAGGGAAATTCAAAAAGTGATTAAAAACCAGGTTTTATGCTGTTTTTGACATTTTCAAGGCGTTTATCTCGAGAACAGGGAATAGTGCCATCATGGACTAAGCAAAAATATGAAAAACTATATAATCTTTCCATCTACGATACTGAAATTTTTTTAAATCCGAGGGAAATTCAAAAAGTGATTAAAAACCAGGTTTTATGCTGTTTTTGACATTTTCAAGGCGTTTATCTCGAGAACAGGGAATAGTGCCATCATGGACTGAGCAAAAATATGAAAAAATATATAATCTTTCCATCTACGATACTGAAATTTTTTTAAATCCGAGGGAAAGTCAAAAAGTGATTAAAAACCAGTTTTTATGCGGTTTTTGACATTTTCAAGGCGTTTATCTCGAGAACAGGGAATAGTGCCACCATGGACTAAGCAAAAATATAAAAAAACTATATACTCTTTCCATCTACGATACTGAAATTTTTTAAAATCCGAGGGAAAGTCAAAAAGTGATTAAAAACCAGTTTTTATGCTGTTTTTGACATTTGAACAAGAAATGGTGCCACCATGAAATCCAGCAGAAATATGAAAAATTATATATTCTTTCCATCTACGATAGCAAAAATGTTAAAAATTCGGGGGGAAAGTCGAAAAATGGTTGTTGCAAACCAGTTTTTATGCTGTTTTTGATATTTTCAAGGCGTTTATCTCGAGAACAAGGAATGGTGCCACCATGAAATTCAATAGAAATATGAAAAATTATATATTCCTCCCATCTACGATAGCAAAAATTTCAAAAGTTAGGGGGAATGTCGAAAAGTGACTGAAAACCAGTTTTTATGCTGTTTTTGACATTTTTAAGGCGTTTATCTCTTGAACAAGGAATGGTGCCACCATGAAATTCAGCAGAAATATGGAAAATTATATATTCTTTCCATCTACGATAACAAAGATTTAAAAAATCCGAGGGGAAAGTCGAAAAGAGATTAAAACCAGTTTTTACGCTATTTTTGACATTTTCTAGGCGATAGTCTCGAGAACAAGGAATGTTGCCACCATGAAATTAAGCAGAATTATGGAAAATTATATACTCTTTTCATAATTGTTAACATCATACAAGAAATTTGGAAAACTGATATCAAATAAATATTGCTTAATTTTTTTCTTGAGATTGAAACTAATTTGAAATCACTGGGAAATCGGTTGTAAAGGCGAACGATTTGTTTAGAGAATGAGCCGCAGGAACAGGAGGTTTTCTGTTATATATTTATGGTTATAAGAGTATTCAAATAATGGTTCATTTGGTCGATTCCTAAGTTGTAGGAGTTTTCCTCGACATTTATATACTTTTGTGTGTCATCAGTATAGCAGTGTATTGAAGTGTTACGTAAGGACTATGAGAACTGAGAAGTGTAGAGAACAATAAGAAGAGGGCCTAAAATCGATCCTCGAGGAACACCATTTTTTATTTTAAGAGATTTGGATATTTCATTGTTTATAAATAAAGCTTTGTGAGCGGTTAAAGGGTAATTTTCTAAGAGGGATACTGCATTCTTGGTGAACCCCAGGTAATTCAGAATAGCTAAAAGAAGTTTGTGGTTGATTCGGTCCTAAACTTTGGAATTGCCGAGCAGTACTAGTAGACACTGTTGTTATCGATAGAGATATTTATATCATCTATCACTTTCAAAAGAGCCGTTGTACAACTGTCAGATCTGAACCCTGATTGGCATAGGATGGCAATATATCAAATTCATTTGAGTATCTACGCATTTGTGTATTCAATGTTTTTTCGAAAGATTTTGAGATTGCACTATTGAGCGAAGGTCTCTCTTATTCCCTGCATTGGTAACTTTGTAGCTAATGGAAGAATATGCATACGTTTCCAACTTGCTGGATAAACATTCATTTGGATGCAGATTTTGAATAGATGGGATATATGAATGAATGATTAATAAAAGAAACGTCAAAATATAATAATAATGATGATAATATTTATTTACAAACTCGTGGAATGTTCCCAAAGGCATATCGTGTGCGGGTAGAGGACGACTATTACTATTTTTTGCTGAAGTAATCCAGGGCGACTTACTGATTTTTGATGGCTCATTCACTTCATGCGATAGGAAAACCTTTCACCACCTGTGGTGGTGCTGTAAGTCTTAGAGTACCATTTTATTTTCATTCGAGCGAGCATTAGACCTACGAGAAGCTTCTTCAGTCTTTTCAAAAACCTCTGAGATGGGCAAGATTTTCAGATGTAATGAAAGTTTATAGAAAAAACAGCTGCCTGAAACTACAAAAAAAATTATTTGTATTCATGTTTCTACATGCATCATGAGGTTGTTTTTATTCATCGTATTCGAAGTGTAATTTTCAAATTTTTTCAGAGTACCAAACACGGCCGGCCTTAGGGCTTTATCCTCCGAAGATAAAGCTTCATATTCAAACGGTAAACATTTCTAAAAAAGTTGATAAAAGAACCATATTGAAATAAAGAAAATTACTTTAAATAAGAGAATACTACTAATTCAGCTTTAGAGATAACTGGTATAAGGAAAAATAGAACTCACATTTTTTAGGTTTCAATTCCTTTACAAGTCCTCAACAAACTCACAAACGAAAATCAATATCTTCTATTTCCAGATATAATTTAAATAATCTTTTCAAACAATTGACAAACTACTACAAAGCTATATGTATAGAGTTTGCACATTAATAGATAAGATTTAGGTTTTTCGATCTTAAATTCTTTTAAAATCGCGAAAAATGTCTTTTAATTCTAATTCATTATTCAGTTCATGTTCAGTGTTTAACATTGCTAACCCAGTACGAAGATTTTAAGTAGAAATGGCCTTGAACATTTTATTTAAAAATTGGTATTTAATAAAATGGCAGCCGTTATGGATAGCGTTAGAACAATTCTTAAATCAATGCAAAATTTTGGCTCAATTTTAAATTTATTTCATGAATTCAACGTCAAGTGGACCTTTTTTTTTGCGAACGCTCTACCATCACCACCACCACGACAATGTGGAGAAACAGTGCTTATTTAGTGTTACTACTTTCGACATCAAGTATGCCCAATTCCACTTGGACAGATTTATTCATTTCACACATGCTTAAATATTGTAATCGATATCATATACTCAAAATTCTATAGTTTTGTTGTTGATTGAAAGATAAATTATGATTGTTACTCCTATTCTTATACATTTATTCACTTGAGGCTTCTTGTTTGTTGTCCACCGTTCTTCATAGGAAACTCTAGTAAATATTTGTAGTTTCCCACAAAGAATGTGTAGGATTCTATTGGTACTTCCTGTTTGTTGTCTCTATACCTGTACCCTTCTTATCTGTTGTTTAAGGATTGTTTTTTTTAAGAATAAACTATTCATTTATATTTACTTTTAATGGATTAGCAGATTGTAAACAGAAACATAACAAGACCTCAAGTATTTTTGTTTCTTTCTCCAAGGGCGATGCAGTTGGTTTGAGCTATTCTGCCACACTCCGATAAAATTCAACAATAGAATAGCGCTATGCCCGGTGATTGTCTCGCCCAGTAAGTCTATTTTCCTTACACTAACTACACGTAGCGTCGTTTGATATCAACTATTTATAATGGTGGCCACGCAAGATTTTACAAATTGTAGAAGTGTGCCTTTTGTTAGATTTCCTCGAACTTAAAAAACGGCTTTTTTCAACACGTATATACAATATAATGAACAATGACTTGTTGGAGGATTTGGTACCATATATAAAACAATGGACTTAGTTTGTTACTTGTTTTTGGTTGAAACACCATGTGTGATTTCGTTTACAGAATTTTTGAGAGTATATCTAAGTGACTGAACTGAAATTAACGATCTGTGGGTCAACGCTGAGTTTCTTTCGTTTTCTGATTTCCAACAAAATGAATCATTTTTCTTTGACCAGTGTGCAAATAGATGAAAATGATGGAATTATATTGACAGTGAAACTAAGCCAGACCAGTCGTTTGACGTCGAGCTCGATACTTGCTGAACTTCGTTCCATCAGAATTCACTTTTTTTAAATTCTTTAGGTTTTTCTTGAATATTTGGGTATGAGACAGATTGCCAATCTTGCTGCGGTGTTGCAGACAAGTAAGTGTACAAGTTTGGGAGTGAGGAATCACAGACGAGACGAATTGCTACTTTTTCAATGAGAATCTGAATAAGAAGTTCGATATATGTTTAGGAACTCCAACTGCTGAATAATATCAGTCATATTCAAATCTACTCTTCTTGTTATAATGGAATTGTTGATTCTCTAGCTTTAACTCATATTGTTCTTGTGATACTACTTGAGGTTTTATCCTATTAAAATCGAAGTAAATGAGAATCAATCCCGAATATTCGTAGAGTTCATCCAAAATAGTTGCAAACATAACTATTGTGGTCACAGTGTCATCTTTGAAAATTTGATGAATTTATGAATGAATCTACTAAACCAAAATGTACTGTCTGAAAGTTATAGGTGACCTATAAAAACCTCTCCTTAATATTTATACTTACGTTTAGACAGATAAAATTTGATCTTTCTTTGAAATTCTACAAAATTCGTCTTGGTTGTAATGATGTCAGGGTATACATGGTATCTAATCTTGTTTCACTGCTAATCCTCACCACTTCACTAGTTAATCGCTTTGAGGTGACTTTTTAATAGTGCAGGTGTGATGGAAGATAAAAAGAAATAAATATATCTGATATTTTTTCAGTAGCCCCATGAACTGAAATTCCCCTATTTGAGTTATCATAAAAATGTGCTTTGTGATGATTCATAAAGTTTATCTTTAGTGAAATCTTAAATGTTTTTTAGTTCGTTCTAGAATTTTGAATTCAAGACGCGGTGAAAAATCGTTGCATTCAAAAAATTCATTTATTTATATTATATTTGGAATTTGATCATTTTGTTTCTTTGGTGATTGAAAGCTGATGATAATATTCATGATGAATTTCATTGAGACAAATTAAATGTTAGAGACCTAACTTTTTTTCAAAAAGCTTTGTGTATTTCAAAATGAAAGTATTTGCACATATTGAACTTTTAGCTGAAAAAATAACCCAATTCAAACAGAACAAATTTTCAGAAACGCAGAAAGCTACCCAAGCACCAAAACTACCCTTAATTCCAGTCGACGCGTGTTTTTAAATTTTATTTAAGGCAAAAATTCCAAATATATTCATATGTGTGAGAACAAATCTTTATTAAATAAATTTGATGGAACCGCCACTTTTTGTGAGAGAGAAAATAATAATACCACGCCCATCTTTAAAGTTAATTAAATTTGATCATATCATGAGTTCTCAAAATACCCTAGTTCAGTTAATCAGAGCGTTGAGCAAACTGGTTTTAATATTATACATCTTATGCATCTATCGCCATCTCTCGTCTTTTGGTCGAAGGTATGAGATCTTGAATGTACGTCCCTGTTTCGAAAAGATATCAGATAATCATGGATGAATGAATGGTCTGGTAATCGATATAGTTCAGGTTGTTGAGCTTTCCATGACGCAACCTTTTGTATATTAAAAGTTTTGGAAGATAAACTGATTATCAATAGCTACTTTCAAATATTTGAGAAAAAGGCTGTTGAAAATATATATGAGCAGAAAAAGTAAATGACATTGATGTAAGAATGTGGATAAATCACGAAATACAATGGATAGAGTGCGAAACAGTTATTTATATCACAAGACTGAATTTTTGCAATTGCGAGTATTACTTAAAAATGTTTAAGGACGACATAAAAAAATAAAAGAAAAATTTTCAAAGTCGGACCCACGAGATTAAAGTCGGTGGTCCGAGATTAAAGTCGGGATTCCGAGATTAAAGTCGGGGGTCCGAGATTTAAGTCGGGGATCCGAAATTAAAGTCGGGGGTCCGAGATTAAAGTCGGGATTCCAAAATAAAATTGCTCGTGGCTCTTCTACGCCTTCGTTTGATTCCAAACGGTTTGAGGTTAATTTATTTGGTGTCTTTAAATACATTGTTTGATTGTCTTCCTCAGATCTATGTTTTGTTAAAAATGATTATATTTTTCTTCTTACTTTTTATTTATTGATAAGTTTCTAGTTTTGCTTATACTGGTCACAAATTTGAGTTTATTTCGGTGTTATTTTCCTTATCCAGTTGAGTTATTTCGTGGAAATAGGATTAAATTAAAAGTAGAATAAAAGCATAACCACAACTTTTAATAGTAATGGTAATAATAAATGATTTTATTGAATAGACAAAGAGAATACCAAAGAGATTATTCTTCTACTGGAACAACTATTAATTTTTAATTATAAATTTAAGTTGAAAGAATTTATATTATTTGCTCTCTTTTACTCATAATTGTAAATAATGGAATGGAATGATGCACTTATCACCCTCGAATTTTAAAATTATACTGGCTTGCCGTAAACTGGCAGAGATCCTAGCCGGAAGAATTTCACTCTTTATACCTAGTATTTTAGAAAATATGGAAAATCTATCAGTGAAACGAATATTTTAACGACGGTTGCGAAATTTTGAAATTCCTACTATTCTCACAAGATGTGATTTTCTGAAAGAAATTACAAAATAGTCGAAATGGTCCAATTCAGTTATAAGAAATTTGCATCTACTTCAATTGCAACGAAATGGTACCGGAAGATGAAATGTGCGTTCAAAAAACTCAGAAGCGCACAATTTCAAATTCCTGTCTTTTATACCTAGAGTTCAAAATACCGGTACTGCTCTAGTCATGAGATATTCTATAATACTCGTTCCTCATCTAAAAAGCATATAGTAAAAGGTAATTGTTCGCATTGCATCTGATATCCTCATCTAATGAACCATACACAACGGATTGATTACCGATTTGTTTAAAAGAAGTATAATTATTAAAACAGATGTTGACAATTTTAGGGATATAAACGCGCTGCACTTTTTTCGCATCGACTTTCCTACCTTCATAATCAGTTCACCGATAATATCTATAATTTACCGACTCTAATTAGGTAAAATAAAATAAAAAACATTAAGCGTTGTCTACTTCTTCCAATTAAAATCTCCGTGCACTTGAGAGCTATCTGCTTCATTGGCCAAAAATATTATGAACAATTGCCATAGGACATTGATTTGATAAGACAGGTGTCAAGCAATAGCTTACACCTGGTGTATGGCCGGCTGCTGTGCATCAAGCCTGGTGTTCAGTGGCGGACATTTTGGCTTTTATTATCTACCCGGGTTGGAGTTTGATAACATCAAAGAGAACACTGTGACTGTCTAAGCGAGTGTATGCATTATTAAAATAATAGCAACAGCAAACTCAGAGCTCAGTGAGTGACCCCTCCCCTATAAATCCAAGTGTCATCTTTATAGGCACGCACACGGCACACATTTTAACCGCATAAATTCGCTTTGCTGATGTGTCAATGAGATTGGCAGGTTTTCAGGGTAAAGCGGATTTGCAGTATGTACGGGGCGACACGGGCTACCGGAACACGCCAGTTTCGTTGCATTGGGGCACTTATTTTTTCTTGAAATAACACAAGAATTTTCACTCCTATATGCGCATTTCAATAGATAGGTAGATAGTCTTTATTCGTTCAGTAATTTTCAACATAAATACAAGAGATTCCTGCAGAGGAATCTTTAGGTTAAACAAACTACTTGCTGTGTCAGCAATCTATATCTCTGAATTAATAAAGTTCATCATCAATCATCCAGGCCACTTTGAGACACATCGCAAAGCGCATAATATTTGCGGGACAAGGCAAAGGAAAGACTTCTTATATCCCATTCATGCAACATCCCTATATGAACAAAACACTATCTATCACACTATACAATAGAATAAAGAGAGAGGTGAAATTTATTTGATTTGATTTTATTATTATGGGGTATGTTGCATTTTTCAAGACAAACTATTTTATCTTTCTGAATTTATCTATACATCTGATTTTATTTATACATTCGATTTTATTTATACATTTGATTTTATTTATACACTTGATTTTATTTATATATTTGATTTTATTCATATTTTTGTGTGTATGTATGTGTGTATTGTATGTGAATATATATGTATATATCTGTGTCTGTGTATATTATATATTTGTATATATATATATATATATATATATATATATATATATATATATATATAAGTGAAAATAGAGTATATATGTATATATTGAATATTTGACTGTGATAACTATGTTATTTTATTTTTTGACATTTTATCTTCCACATCTGATTTTATTTTTATAAAATTGTACTCCTCACATCGACTGTGACAATCATGTAATTTTGTTATTGTTTCTGTTTATTTATACACTTGATTTTATTTATATATTTGATTTTATTCATATTTTTGTGTGTATGTATGTGTGTATTGTATGTGAATATATATGTATATATCTGTGTCTGTGTATATTATATATTTGTATATATATATATATATATATATATATATATATATATATATATATATAAGTGAAAATAGAGTATATATGTATATATTGAATATTTGACTGTGATAACTATGTTATTTTATTTTTTGACATTTTATCTTCCACATCTGATTTTATTTTTATAAAATTGTATTCCTCACATCGACTGTGACAATCATGTAATTTTGTTATTGTTTCTGTAATATTTTTTAATGTTGACATGTTCTACACCTGAAAAAGTATTTTATTTGAAAGAACTAATAAAGGAAATCTATCTATATAGCGCGATGAAATTTTATAATAACCACCCAGTAGATATATTGGAGTTTCCAACAGATTTCTGAAATCTGTAAGAGAGTTTATATGTAACTTAGAGTCCTACAATACTGATGAATAATTTCTGACCTGTAGAAATTTATGAATCCAATTGTATTCAAAATCATATGTCACATATTTTAAATTGTTTGTCATCGTGTTTGAAACTTGAATCCGTCATTTTGAATGTTTCGTATCTTTTTTTAGCTTACATATACATATGTATACGTAAACATATTGATATTTCAGTAGTTTTGTATAAAATACTCTGTTGAAATAAATTTATCTTTATCTTTATCGTTCATGTGTACAATACATAATACCCAAGCGGGTGTGGAACATGTCAATATTATTAATACAAATTTTAGATAAAAGGAGAGAAACCTAAAAGAGGAAATAGCTTATGAACTAAAATTACACATTAACCTCTGAAGGTTCACATATAGAAAACAGTGAATTTGAAATTATACTTTGTGCTGAATGTTGTTGGAATTAATAAAAACATGGATTTACAATTTTGATAGACGCCTCATTCGACAAACTTCACGCTCATACAAAAAAGTCTTACTTTACAAACTTGTTCAACCCCTAAAAATCACGAAGAATACAAAATCAGCCGTCAGCCGATCTATTTGAAATTTGCACTATACACGTAAAATGTCACGCTGATTCCGAAAATATCCGATTTGTATTGCTCAGATGGATGATTTGGTCGGGAAAGGGACTAAAACTCCCTTTCAACTTGATTTGAACTCTTCAATTCAAGAACGGTTAGAGATAGAGCAATTCTGCGAACACCAATCGAATCAGAATGATCGAATTAGTATAATCTGGAAATTTCAAATTAATCGAAGAGGAAAAAAATACTCTAAAAATCACAAAAAATACAAAATTAGCAGATCTATTTGAAATTTGCACTATACACGTAAAATATCACGCTGATTCCGAAAATATCCGATTTGTATTGCTCAGATAGATGATTTGGTCGGGAAAGGGACTAAAAATCCCTTTCAACTTGATTTAAACTCTTCAATTCAAGAACGGTTAGAGATAGAGCAATTCTGCAAACACCAATCGAATCAGAATGGTCGAATTAGTATAATCTGGAAATTTAAAATCAATCGAAGAGGAAAAAAATACTCTAAAAATCACAAAAAATACAAAATTGGCAGATCTATTTGAAATTTGCACTATACACGTAAAATATCACGCTGATTCCGAAAATATCCGATTTGTATTGCTCAGATAGATGATTTGGTCGGGAAAGGGACTAAAAATCCCTTTCAACTTGATTTAAACTCTTCAATTCAAGAACGGTTAGAGATAGAGCAATTCTGCAAACACCAATCGAATCAGAATGGTCGAATTAGTATAATCTGGAAATTTAAAATTAATCGAAGAGGAAAAAAATACTGTAAAAATCACAAAAAATACAAAATTGGCAGATCTATTTGAAATTTGCACTATATACGTAAAATTTCACGCTGATTCCAAAAATATAAGATTTGTATTGCTTAGATGTAAGATTTTGTCGGGAAAGGTACTAAAACCCCTTTAAACTTGATTTGAACTTTTCAATTCGAGAATTGTTAGATATAAAGCAATTCTGTGAAGACCAATCGAATCGGAATGGTCGAATTATTAAAATCTGGAAATTTTAAATCTAACCGAAGAAGAGGAAAAATAAAATCACGAAAAATACTAAATTGGCAGATCTATTTGAAATTTGCACTATATACGTAAAATTTCACACTGATTCCAAAAATATACGATTTGTATTGCTTAGATGTGAGATTTTGTGGTGCTAAAAACCTTTTTCAACTTGATTTGAACTTTTCAATGCGAAAACGGTTAGAGGTAGAGCAATTCTGCGAACACCAATCGAATCAGAATGGTCGAATTAGTATAATATGAAAATTTCAAATTAGTCGAAGAAGAAAAAAATACACGAAAAAAGTTGTAAGGGGTATGACCCCTAAAAATCACGAAAAATACAAAATAGAGCAATTCAGCGAACACCAATCGAATCAGAATGGTCGAATTAGTATAATGTGAAGAAGAAGATTTGTATTGCTCAGTTGTAAGATTTAGTCGGGAAAGAGACTAAATTCTATTATTGAACTGTTGGGGGATAGAGTGAGAACATTTATATAGTTGATATTATTTAACAGAAAAGATGTTCTCGTCGAGTTTCAAGATTTATAAATGATGTCATGGAAAACTTGCAACCCATTTTAAATATATTTTCAAATAGGTACTCATAAATTACTAGCAGTGTATCCATCGACTTCATCAAACAGCTATTCCCTTCTTTGTGAATGAGAGGTTTTTATGATAAATATGTAGAAAGAGCAATGGCATCCATGCAAGATATAATGAAAATCGCAGTGGATCAACAAACAGACCATTTGGGTCACTGATGCTTTTGAAAACGAAAAGTGACATCACTGACTTCTCAGATCTTTCCAAAATTATAGAGAGTTGGGTTTATTTAAATAATGGGATGATAGGGGTAGCATGATGAAATTATTTATGTTTGTTGGATTTAACTATTTATTCAAAGACACATTTTTTAACTTTGTTTTATGGTTTTTCTAAGTCCTAAATTAAACTTTAAAAACTGCTGTTTTTTAATAATCTATCTAGGCTGATCAATTCGTAATATACATTTATTGTTCCAAACGAATATTGGAAAATTTTAAAATTAGTCGGAAAAATTCAGTTATTGCAAAAAAAAATTCAATTTTCAAAAAGACACAAAAATACAGTGACGGGGCTTGGGAGTGTTTACAGAACACCCCTAAGTAGTTTGACCAAACATGCTTTTAGTCGCTTTTTCACAACTTTCTCACATCTCTTGACTCAACTTTTTTTCTTGAATCTTTTGAGTTGGCAGAAATCTCGAATTCAAGGGATTCTTTCAATACAAATCGTTTTCGCACATAGTTATCACCGTACTAATTACGGGACGATATTTTCATCCATTTCCAATGAGGAATTCACCCCTAATCAGTTTCAGAACCAGAAATCACCGCAGTGGTCACGCCTCCTTCCCCTTGCTCCCAAACAGCTACTGATTGGCAACCATAAAATAACCCAATATACAGATGCAATGTGTAATAGGTATTCAATTTCGGTTTAACGCACACAAGTTGTTTTTGAACGAAGTTAATCTCAATCTAAACATGTACGGTATCAAAGTTCTGAAGTATAAATCCACTTACCATGGCAATGGTCACGTATAAGCTGACTTTAGTAAAAATTCATGTAGAGTTTTGTATGTTAATATTCGTGTGCCCCGTATTAACATAAGTATTCGTGGGAACTTCGCTGGAACTATTAATCAATCCCGTTGCAACCATAAAATATATAATACGAATTGATAACAATCTAAGTAATTCGTGGATTTTATAGAATAGACTCGGATGGTACCTCTTAAAAATGAGTCGTAAACTGAAGCTCCGAAATTTACGAAGAAACAGAGGTTTATTATTCGACTAAAATCTCCAGTGCGTATTATCATACAATCAATGGTGTCTTTTTATCTGAAGTCGTATAAAAACCTGAGTAGAACACATTTCCAAATACGAAAAAAAAACGACCTACCTGTGAATGTCTTGCGTCTCCTTGTTTGCCATATTTTAAAACAATTTGAATTATGTCAGTATAGCACGAAAGCCTCTTGAGGTCACACAAATAAATAAACTTTTTATTTGAAAAAATCCAATATATTGGATTTTTTTAAAATACATTGGATTTGTTTTCAATATAATGCATTTATTTTCAATATATTGGATTTATGAATTACTGGAAATATTTCAACAGTGCGAGGGTATAGTATTTAATGCACTGAATAGTTTTTCATTAGAGCAAACATGTACCTACCACATGCATCAATTATTCTCCAAGAAAATGAAAATATTGCAAATGACAAATATATCTCGAAAGGTTCAGACACTTTGTTAGTCCTGGAAAAAATATGATTAAAATCTAGAACAATTTTATCTGAATAACACTCTCCATTCTAAACACTGAGAGCACTTTATAATCCTGAAAAATTAATCATGGAGTCCAATATTATTTTATATGGTGTAATTCACAACATTTTCCCAATGCATTTCATGTTTTTGATAAGGAATGCGATGTTTTGTTTTAATTTAACTGTAATTTTCCTACATTTTGAAGTTCACTGTATCATAAATATCAATTGGCTTCATTGCATTAATTAATCTGCATTAGTTGAATGAAAAGTATTCAAATAATGAACACAATTTAATTCAATGTACATCAATGATTGAATCAACGAATGTAATTCATTGCTTTCATCATTGAATTGATGTAAAATATTCCTCGTCGCATTGAACGATTTTATTATATCAATAACACAGCATTTATTCCAAGAAAGGACAATAATAATCAATATGATGCAAAGGAATCATCAATGAAATGAATTCTTTTCATTCGTTTGATGAATGGGATTCGTTAAAATAACGAACCCATTGATCATGCAATTATCGAAAGTATTCATTGATATTATGAACATCCGTATTCATAGTATTGATAACCAGTGCAACATTGACATGACGATTGCGTTCATTGGACCAATGTTGATGAAACTGTTCATTGAGTCACTGTACTTTTTCATTGTATTTAAGTATCAATTTTTTCCTGTGTAGGTTTCATTCATACTTCTCTTTTAAATATTGAGAAAACAAACCGTTTCGTGGCAAAATTGATACCTATCTTGCAAGCCCTAATTTTAAAATATCACAATGAATTTATATTTTTTAATTTCCAGACTGTGGAAGATTAAAACACACAATAGACCATGTAAGACGCGAATTTCCTCCACAAAATTAAACGTTCAATCAATATTCGAAAACGATCTTTGTCAAGCATCACCGTACAGAAAAATGAAATATAAGTACTTTTTATTTTTATTTATTTATTCATTTATATAATAGTTTAACCCCATTGAATTGGACTAATTAAATTGAACTTAGTCTTCTAGGAGTTGCACATAAATCGTTTTTTTTCCGCAAACGTCAAAAAAAGTAGACATTATTAACGTCAATTCATGATGTTGAAGTATGATTTCACAGACGCCACTTTTTTGTACGGCCGTGAGCGGACAAAAAAGTACTTTTTTGTACGCTGACGGCCGTACAAAAAAGTAGAATTTTTAACAGGGAAAATAATTATTAGTTGAACTTTTAAACTTTATTAACGATAATATACAACAAACGAAATTTTGATGCTCAAGTACTTACCAAAAATGCACAGTCCAATTGTTGCTTTAAATCACTTACAATATTTCTGACATTATAAAATATTATTGAACTGTCAAATTTGTTTTTGACTTGGCAATCACAAAACCAGTAACCACGGAAATGTAGTGCGCAGTTTTATAATTATTATTCTCTGAATTTATCAACTTCGTTGCAATCGTTTTGAATTTTTATTTAAATATTAATTAGTTCTATAGTCTGGATGCCCTTTGCGGAAAAAATAGCATGTTTCATTCGGAGCAAAAACACTTTTTGTGGCTCGTCAAACATTCAGACTCGCCACAAAAAGTTATACTTTTACTCCTAATAAAACAATATACTATTTTTTATGACTGAAACTTTGTCTTACCAAAACTCAGTCGACTCGTATCACTTCAATGGATATTATACAGGGACAGCTACTGTAGAAATGATTTTAAGGGGAGTGGAGAAAGTAGTTTCCATATTGTTTTCAGAAGAAAAGAAGAAAAACAAAAGCTCTATCGGAAGACACCTACCAAACTTTGAATGAATACCTCGCAACCTCTCTAAATGCCAAATAAAATCTGCTGTCTTCCTAGCTATCTAAACGGGCTTAAACTGTGAACCTTCTCACTTTACTGAATATTGACATCTTTGGCGTGAACACAGAAAACTTCTCAAACACAAAATTTCACTCGACGCGCGGTTTGTCAATGAAGTTAGCATCTTCAGAATCATCTTGGCCTCTGTATAGTTTTCTATGTTTTTAAAAACAAATCTCCCATCTACATTTTTCGAAAGTAATCAGAGCTATCAGAATGTTTCCCTTTCTAGGCAAAGAGTTCATGAATGAGTTCATGGAGTTTCTTATGTAATAAGAAGATACAATTTTTTTTCAATTCTTGATGAATGTTCAAAGATTTATGGTTTTTTCCTTCTACCAAGTGTACGTGAGCAAATTGGTTGGAAATAACTGATTAGCATGACGTACCGTTTTCCTTTCATGTCTTGTTCGAACATTACTAACTGAATCAGATGAAACATGAAACTTGTCACATGATTATGTCATCAGAGTTTTGTTCATATGGATCAGATGAGACGAATTGTCCTGGAAAGAGAAAATGTGTGTTCTATTTAAGAAGGAAATCTGGGTTAACATTTCAAAACAAAACCTCAGGATCTAATTATAATCTTGAGTATCCAAAAATACAATATCATCTGCTGAAAATTTCTTTTTCGCATTAGTATGTTCGAAGAGTTACAGATATTTTTGATATGTTTGTCTTTTATGAAATCTTTTGAACAAAATATCCATAATGATTCACTCGAATTAAATAACTTTCGAGAGAAGTACTAGAAAAAATTAAAGACCCGAAGTATATTAGTCGTATATCCTCTGCTGAAAAACGGACACATGTAGTTGTGCCGTTCGGTCTGATAGGTGAGGTTTATTGTCTTATTAGAGAAGAGTTGGAAAACATACGATTTTCCGTAAAATAACCTTTCTATTTTAGCTTTTACCATTAAGTTCATGAAAGGACACGTCAATAATTGTAGCTTGAAATGTTTTTCTAGGATTGCGCAGCCTAGTATCGATATACCTAAATCATAACTAAATGTATCAGTAATAAAAATCAATCAATTATAGTGACTGAACTCAAATAACCCCCCATTATTCAGTTGATAATAATACGAAATCCTGAATAAGGACATATTTTTGGTAACTAATGCATTTTTCACCACTTTTCAAATATATTATAATATATTCTATTTTTATAGAACTACGCATCTGCGAAATCAAATATTCGAGATCCACGGCCAACTTTCTGAGTTATACCCAGGAAACTAAAAACGTGTCAAAATTGTGCGTGTTTTTTTTCTGCCAAGATATTTTCCATACTAGTCTTATCGTTACTCCTGAATTTTGTATGTCACGTGCAATAATCAGCTCGTACAGTTACTCTGATTATTTTTCGACATATCTTGCAACCAATAAAAACCATCAATTTAAAGCTATGATGTACTTTCAAACCAATCACAACATTATTATAGTGGGAATTTTCTACTTAGATTATTGCCTCGGGAATATTCGTGGTATTTTGTTTTTATTGTGTGACAACTAATACTTTTGATTTGACGTCTGTCATCAGTTTGCATGCAAATTAAAAAATGAATTTAGATAACCGTAATGAATAAAAATGTTATATAGAGAATGTGTCTATGATTGGGGCATCAAAAAATAATCTATCGAATACCACACGAGAGTTCAATAAAGTAGAAAATAATTCTCCACATTTTTTCTCAAACTTGTTGCCATTTGGCAACAAGTTTTCGAAAAATCTGTCGAATTATTTTCACTTTATTCTCACTCTCTTGTGGTATTACAACTGAAAATTGATGACTAATTTTTCAATAAGGTTATAATCAATGACATTTCTGTCGTGACATTTTTTAGTGTTATTTCACATTCTTACTCAAGTTACTAATTCATTCTAATTGGTATTGGTATTTCGAAAGGCAAAGATCGAAATTTTGAAAATACGTATCAATGAAAATCAAAAAAATATCTGGTTGAGAAGAGAATTGAAATTCTCTTTTCATCGATGTGTAATTTGACACTCCGTGCTATTTGAAATTTTTAATCAATGTGTCTCTTCATCCCCCTTTTTGGGCAACCACAATGTCTTTTATTTCAAATAGTAGTATTGGTGATACCATCCAAAATGGTTTTTGTTTGTATACCAAACCGTTCAGAAGCTAACAGAAGGGGGGGGGGCTAAAACAAGCCGTACTGTGTATTGAACTGTTCCATTTTCAATAATTTGAATTTGAATAATAAAATAAAAAATGTTCAATTAACTTAATGCGTATTTTGAAAGTGAATACATTATATTTATTCAAATATTAATTGCAATAAAAAAAGTTGTTACAATTATTATTTCCGTCAACCTGTTGCACCCCTACGAGCAACCCTTAGAAGTCTTCGAGAGACTTGTGCAAGCTAGGGAAGACGCAGCCCTTACCTTTTAACGTGTGATGCCATGCACAATAGCAACAATGGAAGAATTATGAACCCCTCCTGTCAGAAACAGTATGGCCTAATTAAAACCCATAATACCGATCGTTTTGTATATAGACAGTCCGGTAAGAGAATTAGGAATACGACTCAACAAGTTATTCAAAAATTCTACCGATTTTGTTCCACATCATAGCGTAAAAAATTCTAGTAGAAAGAATAAGGTTTGGTTACTTAACTGGCCACTCAATTCTATTTTAGATTCATTCGGTGTAAAAAGTATGTTCTCTAACATACCATACAACGAATGTAATCTCTCATTTAAGATTTATTAGATAAGGTCCAAGTAGACCAGATCACATTTTTTAAATTTTGATGTATGCCTAGATCAGAATTATTTACCGGTCAATAAAAAAAATTACAAATATGATTCAGGTTTACCAATGGGTCAAAGTCCACTTTTAACAAACATATTTATGAACACTTTGGAGACCACTATATTAAATTCAGACCAAGGTAAAAAAAATATAATTCATTTTTGGTATTATATGTCACCTAAATTCTTGCCTGTTTCATAGGTACCACGTTTCTGACATTTCAAAATAATCTCAATAGAAACATACAGTTCACACTTGAGACAGAGATGGAAAAAATAGGTAAAAAGTAACGTTGAAAAAGCTTTACAGTCTAGTAGCAGTGACAGGTTCATTCCTTGCTCATATACGGATGAAGAACTCAACTTCTTGCTGAAAACTAAGCTCAAAAATAGTAAATTTCTTAGTAAGAAAGGAAGCCTTAAAATGAATAAAGTAATTCCGGTACATAAAAAGGGAAACAAAAATGATATCGATAACTATCGACCCATCACGATGCCATCAGTATTCTCGAAAGCATTTGAGTATGCTTACTTGAATCGTATCAATATGTACCTGGAAAAAGAAGGAATAATTTCAAAAACCCAACATATGGATTCCAAAATAACAGAGGTACAACCGCCATTTATTCATTTTCTTTTAGTATTGTCAAGCTACTGTAAGCTGGAGAATGCCCTGTCGGGATATTCTGTGACCTCAGCAAGGCATTCGACTGTGTAGATCATGACAAGTTGCTATTGAAACTACATAATTATGGAATACAAAGATCAGCAGACAAATGGATAGAAACTTTTTTAAGAAATCGACAGCAGTATGTCAGTATTACAAACATCAGAAATAACATCAAACGTAATGTAAAATCCTTCGCAATTGACATTTCCCTTGGAGTACCACAAGGTTCAGTGTTGGGACCGATACTATTTATTTTATTTATAAATGACTTAAACGTGTCAATATGTGATAATATCCTTACCATATACGCTGATGATACATCAGTAATTGTATCTCAAAAAAACGATATTTCACTACAAAAACGGTGTAGTGACATCTTCCAAAAGGTGAATGTTTGGTTCTCGGCGAATTCTCTCTATTTAAATTCTGAAAAGATACACTTCCATAGATTCCGGAATCACCAAAAGTCATGCCCAGAATTGAATTTCGAAATTAATGATAATCAAGTAGCTCAAAATTGTACAAGTGTTAAATTTCTAGGTTTCCATTTTGACAGTACGTTAAGTTGTAAAACTCACTGAGATAAGCAGAATTACTTATTCAGAAACTTAAGGAAAATTTCTAATACAAAACAAGCACTCAATTTTACTATGGACAGGTGGAATCATGAATGAGATATATGGTGTGTGTTTTTGGGGTTGGTCCACACACGCAAATAATGTTTTTCTTGTCCAAAATCGAATTATAAGAACTATCTCTGGTGTTTCAGGACGGCACAGTTGTAGGGATCTATTCATAAAATTGAATATCCTAACGTTACTTTCACTTTATATATTTGAATTATGTAGTTATATTTTCAAAAATAATAAAGATCAGAAATTTATGATAAAAACACTAAGTATAAAGATAATTTTCATATTCCGCAAACTGATATTCAGTCTCATACCGATCTCCAGATAGTGCTGGTTTGATTTTCTTCAATAGGTTACCAAATGAGTTGAAATGCTGTTCTACTCTCCGAAACTTTAGGAGAAAGTTGAAATTGCTCCTTATTGATAAATGTTTTTATTCAGTCGATGATTTTTTTAATGTGTGATTTTATTTATATGGTTGTGATTGTGACAGTTACATAATTTTTATACGTAGGTATTTATGTTTGTTTGTAATTTTTCTTTTAATGCTTATTGTGACTATTCCTATACAAATTTGTATTTGTCTGAAAGGAAAATAAAGTTTAGTATTATTTATATTATTATAATTATGGGCAGACATACAGGGTATCAATTTGAAAACTTCCCACCCTTAATATCTTCCTTCCAGTAAACAATATGAGTAATCGAAAAAACAGGTCAATTTTATTGTCGAGGGGGACACTTTCACGGACTATTTGTAGCCCTCGTGGTTCAACCCCCTAGGAGGGGTAGATGTTACCCTTAGAATTTTAAATGGGAAGGGGGGTCAAGTGGCACATCATTTTGATGGGCGTTCAATTCTTGTTCCAATGGTACCCTGACTTATTATTTTGTGATGAGCATTTTCCGAAAAATTGCGTTCTAAACTAACAGAAGTAATTATTAGAACGCCTATACTGAGATGCATTATTGTATTGACTCCCTTTAATAAAAATGGTTAAAGAGTAGGTGGCACCGCTCCAACCCTTGAATGACAGGAATAAATTTATTACGCATGGGATTTTTTATTTGGTGGTTATTTTCCTTCTACACAATAAAATTTAATTTGCGAGAAAGACATTTCCAACATAAAATCTACTTACGCTTATCTTATTAGCTGTTCGAAATGTTGTCCATTTTGCTCTAAACAGTAATACAGTCTGTTTTCGAACTCCCCTCTAACATTACGGAAAACTTCACTAGGAATTGACCGGCATGCTGCTGTAATTCGTCTTTTAAGTTCGTCAATATCAGAAGGTTGTGTTTTATAAACAACGGATTTAAGATGCCCCCAAAGAAAGAAATCTAAGGGTGTTAAATCCGGTGATCTCGGAGGCCATTCAACTGCTCCCCTTCTGCCAATCCATCTACCCGGAAATCTCTCGTTTAACCACTGTCGGACGGGAAGAAAATAATGAGGTGGAGCACCGTCCTGCTGGAAATGTAACAGATCCTCCTACAAAAGTTCATTACCTTCTGCATCAATTTGAGTTTCTAGCTCGTGAGTTATAAGAGGATCGATAGTCTCTTCAAGCATATCAAGGTACAGATTGCCAGTCAAGTTTTCTTCCAGAAATAATGGACCAAGAATGGCATTTCCAAGAATACCAGCCCAAACATTAACTTTTTGTGGGTGTTGTGTATGCCCTTCCCGAAAAATATGTGGGTTTTCGTCACTCCAATAGCGACAATTTTGTCTATTAACATTGCCATTCAGAAAAAATGAACACTCATCGCTGAAACAGATGTTTAACAGAAGATTAGGGATGGTATTGACTCGATGAGACATGATTTCACAAAACTCTGTTCTTCTATCATAATCATCCTCGTGGAGCTCTTGAAGAATCTGCATTTTATATGGATGAAATTTATGCATTTTCAATGCTTTTCTTATAGTCTCGCGTGGCATTCCCGTCTGTTCTGATACTGATCGTAAGGAGCTCGTGGGCTCTGCAGCAAATGTTCCCAAAACTTCAATTTGAGCTGCTTCATTTAGTACTCTGGGGTTATTTCTTTTTTTATTTATCACTGAACCAGTTTCGTAAAACTTATTCACCAAATCAAGCACATACCGGTGACTTACATTACAATTTAGATGTCTTTCGTTAAAAAGACATGCCGCCCTTCGTGCGCACTTTCCAACTTCGCCATAAATTACAATCATTTCAATTCTGTCTTGAAGAATGTAAACCATTTTTACACTTTTATACAGTTATTATAGTAATTCCTAAACAGCCCAACAGGTACAACGGTATTCACAATACTACCACATAGTTCAAATTTGCTAACCAATTTTTTGCCGGAAAACAGAAACTTTTTACAGTAGAAGTAGCAAAAAAGGAAGGCTATCTGTACAATTTCTGCGATGACACTTAAAAATTCAGCATTTAATAAACACAACTTTACTACCATCTACGTTTTACTATTAGACTACTTTTTTATGTAAAGTGTTTGGAGCTAATGGCTAATGTTACCCCTAATAAAGGGTTGGAACGGTACCACCTAATATTCTAACCAGTTCTGGCCAAACCATGCATCTCAGTATAGGCGTTCTAATAATTACTTCTGTTAGTTTAGAACGCAATTTTTCGGAAAATGCTCATCAAAAAATAATAAGTCAGGGTACCATTGGAACAAGAATTGAGCGCCCATCAAAATGATGTGCCACTTGACCCCCCTTCCCATTTAAAATTCTAAGGGTAACATCTACCCCTCCTAGGGGGTTGAACCACGAGGGCTACAAATAGTCCTTGAAAGTGTCCCCCTTGACAATAAAATTGACCTGTTTTTTCGATTACTCATATTGTTTACTGGAAGGAAGATATTAATGGTGGGAAGTTTTCAAATTGACACCCTGTATATTAATTTCTCAGACCTAACTATCGCATAATCATAATAAATTTGAGTTCGATGGATACAGAAAACCGAGCTACTCAGACATTACAATCCCAAGTGATTATTTCCATCCCGATAGTCAAAAATGATCAGCAAATAATTCCATGTTACACAGAGCGTTTCCGTTACCTTTGTCTGCTAATAATCTAGATGGAGAAATTAAAACAATCGTACAGATAGAACAAAATAATGGTTTCAACGTAGCCACAATTCATAAGATAGTCAGACAACAACATCTTAAATTTTCGTATAAATTAATTATTAATCAAGCAAAGGTTGGAAACTGAATCCTTAGAAATTCATTCACAAAGATTGCGGATGTAATCTATTGAATGATCAACTGGATATGGTCTATTCCTCGGTTTTTAAGGCAGCTTACCTACAAGTAGAAATCATTAATGGACCGTTAGTCACTAATTACATCAGGCCTCCGATAGATCTAAGCGTATTCAAGCAATTTAAGGTCAGTTATTCATTAGCTTAGTTTATATAGTATTTGTTTGATAATGTCCACATAGGACGAAACTGCAGTCACGTTGGTTGCAAATTTGAAACATTTTTCTCTGAGTATGTTTTCCAAACCTAACGTCGCCATCAAATAAGATACCATAAGACTACTAATATTTACAATGTTCATAATCTTATTTCTATTCGTTGTTGAGCTGAACAAAATAGCAGAGTTTATAATAACTGAGTCTGAAGTTGCTTCTTTTATAAAGTCTTCAAATTCAGAGTATATGCTGATACATGATTCCTCTGCCTCCGCAGTAAAAAACTGAAATATTCTTGATGTAATCGGAGTATAAACTTGTTATCACGTTTGCAAAGCATATAGTAAAGAGTGGAAGAGTAAATTGACCCTTGCGTTACCCCGGATTTGAGTTTTTGAAGATGTGTTAATCTATGCACACCTCTGTACCTTTCAGATAAGATGAGTTGAATAGCATTATGAGAGACACTTATAAAAGGCAGAATATTTAATGACAAATTGTGATTCAAGACATAAACTGCTCTGTTGAAATCGAGAAGAACTAAGACTGTACAGGGTGTCCCAAATTCGAGCCTCATCATTGGGATCTCGGAAACCAGAAGAGATATGAGGTCGGTTAAATGGAGGCAAAGTTGCGCAATTTGGTGCTCATTGAAACGCCGCTTTCATATTTGAAAAATTCCGAATACTTCCGAAGATTTTTGGAAAAAACCGATTATTTGCGATTTCATTTTTATTTTTTTGTGACTTTATTTGAATAGACATAACAAAACAAATTTCACATTCTCATTGCTACTTTTTCTGTTCTACAAGATGGTGTTATCAGATTTTCTAACAGATGTTTCGTATTTGAGCTACCATCATCAACTTTGTTTTTTTAAATACGGCCCTGAATTTTTTATTATGGATTTTAAAATCTTCTAATGTCTTAAAACAAATGATGTATCGCACTTATTCGAAAAGTTTATATTAATAGCATTTTCCATAAGAACTCATGTGTTAGAGAGAGACAGAGAATAGATTTTTGGTAAGATCTTAGCAGGACATCGTTAAAATAATTTTTTCGAAAAAGAACGATACATCATTGTTTTAAAGACCTCAGAAGCTCCTAAAAATTGATATAAAACAATGTGTGATGTTCAACAATAGGCATGATGTTTTAATTATTCCAAAAAAGTCAAACAAAAACTATAAAATTGAATACCCAATGAAAGTTAAAGTAAATATTCAAATTGTAATCCACCTTCTTGAATGCATTTTCGTGTCAGTCTGTGAAGTTTATGGATGGCACGCTAAATGGTCCTTGCAGGGATAGCCCTGATCTCCCTTATTAGGTCTTGTCGTAATACTTCAAGATTTTGTGGCGTGTTTCGATAAAGACGGTTTTTGAGAAATCCCCAAAGAAAGTAGTCTAGAGGGTTTAGGTCGGGGCTTCTAGCTGGCCAACGTACGGGACCTTGGTTTCCAATCCATTTATTATTATCAATATTAGCAAAATAGCTATAATGCGGCTGCCGTCTTTCTGGATATTCCAACAAATAGCGCTCATAAGCTGTTTTTGAATTTCGATTCGGAATATAATAAATCCTTATCATGTCTCGTTTTTCTTCGTTAGAAAAAGTCATTTTCGTTTAATAAGCGTTAACGATTAGTGAACGAACAGATAATTTAAACATTAACAAATGAACTAAGATAGCCAGAATGCACGATGCACAGCCACTTTGATAAAATGCAATTGTTTTTGTAAATATAGCCTAGGGCCTAGAGTTTGAGGGATGACAATTCAATCATATTATTTTTTAACCACCCACTTTTATGTTAGATCTTGAGTTTTATGCAGTGCGTTATTGCAAAAAAAGTTTGTTTTAACTCTATTAAAAATCTAATTTTTGTCTCTCTCTAGCTCATGAGTTCTTATGGAAAATACTATTAATATAAACTTTTAGAATAAGTGCGATACATCATTTGTTTTGAGACATTAGAAACTTTTAAAATCTATAAAAAAAAATCCAGGGCCGTATTTAAAAAAACAAAGTTGATGATGGCAGCTCAAATACGAAACGTCTGTTTGAAAATCTGATAACATCATCTTGTAGAACAGAAAAAGTAGCAATGAGAATGTGAAATTTGTTTTGTTATATCTATTCACATACAGTCACAAAAAAATAAAAATGAAATCGCGAATAATCGGTTTTTTCCAAAAATCTTCGGAAGTATTCGGAATTTTTCAAATATGAAAGCGGCGTTACAATGAGCACCAAATTGCTCAACTTTGCCTCCATTTAACCTACCTCGTATCTCTTCTGGTTTCCGAGATCCCAATGATGAGGCTCGAATTTGGTCTTTTGTTCTGAGTATGTTCTTTCCTAAATCCTATAGATAATAGGAAATTACAGTAGAATGAAAAATTTTATTTTAAACAAATGATCTTCTCTGTATATATGGTGCATGTAAAATCATTTCAAGACCCTATTTATTAATTTCATATCAACTTCAAACTTCATAACTGTTTTAAATTGAGAGAGATTCAAACGCCACATTTTCGCGGCCTGGCGTCCTTGAGTTCTCGGAGAATGCTTTCTGTACAAGGAAGAATTGTTCCCAGTTTGAATCACAGTGTACACCGGAATAATCTTTCGATACAATTCAGTTGAATTTAATGGAAATAAGGTACACTTGGTTTTGACAACAAACAGGCAATATATGCAGGAGACTTTGACGTCACTTGCATTCGTCCAATGAAATATCGGTAATATTTCGCGCGTATTTAGCATGTATTTGAATTCTACTCCAATCCTTTTTTTTTCTAGATCAAACACAATCGGAAAAAAAATTAAGTCCTTTTTTACCCAGTTTGACTTGTAAAATGCTTGGAAAAATAATGGCTATTACAGATATCAATGAGTTCCCAAGTAAATCCATGTCCTTCTCTATCATTTTGCCATGCAACCTTCTCCAAAAAGTCTAAGATACGCCCGTGTGAGAGCGGCCGTAGAATTTATCGAAAGCTGAAGGCCTCGGATGACCGATGACTGAGCGCCGTCACTTAGATGGCGGGCCTGGTCGAAACCATGTGTTAAACCTAGCATATGCCTATTGCACAATCACGAAATTCATTCGAGAAGATAAAGGTGCATTTGTAGTTAGCAGTCACCGGTGCAGTTCATTAGAAAGCACTTTTAAAGGCTCGATCTCCCTAATAGCATAAATAAATATGTTTGAATATCCATTTTCTCTATTTCTTTCTCGTTCTCGGTACCTATGGGAAATAAGCGCTCAGTCCGGTTACAAGTATTCATAGATTCATACGAAACAAATCAAACAAAAGTTGATTGGAAAAGTAAACATAACACTTTGGTGTTTACACGAACGCAGTTAGTTAATTATCGACGTGAAATCTTACTGGCTGCCAGCATTGACAAATGCAATAAGCATTCGGGTTGACTAAGTGGCCAGAATACCGGTATGGTAGGATGGCATGAGAGTCCTCAAAGATGCGTTACTTCTTTGTCTTTTCGTTTACTTGTATCTTTATTTCTTTTAAGAACAAGCTAATGGAGATTCGGATAACATTATATTTCATATTTTCTGGGGAGACCTGTTCCTCAAAAAAAACCACACATTATGGAAAATTGCTTTTCGTGAATTTGGCTGAATTTTTGGTATGTTCAAAAATATCCATGGTCACAAAGCTAAAGAATTGACAGATTTCGAAATATGGAGCTTTCAAAATGGATTTTTTCCATTTTTTGTGGCATTTGCCCATCAATTTCTGGTTGGGATGGAATTTGAATGTTCGGCGGCAAGAACCCGACTGAGAAATTCTTTCGCAGTTATATTAGGCACCGCCATCGAAATTTTTTCACACACTTCTCCACACTGGCAATGAAATGGGGTACTAATTTCAAGGTCTTCCATACATCTTTTCATGCTAGATAACGTCAGAATAATTTATATTTTCTATAAACGACATATTTTGGGTATTTTTTGAAGCGAGACCATAATAACTGATTTCGAATTAATTGATATCCAATAGTATCGAATGATAAAATGGTGCAATGGGGAAAAACGGAAAAATTATAATCAGATATCCTCAGAGTTCAGAGATAACAAATTGTCATCACTATTACAATACATTTTTCTCAGAATGGCTTATAATGGATGATAGCATCTCACAGCCAAACGAATCCATGATATCTGATAGTTCTTTCCATAGGTAGAATGAGAAAGAACAGATGTTGGAAGCAAACTTTGGATGGAACTTTCGATTTTTACCCCCGATTTCTTGAAAGTACTATAATTTTTTATAAACGTTGCATCAAAATTTATACAAATAAATGAATTCTATATATTCATATGATCTTTCGCAAAATGAATAAGTAGATCATTCAAGAACAATATAATAGTAAGAGTAACTTTCATAGTAATAATAAGAATAATGATATTAAACGAAAAAATATATAAACTAATATTTTCTTACGCTTTGTTTTTCACGAAGAGGATAATCCTGTATTTATCGGATTTTTTTTCTCGCAGGGTTCTTCGGTCTAGTTGATTCTGGAGACTCTGCTTCCATCAGAAATGTTCATTATGCTCCCCTCAATAATTATTATTTATTTTATAAACACTCTCTATACCGGATGTCCGCGGAAAGTGGCTCGCCCCTATAACTTTTTTGTTTTTGAAGATAATGAAATGAAATTTGAAGGATCCGTATACGACATAAAACTGCGTTTTTTTGACGAATAACTCAAGTTCATGCAACTTCCGGTTTCACCGGACGTGGCTTAAACTTTCGATTTTTAAATGGGACCCCCAGTATATTTTCATCTCTTTTGTCTCCACATGACATTCTGAATACAATTATGTATCATTTGTCACTTTTTGTTACCAATTTTTGTTAATTTTGAATTTCATTTGTCAATCTAGAGTGCAATCACTAATTGCAGACCTGAAATTTTGGGGAATATACAACTTCACTGTTTTCGGTCAAAATGTTTGTGCTATGTAAAATTTAATTTAAAAATTGAAATAACAAATTTTTTCAAATGGCAACATGGTGGCTCGTCGGGTTAGGAAAAAAGACCATTTCATTACGATTCATTTGATGCCGCACACTCATAGGTTTGGAATAAAATTCTGTCAAAAAACCTAAAAAAACTACATTAGATGTTTCATGTTTTGGTATTGAAATAAGATTTAAATGCATCCAGTAACCTTTGACAAACCCAACTGATAAAACAAAATCATTGAGGAGATCGACTTCTTATTTTACTTTGCTTCTGCAAGAGTATATTAGGTATTTATTGTATAATTATTTAAAGAATATATTCATGATAATAGAGAAACTTGCTTCTATCGGGGATTCGGTCTGGGAAAAGAAGTATACTCTTTTTTGCTAAATAAAGCAAATAAAAATTTGCGAAAGCTCGGGTAGCAAAAAAGAGTATACTTCTTTTCCCAGACCGAATCCCCGATAGAAGCAAGTTTCTTTAAGATAAGACGGTCGATATAATTTCCTCTTCATGATAATAGTTATGCAAGAAGATATGTTATTAGCTTTTGGATTATTGATTTTGTTTTATCAGTTGAGTCGGTTAAAGGTTATTCGATGCATTCAAATCTTATTTTAATTTTTTATGTAATCTTCTGAAGTTTTTTCGAAAGTTTGTTTGAAACCTATTAATGTGCAGTATCAAATTAATCGTAATCATGCTCTTTTTCCTAATCCGACGAGTCACCATGTTGCCGTCTGAAAACAATTAGTGACAGAAATTTCAAAATGAAATTTTGGATAGCAAATACATTTTGATTAAAAACAGTTAAGTTTTATTATTTTCAGAATTTTAGGACTGAAATTAGTGATTTGTAGAAATCCATAGCACGCTAGAATAAAAAATAAATTTCAAAATAAAAATAAAATTCGGTTACAAAAGGTGACAAATATTAGGTACATGGTTGTATTCAGTAAATCATATGGAGAAAAACTAAGTGAAAATATACAGGGTGTCCCATTTGAAAATCGAATGTCACTTCTGGTGAAACCGGAAGTTGCATGAAGCTTAGTTACTTGACAGAAGATGCTGTTTTGTCTTATACAGATCATCAAAATTTCATTCCATTATCTTGAAAAACAAAAAAGTCATAGGGGCGAGCCACTTTCCGCGGACACCCGGTATATTCCTGTAAGGTACACCGTACTATTTGATATAGTTCAATTATAAAGAGATTCAATAACGTCGTCAAAATTTGAAAAACTGCAAACTGGTAGGTTTTGGAAAAGGAAAATTCGTTTGAAACTCAATGTTGAAATCAAAAATTAGTTTTAAGAGATTTTATTTTGCTTTAGAGTGTGTCTAGTTATACATTTCAATTAGACAGTAATATTGATGATAGATGGCATTTTCTTAGTATCCCGATTTCCATTCATTAAGTTTATAGTGAAGTAAGTTGGGAAGGCACTGACAAAAACCGTAACATAGTTGGGTGATCTGAAAGACTTCCGGTTTCCAAAAGAGTGAGCAGGCCGGGGCCATTTCAGAGTACTCGAATTAATTTTCTCGTTTTTATCCCCAAGTGCACAGGTGAAATTACTTCTCATATGTCACGAAATGTTGCCAAATATATATTTAGGGAGTTTCGATTGGCAATCTGTGTTTTCGTTTCAAGATATTTGTTATTCGATTTCATCTGTATTCTGTATATATGATATGATTACAAAAAGCAACTTATAACATCTAGGAGTCACTAGTTAAAACTTTATTTGAAACGAATCATGGTCCAAAGTTAAATGAGTATCTACTCATTGACATCAAGTTTCTAATTAATGAGTTATGAGGAACTCAAACAGAATCTGAAGAGAAAAGAGAGTGTTTTTCGATTTAAGTCCGAAATCCTCCGACATTTGTTTCGTGATTTTCCACATGGAACTGCACTTAAATGGCTTCAATTTTACCTAACGGACAGAAAACGAATCCTCACAACGACAACTTCTTCATCTCTAGCCAGCATTAACTGCGGAGCTCCACAAGGATCGTTGCTTGGTCCGATGCTCTTTCTTCTTTATATAACTATGGACATTAGAGGAGAATTTACCTTAATTGTGGATGACACCACAATATTATATTACAGCAGAAATAAAAATGATTTACACAAAAATATATGCCTTGACATCAATAATATAAAAATTGGTGCGATTCTAACGAACTATCCTTGAATATTTCAAAGACTAGTATAAGTAGTTTTCAATGCGATCTAGATGCCATACAACTGAATTAAATTATGATAATCGAACATCAGCTACAATCCAAATTTCTCGGGGTGATGATTGATTGTAAGCTGAGATTCGAGGATCACATAAAAAAATCTCAATATGAAATTATCGTTTGGCTGCTATGCAGAGAGGGTCATATCGAAAGAACTGAGGATAAGCGTTGCGAAAACAGTGTACTATTCGTTAGTAGAAACAAACTTGTGATATCGAATTACATTAAATCATCAGATTTTTTCTCTCAAGTTATGTAGGGTCTTTCTCAATATCTATCAGATGTAGTTCAATGTCCAGCGTGGCGTTAGCAGGGGAAGTAGTTGTTTTCTGTTAGATATTACAAAAAAGTAACTTCAATTTTATCGTAGGTTTTTTCCATTTCCAGAGGAGTCATGAATTCCTTCCAAGAGAGGTTATCTTGTACGATGGAAAATAGCGGCTCAATTCCAACTTTCAGTCCACAACTGACTTTATGAACATCCTGTTCATATTTTCAATAAAATCAACATGCCATACCCATGACAGGTATTATGTCAGAAAAATATTTTCAAAGTTTCACCGCACAAGAAATAGTCCAACAATTCCTCATTTCAGTGTGAAATTGCTTCTGAAGAGTATGTTTTCCAATTCTTCCGACCTCCCTGATGATCTTAGAAGAGTGAAATAGATTTTTGTCGACCAAAATGTATTGAAGGCCTAGCGAAAGAGATGCAATTCACGCATCAATGAAATGAGCGATTTTCTGTGAGTGACACTTCTGAATAACATTCTCCCTTACCTCATTTATAGATAAGAATCTCCAATGGAAACTGGACATTCAATAAATAATCAACTATCTGAATGAAAATGCAAATTTTCCCTTTCGGATTTTTTCTATCAAGTTATATAGGGTTTTTCTCAATATCTATCAGATGTAGTTCAATGTCCAGCATGGCTTTAGCCGGGGAAGTAGTTGTTTTCTGTTAGTTATTACAAAAATGTAACTTCAATTTTATCGTACGTTTTTTCCATTTCCAGAGGAGTCATGTATAGGTTCAATTTTCAATTGAGAATGTTTCTCTTTACAACATGAATCCCTTCCAAGAGAGGTTATCTTGTACGAAGGAAAATAGCGACTTAATTCCAACTTTCAGTCGCAGATGATTCCACAACTGACTTTATGAACATTCTGTTCATATTTTCAATAAAATCATCAACAGAATACTCTCTTTGATTTCGATCTTTATTCTGGAAACTGTTTGCCTGACAAATAATTTAATCTAAACATAAATTCATAAGACGCTCCTCAACATATTCAACTCGTCAGTCTTATGAACTTGGATTGCCCATCCCCACCTCTTTATATACAATAGCTGCAAAATATATAATCACTCACCTAGTTAATATCGAGTGATTACCCAAATTTTACAAAGATATTGCAAGACTTTCTTATTAATAAAACCTATTATAGCCTGGAAAAATTTTATGATGATTTTCAATTTTTCTACAGTTTTATGAAATTTTGTTGTTTTATTGCCATGTATTTTATGTCTGTGATGTACTTTATTTTTGTTATAGTGCGTGCATGTATGTATTTTTGTGAAGACATGTATGTTTATATTATAGAAAAAGTGTTGTCAATATGGTATTCCTTTAGACAATAAATCATAATATTTATCTAAAAGTGAATGATGACATTGGAAATGCGTATTGGTGATATCTGTTCTAGACCATGTTTTGTAATAATAATGACCTGTGCTTGACGAATTTTCTCATTTGTCTTGTTCAATAATTCAAAAAAAAGGAAAAACTCCAATGAAATATCTTGTACCACTTTGATTTTTAAATGTTCTTTCTTAAAATAAGCAAAGGAAGAAGCCACTGGAGAGTTCAGTGAATAAATCATACAAAATTCATTGTAAATTTTCCAATAAGTATAATTTCTAAAAATCCGTTACCCTTATTTTTCTCCCTACTAACAAGCATGTGATAAAATGATGTAGTTGTTCTCTAGTGTGTTAATTATTTCTTGAATAAATGTTTCTTACGTAATAGATTGATGCAGAGTAATCTGAAAGTCGCCGTGATCTTCTATTTATAAGGGTTAAAACAATACAATTTTTGGCTACCAGTTCTAGTGCCTTGCACCATAGTTGAGAGCATTAGTATTCTCAACGTAAGACACTACTTGTCTTCTCTCTGAAGTGCCGCTATGAGACAATTGAGGCTATCACCTGAAACAATTGGGTGGTCGACAATGAAAACATCGAAAGACTTCTTACGTGAGTTGCCCCAAACAATAGTATACCGACATCATTCAGTTTGTTCGTCTTGTATACAGGTGGCAAAATTATTTTCTATTGTTTCACGGTGGTGGAAATCCAGAAAGGCCGATATACGATGCACAGGGTGTTAGGAAATTACTGCACGCGGAGTTTGACAATAACGAATTTTTTAGAAGTCTCTAAAGATTATAGATAAAACCAGACGGGAAGTATATCAGACTTCATTGTTTTTCAACTACCCAGAGAAAGACCTTTTAATGTAATTTGTTGTTCTATTCGTCCATTGTGTTTTATGATATTGCGACCTAGCAGAGTTCATCGAAAGTACTGCATGTTCAATTAAACTAGTCCTTTTTGGAAAACAGGAGTCTAACAATTTTTATGGAAGTCCGTGTACCACAGTAAAAAAAGGTATATTTTTCAGTCAAATACTTTTTTTTTAATATGGCGAAATAAACCTATTATTTCTAAGAAAACGGTAATTTACTTGAATTCCAAAAATTCAATTTGTTGTTGTTTTTTATTCATTTCATTTGAGGATAAACTGTATTGAATGAATAATATTGGTCTTTGGAACCAATTGACTATAAAAGAAGGAATTCAGAGTTGATGGAATTGTTTCAAGAAAATGAAATAGTTATGTGAAGAATGTGAGTCAATTAAATAAAAAAAATATTTATACGAGCTGAAGAAACATATTTTTTGGTTCAAACACATTAGCGATAAATTGTCAAAAAATTTATTGTTTTATATCTACATTTATTTCATTTGAGAAAATATATATTATTGCTCTTTGAAACGAAATAAATAATGATGTTTATTCATAATTGGCAAAACTATTTGAAGAGTGTGAGGTACTTGTGGGAAACAAATATTTTCTTGAATAAAAAAAAATAATCATTATAATTTTATCGAGAAAACATATGGTTTGGTCCAAAGACGTGATCGTTAATATTTGTTTAAAATTGATAGGCTATATGGCGCCCCATAAATAATGGGCAAAACTTCGGAAATGTGAATTATTTATTAAAATTCCACTAAGGAGTTTTGTTAAGAAAAAAGAATTCTGTCAATTTTTATGGAATAATTTGAAAGTTATTTTACCAAAAATAGTTTTCATGGCACACTTTCTAGCAACAAATAATTTCAAATGGGAAAAATTAAAGTAACTCCTGTGATATTTTTACTCACATCACATGTTGCTGAAGTATACCTCAATATAGTTGTGGAATTATTGAACCCTGTTAATGAGGGTCTATTCAAAAGATTCATTCGAAGGAAATTAATATTTATCAGATTTTCTGATACTCACTTGGTACTGGAATATGGTTAAATACAATTCATTAATATTTATACTGCTATTTTAAAGACACTATCACACAATTTCGTAGATCTTTAGAATGTTTAGAGACAGAGGAAAAATTGAAACACTTAAAAATTTTTAATTCATAGTTATCAGAATTCATCAAATCAAAACATAAAGCTTAGTAACGTTCAGGGATGTACAAGAACAGAGTTGCAAGTGCTTTTTCTCTAGTGTTTAAAGTTGAAACAAATATCATTGTGTTAGGCTGTAACCTTTTTCACAATTAAACTTGATTATTTTCCGTATTGCATCCTTGAAATCTCCTGGGATCTGATGTGGATGAATAAACCATAAAATAAATGACTTTCCAGTGGGTATTCCTTAATTTTCATCGCCTTGTTTTTTCTTTACGAGAAATCATGCACGTTAGTGAGTATAAATAAATAGCATGTTGGGAACAAGGAAACAAAATAAATTATATATTAGACTGTGAGAGAAATATAATTGAAAATAATTTGAAAGTCTCCTGTTGACTGTGTGGTACTTTGGCTTTCTTTCACTGGTCTATAATTACCAGAGGAAGGTAAATATGTGTAACAATAATATAGTAAAATAAATGTATTCCACATTTCAACAATTCAAACCAGCAGGGTCGTGAAAAAAACATGGAATAATGGAAAAAATATAATGTTTACATGAATAATTCCAAGCATGAATTATTGATTGCATTTTAATAGCATGATGGTGGTAGTAGCGCTATGAGGAGTCCTATACAAAAACAAAACTGACGGAATAACAATGACCCATATTTCTGTCACAGGTGATAGTAAAATGGAGTGGAACCCATAAACGTAAACGCTGGCTATTTTTATACCGAGGAGAGATTACCTACCGAATCGATCGACGTCATCCTTAATTTTTTATTTTTTGTTTTATTTTGTTTTTCACTTAGGAAAATGTAATATCAACAGCCAAAGATACCGTGTATGTGTCATATTATATAATCGTTGAGACGAGATAGTGTACGAGTATTACTTATTAAGAGTTGTGTGAGAATAGAAAATTATATTTTCTATATTCTTTCTTTCTTTCTTTCTTTCTATGAAACTATCCAATATTAACATAAACAATTTCAAAAATAGTGCAATTGCGTGATATAAAGAAGCACTGCACATTTGGTGTACCTTTCAACAGACCAGGTATGGTTTAAATTCGCCTGCTTCAAGAGTGATTGGGGGCATCTCATAGTAAGTATCGTAATAAGTAAAAAAAGACATAATCACTGATGTGAACTTTTAATAAAAAAACTGAATACAAAATCTTATAAGATCCGAAACTTGAAACAAGTTTTGGACTATGATCAATTGCTGAGTGTATTATGCTCAGGTTGACTCCAGACTTAGGTATGGTCTGTGTTTCTGGAGATTATCTTCTTATTGGAAAGAAGTTTTCATTGTGCATAAAAGATTATTACGAGCAATGCTAGATATTCCTATGATTGAATTTAAACGCAGCCTTGTCTTTTTATATTTGAAATTTGTATGTGTGTATTTAAAAATATTGACAAAAATTTTGTGTCCAACAAATCGAAACATAGACACAAAAATTATATGTATGAACCATTTAGTAAAGGTAAACTGGCCTACAATTCTCCTAACCTCATGGCTTCCAGAATGTACAACCTCCTGCCAGTTACTATTAAGAACTGTAAAACATTGTAATTGTTTTTATAGTTTAGAGAAATACATGTCCATTTAGTTTGTAGGTCAATATCGATGATTCCTATTCATTATTAAATGTAATAATTTTCAAAGGAAAAATAAAGTTTATTTATTTATCCAGTTCTCTCTTGTTTCCTCAATATGAAGCTGCGTAGTCCTGTTCTGGGAGAACTGACTAAATTAATTCATCCAACAAAAAACATCCCGTAAGCTTGTGGATCTTCAATGTACTTTGTATATTCAATCGATATTGATATCTATTCAAAAAAGTACTCTGACTGAAATATGATGTGGTGAATTAGTATATTGACACACAGCCTAATTTACGTTATCTCAAACTGCAAAAAGATTCATATGCAGTTCCACCAAAAACTTATCTATAGGTTATGAAACGACACGCAATCCAACCCTGACAAAGTGCCATTTGCGTTCTGAAAACATAATTAAATTGGCACACGGCTGAATTTTTTAAACTTGACATATCTACACTTTACGGAAATTGAATGGTTTTCAGTGTTTTGTGATAACATTTTATGGTGCTTTAATGTTTGTAAGCCATCACAAATGATAGCAGACAGGAAAGCAAATATGTGAGAGAATTGATCCAAATTATCTCTTTTATAGCTACAATATCCATCCTGAATTCATGAATATTCACAAGGCAAGACTTGAAGATCATACAGTGAAAAATTCTCGAAAAAAGTTGTAAAGTGCAGACCCCTAAAATACACGAAAAATACATAATCGGCAGATCTATCTGAAGTTTGCACTATATACGTAAAATTTCTCGCCGATTTCGAAAATATATGATTTGTATTTGCTCAGATATAAGATTTATCCGGAAAGGCACTAAAAACCCCGTTCAACTTGATTTGAACTTTTCAATTCGAGAACGGTTAGAGGTAGAGCAATTCTGCAAACACCAATCGATTCAAAATGGTGGAACTAGTGTAATTTGAAGAATTCAAATTAATCGAAGGAGGAGAAAAATTCTCGAAAGAAGTTGTAAGGGGTAGACCCCTAAAAATCACGTAAAATACAAAATCGACTGATCTATTTGAAATTTGCACTATGTACGTAAAATTTCACGCTGATTCCGAAAATACATCATTTGTTTTGCTCAGATGTAATATTTAGTCGGAAAAGGAACTAAAAACCCCTTTCAACTTGATTTGAACTTTTCAATTCGAGAACGGTTAGAGGTAGAGCAATTCTGCAAACACCAATCGATTCAAAATGGTCGAATTAGTGTAATTTGAAGAATTCAAATTAATCGAAGGAGGAGAAAAATTCTCGAAAGAAGTTGTAAGGGGTAGACCCCTAAAAATCACGTAAAATACAAAATCGACTGATCTATTTGAAATTTGCACTATGTACGTAAAATTTCACGCTGATTCCGAAAATACATCATTTGTTTTGCTCAGATGTAATATTTAGTCGGAAAAGGAACTAAAAACCCCTTTCAACTTGATTTGAACTTTTCAATTCGAGAACGGTTAGAGGTAGAGCAATTCTGCAAACACCAATCGATTCAAAATGGTGGAATTAGTGTAATTTAAAGAATTCAAATTAATCGAAGGAGGAGAAGAATTCTCGAAAGAAGTTGTAATGGGTAGACCCCTAAAAATCACGTAAAATACAAAATCGACTGATCTATTTGAAATTTGCACTATGTACGTAAAATTTCACGCTGATTCCGAAAATACATCATTTGTTTTGCTCAGATGTAATATTTAGTCGGAAAAGGAACTAAAAACCCCTTTCAACTTGATTTGAACTTTTCAATTCGAGAACGGTTAGAGGTAGAGCAATTCTGCAAACACCAATCGATTCAAAATGGTGGAATTAGTGTAATTTGAAGAATTCAAATTAATCGAAGGAGGAGAAAAATTCTCGAAAGAAGTTGTAAGGGGTAGACCCCTAAAAATCACGTAAAATACAAAATCGACTGATCTATTTGAAATTTGCACTATGTACGTAAAATTTCACGCTGATTCCGAAAATACATCATTTGTTTTGCTCAGATGTAATATTTAGTCGGAAAAGGAACTAAAAACCCCTTTCAACTTGATTTGAACTTTTCAATTCGAGAACGGTTAGAGGTAGAGCAATTCTGCAAACACCAATCGATTCAAAATGGTGGAATTAGTGTAATTTGAAGAATTCAAATTAATCGAAGGAGGAGAAAAATTCTCGAAAGAAGTTGTAAGGGGTAGACCCCTAAAAATCACGTAAAATACAAAATCGACTGATCTATTTGAAATTTGCACTATGTACGTAAAATTTCACGCTGATTCCGAAAATACATCATTTGTTTTGCTCAGATGTAATATTTAGTCGGAAAAGGAACTAAAAACCCCTTTCAACTTGATTTGAACTTTTCAATTCGAGAACGGTTAGAGGTAGAGCAATTCTGCAAACACCAATCGATTCAAAATGGTGGAATTAGTGTAATTTGAAGAATTCAAATTAATCGAAGGAGGAGAAAAATTCTCGAAAGAAGTTGTAAGGGGTAGACCCCTAAAAATCACGTAAAATACAAAATCGACTGATCTATTTGAAATTTGCACTATGTACGTAAAATTTCACGCTGATTCCGAAAATACATCATTTGTTTTGCTCAGATGTAATATTTAGTCGGAAAAGGAACTAAAAACCCCTTTCAACTTGATTTGAACTTTTCAATTCGAGAACGGTTAGAGGTAGAGCAATTCTGCAAACACCAATCGATTCAAAATGGTGGAATTAGTGTAATTTGAAGAATTCAAATTAATCGAAGGAGGAGAAAAATTCTCGAAAGAAGTTGTAAGGGGTAGACCCCTAAAAATCACGTAAAATACAAAATCGACTGATCTATTTGAAATTTGCACTATGTACGTAAAATTTCACGCTGATTCCGAAAATACATCATTTGTTTTGCTCAGATGTAATATTTAGTCGGAAAAGGAACTAAAAACCCCTTTCAACTTGATTTGAACTTTTCAATTCGAGAACGGTTAGAGGTAGAGCAATTCTGCAAACACCAATCGATTCAAAATGGTGGAATTAGTGTAATTTGAAGAATTCAAATTAATCGAAGGAGGAGAAGAATTCTCGAAAGAAGTTGTAATGGGTAGACCCCTAAAAATCACGTAAAATACAAAATCGACTGATCTATTTGAAATTTGCACTATGTACGTAAAATTTCACGCTGATTCCGAAAATACATCATTTGTTTTGCTCAGATGTAATATTTAGTCGGAAAAGGAACTAAAAACCCCTTTCAACTTGATTTGAACTTTTCAATTCGAGAACGGTTAGAGGTAGAGCAATTCTGCAAACACCAATCGATTCAAAATGGTGGAATTAGTGTAATTTGAAGAATTCAAATTAATCGAAGGAGGAGAAAAATTCTCGAAAGAAGTTGTAAGGGGTAGACCCCTAAAAATCACGTAAAATACAAAATCGACTGATCTATTTGAAATTTGCACTATGTACGTAAAATTTCACGCTGATTCCGAAAATACATCATTTGTTTTGCTCAGATGTAATATTTAGTCGGAAAAGGAACTAAAAACCCCTTTCAACTTGATTTGAACTTTTCAATTCGAGAACGGTTAGAGGTAGAGCAATTCTGCAAACACCAATCGATTCAAAATGGTGGAATTAGTGTAATTTGAAGAATTCAAATTAATCGAAGGAGGAGAAGAATTCTCGAAAGAAGTTGTAATGGGTAGACCCCTAAAAATCACGTAAAATACAAAATCGACTGATCTATTTGAAATTTGCACTATGTACGTAAAATTTCACGCTGATTCCGAAAATACATCATTTGTTTTGCTCAGATGTAATATTTAGTCGGAAAAGGAACTAAAAACCCCTTTCAACTTGATTTGAACTTTTCAATTCGAGAACGGTTAGAGGTAGAGCAATTCTGCAAACACCAATCGATTCAAAATGGTGGAATTAGTGTAATTTGAAGAATTCAAATTAATCGAAGGAGGAGAAAAATTCTCGAAAGAAGTTGTAAGGGGTAGACCCCTAAAAATCACGTAAAATACAAAATCGACTGATCTATTTGAAATTTGCACTATGTACGTAAAATTTCACGCTGATTCCGAAAATACATCATTTGTTTTGCTCAGATGTAATATTTAGTCGGAAAAGGAACTAAAAACCCCTTTCAACTTGATTTGAACTTTTCAATTCGAGAACGGTTAGAGGTAGAGCAATTCTGCAAACACCAATCGATTCAAAATGGTGGAATTAGTGTAATTTGAAGAATTCAAATTAATCGAAGGAGGAGAAAAATTCTCGAAAGAAGTTGTAAGGGGTAGACCCCTAAAAATCACGTAAAATACAAAATCGACTGATCTATTTGAAATTTGCACTATGTACGTAAAATTTCACGCTGATTCCGAAAATACATCATTTGTTTTGCTCAGATGTAATATTTAGTCGGAAAAGGAACTAAAAACCCCTTTCAACTTGATTTGAACTTTTCAATTCGAGAACGGTTAGAGGTAGAGCAATTCTGCAAACACCAATCGATTCAAAATGGTGGAATTAGTGTAATTTGAAGAATTCAAATTAATCGAAGGAGGAGAAAAATTCTCGAAAGAAGTTGTAAGGGGTAGACCCCTAAAAATCACGTAAAATACAAAATCGACTGATCTATTTGAAATTTGCACTATGTACGTAAAATTTCACGCTGATTCCGAAAATACATCATTTGTTTTGCTCAGATGTAATATTTAGTCGGAAAAGGAACTAAAAACCCCTTTCAACTTGATTTGAACTTTTCAATTCGAGAACGGTTAGAGGTAGAGCAATTCTGCAAACACCAATCGATTCAAAATGGTGGAATTAGTGTAATTTGAAGAATTCAAATTAATCGAAGGAGGAGAAGAATTCTCGAAAGAAGTTGTAATGGGTAGACCCCTAAAAATCACGTAAAATACAAAATCGACTGATCTATTTGAAATTTGCACTATGTACGTAAAATTTCACGCTGATTCCGAAAATACATCATTTGTTTTGCTCAGATGTAATATTTAGTCGGAAAAGGAACTAAAAACCCCTTTCAACTTGATTTGAACTTTTCAATTCGAGAACGGTTAGAGGTAGAGCAATTCTGCAAACACCAATCGATTCAAAATGGTGGAATTAGTGTAATTTGAAGAATTCAAATTAATCGAAGGAGGAGAAAAATTCTCGAAAGAAGTTGTAAGGGGTAGACCCCTAAAAATCACGTAAAATACAAAATCGACTGATCTATTTGAAATTTGCACTATGTACGTAAAATTTCACGCTGATTCCGAAAATACATCATTTGTTTTGCTCAGATGTAATATTTAGTCGGAAAAGGAACTAAAAACCCCTTTCAACTTGATTTGAACTTTTCAATTCGAGAACGGTTAGAGGTAGAGCAATTCTGCAAACACCAATCGATTCAAAATGGTGGAATTAGTGTAATTTGAAGAATTCAAATTAATCGAAGGAGGAGAAAAATTCTCGAAAGAAGTTGTAAGGGGTAGACCCCTAAAAATCACGTAAAATACAAAATCGACTGATCTATTTGAAATTTGCACTATGTACGTAAAATTTCACGCTGATTCCGAAAATACATCATTTGTTTTGCTCAGATGTAATATTTAGTCGGAAAAGGAACTAAAAACCCCTTTCAACTTGATTTGAACTTTTCAATTCGAGAACGGTTAGAGGTAGAGCAATTCTGCAAACACCAATCGATTCAAAATGGTGGAATTAGTGTAATTTGAAGAATTCAAATTAATCGAAGGAGGAGAAAAATTCTCGAAAGAAGTTGTAAGGGGTAGACCCCTAAAAATCACGTAAAATACAAAATCGACTGATCTATTTGAAATTTGTACTATGTACGTAAAATTTCACGCTGATTCCGAAAATACATCATTTGTTTTGCTCAGATGTAATATTTAGTCGGAAAAGGAACTAAAAACCCAGTTCAACTTGATTTGAACTTTTCAATTCGAGAACGGTTAGAGGTAGAGCAATTCTGCAAACACCAATCGATTCAGAATGGTCGAATTAGTATCATATGAACATTTCAAATTAATCGAACAAGAAGAAAAAAACTCGAAAAAAGTTGTAAGGGGTAGACCCCTAAAAATCACGCAAAATACAAAATTGACAGATCTATTTGAAATTTGCACTATACACAAAAAATTTCGAGCAGATTCCAAAAATGTATTATTCTTATTGCTCAGATGTAAGATTTAGTCGGAAAAGGAATTAAAATCCCCTTTCAACTTGATTTGAACTTTTCAATTCGAGAACGGTTAGAGGTAGAGCAATTCTGCAAACACCAATCGATTCAAAATGGTGGAATTAGTGTAATTTGAAGAATTCAAATTAATCGAAGGAGGAGAGAAATTCTCGAAAGAAGTTGTAAGGGGTAGACCCCTAAAAATCATGTAAAATACAAAATCGACTGATCTATTTGAAATTTGCACTATGTACGTAAAATTTCACGCTGGTTCCGAAAATACATCATTTGTTTTGCTCAGATGTAATATTTAGTCGGAAAAGGAACTAAAAACCCCTTTCAACTTGATTTGAACTTTACAATTCGAGAACGGTTAGAGGTAGAGCAATTCTTCAAACACCAATCGATTCAGAATGGTAGAATTAGTATCATATGAACATTTCAAATTAATCGAACAAGAAGAAAAAAACTCGAAAAAAGTTGTAAGGGGTAGACCCCTAAAAATCACGCAAAATACAAAATTGACAGATCTATTTGAAATTTGCACTATACACAAAAAATTTCAAGCAGATTCCAAAAATATATTATTCTTATTGCTCAGATGTAAGATTTAGTCGGAAAACATTCTAAAAACCCCGTTCAACTTGATTTGAACTTTTCAATTCGAGAACGGTTAGAGGTAGAGCAATTCTGCAAACACCAATCGATTCAAAATGGTGGAATTAGTGTAATTTGAAGAATTCAAATTAATCGAAGGAGGAGAGAAATTCTCGAAAGAAGTTGTAAGGGGTAGACCCCTAAAAATCACGTAAAATACAAAATCGACTGATCTATTTGAAATTTGCACTATGTACGTAAAATTTCACGCTGGTTCCGAAAATACATCATTTGTTTTGCTCAGATGTAATATTTAGTCGGAAAAGGAACTAAAAACCCCTTTCAACTTGATTTGAACTTTTCAATTCGAGAACGGTTAGAGGTAGAGCAATTCTTCAAACACCAATCGATTCAGAATGGTGGAATTAGTATAATATGAACATTTCAAATTAATCGAACAAGAAGAAAAAAACTCGAAAAAAGTTGTAAGGGGTAGACCCCTAAAAATCACGCAAAATACAAAATTGACAGATCTATTTGAAATTTGCACTATACACAAAAAAATTCAAGCAGATTCCGAAAATATATTATTCTTTTTGCTCAGATGTAAGATTTAGTCGGAAAAGGAATTAAAAACCCCTTTCAACTTGATTTGAACTTTTCAATTCGAGAACCGTTAGAGGTAGAGCAATTCTGCAAACACCAATCGATTCAAAATGGTGGAATTAGTGTAATTTGAAGAATTCAAATTAATCGAAGGAGGAGAAAAATTCTCGAAAGAAGTTGTAAGGGGTAGACCCCTAAAAATCACGCAAAATACAAAATTGACAGATCTATTTGAAATTTGCACTATACACAAAAAATTTCAAGCAGATTCCGAAAATATATTATTCTTTTTGCTCAGATGTAAGATTTAGTCGGAAAAGGAATTAAAAACCCCTTTCAACTTGATTTGAACTTTTCAATTCGAGAACGGTTAGAGGTAGAGCAATTCTGCAAACACCAATCGATTCAAAATGGTAGAATTAGTGTAATTTGAAGAATTCAAATTAATCGAAGGAGGAGAAAAATTCTCGAAAGAAGTTGTAAGGGGTAGACCCCTAAAAATCACGTAAAATATAAAATCGACTGATCTATTTGAAATTTGCACTACATGCAAAAACTTTCACGCAGATTTCGAAAATATATGAATCGTTTTGCTCATATTTAAGATTTAGTCGGAAAAAATTAAAAACCCCTTTCAACATGATTTGAACTTTTCAATTCGAGAACGGTTAGAGGTAGAACAATTCTGCAAACACCAATCGATTTAAAATAGTGGAATTAGTGTAATTTGAAGAATTAAAATTAATCGAAGGAGGAGAAAAATTCTCGAAAGAAGTTGTAAGGGGTAGACCCCTAAAAATCACGTAAAATACAAAATCGACTGATCTATTTGAAATTTGCACTACATACAAAAAATTCCACGCAGATTTCGAAAATATATGAATCGTTTTGCTCATATTTAAGATTTAGTCGGAAAAAAATTAAAAACCCCTTTCAACTTGATTTGAACTTTTCAATTCGAGAACGGTTAGAGGTAGAGCAATTCTGCAAACACCAATCGATTCAGAATGGTCGAATTAGTATATTCAAGATATTCGAAGAAAAAAAAACTACTCGAAGAAAGTTGTAAGGGGCAGACTATGTAAAATTTCACGCTGATCTCGAAAATATATGCTCAGATGTGAGATTCAGCCTGGAAAGAGACTGAAACCCCCTTTTAACCGGGGTAGGTTAGAAAAAACTAGAGATGTTGGTGTCCTAGCCAAGTGCATTATGAACTAGGTCGGATGAGAGGCAACAACCTCGAAACCAATGTGCAGGTGTCACTCTGCCCAATTAAAACGTGTGTGTCCGCGTTGAAGAACATTGCACAAACTACTGTCTGATTTAGTTCAATCTCAGTCGTGGTATTAGGCAGGGAAGTTGTTTTTTGTCAGATATTTGCCTCTTATTTCTCACGAATACGCTGGAGTTTTATCCCCACATCAAATTACTATTTTTAACACTTCAATACGTGTTTCGGTCACCGAGTGACCATCTTCTGGAGGAAGATTAAACTTTGTGTGTACCTTTGGAAAAAATGGTATTTCGTTTGAATTAAAATTACAAATTTCCGGGTAGACCTGATTAAAGCAATGGTGATAGCAGGAACAACCTCTATAACTGCAAGGTATATGTTAATTAAATCAATTACTTCACTAATCGAAATATACCATGTTGATATCAATTAAAATATATTGTCAAGGCACCTGCTGAATTCACTCTCAGATGTCAAATATACCAGAGGTAATATTCAAGATGCTCACTAGAAAGAGAACATGTGATATTTGATTGATGGTCCAGTTCGAGAATGTTTGAAGATTGTATGGTATGTGTACTATTATTTGATACCTAGAGGAAACATTACTCAGTAGATATTCATTGTCAATTTAAGAATTGATTATCTCGTGCAAAAACTTTTACAATATAATTTTTTTGTTTCAAGTGCGGTAATCCAAATTCCAGTCTGAGCGGGTTGTACAATACAAAACCTGGAGTGGTTTAATATCGATTCTGTAAAAAAATTTTGAATTGTTTCTGATAAATGAATCACGTTTTGTTTTTGAGTATCTAAAACAGTGCATACGTATTCTATTTTTTTGAGGACTAGCAATACAAACAGGGATTTCATAGTATTTGAATCAATGAAATCATAGGTGATACGATGTTGTCATGACAAAGCCTATGATCTTACGAGCTTTTATTGTTGTTTTATTGCTGGTCAAACTTAGTTCAGTTTAATTATGGCAAAATTTTGGCCATGGCATTGGATATCTGCAAAGTCAGTGGAAAATAAACAACAGAAATATAAATTTCGAGATACTTTGAAAATGGTGAAATTTGTGGACAATACTCTCCAAAACACATTTTTGTTGATGAATATTTGCAGACAGCCTCTTCTTTCTGTGGCCACAATCTTCACAAAAAATTATTTCTAGTCTTCGATTTGATCCAGTTCTATAACATTCAAGATATTCATGAATAAGTTTTCGTAATTATAACTATCTCAAATTGTTTTTCAAAACTAGATTTCCTGTCAAAAGTACGAACAAAGTTTTATCGTAAGAAGTGTTCATCCTCGAGTCGTTATATTTTATACCGGGTACAATAATACAATACAATACAATAATTTATTCATCCTTTGAGATCACATTACATGATGTAGGATATATCATAGTGTACAAATACAACATTGAATTAAAATTAAGAACAAGTTTCATACAAATACTCCTATGCTATAAAAGCATCATTCGTTAAGGTAATTCCTTACTTTAAGTTTGAAACGATTGTTGTTTGTTTCTGACTTGATACAATCTGGAAGTCGATTAAATAACTTTATACCAATATAATTCGGGCATTTTTAAAAGAGTGCTGTTGAATGTTTTGGAAGCTAGAAGACTTCCACATCTAGTGGGATATGAATGAAAGTTCGAGTTTTGGCTGAAATTTTCCATATTATTTTTTACGAATAATAAAGTTTTGTAAACATAGATCGATGGCATAGTCATCAATTTTAGCTTAATGAAGTGTTCTTTGCACGACTCTCTATATTCTAGGTTTAATATTAGGCGTATCACACGTTTTTGGCATATAAATATTTAGAGGCACCAACTGCACACCCCCACAGACTAATGTTATATGATATATGCGAGTAGATGATGGCGTAGTATACATCTATCAACTGTGGAGTTGTTAAAATACGTTTTAATTGAAGAATGTCATATTAGTCACTATTTATTTTTTTGGATAAGTTGTTTATATGTATCGCCCAACTCATATTACTGTCTATATGTAACCCTAGAAATTTTGTGGACGAAGACAATTTGATTTACAACGTATTCATCAGTAATTGCCGCCACTTTTGAGTGAAACTGCATGCAAACAGTTTTATCAGAGTTTACAATCAGAGAATTTCTTCTTCACCATAATGTGAACTGTTTTGATAATGTATTTAGGTTGACAGCCAGTTCCTCCTGAGTCTGTGCTGATGTCACTAGGGTTGTATCATCGGCATATAAAATGATACTCTCCGAACTGATATACTTGGGCATATCATTTATGTAGCACAAAAATATCAGAGGGCCCAAGATAGATCCCTGAGGTACCCCAAGATTGATTTCACGTGTGTCAGATTTTAAATCATCGATTTTGACGTAAATTTGTCTGAAATTTAAGTAAGACCCAAGCCAACCTGAAAATTTTCCTCGGAAACCAAGGTTTTACAGCTTGTTTGTGGCCACATTTATGTTAATGATATCGAATGCTTTCGATAGATCAAAAAAGAGCGCGCCCACACATCTTCCTTGCTCCATGGAGTTAACATAGGAGATTTATAGCAGACTTATAGCAGACTGCAGTATTTTTATTTCAAGAGATAAAAATTTAAAATTTTCATTAGGTTTTTTTCAGGAGTGCAGGAAAAATTATAAAACTCGATTTTGTTTCCACATGGAAAAATCATGTTATGGCTACATGGCAAAAATGAAAAACAGTTTCTTCACAGGTAGCAAAAAAAAAAAAAAAAATGTTACTATCGCATTTACTTAGAATGTGCGGGTATTGATCAGGGTATGGAAAAATTTGAAATAATTTCGACTAACTAATGATCTTTGTACTTTGCCAACTTGATGTTTTTCATTAAAGTGCAATTCAACTCAACAACCAAATGAGAAGCGATTACCAATTTCTTATAGGTACATGGTTGAATTGAGAATTTTGAGCAAATAATTTTGAACAATTCAAATCAAAACTGTGCTTTATTGTTAAAAAAAAATATAATGTTTATTAACAAAGCAGTGAAGATGTATATCTAGTCTCATTGAATATAAACAGAAAGTTGAATTTAAAAATTACAAATTATTACACTTTAATTAGAATAAATTAGAATAAACAGAAAAACAGAAAGAAAAGAGAAAAAAACCTATAAACTAAATCAAATAATAAAATGAAATCAATAATAGTTAAAATTCAAGTTATTATTAATTTTAAACCAGATTTAAAACGGCCTATATGGTTTCCTCCTTGTTTGCAGGTCATAGTACGCTACTGTAATTAAAAGATTTCTCACTTCCCTCCTGAGATTTTAAATTTTTTTTATAGATTTTATGTGTTCGGGCAAATGATTGTATATTTTCTCACTCCTATAGTTATAAGAGAATTCTTTGACGTATACCTCCTGTCAATTTCAAATTTGTAAGACTTCGCCATTATTGACTATGTTGAATAGACGACAATGTTTCTAGCATTCAAAATGAAACCACCATTAGATTTAAACTGTACCCGAGTTCAAGATGTCATCAGTTTGATAGGTATCGACAAATGTATTTCCAAAAAAATCGTTTTCAGAACAGTGCGTGCTTGAATTCTCAACATTTGATTTTTTTACAAGTAGCTACACATTCGTCATTTCTATAGGTACAGAAGGTGAAAGCACACGTGGGGAAAATAATCCACGTGTTTTGAACTATCCCCGTCTTCCACATCCCGAACGCGTTATGACATCCTCCTTATTAAAACCCTTATCTCCGTTTTTTAGACCTCAGACCTTAGGGTGTGCGCACGTTTTAGGGTGATTTTTTACGCGTGTTCCAGATACCTATTCATGATTTATGATTTGTTATTTTTAAAATGTCGGCCGAAAAAACAGGACGTGGCTGCCTCCTTCGACAAACCACGCCGAAGATGATTTTTAATGCTTGCACTTTTTTCATATTTAATGTGAGGAGGGCGCAGAAACATCTGCCAAATATGGACCACATTTGGTCCGTTTTGCACCACTCGCAAATTTCCGGAAATGAACATTCGCTGATACTTTCGTTTTTTTAGAAGTTGTCGTAAAAATTGGAATTAGGCGAGTACGTAAAAAGTATAAACATGAAAAAAATATATCTACAGGAATTTAAGAAATGCAAAAAATCGAGTTAGCCAAGTTCTCTGCTTAATCATGAAATGAAGTGCGCAGACCCAGGTAGCACATCATATCGGCTGAATCTTGGTTCCATATTGGGCCAATATAAATATATTGTAAATTAAAAATCAATATTGGTCCAATATGGACGAATATTCAAAAAACAATATTATATTAATAATATTGGTGGAATATTGGTTGAACCTGTTCAGAATGTAAATTGTCACATGTAATATTGGGTCAATATTGGTTGAATAATTTCTACCAATATCGATAATAAAATATTGGTTATGTATTGTTTTCCACATCTAGAATAAATATTGCAATCCAAATATTCCAGTCGTATCGATTATAGGGAAAAAACTATATTGTATTTCCAAGTTTGATAGCATATTGGATGAATATAATTTCCACTTTATTCGACAAATTGTAATAACGCATATCCAGTCAATATTGGTTGAATGATATTTACCAATATCGATAAAACAATATTGTCTTCACATCGTTTACAACATCTAGAATAAATATTGCAATCCCAATATTCCCCTCATATCGATTCAAGGAATAAAAACTATATTGTATCTCCAAGTGTGATTACACATTGGTTGAATATCATTTCGCCAATATTCAACAAATCTTAATAATTAATATTGGGTCAATATTGGTTCAATAATATTTATCGATATCGTTAAAACAATATTGTCTTCATATTGTTTCCTATACATCTAGATTGAGATGAAATTTGAATATTGGCCGAATATTCAATGAAACATATTAAAATTATATCATGATCAAACCTGGATAAAAATCCGCTAGGTGGCTCTACATATAGAACGTCTAAAACCTACGAAAGTATATTAAATACTTCCCATAACTGACAACTAAATGCGTGTGCACGGAGGTACGGAAATCGGAGGTGAGTACCTCATCCGGTGGGCTACTCTCCGCACACAGCATCGTCGCAATCCAGCAACTCCGGAACTCTTCTTACTGGATCAGACAGGAACAGTACGAATTCTTTTTTAATGTTGTTGGTGTTAACCAACGACGCTTCATCTATCTAAGCCCGTAGATTTCTCAAGGAAGCCATGACCTGGCCAGAAATACTAATCACACCAGAGCCATCCGGGCTACCGCTCGGTAGGACTACTACTCAAAGGTCTGTGGCTCCCGGACAACTGACAAAACAGCTGAAAAGGAGCTCTTAAATATATTTTGTGTACATTTACTTCGGCCAATGCCGAAGTAAAGTCACTGGTGGGCGGAGCCTATCGGAACTCCGCTCCGAGATATACTCTCAAGTGAAAATTTTATTTTAGTATTTCTGGCCGAGGTTCACATAACTTGTTTTCAAGACAGCTAGCTCATTCAGTGGTTATGGCGATCAAAAGGCAGACTCTGGTGTCACCTTCATCAACTAAAAGACATTTAATAATTTACCAAGGTGTACTGACATTCAACAATATATCCAAATGATATTGTACCAATATCGATAAATATTTTGAGGCTATTACTGCTTCAAGAATATTTCACCAAAACTATTTTTGAAATATTTAAACAATATTCGACCAATATCGCAAAATGTTCACATTTTACTCTCGACAATATAACTTTTAAATATTGTACCAATATTGTCAGAATATTGTATCAGCGATATTGTACCAATATCGAATATTTTGAGGCCAATATTAGTTCGAAAATATTACGCCAATATTATTCAAGTAATATTGGACCAATATCGCCGAATGTTCACATTTTTTTTCTCGCCAATATTGCATTTAAAATATTTCGCCAATATGTTCACAATATTCTACTAATATTTTACCAATATAGGTGTGCTACTTGGGGACTTTTTGTTTATTCATTTACTCTCCTGTGGAAGTACAGTTGTGTGCATAAAGAAGTCGTACAGCAGTTACGGAATTTTGTGAGTCATTCTTGTCAATCTTAATTATTAAATTTCTTATCGACTTTGACAAGTAGAGCCGAAATTCAAACTGTTTTTGTCAGCAACGCGCTTTTAAATTTTTTTAATGCAATTAGTGCAATGCCTCAATTAGTGTCGTGCCTTGTACGTATTTTTTATGCACACAACTATACATACATAGATCTGAAAGAGCCATAGTAGAACATTTAATAGAGCAATAAAAAAATTTGTTGACTATCGCAAACATTAGCTAGTAATTTTTTCATAATTTTCCCTAATTGCAGGTTATGTGTTATGGTAGCGTATGAGTCATAAAAATAATTCCGTCTACCTCGTATTATCATGTTTGATTAATGTTCTTCAATGCAAATGAAATCGACCATTAATGTTAATGAACTATTTGTCATTAATGGATGATTTCGAAAATTCGTCCATTAATGACCCCTATTAATGGTCGATTTGTCATTGATGTTCGATTTTTTTATGAATGCATGATTGTCGTATAGGCATCCAATCATAAACGTATTCAGATGTTATATGGACGCTAAAATGGATATTGACGATGAATTCATGTTGTCACCCAGTTAACACAAACATCTAGGAGATGTTGCTTTCTTGATAATTATGGTAACTAAATAAGTTGCATTTAGACAGACATCACTGTTACCAAATGTTATGAATTGTTCACAATTTTCTTCTCGTTACTGTCGCTTTGAGGCCCAAAATGCGAAGAAAATTGTAAAGCACATTAACATGAATTTTGGTTTCATTGCGATTTTATCGGTATAGAAGGAATTAGGTTGGTAACAAAATTGAGCATGATATCACCATCATGAGACAGAATGGCCAGAGTTGTTTGTCGAGTGGAGAGTCAAGTAGACTTTGTATTTGGTTGACGCCATTCTTTAAATATTCTATATGTACCTACTTCTGATAGTGAGTAGTGTTCTGTTCGATACTTTTTATTTCAATAGGCAAATCATTATTGACATTGTCCAATTATTAGTTCTACCATGAACTGTATCCCTTCAAGGACCGGAACGGTGAGAAGAAGCTTAGAAAGATAAATTCAGTGATTTACAGAATTTGCCATTTTCAGGATAGATACTGATTTCGCCGCGAAGAAAATGCAGTCCAGTGGATTGGAGTTGAATTATAGATTTTTCTACATTTCTGTATATTGTTTTTTTTTTCATGATTTAGACAGAGTTTGATACATTTTTGTTTGTGAAAAGTATATACTACGTAATCGACTCGCGCATTAGTTTTCCAGCATTCCATTCCATATGGAGTGGTGTTACACTCACTATAAATCTAAGTTCATAGGAATTATATTCACACCCGGGCAACGCCGGGTATTGCAGATAGTATTCCCTCAAAATTCAATGGAATCTATTGGAAATATCAGTTTGTATACTTTTTTTATACTCCTTGATGAAACTGATAAATTTTTTGACTTAAATTCTTTCACAACCAGGAATTTTTTCCAAGTGCATGGAAAAAATCGTTTCTTTCCCCTATTTTCAAGTCAGGGGGCAAAAATTATATTAAGAATTATAGAGGTGTATTTCTAAGATTTCAAGCATTCCTAAAATATATGAATCAATACTCACTGATGAACTACTTGAGACTTATAAACATATTATTTCTACAACAACATGGTTTTTATAAAGGTCGATCAACAGCTACGAATTTAGGAGTTTTTCAGAATTAGTTGTGCAATAAACTCAAGAAGGAGTTCTTATATATATCATATTTGAGTAACAGAACACAAAACGTTAAAAATTTTAACACTTTATCAAAGAAATAAACGTGACTTCTGGTTTTCCTCAAGGTTCCCATATTGGTCCGATACTCTTTCTCTTATTTATAAATGATGCTGTTGACTCATTTCAAAACACTACAGTTTCACTGTATGCTGATGATCTCAAATTACTTCCTCAAATGATTGCCAACTCATTCAAATAGACTTAGTGAATTTTTGCAATTATTGTGAATTCAATCTTTTAGATATATAAATGTGGAAAAATGTAAGGTGATGCGTTTCTATAAAATGCATAATCCTATCATATGTGATTACTTCATCGATAATGTCAATCTGAAATCAGTTGAGAATATATGCGATTTAGGGGTAGTGTCTGACAAATATCTCAATTTTACTAATCACCTACAAAGTAATGAAGCCTTGAGAATGCTTGGATTCATAAAGAGGCAAACCCAAATCATAAATGACACCAATTCAATAAAAACGTTATATTTGTCTTTGGTCCGTAGTTTTCTAGAATAAAACAGTATTATTTGGTTTCTATTCTATCTTGGTCACAGGGAAAGATTGGAAAAAATTCAGGGTAGATTTACTGAGTTAATGCTTTATAAAATGAAAATGTCGTTTCATTGGTTTGATTCTTATACGAGGCTATCTTTAATAAACTTTCAACCTCTAGCTCTAGATGATAGACGTAAACTTTCCTTGGTTTTCTTTCCTTCACAAAATTTTAAATAATGCCATTAACTGCTCGGGAATCTAGCTAAATTGTCCATACAACAGGCAGTTTTTCTACTCGCAAAATCACAGAACTAATTATGGTAGCACATAAGACTCCAAAACAATTATAATAAACATTTTATTTCAATTGACATTCTGAACCGTTCATTCAATTTTTTTAAATCACAAGCAACCTTGAAATTGCATCATAATTGCTAACCTGTCATCAAAACTTTTATCCTGTGTTGAATGGTGTATGTATATATATTTTTTGTGAGTATTGTTTAGTTTTTATGATTTTCTTTATGTTATTGATTGTCTAAGTACTTCTATCTATTTACCTATGTACCATTTGGAATTTTATCTTTTTCTGTAGTGTACTATCATGAATAAATAAATAAGTAAATAAATACATAACATTGTCGTTGTAGCTATCTGCTGGCTCAAACCTTGTCGATGTCTTCGAAAAGATTAATAAGTTGCTGATTACTGAAGAAATTTGTGCAAAATGACTTTTTATTCAGAGTACATCAACTTGTCAAACTTTCATATACAGAGTTAAAAACTTATACCTATCAGTAAAATAAAAAGTCGTTTGAGCCAGAACAAAGCGCTAGTTTCCAGAGAAATCATTATGCTTCGATGATATAATTGTTCTAGTTCAATTGATTTGGATTTGTTTCTACCCGCCGAGTTATTTCCCATTACTTTTATGTAAGTAATATAATATATTCGGTTCGACTCCTTCCTCAACTAGACAAGCGCATCTTCAGCGATTTCTCACGTGACCCACATTTCTGCATTTTTCCTCAACCGATAGTCGAACGTCGAACGTGAAATTGGTGTTCGATTGGGATGCTTCTTCGTATTTGAAAATATCTGACAGCCTTTCTCTTGGACTCGGTTCCGTTTCCCATATGCAACCACGACTGAAATGCGAATTCTTTCTCTTTCCGTTAGTGACTAGGTATATGAATGTGAGGACTCCAAGAAATAGTGGAACACAACTTTGCAAACGTTGTGATGTGGTGAACCAACCTACTGCGATAGGCATCAATACTTTTTGAACTGCTCGAAAGTTGAACTGATATTTCGAAAAACGCTCTATCAGTGCCATAACCACCTAGGCAGATGCAACAGGTGCAGTGGTACTTCGCCAGGGGTGTATTGGCCAATTGGCGTTGGCCTGTGAAGAACCAAAAAATCAATATTTCTTCAACAATTTTCGTCATAACGCATTACTTTCTCACAGTCATATATAGCTAGATTTGTCAAGCTGTAGGTTTCTCCTCGAGCTGGAGAATTGCATCCATTGTGATATATATGTCAATATGTATGTTCTTCTTTCGGTTTTCGCTCCTTTTTATGCATTTTACGGGGATTTTACATTTTACCATTTTCTCGACAATTCACGTGAATACGAGAATAATTTATATTCAACTGGTGGAAACCGGGAAGTGTAATCAGTCAGGTAAATCTACAGGTGACATCAAAGGGGCAAACTACTGCAAGATTCAGTAACTGAAGGTAGTGTTGAGTGTGTATGAGAAATTGGATGCGTCATCCCAAGATCAGAATATTATATAAAACAGCAAAGAAAGCTGCTGTGAATGGTTGAGCTGCATTATCTCTATTCAATTTTTAGAAAAAATTAGACCGTTTTACGATTTTCTAAAAAATTGTTTGTTTTATACACATTATTTTAAATACTTTTAATTTTGTTCCAGACAAAATCCATAATCCAGCAAGACTAATTTTAGAAATAATGCGGAAGATATTATCGGTATTACCTATTTCAATATTATCTATCGGTTGTGGATATGGCAACCTCCAGTGGCGGCGATACTGATTCGCCCCACCCCCCGCCAAATTTTGTTTGGATATATGGAATTCCGCAGGCTGGTTCCGGTCCGATGAGAGTTGATGCTGCCCCCGCTCTTGCTAGGGCATCTGCGCTGTCCTAGTCAACACAGAATGCTCTCAGAGATGGTAGTGGGATTCACATGCATGCATTATTATCGCATAAACGTCTATTCGGTACCCCGTTGGTCATGTCGAGACATCAAAATGTGATGCAAAATGTGACTCGAAATTAGCCCAATGTAACATTCCATTTATACTTCGGAATCGAATGCACATTTAGACCCTTTCGATGTAACAATGTGAAATTGAATGGACTGGTCCTTATTTAAAAATGCGCCTCACTTTCTGATTTTCCTGTATGTCAAGAATACAACAAATCTCACCAAGTTTCAACATTATTAGAAGTTATACCTCAATATTATTAGTCTTACTAATGTATAACTGTTCATATGGAATGGAATGCTAGAAAACAAATGCGTGAGTTGATTCCGTAGTATATATAATTTTCACAAACAAAAAAAAATATCAGATTCTGTCTAATGAGAAAAAAAAATGTACAGAAATATAGAAAAGTCTATAATTAAAAATTCAACTCCAATCCTCTGGACAGCATTTTCTTCGCGGCGAAATCAGTACCTATAGAATATTAAAAGAATGGCGTCAACCAAATACAAATTCTACTTTACTCTCGACTCGACAAACAACTCTGGCCATTTTGGGTCTTGATGGTGATGTCATGCTCAATTTTGTTACCAACCTAATTCCTTCTATACCGACAAAATCGCAATGAAATCAAAATTCATGTTAATGAGCTTTGCAATTTTCTTCACATTATGTGGCTCGAAGCGACACTAACGAGAAGAAAATTGTGAACAATTCATAACATTTGGCATCACTGAGTGGTAAGAGTGATTTCTAAATGCAACTCATTTTGTTACCAAAATAATCAAGAAAGCTACATCTCCTAGATGTTTGTGTTAACTGGGCTGGTATCCAGACAAGTTTCACATTGTTTTGTGCTCCTAGTAGCTGAGATTTTTGTGTGTGTCCCAAACTAGTTTGGAAGAAAACCTGTATGATTACAGGGCCTTTATTGCCGCCTGACTGTCGGAGATAACTAGGGCTCCTCCTTAGAATCTCTATCGTAGAAACGGAAATAGCCATTACCTTGGCTTGGAATATACAGGCTTGAGTACCGAGGCTTAGACTAATGTCTTGCCTTGGTCTCTCTGCATATTATCCAGCTCCTACTCCATTGCTGGTCTTCGAGCCATCCGTGAACCTGATTTGCCTTCTTGACAACATTGATTTGGCCTTTGATGTGACTTCCCCATATTGTGAAATGGTGGTGCATGTTCCATCAAAGGAGTAGGTTGCAGTCATTTTGTCCGACGGCATCTCAGATGTGTCGATTTTTATGACCTCCATTATGTTGGAGTGGTCTAGGTTATTGCCCCTCCATTATCCAGGCACTTTAGTATGGAGGCTGCTATCCTCACCTCTGCTGCAATATGCAAATGCAGAGGAGGGAGGTTCAGTATCACCTCCAGGATAATCGTAGGTGTGCTGGGCATAGCACCGCAGTGACCCCGAGCATAGCCAGTGTTTGTAAACCAGCCAGCCTCCCTCTGGTTGTCACTTGTCGAACCTTTGGCCACCACAGCAGGGTTCCATACGCTATCGAGGGCCTCACTGTCACAATAGTGGTAACAAGGCTCATTCTTCAAGCATTCCTCGATCTACCTTCAGCAAATTGAATTGATTCCGTGTCCTCTATGTGGCAACCTCGTTGATAGATCCGAAGGAGGTAACATCCAAGGACACTAAAATTTAACAAGGAGAGTTTAACCCCATAAGAGAAAGAGATGAAAGAACATTTGTGATGAAATGTGACGTAGTTGGACGTGTCATGGCCACCGTTCTCTAAAGACAGTGACGGACTAGCTCTTGGTATATGAGAGTTACTGCTGACAGTTTTGTTGCTTGGTTCGAGTTCGACTCTGTACTCATATCCAAGTACGTCACTATGACGCGTTGATGCTACAAGATTCTGATTGGCTAGAGCTTATTAAACCCTCCTTGTTAATTTAGTCTCTTTGGGTATCATCGACATAACTTTGTTATGTCGGTGGGAGGCCAAGAGACTAAACTAACAGGAGGGTTTAATTAGCTCTAGCCAATCAGAATCTTGTAGCATCAACGCGTCATAGTGACGTACTTGGATATGAGTACAGAGTCGAACTCGAACCAAGCAACAAAACTGTCAGCAGTAACTCTCATATGCCAAGAGCTTGTCCGTCACTCTCTATAGAGAACGGCGGCCATGACATGTCCAACTACGTCACAAATGTTCTTTCATCTAGTTCTATTAGTGTCCCCATTGTATTATGGGGATTAGACTCTCCTGTTGAATAATGTTTAGTCTTCTTGGGTGGGAGGTACTGTCAAAGGTGCCCTCAATATCAATGACCTGGTGATTTTCTGCTTCAGTATAGGTCTCAAAAATTAGATTCAACGAAAATGCTTCCTTAAAACCCAAAATATTTTCGAAATTCTAAGGTTTTGAGATTGCATTAAAATTGAAATACTAGCGCTAGTTGTGGTTGTTTCAGGAATATTGATAGTTCTATGCAAATATTACAGCCTGCAGCTTAAGAGCCCTAGAGGTGAAGGTGAACTTTGTGAAGTAAAGATGCATACATTCGTAGCTGGGAGTACTTTTTCAAGTGGAAGAAATGAAATCGTAATATTTAATTTGGAAATGGGAAGAAAGAAACAAAAAATAACAAATGCTGAGTAGGTATACGTATGTTGCTTAGCTTCTCAGATGATGATATTTCTGTGCAATTCAAAAGTTTCCAATGTGTTTGATCTAAGCACTCTGAAAATTGACCGAATTCACTTCTTGAGAATGAGAACATTTCTCGTCCTCAGGAGGTGGAAGCAATAACTTGATTATCGATCATTATGAAACGATGCTTTCCACTTTCAAGTCATAGAAATCATATATACTGTAAATGCGTATGGTTTTTCAATATAATTATTATCCATCCATGGTTTTTCTGTTCTCTACATCTGATACGACTGTACAAGCATAGAACATCAATCAATGATTATATGTTCTGTGCTTGGACATAACGGACTACTTCACATAACTCAAAGGTAAAAGTCTCTGTTTCTAGAATATGATTCATAATGTTGCTGAATTCGAATTTTCTGATAATTTCAGTAATATTAATTTAAAATATCGTCGTGGTAACAGCAATACGTTCTATGTCAATTATGTCATCTTTGCGAAAGTCTGTGAAATACGTCATATTACTGTAAACAAATCGCATTAGTTGAAATTTTGTCATATTGAAACAAGGTACTTGGTCGTTACCCGGTTGGTTGATTGACATATTCATTGCGGTGCATGACATTAGAGATTTTGATTACATAGATTCAAAAATCAATTTTTTTGACACACGACATATTGCGGTTACCACAACGATATCTTGTTAGGATTATTTTCCTTATTTCAGCCTCATTACTTTCAAATTAAGTCTACTTTACAAATTGTTACAAATTTAATTATCAATGAATGTTTGCCTATGAAATTGTGTGCAACTGAAACACCAGTCAAAGAAATGTTTCAAAAATATTTATTCAACATAGTAATACTCATATCAATACTCATTATTAAAACAGATATTTACAATCAATATATTAAAACCAAGTGCTTTACTGATGATCAAGTAAGATAATTCAATGAATTAGTTACAATAATTACTAATAAGGTAAATTCTTAACAATAATTTGATCATGAACTGTCGATAAATTTAGCTACCAAATATAATACCTAATCGCATCATATAGACATATTTGTACTAGTAAAAACGAGAAGGAAAGTGAGTACAAAAATTTAGGCTTTCATGCAAATTCTATAAAAATGAAAGACTAGAAACAAATATTAAAAAAATTACTGATATTTGAAAAGTATGAATGTGATATAAATAAATATTGCAATAACTCAGTTTTTTGATACCCGGCTAATCATCTGGAAAGTCGTAAAAAGAGTAACTCGAATACTGAGCATTGTTTGTAACACTTGAGCTATTTAAGTTAGTGCCATCAGAAGGTAACGGTACAGGCAAGGGTCTAGCAGGTTTTCTGGGTCTATAAGTCCCTCTGGAGCCTGCATTGGGGGGACCACCTGGCTTGAGTCGGGGCCTACCAGGACCCCTCCTTGAAGTTGGCGTTTGGACCTTGGAACTGCTGCAGGACGCAGTTGTTGGAACATCCATGAAGGAGCCAGTGGGCGATGACTGGGCTGAGGATATTGATGAGGCCGAATCCATAGGAATTTCTAAAGTGATTACATATTTGAAAAAAAGGAGCTTAAAATCGTGCATCGAAATAGAAAACTTACCACTGGAAAAAACACCGCTGGATGAGGAGGATGAGATAACAGTTGACGAGCTTCTGGCCATGCCTAAAGTACGACTTCGAGAGCCTCTAGGGCGACCCCGTTTCGATGTCCCACGTCCTGAAAATCTTGGTTTCACCGCTGAACCATAAACATTATATACAGTGTATTCTGAAACAAAAAACCGTTATGCGTTTTAAACTATAATTGGACACGAATAATTTGAATAAAACGATTTTAATTCGTTTAGAACTATAATTGGATCACCAATAATACGAATACAACGACTTTAATGCGTTTAAAACTATAATTGGACACCAATAATATGATTACATGACTTTAGTCCACATCTCAATTTTTTTGCAAGTTATGAAAAAAATTTCATAGGAACTGTTTTTAGATCTGTTCAAGGACAATTAATCGGTTCATATTAATTTTTTCGATATCTCGTTTCGTTTTCAAGCTTTTGGTAAATTTTTCAAGACCACATTTCAATTTAATTATTTCAAGATATGAACAAATTTCTTGGAAACTTCTTGTAGACCTGTTCAATAATTTAATAGTCCAGAAAAATTTGGGTGAGAGTGGAGAGGAGAAATGGAGAGTGAATTATTAAAATACCAATAAAATTTGGGAAGTAGGTGTGGAAATGGGGAGTAAATGATCAAATGGGCCGTGGTGGTAGAGCGTTCGCCTTTGGAGCGAAAGGTCGAGGGTTCAAAGCCTCTCATGGTCATCGGTCTCGTTCATGGCATCACACGTTAAAAGGTAAGGGCTGCGTCTTCCCTAGCTCACACAAGTCTCTCGAAGACTTCCGAGGGTTGCGCGTAGGGGGCAATCGGTTGACGGAAATAACAACAACAAAAACAAATAACCCATAATTTTTCGTTCTCTTGAAATATTTCCTTTAATATCAATATTACTGAAAAAGTTCATTTATCTTTTTGTAGATTTTCAGAGGACGATCAAAAAAAAATTCAAGTGAAATTTGAAAATCTGCCGAAATCTTGAGAATAATAGAACTGTTAATATACATTTTTACGATATCTCGTTTAGTTTTCGAGCTTTTGGTTCAGACTTTTTCGTTTTTTTTTCCCGGACTATTGATATTATGGACAAAATTCATCAACAATTTTTTTGTAGATTTTTCAAGAGATGATCAAAAAAGGTTACTTGTGAAAAAAAAATCTGTCACTGTGTTTGAGTTTTTGGAGGTTTTAAAAAAAAATTATCAATATTCTGTTTATATTTCAAAAATGAAATAAAAACTTTGTGTAGATCTGTTTTCGATATCTCGTACAAACAGTCCATATCTCATTTTTTTTCCAAACTATGAAAAAACTTTATTTACACTTTTTGTAGAACTGTTCAAGGACAATAAAACTGTTTATATAAAGTTTTTCGATATATTGTTTCGTTTTCGGCTTTTAAATTTTTCCATATTTTTAACTTTTTTCCACTTTTTAATCGAGGTGGAGAAGAACGGTTTGAAAGTGTCGGTGTGGCTTGTGAAGACGTATTCGAGGCAATTTTCAAATTTTCATTTGTTTCATTAGTTCGGTAATATCTCGATTTTTCATTTTTTTTAATATTTCCTGGATTTTACGGAAACAAGTCTCAACATTTCTAGTAGTTTTTTTGAAGGCGGTCAAAAGAAATGACTTGGTAAATTGTGAAAATCTCAACCGTTTCTGAGATATTTCCTATTTTCCAAAATGCACGTTTTTCCGGTTTTCCGATCATTTTCGAGAAAAATTGTTCCAGTAGGAAAATGTTTTCCAGATTTTCATGAACCCACGACCCTATGCTTGAGAGGCGAACACTCTACCAGCACGATCACCACGGCTCATACAATAAAATAAATACTTTCTTTGGATGTTCACATTATTATAAATCCTAGGTTTCCCCAGACTCAGTAACAAATTGACTTTTTAATAATGGAAGATATAGAAACAGAACAATTATATAGGTTAATTTTTCATTACTAGTTAACGATCTTCGGTAATGTCATCCCTTATGAGACTCATAGTATCTTTGTGACACATTGAAAATACTTACTGTGTGTGATTGGAGAATCAGCATCATCATTATAGCCCCCATCAGTCATGTCATCTCCCAAAATGTCAGAGTGTGTGCTGTGAGGGCTGTTAGGAGCGCTGTCAATGAAGTGGCCATTGGCACTGCCTGGTCTCTCTTCAATGCCAGTAACCATTGCTGAGTTCTCCAGTTTGATTTTTTTCACTTTGACTACACCAGGCACTGTCTGGAAACAAAGAACGGCCAATTCAGTTATTTTAATATATTAAAAACTATATTCAAAATAATCCTAATACAAAATACAATTTTAGGATCTGATCAACTGGATCTTGAGACTACTTTTCATTTGTGAAATATATTCAACAGAAGAGAAAGCTATCTTACCTTATAAAGCAACTTTTGCTTTCTTTCTAACTCTTTCTGGTCCTCAGGAGGGTTTTCTATTTTCAAGTGATCTAAAAATAACCAATAATTAAATGAAGAACTGAAAAACTGCTTGGATTCACAAATGATTCACTCACACTTTTGAACCAACTCATCATCATCCAATAGTAGAGAAACAACTTCTTTCGGCTTAAGTGTATCCGGTTTGAAATTACCACCACTAATAACAAGTTTTTGGATCTGAAAATGGATTAGTTATCAACAAAGACGAAGAAATATACCCAGATAAAAAATACCTCGCTTTTTTCTCTAGCCCTTTGTAAAATACGTTCTTCTATTGAACCTTTACAAATTAACCTGTAAACTGTGACTTGTTTTGTCTGACCCAAACGATGCGCCCTGTCCATGGCCTGCTGATCAACAGTAGGATTCCAGTCACTGTCATAAAATATTACCTGGAACAGAAAATTTCACATGATTAACCTATGAAACCAAAAGTTTTGATGTTCCATGTGGTTCCATCAAAGTCTGAAGAAGAATAATATATTCAGTGTGATGAATAAGAAATAGGCTACAATTAGGTTAAATGGAAGAACAATTTAGTGGTGATTCATCATCTCCACCTAAATTGAACTTCGCCTTTTATTCATTTCAATTGTATTTTCGTACTGATGTAAGATGTACTTTCTTGTGAGTAATAAAGACATTAATTATTAATTATTATTATTATTAGTTTTAGAGTTACCGTATCAGCAGCTGTCAAATTGATTCCAAGACCACCTGCTCTTGTTGAAAGTAGAAAAACAAAAATGTCAGTTCTGGCTTGAAAATCAGCTACCATATCTCTACGTTCTGATATTTTGGATGAACCATCCAGCCTCATGTACTTGTGATGTCTATGCCACATGTATTCCTGTGAAAAATAAGAAAAATTAATGTTTTTAATACATATAGTGATCAGAGAAAGTGGGATTTCACAGTTGATAATATACAAGTTACTGATTTCTTTGCTTGATGACTGTGGTCTACAGATGATTTCTAGCTTGGGGTTTTATTTTGTTTATTACTGCTGTCCAGGCTTTCCTCAGACTGACCTTCATCCCTTGGAATGAAATTCAGGGGACGTCATTGTATTATTCCAACTTCATTGTATATTCGTATGCAATAGCTTTATTTTTGTTGAACATGATCTTATGTTTAATGAAACTGTGGTATTGAACAGAAACCATAAGCTATTACAAAAACATCCTGTAAATGGAAAGAGTTTCAATTGAATAAAGCTGTGGGCACAAGTATCATTAAAAATGAAACCCACAAGGAAGATGGAAAACTCTGCCCCTTCGGTAGGTATAAAAGAAGAACGCATCACCGAAAGTGAAGAATCATTTAAGATTGTGCATCTCGAATGGATACATCGACCATTGCCACTTCGCCTTTGATAAAGTTTGCCGCAGCTGAGGACGAAACATCGATTAGAATTACCACTGGACCACGGCAAACAAGCCTGGAAACAACTGACAACGTACATAATAGGGATATATTTTTGCAGAGATGTCAAAATCATTGAAACGAATGCACATACTATAAAAATTCCACCAAATACAAATGATAATGAAAAAACAATATTTACCTCCAACAAGTCAATCATTTTTGTCATCTGTGAATATATTAATACACGATGTCCCTCTTCTTTGAGTCTCTTCAGCAGACCATCCAATACCGACAACTTTCCTGAATCCGTTACCAGGCACTCTTTGTCTGGTATAATAATGTTAGACCAACCATTCAATGGTCTCACGTCTTCTTCACAATTATAAGGTTGCGGATAAAAGCTCTCCGAGTTTTTATAATTGAATTTCTGATCCGTGGCTTGGGACCAGTAATAATTCATAGAATTAAAGCAGTAGTCGTCAATGTGACGTCTCAAATCCCAAGCTGCTCTACGAGAGTAGCAGTATAAGCCTATGGGGGCAGTAGACACCTGGAAATATTCAAAACTCTCAGAAAAGGAACAGTCAAAAAGACATTTAAGTAACTGGTAAACCGCAGTAAAAATCAAAAATTCTGAATTACAAATGCTATCTAATGGTGGATTTATGCAGCAGTTGTAAGTCATAAGTTTAGTCACAAGGAAGAATATTCGTCAATGATTGTTTGGACCGTTTATTCCAACCAATAATTGACGATGATTCTTATGACTTAAAACTGCTGCATAAATCTACCATAAAGTAACGGCTACAGAAAATTACGAATAACTACTTACTCGTGGCATATTATAAAATAGAAAAGAGGGGAGTTCCGTCTTGAAGCATTTGAACACTTGAGTGGGCCTCTTTATATATGGATAATCAGTCATTGCAGAGCTCTCTAGTGGCTTCTGAAACAAACAAACGTCACTAATAAATGCTTTTGAAAATCATATGCATACGTCACAAATGAGAATATATTACAAGTGAGGGCGTGGATTCGCGAAAGGCTCAGAGGTTAAAGGGCTCGGAAGTTGATGGGCCTAGAAGTTGTAGGGATTTGAATACTATGACTCAACTAAGGGACTTTCGCGCATAGCGCTCCAATTTGCGAAAAGATCAAACGTTGAAGGGCCTAGAAGTTCTTCTTCGTTTGTTTTATTGGTTTCTGACTCCTCGTGAAGTCAATTTCACCAGATCAGGTGTTAACGAGCTTGATGTAAGGATTTGAATATGAGGGAGGTTTGTTAATTTTGTTAAAAGGAGCCTAGAAGTTGTAGGAATTTTTTAAATACTACGACCTCAATGTGTTTCACACCACAATTGGACACAAATTATATGAATACCACGACTTCAATGTGTTTATAACTATAATTGGACACCAACAATATGAATACACCTTTAAGAGAACTAAAGGACTGTGGTTTTTACTAATGGATTTCTTTACAAAAACTGTATCCAACCGCTACTTCCATACCCCTCTCCTCCCCCTCCACTACCTCCCTCCCTTCCCCAATATCCCATCATCTCCCCGCAAAATTATATCTCGAGAACAGAGAGACCTCCTTCTACTCTCTAAAATAACCCCATCCCTCCTCCTCGACTAGTTTAAACCCGCTGGAACGCGAAAAAAGAAATCCTACTCGTAGGACCAAAATTCGGCCCGAAGGACCAAAAAATTGCTATCTCGAGTACGGTAAGAGCTGGTTTTTACCATTGGGTTTCTATTCAAAATACGCATTCAACTAGTGCACGAACCAATTGGGAAAATAGTTAAAACGCGAAAAATACAAAATCCGGCTAGTAGAACCAAAAAAATTGCTATCTCGAGAACGGTAAGAGCTACAGGGATGGGTTTTTACTGTTGAGTTTCTATTGAAAATAGAACCAGTTTATGAAAATCATGTTTCACAGACAAGGAAAAAGGTTATGCGTGATTTTTTCACTTTATTGGGGATAACTCGAGAACGGCGACACTTAGGGGCATGGGAACTGTAATGTTCATAATGAGCAATCACACCACCAATATGTAGGTGAACTGATCCATTCATAAAGTCAGAAGGAACAATTATTTTCTCTTGATTTTTCGTTTTTTTATATTTCCCGGACAATTGCTTTTAAGGCAAAAATTTATCTACATTTTCTGTAGGTTTCTAGAAGGCGATCAAAAACGATTACTCATGAAATTTGAAAATCTGTCGTCTTTTTTGAGTTTTTAGTGGTTTTATGAAAGAAAATTCAATATTCCCTTGAATTTCCAAGATATGAAAAAAATTCATGAGAACTTTTTGTAGATGTGTTTGAAGACCATAAAACTGTTCATATACATTTTTTTCATATCTCGTTTCGTTTTCGAAATTTTGTTGTTTTTAGAAAAGTCCCTAATTTTTCGTTTTTACATCTTGTGAAATTTAAAAATCTATCGTTGTCCGGGTTTTCGTCATTTGTGTATCATAAATTTATAATTTAATCAGGTTTAGCATCTGTTACTTTATTTGTTTTTGAATTGATGAAGAAACTTTATCCAAACCTTTTGTCGGACTGTATAACTGTTCATATTGTTAATTTTACAAAATGTCTAATGAAAATAAACGATTAACTTCATTTTTTGATATCTCATTTCGAGTTTTCGAGTTTTTGAGTTTTTGATGATTTTAGAGAAAAGTGCTAATTTTATAGTGTTTTTTTTTCAACATCAATTCAATCCAGTGCAATATTATACAAAGACTATTACAGAAGTAGTTTGTCAGTGACTGATAGTGCTAAGGAGAGAGAGAGAGAGAAGGAAACAGATAGAGAGATGTTGGAGTATCATTTGATTAAAAGGTCACAAACATATTGATAGCATTAATTAAGAGAAAACAGTACCTTGGTAAACGGGAATTGGTTTTATGCCTACAGTTTTTGTTTAAGAATTGTTTCTTTATCAAATGACTCATGTTTTTTTTGTAAATTCAGTGATTTTTGGTTATGATCATTTTTAAGAAAAAAAAATTGAAATGACATGATGAATCAAAACAATTGACAGATTCCCGAATTCTTATGGGACCATATACAAAAAATATCACTTTCGTGAAATCAAAGGTTTTTGCAAAAAAAACGATTCTACAATCGGGAAATGTGTATATGATTGGCGCTGTAATCGAGAACGGACAGGCGCTGTTTTGACAATGTTGGCCAACGTAAAAATGAGAGATGTTGTGAAGGATAGAATAAGTATTGGCAAAATTTACAATTTTAGACGAGTCTAGATTCCTGAACGCGGGAAATTGAAAGGAGTTGTATTTTACTATGTTTTCTCCAGTCAATCACAGGGTGAAATAATAGCTCAGTGATTCAATTTTGTAACGATGGTTCATCGGCCGGGATTGCAAGAGTTCCGAAAGGCGTCATTGAGCAACATATCTTCGGGATTTTTATCTTTTTTACCGATTCCTCATAGGGTGGTCTATCCACTTTCAAAATGTTTGGCTATAATTATTCTATCTTCTCTTATTCTATCTTTTTCACTACTCCGGCAATGGTCTTTCTCCGAACCAGTACATATTATTATGTCTATGGCCGTAGCACTCATCTTGTGAGGTACTGATCTCTAAGATATAAATTTCTGACATGCGTCTAAATCATTACTATTTTTTATATGTACTTTTTTAAAACTTGTGTCTCCTCATAAACAGAATAAGTTCACGTCAAATCAGATTGAAAAATCAAAAACATGTGCATAATCGAGATTCGAACCCGGGTCCTTCGTTCTAGTCGTTTGTCAATGATCTCCGAGACGTTATTTAAATAAAAACACACACCTCGACCTTTTCACTTACATCTATAAGAGACGCATCATCACAGAAAAAGTCCCGATTCTTCAAACGTATATTCTTGTGCTCGACAGTCTCGGGCATTGAATGATACTTGTGATCGGTATGGGTGTAGAACACTCTGGTCCCTTTACTCTGTCCGGTGAATACCAAATCAGAGAGAATGTTGCTACTCTCTATTTGTGCTGGGCACAACTTGAATGTGTGGCTCAGTCTAATGGAACTTTTACACGAACGTGGATCCCAAAGTTGTTTGCGGTACAGCTTGTGTTCAGATTTCACTGTGTCGAAGTAATGCCTCCATCTGAAATTTAAAATGTTATAGTTTGCAGTGGTGTGAATGTGTTAGCAGTTTTTTACCTGTGTAAAAGGTCTCCTTGAAAAATCCTATAGACGTCATAAGCAGACAAGTTTAAGGCAGTGCATACATTGAATATTGTGTCATCCAAATCATAGACTTTATTTGCAATGTAATCTGGCTTGAAAAGAAATTTATTGATTTTCAACGCTATCATTTGCCTAATATTCTCATCATAAATGAGGTAGGGAATACAATACTGTAGAGGTAATATCCTTATTGCTGATTTGGCATCTCTCCTTTCGAATAACTCTGGATGATTACAGACCTAGAATGATTCATAGTTTTCAAATGATTCATAGTTTTCAAATGCAGTGGCATGGGTTTAATACTCACTTTTCTAAACTGCATTACTAAATTCATCAAATTGGAAGTAAAGTTTTTGTCCACTGCATGCGAATCTCCACCTCCAACAGTATAATGGAGTAAATCTTCAATTTTAATTTTTTGTTTTAACGCCAAGTATAGCAAATTCTGCCTAGTTGTCAAAGGACAGTAAACCATCACCTCAATTTTGTCTGATAACTCGTTTTCTACGTCCTTTTTTATCCTACGCAACATGAATGGCTTCAGGATCATGTGCAGCCTAGATAAATGTTCTGGAAAACAATGTTGAATAATGAAAATCATTACAGGATCATCTTAAAGCACAAGGAACAACTGCAGGAAACCATTCTATGACCAATTTCTACCTTTTACACATAAAATAATGAAAGTATTACTTATTTGGAATAAAAACAATGACAATGTATGGACTATAATTACTGAGTGTATAAATAAGGAGACACAACACGCCAGTGCTGTTTAGAAATATTTCTCAAGGTACAAAAACAGATATATTGAACTTGATAGTTAATGCCACAACTGATGAATATGAGATTTTCATTTCAACATTCAGCACATTTTTGTCATAGACATAATAGGCCAATCATTTAAGCATTTAAAATTAAAATGGAGACAAAATAGCAAAAAAATGCAAACTTTCACAAATGTTCTATTTTAGTGTGCAATGAATCTATAAAAATTTCGGCAACATTGTTAAAAATGTAAATTATAAACAATTCTAGTTATTTTGTAGAGAAAAGATGCAAAATAATCTCAAAATGACGAAAGCAAAGAATATATCATCCCTAATTTTGCGACCATTTTCAAGTTTGGCATCAGAGTAAATAAATTTCATACATCAACTTTAGTTAATAACTCGGCAAAAATAACTAATTGAAAGGCAAACGCAAATAAACGTTTCTCTCCATGTCATAAGTCTCGCCGAAAGTTTGCCACCTCCGCCGATGTCTGTTAAATAATTTTTTTGTTTATTTTACACTAAAAAATTGGTTCCAACTTGAATTGATAATGGAAAAAATGCAAAAGTTTTTTGAATTGGTCGGGAACGTAGGAAGTAATTTCCCAGAAAACATTAAGTTTGCCACCACCACAGATTTCGGAAACCTCGTCAAATTTGAAAAGAATGAAGAATGACAAAGTTTACGAAATCTGTGATGGTGGCAAATTTTATATTTTCTTTGAAATTTCTGACCACTCAAAAAACTTTTTTTTATTGTAAAATAAACAAAAAAAATATGTTGATGAAATAATGCAAACATTTTTTGAGTTGGTTGGAAACATAGGTAGTAATTTACTAAAAACTTTCCAGTTTTAGAGAAAAATATGTTGCATTTCTACCTTTGCACTAATATCCACAGAATAAATCATATCGCGAATTTGCCATGCCCACTTATGGTATCTAAATGCCAAATCAGAATTTAGAATAGATTATTTGGGAAAATTCGAAAATAATCTTTATTTCTCCTATTTGGCAACAGCGCCAGAGATCATTGAATTGAACATTGACCAAAAATTATGTTCTTCTAGCTAATACCACGATGGACATTGAATTATATTTGACAGATATGAGAAGCACTACAAAAAGCACATGCGACAGGCTTTCTTTGAAGAACATGGCTCAAGTAACTGTCAGATGTAATTAATTGCTGTCGCGATATCTACCATCAAAGCAGTTGTTTCTATCAGATACATGACTCATGCATTTTGCAGAAACCTTGTCTATCACCATTACTAAATTTGTTTTTGCATTGTTTACTTCAGTAATTTAATATATATATATATATATATATATATATATATATATATATATGTGTTCGGATAGGTTTCTGCGGTCAGATATTTGAAAACTAGAAGTTCGGGTTGAACCGCGTCTGGAATTTGTTGAAATTCGACGTTTCGGCTCCGATTTTGGAGCCATTTATATATATATATATATATATATATATATATATATATATATATATATATATATATATATATATATATATATATATATATATATATATATATATATATATATATATATATATATGTACATTACTAAGTTCATGGGTTGAACCGCGTTGAGAGTTTATAACTCGACGTTTCGGCTCCTGCTTTGGAGCCATTTTCAAGAGTGTGACTGCGAGGCCTCTATCTGCCTACTCCTCGAGTCGTGGTCTTGAGAGATATCAAGGTCTCAATCTGCCTACTCCTTGATCTCAAAAGACGATCCGATGTTGGTTGCACTGTAGTATTTATAGGTGGTTGGCTACCTGGAGGTGGGCGGGTCTTACGGGTTTTCTCGTTTGTCTTGTCTGCTGGTGCCTGCTGTGTAGTTGGAGTTAATGGGATAATAATTGATTGCGGATAAGTTTCACGTGGCCTGGTAATTACGGTTGGAAGAAGGGGCTTCCAAATGGGGTTCAATTTACGGCTATCATCTTTAATGTTCAGGCAATCAGGCCGTTTTTCGATTTCGATGGCTTCTCTGATAAAACGAGAGGTTCTTGAACGTACTGGGGCGATGGTTTTCGTTTTCTCGAAATCTATGGGGTGACCCGTTTGGATGAAATGAAGAGCTAATGCGGAGCTGGTGTCTCGATTTCTAACTGAAAGGGAGTGTTGATAGGATCGAAAATGGATCTGTTTCGAAGTTTCTCCTATATAAGAGTGGGGGCAGATAGAACAGGGAATTTCGTAAATACCATGGTCTTCGTTGGGAATTTTGTCTTTTGTTGGTCTGATGAGGTGTGATAGTTTTTGTTCTATGGTAAAGATTGTTTTGATATTTGCTTTTCTGAAAAGTCGACTGATTTTGTCCGTCACCCCTTTGATGTAAGGGAAGAAGACTTTGGATGGACGGTCTTCAACTTGTGGTTCGTTTTTGGTTACTAATGGTTTCTGAAGCTGTTTTTGGATGTTTCTGTCTATGTGGTCTGGTCTGTATCCGTTTTGTAGGAGAGCTTGTTTTACGTTGTGAAGTTCGGATTGTCTGTTGTGGTCGTCGGTTAGTCGGATGGAGCGAGATATCAGAGTATTTACGACTGAGTTGAGTTGTGAGGGATGATGGTGGGACTTGGAGTTGAGATATCGGTTGGTGTGGGTGGGTTTTCTATAAACCGTGTACGAGAAACCTTGTTGAGGATTTTTAGTGATTTGTACATCTAAGAATGGCAGAGTTGAATTGCTTTCTGTCTCCATCGTGAAGCGAATGTAAGGGTGTACTTCGTTCAGATGGGTCAGGAAAGAATCCAGGGTATCTCTCCCGTGGGGCCAGATGACAAAAGTGTCATCAACGTATCGTAACCAGCAGGAAGGTTGAAGAGTGGCTGATGAAAGGGGATTCTTTCCTGACCCATCTGAACGAAGTACACCCTTACATTCGCTTCACGATGGAGACAGAAAGCAATTCAACTCTGCCATTCTTAGATGTACAAATCACTAAAAATCCTCAACAAGGTTTCTCGTACACGGTTTATAGAAAACCCACCCACACCAACCGATATCTCAACTCCAAGTCCCACCATCATCCCTCACAACTCAACTCAGTCGTAAATACTCTGATATCTCGCTCCATCCGACTAACCGACGACCACAACAGACAATCCGAACTTCACAACGTAAAACAAGCTCTCCTACAAAACGGATACAGACCAGACCACATAGACAGAAACATCCAAAAACAGCTTCAGAAACCATTAGTAACCAAAAACGAACCACAAGTTGAAGACCGTCCATCCAAAGTCTTCTTCCCTTACATCAAAGGGGTGACGGACAAAATCAGTCGACTTTTCAGAAAAGCAAATATCAAAACAATCTTTACCATAGAACAAAAACTATCACACCTCATCAGACCAACAAAAGACAAAATTCCCAACGAAGACCATGGTATTTACGAAATTCCCTGTTCTATCTGCCCCCACTCTTATATAGGAGAAACTTCGAAACAGATCCATTTTCGATCCTATCAACACTCCCTTTCAGTTAGAAATCGAGACACCAGCTCCGCATTAGCTCTTCATTTCATCCAAACGGGTCACCCCATAGATTTCGAGAAAACGAAAACCATCGCCCCAGTACGTTCAAGAACCTCTCGTTTTATCAGAGAAGCCATCGAAATCGAAAAACGGCCTGATTGCCTGAACATTAAAGATGATAGCCGTAAATTGAACCCCATTTGGAAGCCCCTTCTTCCAACCGTAATTACCAGGCCACGTGAAACTTATCCGCAATCAATTATTATCCCATTAACTCCAACTACACAGCAGGCACCAGCAGACAAGACAAACGAGAAAACCCGTAAGACCCGCCCACCTCCAGGTAGCCAACCACCTATAAATACTACAGTGCAACCAACATCGGATCGTCTTTTGAGATCAAGGAGTAGGCAGATTGAGACCTTGATATCTCTCAAGACCACGACTCGAGGAGTAGGCAGATAGAGGCCTCGCAGTCACACTCTTGAAAATGGCTCCAAAGCAGGAGCCGAAACGTCGAGTTATAAACTCTCAACGCGGTTCAACCCATGAACTTAGTAATGTACATATTTCTGACCGCGGAAACCTTTCCGAACATATATATATATATATATATATATATATATATATATATATATATATATATATATATATATATATTATAAAGCAATCAGTAGTAGTCTACTCACTCTCATCAATTCCAGTTTTGTTTTCGGCATGATTTTCAATGTCTTTCGAAAACCACTCGTTGAATTCCTCGTGCGAGTCGAACAAGGTGGGCATTATGAAATGAAGTAGGGCCCATAATTCAGCCATGCTGTTCTGAATGGGAGTACCGCTGAGCAGCAGCCTGTTTCTACAGCTGAAACCAAGCAGAGTCTTCCACCTCATAGAACTAGTACTCTTTATAGCTTGAGCTTCGTCAAGAATCATATACTGCCACTTTATCCTATTGAAGTATTTGATGTCTGTTATGACGATTTGGTAGGAAGTTACTACAATGTGAAAACTGGCGTCTTTTGTATAAATATCTTTTTGGTCCCAAAACTGACGAAGTATTTTTCTCTCATTTGGATTGCCCCAATATGGTACTACCTTGAAGTCGGGGACGAATTTAGCTATTTCCTGTTGCCAATTATGAAGCGTTGAAGCAGGAGATATGATCAGGAAAGGGCCCCAAACAGCTGTAGAAAAATAAAATCATTATATACAAGTGGTAACTGATTTAAAAAAAAAAAACTAACTTTAAAAAAAGACTTCCAATATGTATGAATGTAGTAGAATATCCAAGACAGCTTCCATAGAAACTTTAATTAGTATGAATTATGCAACAAATTAATTTCAATACTTCACCTTTTCTGGTATGAATAAGAATGATATTGTTTGTTTAATATCTTTAACCGATTTATCCGATGTATAATAGTTATTTGTGTATTTAATGATTGCCGCTGTAATCTTTAGAGAGCGGCAATGATCCTTTGTCTCGAAATACACACATTATTTTTTCTACAAACGCAACATAAACATAAAAACGATCGACACTTCATTCAACATAGGCATATAATATTACGAATTACGAGTATGAAAAAATTAACACTCAATAGTAGCCTCAAATGTATAAGCTATCCAAATATTCAATAATTTACATCTATAACAAAAGGAAATAAGGAATATAACTTGCTTAAGAAAAAAAAAAAAAATATCGAATGCCGAGATCGAACCCCATGCATTCGGTTTGCTAGGCAGCGACGCAAACCTAAGTGAATCACAATTGTGCTTTTGATTTATTGTCTGTACTTTCTGCCATGCAAGAATAGGTTCGTTTTCAACAAAAGCTGAGAAGATCGAGCGTTTTTTTTCAATATTTTCGCTCTAGAGCGAAAAAGCTGTCACAAAATAACATTTCTGGGAAAACGTCAACTTTGCGTTGAGATCTGAAAGCGTCAGAGACTACTTTGGTAAACGGTTGTAGAAAAATATGTACTTTGCATATTATTTTAGTGTTAATTCTAAGCAATAACATTTAAATTCTGTTTAGGTGAATTTACACTTACAGTATTTTTCAGCAATATGACAAAGGAAAGCTATACTTTGTACAGTCTTTCCCAACCCCATCTCATCAGCCAGAATGCCGCTAATTCCTTGGGAATACAAATTGGCCAACCAATTCATTCCTCTCAGTTGATACCCCTTCAATTTTCCCATGAACAGTTCTGGCTGAGGTTGTTCCCCATCAATTGATTCAAAATCCCCCAGGCATGAGTTAGCATGCTTGTCAAAATGTTTGGTTCTGGCTTTTTCACTCTGAAACGCGTCCAAAGCGTTTTTCTTTGCCAGTTCCTTCATCACGTCACTGAAACCAAGAAAAAAAATGAGCATACCAAATCAGACTGAAATATCAAAACTGAATGGAAAATGTAGATCAACTTGGACTCGAATCCACTAACTCTCCATATCCAGTTGAGTTCCCTAATAATAATATCTTTATTAGTCTTGAGAAACACAAGGTTTATAGACAAAATAGCACAATTGAAATCATGAACTGAAATCAGGCGACATACATCTTAAAATTTCACATAAATTTAAAAGAATAAAATACGAATACACACACATTAAAACAAATGAACACATCTGAAATTAGATTACATATATGTTGGAATTTGAGAATTAGATGGTAATCATAATGTTAAAATAATAAAATACGAATACATACACATCAAAATGTTCAGTACAATAACATATGTGGTAAATTCACAAGATGTACATCGAAATAGAAATATATACTGGGTAATTCAAATTCGAGGGCCACCATTGGGATTTCGGAAACTATAAGAGATATGAAGATGGTTAAATTGGGGCAAATTTGCGCATCTATGTGACCAATAATATGCCGTTAAGAAAGTTTCAAAATTCCGAGTATATCCGGAAATATACGAAAAAACCCCGAAATTTTGAAAAACCATTTTTATTTTTTTCTGGCGTTATTTGATTAAGGATATCAAAATAAACAGTACATTTACATTGTCATTTTGTCCCCGCTATACGACGGTATTTTCAGATTTACCATCCGACGTTTCGTCTGTTGGCCACCATCATCAACTTTATTTTTTCTTATGGGCGTCATATTGAATTGTTACAAATTTAAATAGAGTATTTCATTTTGATTCAAACGAAGTATAATATGTGATACTTTGTTATGTCACAACCTTTTATATTTCACAAAAACTAGAATTTTCAAGTAGGCTCTGACTCCGTCAAAATCACTTGTTAAATGAGTTGATTCGTTGTTACACTATTATCTGTCACGTAGTCACGTCTGCTGTCACAAATTCAAAGTGAAAATAATCGTAAAATGGTGTTTTCAAACCAAGAAAAACGGGATATGATGAAACTGTTTTTTAAATCAGACAGTAATACTAAGAGAACTGCAGAAATGTATCTTCAACTATACCCAGAAAGAATACAACCCGCAAGAACATTATTCAAAAAATTAGATAGAAACCTTACCGAGTATGGTAGTTTCAAAAAACCGAGGAATAAATATGGAAATCGATTAGATGAAAATACGAGAAACAATATTCAAAATGCGGTAATAAACTTCTATCCTCTTATTAAAAATTTTTTTTTTTTACTTGTCTGTTTTTTAGATAAATATGAATCCGTCAGTTTCAACACATGAAGTTGCTCTAAATACAGGTGCGCCACAAACAAGTGTTTGGAGGGAGCTCAGAAGAAATGGTCTAAAATGCTACAAAATTCAAAAAATAAAAATGGTTTTTCAAAATTTCGGGTTTTTCTGTGTATCTCCGGATATACTCGGAATTTTGAAATTTTCTTAACGGCATATTGTTGGTCACATAGATGCGCAAATTTGCCCCAATTTAACCATCTTTGTATCTGTTATAGTTTCCGAAATCCCAATGGTGGCCCTCGAATTTGAATTATACGGTATATTGAAATCAACTGGAAACATATTATTTAGGTGGCCACTTCGAAGGCATCTCTATTCATTTGGACGATTCCATAAAATTCATTAATGTCATACAGAGGATTTTCAGTTAAGAAAAGCTTCAGAAAGTACATAAATCTTTTAATTGAGAGATTGTGAAAATCTAGTGGCAGAGTATTGTATAGCTCTACACAACCCAGACTTAGTTCGAAAACTGTTGACTGACACTTCAAATCCAGCTTCTGTTAGAGTGATTTGGGAAAATAATGAAGAAATATTTCTTTTCTGAAGCAATTTCTAATCTGAAACTACAGTTTACAACTTTCATTGCATTCCATCTTTCTTTAATATAACCCATTTTTAATTAACAACTTCAGAATACTCAAAACTGCAAGAATAAGAACAAATTGCTATACTGCTGTTATTTGTGTTCAGATATTTTTTAACCAGGACCATCATACTTTTGAAAATGTACTATACTTATTCAGTTCAGGACACTCTTTTTACTTTACATGTAATACTTAAATATCTTTATTAGAAGAAGAACGCATTCAAAATGAAGTCCATCCATAAAAATGTTCAGTTCAGCATCAACTATAATATATTATTCAGTATTCCCAATATTTAATTCAAAATATAATTGAAAAATTATGCTGTTCTTTTGTATCTTTTTGTATTCTAAGAAAAATTTAACGGGTATGTTGTGAAATGAAGAGTTCACTTAGGAGATAGAAAACAGCCAGTGAACATATGGTCATCACGTTCCTGTATTGGTTCCAAAAATAAATATTATGAAAATTATCTCACCTATCATATGTGTCACAAAGAGGTTTATTAGAACTTTCTTCATCTAACTGACTTAATATCCGTAACTGTTCCTCAGTCGAAACTGTGCCCAATTTCTTAGACATGAAGTGAGCGTAAAGTTCTGTTTGTGTGATGAGGAAATTCAGTTTCCTCTGTTGTCGTTTAGCCTCAACCAACTCGTGATCAATTTTCCTTTGTTCTTCAGCTTCCTTCTCTAACCGTTTCTTGACTTCTCTGTCGAAACGACGCGATCGTTTCCAGTATGCAATGTTCTCTCTTGACAGCCTCTTCATCCGCCACTGCTGTTCTTTGACAGTTCGAGCACTTTGCAACTGAAAATTTGAAGAAAATGTGAAAATGGAATCACGAGCCTGCTAACTATGTTCATACACGCTATAAAATTATGATGTGCCTATACTTTTACTCACAAATATATTTTAAAATAAAAAGTATTCGTAACACGTTCAGCGCCAGTTTATCTTTTTCGATACACTTGGTCAAAACATTATGTATCTAAAAAGATACACCTACCAAATTTCGGTATTGGCCATGTGTATTGCTAACGCTCACACTTTATGTACATTTTATATAGGGAATTATAAGCTCTGGCCTCCTAGAATTTCTTCTTAAATTGGAGTTAAGGTTGAATGGAGGTTTTGTTTGATTTTCTCGTATTAATTACCTAAAAGCATAGATTTCAAAAATTAATAAATAATAATAAATGAGCTTTATTGAACCAATTAAATTGATCCGCCATTGACCTAGGTCCTTCAGCCCATTGTGATTATAATAACTTAAAACATTAATACATGTTATAAACGAATAAGTTTTTACAAAAAAAAAGAAAAAAAAAATAAATTCTTAAAAATTACGAAAATTCGCCCTCAGGGATTGGCGCTGAACATGTTAAAAGTCATTAAGTTTAACAACTCATGGGCAAAGCTTCTTGTATAAACTTACAATATTATATATCATAAACTATAATGGGGATAGTCCGCCCCATCTACAGATGTCAATAGATCTAGATTCAGTTGCCTGTCCTATTTTTCGGCAAGATGACTTTTGAAAATATTAATAAGTGCATCAAAGAGACACATAATGAGATAATCACACAAAAACAATGTCCCAGAATAGCTCTATTTTCATTTTGATGAAGCTAATACAGAAAATGATTCAAGCAGGAGTACAATTCCTCAATATCACTTTTAAAAGCTCAACTTGATCTTGATATCTACCAAACCTTCAAAACTCAATAGCTTCAATTTATATATCACCGAAGAAAATGAATAGAAGAAAAAACAATTCACTTTAAAGGTAGAATCTTGTGATCATACTGAACATTCAAAGTTAATATACTGTACAAAATGTACAGAAGTTTGAATCATAATTAACCAATATATACAAAAAACAGAACAACAATTTTAAAATATTCTTTCAAAGAATTGAAACATTCACCAATGAAGGATAACCTCAGGGGTTTTTTAAAATTCTCCCTGTTTCAAGTCTTTGATAGAATATTAAAAATTCTTAGATCCAATGCTATTTAGTACTGTATAGGCACTACTGATTCTCAATTTAAGTAGCCTAGAGGTCATATACTTACGTTTGATGTAATTTTAAAAACCACTACTGTTGAAAAAAAAAATGTGTTTTTTTAAAACAAAGACCCAAACATTATACATGAGTGGGTAGCCTGGTGCAAGTCAAAATAGTCAGTTTTTTTAATAATCCATGGCATAAGTAATGGATTTGAACACTGGCAATACATTGAATTTGTTTTTGAGATACAATTATGTGACAGCAGTCTTCACACAAACAGATAACAAGTCGATTATAACCATGAGAAAATTTGGAAAGCACAAAGTGCTCCTTCCAATTGGAATAGGAGTCTGCAATATTAATTCCTTCCAAAGCTCTTCATAGTGTATTACAATTAGACAATTTTACTTTAATATTTTTCTTTCAAATCAGTTTGATAATTATAAAAAATCAGTAAGGAAGAATTGTCTATATACACCGTCAATTGTGATTTTATTTACTTATTTATCTAGAGAAATGATCACAATGGAGTTCAGTACCGATCCCTGGGGAACTCCCATAATAACTTAACTTCAGATTGAATGTATCATTTCTTGATTGCCCGAAACAAGAAGTATCACACTAACCAAATACTTTAAAAAATTTATCAGTTTGGTAAGATACATCTGAAAATAATCATACATACTGCTTTTTGTCGAGCATATTTAACACAATGTGAAGCCACTCTTTTGCACTGCAACAGCATCTCCTTGTGCTTGTTTATTTTGGACCTATGCTGTTTCCCAATTTCCTTCTTCACCATACTGGAGAACAGTTTCCTCCTCTTGAGGGCCATCATATCCTCCCACTTTCTTTTTGACTCTTCATCCTTGAATTTCTTAGCTTTTTTCTTTGGTGTATTGATGCTCAAGTGTGAATTTGTTAAAAGTGGTTCAGTGGATATAGAGAGACCATATTCAGAATTCTCAAGATCATCTAAGGATTGGAATTCCATTCCATTTTGGAGATTCAGATCTAAACAAGGTTCATCCTGAAAATCAAAATTACTTCATTGACAACCTGTTACAAGATTATTTTCAAGAATTAGCTGTACTGAATACAAGATCCCACACAAAAAAGTGCATCAATACAATTTTATCTTACCGAAATATCCTCCAATATCTCAGGGTGATACAATGGAGACTTCAATGTGTCTTCAGGTTTAATTATTCGTCTTTTCACTTGAACTGGCAGGTTCTTTTCAATCTCTGGATAATGATCAACAGTACTAATTAGCCCAGATCCATAAAACATATAATTGTCATAGTTCTGCAAGCAATATAAAATTAGTTGACAACACATATTCAGATTTGGAGATATTATACTATACCTCTTTGGTTTTTCGGAGATATTTTTGGTAAGAATGCATCCGCATGATATGCTTATACTGCACATCTTCAGGAGTTACATCAGAGTTTTCTTGAAGAACATCTGCAAGCCATTTCCTCCTGGCAGAAACATTTTTGAGATTGTAGTAATCTTTAGGAGAATGAGGTTCTGAATCTGCAAAAAGTGAAAGTACTTTCATTGGATTTCATCTGGAATTCATTGTTCATAGGTGTCAGGTGTTTTCAGAAAAGTGAGTTAATTTAATTTTCATTAAGAAAATGGATACACAAGTCAGATCACAGTAAGATTCATTTGCTGCTTCTACCAATATAGGAATGGCAATTCTCTCAAATGAGTTAATTATCTAGAATAAGTTCCTTTTTTTGGAGAGGGTTTTGAATAGTTTAACCAAGTTCTTCAAGACACACAGATTCTTTTTTCACAGAAACGTGGCAAATGATCTTAATACGTTTCACTTACTGATAAACAAGAGCTCCGAAATGGGTGATTGTGCGTTCTACTCTTTCTTGTGCTTCATTATGGAATCAACATGTTATATCATTATTATATTATTATTATTCATGCTTTATCAATTCCTTCAGCTCGGCGAGTTAATGATAGAAAAGTTATAAAGCCGACTGAAACTTCTAAAGGTAGTAAGATAGATACATAATTACCTCTTAGAATATTATCGGCATTCAAATCATTAATGTTTGGAATGTCATCATCTGAATCATCATCTGATTCGCTGCTAGGAAGCAACTGATTATTCACATTTTGCAGGAACATATTCAGGTTAAGGGCTCTTTCCACTCTTCTGATGTGCACCGGTTTTGCTGTACGGGGTTTATCATTCTGCTCGCTACAAACATTATGGCCTAAAATACAGATAAATATTATTATCTCATTAATTTCAATAACAACCCATCGTACTTGGTAAAATTTTATAAGTTTTATCACTACTGTTTCGCATGTTGGATACACTTTCAATCAAGCGTCTTGAACGATGAAGCACTTCAAGCTCTTTAATTATACGTTTCTCCCAATCATTGTCATTTTTGACACCCTCAGCCTTTTTATTAAATTTTGTACTACATAACCTGATTTACCTAAGTAAACAAGTCAGTTCTTTCGAATTTGTAACAAAACACAGAATACTAATTTTCTGTGTTTTACGAAAATGCGAGTTTGTGTTTTACGTTTCCATGAATTTGACATCCTCACATGATTGGTCAGATTTTGCCGGCGGCGGGAACTGTATCTAAACGTAACCGAGCCAATTTTGCCAATGTGTACCTTGAATTCGGGTGTTTATTATTAAAAATGAGCGAAAAAAGGAACAACGTTACTAAACAGTTGTCATCTGCACCTGAAACGAACGGTACTTTGGCTTTTTGCATTTTAACAAATAACCAAATCTGGTCTGTGTACCACTTGAATGCATTCCAGAAGAAGATTCCCACAACTCAGAACCACAGAACTCATAATAATATCGTTGTATGAGGATTACCCATACAACGATAATATCATTGTTTATATAGAAGATAGTCAACCTTATGGGATTATAATTGGATCAAAATGGATGCGACATGTAGATGGCGATAGTGAGCTCGCATCCAAGTCATGTCGTAACTTCAGTGATCTGGCCTCCAAGTCATGTCGTAAATGCATTGAAACAATTGGACAGCATTAAAATCAGGGTTTTTTGAAGGAACCTGCATTAAAATGACGTCAAATCTTCATGTTTCTAACTAATCACGCTAGATGACACTCGCGTTTGCGTCCAACACCAATTACACAGGCATTGACTAACTATCTTACTTCTATATAAACAATGATAATATATTTTAGAAATCAGCTGCACCAGAACTAGAAATCTACAGGTGAAAAGCGTTTTATTTTCACACCTAATATCTGAAAAATATGTTGGAAAATCGCACATACATGTACTGTTTCATTTGAATCAATTGTCAATAAATATTAATATGTAGCTCTGTGTCTGTGTATCCTCAAACCAAGCTGGACAGGATCAGTTCGATGCTGATTAAATCATCTCTGAGCTGTTAGTAAAAAACTAATATTCTGTCTATATTACAATTCACATTCTGCGCAAACGGTATACGCCATCTATAATTATTTTATTGAACTAATATAAAGTACATCACGCATTCCTTGCCAAATTATGGATGGTAACAAACTTTCGCGGTAATACTAATAATTTCTCACAATTGTAATACTGCATCTTTTTGTGAATGAAATCATTGTTTACTCTCTTGTAACCGGCAACAGGAAGAAAAACATGTAAAATAGCATCAGTAATTTGATTACAGTCCATTTCTCAAAAAACAAATTGGTTAAACCATGATTTCATATTAATTTTATTCGTGAATTGCGTTCTCACTAGATGGCAATAAGAATTTAGGCGCGAAAATATGTAGTTGTGTTCAGCTTTTAAATATTATGGATTATAACGTATAGTTTAATTTTATTCTCATTCAAATTTGAATTAGTTGCTGAAGATGACGAAAATTCAAACAAGTTTATCAAACATTTTCATCTACACTGATTTTACCACTTTTTTCATAACTTTTTGTTTTCGATTGGAAAATCTAGTTGAAAACAGGCTTCGTGGGCAAATAGCATTGTTTAAAGATGAGGACGAGATGGCACGAGCAAGTATTAGTACAGCTTGGCAAATAGAGGTCTGCATCTGAGTATTGGGTGCGCCGAACAGCCTGTTTATCTCTCGCGCATCTCAGATGCAGAGCTACATTTGTTTGTATATCAGCTTACTATTTGGTTTCTGCAACACGATCGCTAGATGGCAATCATAGTCACTGGTTTCGTTTTATTTTTAAACATTTATTGCTTCATTTGACCACAGAATACACACAGAATGTGTGTTTTCTGTGCATTTGACGACTAAACGTAGTTTGCTATCCTGTTTTCTTGGAAATGATAATCACAATGAATTATTTTCTTGTTACTACAGGATAGTTCGAAACCTATCAAAAGGAGAAAGATGAAAATTGGTAGTAGGGTAGTAACATTGTTTATAGAGATCTTCTTTCTCTATAAACAATGGTAGTAATCTTTAGTCCTGTTCTACATCAACCATAATATTGTCTGAAGTCTGAAGCATTGTCTTTAGACAATGTCTGAAGCGTTTCATGGAGATTTCTAGAAATAGCGGGCCACTTCTATTTGAACAATGCAGAAAGCGTTGAATGTTCAGAGCTATCTATCAGACTTTTATTGAAACTGAGTATTGCCTCGTGGAAAACCTACAGGTTTTCCACCCTTCCGATCGAGGTAACATGTAACATCTTCCTGGAATCAGTTTTAATAAAAGTATGATAGATGGCTCTCGCGATTTTATCCACGGCTTTATGAATGAACCCTGCCTGACTACAGATCTTCAGACAATGGTTCAGTTATTGTCCACAAGATGCTTATTGGGAAGAGAAACTTCGGATAAGACTACAAAATAAGAAAATCACCATACGAGCCATTATATTAATTAGGTAACTCTGACAGCAAAGGGCTTGCTGTGTAACTATACGGGGTTGCGTAAGTGCTTCAACTGAATTGTTTGAGATTTAAAAAATTTGATACTTGTAACTGGAAAGCATAATAACGTATAATAATATGATAAATTTGCAGAATTCTTCACAATATTTTTTCCGAAGTGTAGGTATATGTCCACTTTATTGCTGTACTTGACGTACATTTCTCTAAAAAACTATTATCAGAAGTGATGGTCCTAACTTATTGAAACCGTGTATGCATTGTTTATAGAGAAAGAAGATAGTCAATGCCTGTGGAAATCGCGTTTGATACAATTGCGCGCGACATCTAGCCCGATAACGACGAACCGAGGCAGAAAATACACCCGTACGAATGCGCCCCCTACAATCAACTTGCATTTTTTGAGGTATACTTGAGGATTTTTATTTTCGTCAAGGAATCCTAGTAGTGAATCGTTAGCCCTGACAGGGACGTACTTGAAATTTTCTAATGATAGTTTTTAACAGAGTAGCATATTTTATTCACAAATTCAATGTCATTCAATAAAAATGAAGTGCATACTTTTTTGTTTATCATTTGATTATACATTGAATGAACTATTCATAAATGTAATAAAGTGAACGTGAACTTAATATAAATTTTGTCATTTTGACTTCAACCATCATGAACAATACTGTGGCATGGTTCAATTGAAAAATGAGTGTGAAATTTCAGTGAAATATATCTTTTCACCTACATGTGGTGTCCAGTGTATTTTTTAAGCCAAAATCACTGGGACGAAGCTCATAATACACTACCGGTGAGCAGCACCTTTGCCTTATTATTTTCGGGGCAAACTGCTTTGTGTTTGTTATTGTTTGTTATTTAATTTCAATCACTGGGCGACTCATTTTAACCAGTAGGTGGGTGACATTTGTGTCGCACACTTCACTAGTGAAAAGGTGGTGACACAATGGAACAAATAGTATGTTTGTAATCATCAGTTTATTTAGTCTCTGTATTCACCTTGAAGATATCACTTAACTAGTGTGTATATTTTACACCTGTGCTCATTTATTCAAACTGAATTTATTTCTTCGAAATGGGGCTCCCATATATGCTGTCAGAAATCAGAACAGGTTCGAAGTGTTATAAAGACAACGATTATTGAATGAAGAGATTGAATGTGTTTACCAACTAAATTGTTATCTATACTGAGTACAATAATATATACAGGGTGGGGCACCGAAAACGAAACAGATCGAATATCATCAAAACGCCTGTGTTGGGAATAAAATGCAAAAACACGTCCATTTTTAATCCAAGGGGGGAATCTTCCTATCATAACCTCAACTGTCATACCTCTCCCCCTACCCCTTGGGCATCATCACCGAAACAATTTGAACAGGGATAGTAGTAAGTGTGACACATCATTGAAAAGGTAATTTCATAAGGAATTCAGCCATGTCAATTTTTGCCAACAAAATTTTTATTTTGGCGCCCTCTTGCGGGAAAAACAACTGTTCCGTATTCCAAATTATGATACTGCATTTGTAAGCTATTTTGACATAAATTCGGTGACAATGCATTATGGAATATTTTTAAGAGAAAAAACAAAATGGCGGCTCCAAAATGGCGGAAATGATTTGCAATTATGGTCCGATTCGATTCAAAATTGATATGTGGTGGTTTGCAAGGTCGGAAATTATGATTTGTTTATCAATGTAAAAAAACAAGATGGTGGCCCAAGATGGCGGGCGGAATTTGTAATTCTGGTCCAATTCGAATCAAAGTTAGTATGTGGGGATTTTCAGGGTTAGAAATTTGGATATTTTTGTCGGTGCAAATAACAAGATGGCGGGCGAAATTTGTAATTGTGGTTCGATTAGAGTCAAAATTAGCATATGGGGGTTTTCAGTATGAATAAAATGAATTATTTAAATTGATAAACAAAAGCTTTTATACAAATGCGCTAGAAGGAGATAACAGCAAATAAACGAAAAAGAGAGAAAAGGTATTCATATTTTTTTTTAGATGTGTGACGTAGGTTACTCTGTGCGTAACAGATTCGAAAGCTTGCCGCGAGTACAAAATAGGTATTTTTGCGAGGTAAAATTTTGATTCTGTTACGTATAGAATAACCTCAGTCACACATCTGAAAAAAATTATAATTTCCTTTTTAGCGCATTTGTTTAATTTTTTTATCAATTTAATCATTTCATTTTAGTCATACTGAAAACTTGTAAAACCCCCATATGCCAATTTTGAATCGAATCGAACCACAATTACAAATTTCGTCCACCATCTTGGTTTTTTGCATTGACAAAAACATCATATTTCACCCTGAAAATCCCCACATACTAATTTTGATTCGAATCAGACCAGAATTACAAATTTCGTCCGCCATCTTGAAGCCACCATCTTATTTTTTCGTATTGACAAACAAATCATAATTTCCGACCTTGGAAACCACCACATATCAATTTTGAATCGAATCGCACCATAATTGCCAATCATGTCCGCCATTTTGAACCGCCATTTTGTTTTTTCATTTAAAAAAATTCCATAATGCATCGTCACCTAAGTAATGTCAGAATAGCTTGCAAATGCAGTATCATAATTTGGAATACAGAACAGTTGTTTGTCCCGCAAGAGGGCGCCAAAATGAAAAGTTAGGTGGCAAAAATTGACATGGCTGAATTCCTTATGAAATTACCTTCCTAATGATGTGTCACACTTACTACTTTCCCTATTCAAATTGTTTGGGTGATAGTGCCCAAGGGGTGGGGGGGGGAGGTATGACAGTTGAGGTTATGATAGAAAGATGCCCCCTTGGACTAAAAATCGACGTGTTTCTGCATTTTATTCACAACACATGCGTTTATTGCGTTTCGAAGATATTCGATCTGTTTCGTTTTCGGTGCCACACCCTGTATATTAATAGCAAGTATTGAACAAATATAATATTCAAAAATACACGAAGGGTAACGTGACAATTTCACAAATGATAACGGCACAAAACAAATAAACACAAAATTCACTGGGAATGATCTTGATAACTTCAAGTTCCAGGTTAAATAGAAACACTGAAACTGAAATGAATGGAATCTCGAGTTTACACCAGTGTCCAGTACAACGCTGGATAGGATGCACGTGTCAAAATTATAATTCATAGCCATCTATCGGATTATTCAATGAATCATATTTTACGAACTGATCAAATACATTCGTTAAAATCAAGAACAGACGTGACTGGAGACTCGTGGACTAGCGACCTCTAGTGATGGTCTCCATTTGAATCCAACTAAAAGTACGTAAGATTGGCTAACTATCTTCTCTCTATAAACACTGCTCTATAAACACTGGTGTATGCATTGTTTATAGAGAAAGAGAAGATAGTCAGTCCCTGTTGAAATCGCGTTTGATACAATCGCGCGAGACATCTAGCCCGATAACGACGAACCTAGGCAGAAAATACACCCGTACGAATGCGCCACCTACAATCAACTTGCATTTTTTGAGGTATACTTGAGGAATTTTATTTTCGTCAAGGAATCCAAGTAGTGAATCATTCGCCCTGACAGGGACGTACTTGAAATTTTCAAATGATAGTTTTTAACAGATGAGTAGCATATTTTAAACACAAATTCAATGTCATTCAATAAAAATGAAGTCCATACTTTTTTGTTGATTATTTGATATAAATTGGATGAGTTAGTCATAAATTTAATAAAGTGAACGTGAAAGATGAAGAATTACTCCTTTTCGTGTTGGGAACTTAATATCAACTTTGTCATTTTGAATTCAATCATCATGAACAATACTGTGCATGGTTCAATTGAAAAATGAGTGTAGAACTTCAGTGAAATATATCTTTTCACCCACATGTGGTTTCCAGTGTATTTTTTAAGCCAAAATCACTGGGACGAAGCTCAAAATAAACTAAACTTTAATTTCAATCGCTGGGCGACTAATTTCAACCAGTAGGTGTCGCTCACTCAGACTTACATTTGGAATCATAGGTACCTATTACAATTTTGGCCTCATAGTGTGTGTTGAACTCGTATGTGAAATGAAATCATTCACACCAAAATATCACAGACAATCTAGTTCATTATGACTTTTCTCCACTTCAAAAGCTCTTCAATATACATATTGCTTGAAGGTTTGTTGTAGAGGATTTGTTATGTTTGCCATACTTTTTTGCTTATAATTCCACAAAGCTAAAAAGTAAGATATGAAAATCTATATGATTATATTGTAGTAGGGCAAACGAAATAACTAGTCATTCACGTGACAATTTCACAAATGATCGAATAACGGCACAAAACAAATAAACTCAAAATTCACTGGGAATGGTCTTGATAACATCAAGTAAAAAAGAGTTCCTGGTAACATTAAATATAAACACTGAAACTGAAATGAATGAAATCTCGAATTTATCAGTACAACGCTGGAAAGGAAAGGATGCACGTGTCATTATATTTCAGAGCCATCTATCGGATTATTCAATAAATTCCATTTTACGAACTGATCAAATGCATTCGTTAAAATCAAGAAAAGACGTGACTGGAGACTCGTGGACTAGCGACCTCTAGTGATGGTCTCCATTCGAATCCAACTGAAAGTACTAACATCCAACATCAGCCAATTATCATTGTCTAAAGAAGTATAGTCAGTCAACCTTATGGGATTATTATTGGATGACGATGGGGTTTATTAGTAGATGGCACCAGCACGATTGCCCCCAAAAAGGAGACAAACAAATGAGATGGAAAGTGTCGTAGTAATCGCGTAAAGTGAATAATGAATGGACATTATTTCGTGTTTTTGATTGGCTCAGTGTCCGTTCCACCTGCCACTTGCAATTTGCATGTAAACGAGAGAGCAAAGTAGCGAACTTTCGTGGTGTTTGGCATTTCATTGTTTTTGTCTTGTTAGGTCTCAGTCAGTTTTCGAATTCACATAAGTAGATATTTTCAGGGTGATTTCTCTTGACTAATGTTTGGGGGAAGATGTCCAACGTTCTTGATGACAACCGATGATTGGTTTCAAGTTATGAAGGTGATAATGCCATTTCCGACAGTTACCATATGATTTTCTGTTTTTATTAAGAGCTATTATTTAACTTGCTTTGTGTGTGTTAGATGGGTATACAAATCTTGCAAGCTGAATTAGAACCACTTCCTCTTATTCTATGGAATTGAAATTTTTCGTGTTGGTTCAGTTCCGATGACAAAACATTAATGTCGAAGAAATTGTCCCCCCTGCCCCCCGAAAGTTAGATAGAGAACGCGTAGGGTTTCGGAAGTTTTATTGACGGATTTGGACGTCAGAAATAACAACGAAAAAAAATAAAGTAGGGAGGGGGGATGCCCCCCCTTCTCTCGAAAAGTTGGAAAACTAACTCGTGAAATTAAAATCGGAAAAATCTCTAAAAATCGTGAAAAACTTCTGACAGTCGAATGTTATGGTTTATAAAAAGGAATTGTCCCCCCCCCGTCCTCCGAAAGCTAGATAGAGAACGCGAAGGTTTTCGGACGTTTTTTTGACGGATTTGGACGTCAAAAATTGCAGCAAGAAAAAATGAATTAGGGTGGTACTCGCCTCCCTCTTTTCTCGAAAAAAAAAATGGAAAAAACGCGAAATTATAATCGGAAAAATCTGTAAAAATAGTGAAAAATATCTGACCGTCCGAAATTATGTTTTAAATAATTTCGCCTCCCCTTTCCCCCCTCAAAAGCTAGGTAGAGAACGCAAAGGAATTCGGAAAATGTTTCAACAGTTTCGGACATGGAAAATAATGATGAAAACAAAAATAGATCCTTTCCTGTCACAAAAAAATAGGAAAACTCGCGGAATAGAAATTTAAAAAATCCGTAAAAATAGTGAAAATTATCTGGCCATTGAACAAAACGGTTTAAAAAAAATTCACTCCTCTGCCCCCCTCTAAAGCTATTTAGAGAACACGTAGAAATTAGGAAAAATTTCCAACGGTAAATTAACAGGCAAGCGACCGTGCAACAATGGCGCATTGATTGAAATGAACAGACTAAGAAACATATTCACAGAAAACTAAAATAAGAAATAAATAAACTTAAAAAACCTTTTCAGATAAAAGCTTTTATTTAAATGCACTAAAGCGAAAAACCCATAATTTTGTTACATTATAATATTTTAAATGATATAAAAGCTTGTCGTGTGAATAAATCTTGAGATGATTTTTGAATTTTATATACTATAAGAATTACATATATACTTCTCGCGACAAACTTTTATATCATTTAAAATTTTATAATGTAACAAAATGATGGGTTTATTCACTTTAAAATTTATTTTCTTCTTTTTAGTACATTTAAATAGAAACTTTTCTCTAAAATGTTTTTTTTTAAGTTTATTTATTTACCAAGTTGTAAAACCTAATAAGAGTTTTTTTTTTCGAAATTAGGTACTGATATAATGGCATTATCTGCGACTGAATTTGAAGTTTCAGTCGATCGTTCGAAATAACCTCTATAAGTGGATATCCTTATCAAAAATGAAACTTTATGACTTCATGACCAATACGCACAGAAAACTCATATAAAGAAGATGAAATATTTATATATGATACAAACATTCGTAAATTAGGACTTTTTTTATGAGCGTGGAAACACGTTAGTACAAAAAAGCTCTATGTGAAAATGTAAATTTTATTTCTACGCCTGTTATTATATTGGCAAATTGTAGCAATTGTTGAGTATATTTTATTCTATGAAGTTTTCATTTGATGACTTTCGAGTAAAATCTGACGCAAAATACTGTCTTTTGGAATTATATGAACGATGCGTAAAACATAACTTTACGCACATTTGATTTTTTCACTTACGTGTCCTGAAAAGTATCACTTTAGGCACTGTACGTGGACACTGCGTAAAACCATAAATATTTCCATCTCCCCGATGATCGTAAACTATATTTTTTTCTACAACCGCTTACCAAAGTAGGTAGCCTTTGACGCTTTTAGATCTCAACGCAAAGCTGATGTTTTTTCAGAAATGTTTTGTGACAGCTTTTTCGCTCTAGTGCGAAAATATTGAGGAAACGGTCGATCTCTCGATCTCTTTCGTTGAAAACGAACCTATTCTTGCATGATGTTTAGTATAGACAATAAATTCATAACACTCTTAGGAACTGTGGTGGTGTTGAGAGCGTAGCTGCTATCAAGCTGAAGGCCTGTGATTCGATCTCAACATACTTTTTTTTTCAAGCAAGTTATCTTGTTTTGTTAGAGATGTGAATTATTGGATAGCTTATTCATTTGGGATTACTATTGAGTGTTTATTTTCTCATGGGTAATGTTAGGTGTCTATGTTGAATGAATTGTCAATCGTTTCTATGTTTAAAAGCTGCGTTTGAAGAAAAAAAGCATGTGTATATTTCGAGACCAAAGTGCCATTGCCGCTCTCCAAAGATTACCGCGCTCCTCGCGCTCTAAATACACAAATAACTATATTGTACAACAAAAAATGTATTTTAGGCCCGTGTAGGAGATGAATGATTTCTGGTGACAACCTCCTTTGAAACTCTCCTTATATGTCCATATACATTGTTGATAACATCGAACCATCAATTAAAGAACACCTGTCCACCAACACTTGAATTTTCCTTGAATTGTCCTTGAACTGTCCTACCCAAATAATTCTAGATCTATCATGGACGGATTCGGACATGAATCACAAAATTTGTCCTCCATCTTGAATGTTCGTATTGGTCTCGAACACAACAAGCCCTTGTATAGGTACCAATTTTGAAAGAATCTAATCAAAAATCGTATTCGCCATTTCGAATTTTGAAAAAATACAAAATCTACTCGAGATTCGCATTATGAATAGTTGGACAATGAATCACAAAAACTGTTCGCTATCTTGTTTTTTTCTCTTGTGAATGTCGTAACGAACCTGAATGAATTTAATGGACACCGGCCATATTTAAAGATGATTGGATCAGTGGAATTGGCTCAAAATTTCCACTGAAGTTTTGACCCCGTTATACCTAGACAGTAGATACTATACCTGTTACGTGTGAGTGAAACTAAACAAAAGCTTGTACAAATAATAGGTACTGATATATTATTATTTACCTACTTTATTGGGTACCTTCAAGCACTAATGAATATTCTTTATGTGTTTTCAAAACATACCTATCAACTGCGATATAATATCGTAATAGAACATTTTTTTGTACCTATACTAAGGGATCATTTTTCAGTAAGAATATTGCTACATTACGTGTTTCATTATATTAGGCTTAATTGCAGCAATATAAAATTTTACCACTGATCATCATCTGATATTCGAAACATCCGAATGCAAACTTTGACTCGTCTTTTATTCTGCTAAACATCTCACCAATGACAATATTCTGCACATTTCTGAATGAAGTGAATGAAAACTGGCGTTCTATTTTAAAAAGAGACAGAAGTATAGTTTTGCGTGCCATCCGATAACGGCGCCACATTACTGGATACATTTTCAATGTTTCCATTAAAATAGTATAGATGTCTCAGGTGACGGCCATCCAATGCATTTTGCATAGGGATTGTCAGACTATTCTTCTTTAGACAATGCAATTATCTTCTTTCTCTATAAACAATGGTGTATGACAATGAAGTGTTTTGGATAAGGTAGACACATTCCTCAAATTATTGAAGATACCAAGTTTCAAAATCTCCCAATTATTTTTCATTATACACCAAATATCGTATCGGACCCGGCAAATCAAAAATTATGATCGAGATCAAATTTGACGCGGCATCTGGTGAGTAAATGAATAAACTTACGAAAAAATGTTGTCAATACAGAAATCTACTTGGTTTTCATGTTTATGCGGATGAATGGGAGATTTTATTTGTTTATGGTTACCTAGTTTTGAAATTTAAAATTTGACAGCAGATTTTCTTTAACGAAATGTCAGTGAATTCGAGTGTGACTGCTTTGTGATGATACTGCTTTATAACAATCATATATCTTTCTTATCATCAGGTAATAAATTAATCCACCAGTTTTTCCTAATAGGGCAGGTGTTTTATTTTGTTGCGGATGATCATAAGATGTGTAGAGTAAGAAGATGAGAGATAAGATTGATGAGACCAATATTCTTCTCCTGTCAAACGAACCATGGAAATGGATAGAAAAACTTCATATGAAATTCGCTACATGCCGTAGTCGTCCACTTCGGTGGTACTGAAATTTGAGACTTTCTCGAATGCTCTGGTAGCAGCACTTCGGGTCACCAAACCAAACAAAACAACACAAAGATATCACACTCACGTCACGACGTCCGTGATGGTGTTCAGACTGCTAGTGCTGAGTTGTCTCATGCCATGCGAGTGAAGTGAACATCGTTCCCACTTCCCTCCAATCACGACGATAGGTGGACGACGAATAGGATTGGACGGATAACGCAATGCAACAGCAACAGGGCCAGTCAGTCCCATCGTAGTCGCTGGTCGTTGTCGTGCGTTTACGTCACAAACTTTAGAATAAGTGTATTATATCTCTGGTGGATGTGTTTGGTGTCAAGTGTAAACGGGGTGTTTTTCGAAAGACACCGTGGCTAATGGACTGCACAGTGCCTTAAATCACGATGGCACTGAATCAGGACGAGGCTAAACAAGTTGTTAGGGTGGACCAGGACTCGGAAACGGACCTACAGGCTCTTTTCGACAGTGTGTTAAAACCAGACTCTAAAAGACCATTACAAGTGCCATGGAGTATGCGAAAACTTCCGGACTCATTTTTTAACCCACCGTCGACAGGTTCCAAATCCATAAACCATTCTCGCGAGAATTCCGTCGATTCTGCCTTCGGGGGAGGTGCGTCAGGTGCTGCCCCCGTCAACTCTGTACCCCTGCAAACTGCCCACCACCGAGCTCACAGTTCGCCAGCATCTCTTCAACAGACTTACGCCGTAGGGCAGCAACAAGCTTCTGCTCATCACATAAAACAAAGGTCATACGACGTGGCTAGCAAAACAGAAGATAACACCCCCTTGCCGCCTGGATGGGAACAAGCTCGCACCCCAGAGGGACAGGTTTATTATTTAAAGTGAGTACCTGTTAAAGAACCCAGCACAGGTTGCCAGGTCAGATTGTCTGCTCCAGGGCCGGCCTTGTCATTATGCGCATCATTCCAAACGTCATTACCTTCAAGTACAATGAAATACTGATTGATTGAGATACTGTTGTACCGAAAATTTCAATATACTTTTATTCACGTTTTTTTTCTTTCAATTTTCCAAGTGTACCTCACGACAAATCGAATAAGCTGTAGCAGATGCAACAGATGCAACAGAAGGATAAAGTCATCTACCTACTTATTTGAGCTTATGTAAGTAACATAACTCTTATTTCTGGATAATATTTCGACTATGTTTACTAATTTTTTTACTACATTTCAGAAATAAAAAAAGGTGACAAAAATAAATGATAGATCCTTCTGCATGATTATTCCATTGTTGACATTCTCAACTAGCTGTTGAAAGCAACAAATTAAACGAGAGCTACTTGCCCTCTGACCAAGCCATTCGGAAGAAATGTGTTGTAAACATAACCTCGAGTCGATATCAACCAGTCTTGTAACTGAAATTTTTTGCAACTTTTTCGTTTATCATTGGTATCACTTCTTTTATTTCAATGCCAAATTATTTCATTGTACCTGAAGTTGATCGACAATCAAAACTGGTTTATTTGTGGTGACGGGGATAGAACAGGTCAACAGTCTAGACAATCTAAACTGAAACGAAATGTCTTTCAATCTTTCATTACCTCATTTGTCAGACAGGTAGCAATGGTTACAATAGAAAGTGCAATGTTGTTCGTCGAACCTACCCGAAGAAGGGTAGTTTTAAAACGTTGCAGAAAGGAATGTTTTTGAGATTTAACGAAGATCTCAACATATTTTGAATTGCTACATTTTTGTTACTTTCTGAGTAGGTAACTGAAATATATCTGTCCTAATATTTCAATAACAAAACAAAAATATCGTGGTGATACTCGTTTTGTGCACCCGAAAGTAAAACTTTTCAAATTAGAAAGTGCATACGCATTTTCACAAATGACTTTAGAATGAACAGTTTCATCAAATATCATTATTTCTTGACATGAAATAAACTAAATCATCTAGATCTATTTCTTTAAAATAACTAACGGTACAGCATTGCAGTTTTGAAACAGAATTATGCTTATTTATACAATTATACCTGCCTGGATATAGGTAATAAAGGTTTCTATATTATTAATGGTATCCAAAGACTTTACCCTGTATTTAATGGGAATCCATAGATCCTAATTATTAATTAGTACCTACCTACTACACAAACCCAATTTAAATTCTGCTAGCCACAATCAATTATTGGGATCAGATTAGGATCTTCAGATATTTACAGTCAACCTCTAAAGCACCCTTATCGATTTCCATGATTTTTTTTTTGTTTAATTCTCTTAGTTCAGCGATACTCTAGGAGGCAGTGTAAATGATTAAACTAATAAAGTAATACTTAGATATGTCTATATAAAACGAGATAAAATAATTTTAGAAGAAGCTCGCGGCCCATAATAAGACCGAAACTTCGAACAAAATTACTGAGTGCCTATTTGGTTTGGGTCTTTCACCAAAACTCTGGTGAAGAATTGTCATTTCCAGCTCATTTTCTCCTCTAACCAACGAAGATGGAGCGCTTGTCACAACCGCTCAGGAAAGAGCAAATCTTTGTCAATATGTTTTCTAGAAATTGCTGGATCACTGGAAGTCCACGAACATTAGATCTTGTGAGCTGTTGACAGTTACTTACTCAGGGTTCTCGCTTTGTGGCCAGTGTTGACTCTGACGTTGGCAACGTTGACAAATCTTTGCGCTATTATTCTCCATACAATCCAGAGTGATTGGAGCCAAGATCAAAGCAGAGCCAACGTGAACTTGTCAGATACAAAAGTTGTCGTTTGCGCATTTCTGCTTGCTAGAGCTCCAATAACTCTAGGACCTCCTTATTAAACTATACCTCCTGGGATGACATTCTTTTCTTGAATCATTAAATACTCTCTAAGGCCAAATTAAGACTCAGTAAATGGTGTAAGTACCCAATGTGGAGCAAGCAACGTAAACATGCTGAATCCTTCTGATGTTTCACCAAAAAACCTACACACGATATCTTCCAATTCACCTGGAAAATTACGAGAATAGAACCATTTCTACAGAGCTATTGTTTTGTTACCTGTCATCTTGCGAAGGTCATAGGAAAAGTCATCAACATCGAGCTCATGACATGTTTAGAACGCTAAGAAGTTGTGAACGATAGACAAAATGGTTCTGTCATCAGAGATCAACTCCGAGTTATCTATCGAAACTTGGGCAAGGCTTTGGAACTGTCTAGAGTGACTTTCCTTGAAGCTCACAACTTGCAAAAATTCAAGAACCATTTTCTACTTACTTTGCGTTGTTTGTCACAATATTCTCTGAACATTGAGGATTTACATTTTCGAGAGATCCAGAAGATAAAGTACGTTACCAAATAAAGCTTTGAAGGTATCTCTATCAAGTATACCTTTGTTTCAATATGCTAGCAACCTAGGCCGTTTCCAGGATCTGTCCTTTGGAGGGGTAGTATTTTGAAATTTTGCCTAGAAGCATGCTCTAAGAAGTTGTAATTGGTGCCAAAAAATGTTTGAGGTTGCAGGGTGATCGGTTTTGGGGGGTAATTACCCTCCCTTGAAAACGCCCTTGCTAGCAACAGTTTCATGGAAATCGTAGCCAGCAACAATTTTTCTCTATCAAAAATAGTCTCTAGAGTATCTTGTTTGTTTAGACGTAAATTAGCATGAAACGTTTGGAATTCAAGCTATATCACAAGTAGCAAGAAGATTTAACTCGTGTTGAAACTATTTCAAAAAATTTAAAAACAAATCAGTGAATGTAATTCAAGATGTGTAAAATCAACCACTTCAACAACATATTCGGTAAGCAAAGAAATTATAAATGATTGCACAATGTTTCCTTCGCCAAAGTGCAGGAGATTCAGAATTAGTTTAACATTTTTTACTAATATTTCGAAGTACAATAAATATATCATAGTTTTCAGTATTTGCATAATATATTCGAGTAGTTAAAATTAGATCCGTTAATATAATGAGAATGGGACCTAAACATAATGACTAAGTATGGTTAGTAAATCAAGACTCAGTGTGGGCTGGGAAACCGTGGCTGTTTTCACATCCGTTGGTTTCAGTGTTCTATAATCTCGAATGAGAAAGTATAATTCAGCATATTACGTTAGATAAGTATTAGCTAAATTACAGCCTTTTAACCTTCCTTCAAATGGCGCTTTATTGAATTAACACCAATATCGAAATAATCGAGAGAAATTCATTGGTTTGAGGCGCACCTGTAAAAGAGGCTGTTAGACAAGCCTTTGAAGGGTTTGGGTTCAGTCGGAATAACACCAGTACATTTCATTTTATAAGAATGTAGAATGTTAAAAAATGAAAATTTATATGTTTTCATATAGGTACCACTTGTATTTTTAATGAATTAATTTTTTGAAGTCCTTAACCGAATTAAATTAAACTAAACAAGGATAAGCTACACAAATTATAATTTGAAGCTAGTCTCATGTATAAGGTCAGTGTTTTTAAGCAAATTCAGAGTCTAGACCTAATTAGAATGGTCGAAGAGCAATCCCACGAGAACCTAGCCCGGGTAACCATGGAAAAACCAGCGAATGTCACGATTATCAAACATCTAATGAAGATGCTGATCATAGAAAAAGATTAATTATTGATAGACGGTCTAGTTTGGAAGGCATGTCAAATGGAAAGTTGCTAAAATAATCCACATACTACGAGACAAAATCCAAAGGAGCTGAATTAATCGGAGAAAACACATATTCTTTCAGCCAATACAGTACGAAATGTAAGAAATCCTGTCACACGATGTATGATTGCCCTCAAAATGGAGCTGTCAGAAAACTCTCGCCAATGACATCTCATTTCCTCCTATAACCAAGGAAGATGAGATATATTTGCCAACATGTTTTCTAGGATTGTAACAAAGTTCGAAAATTTTGCCAGGGCGTATCAATTCTACTTTGGATCTTCTGGGAAAACAACCCCTGAAGATCACTTCTATTGACAGTCATATATCTGAGATCAAGGCACTATCAGAAGGGTTTTATTGGATCTCAACACCAACAAAGCCAGTGCACCTCACGAAATTCCGCCGATCTTCTCAAGAAGTGTGCCTATGAACCATCATCACTTCTTAGTTTGCAACCCCTCTTATGACCTGAAGTATGCTCAGTCCCTACTGAAATATTTGTAATGCTTAGAAATTCCGAATAATCGACAACATGATTTCCGTCATCAGAAACTGGTGACCTGCTTGCTTACGTCTCACATACATGTCAGTTATCTATAAAAAATTATGGTCACGCACTCTGGTTGTGTTATTACTTCTCGCAAAATGTATTTTCACAAGGAAAAATGGGTCGATGTACGAAAAGAGAAGTCAAAAATGGGTTAATTAATTCAATGTACGAAACAAGAATATTTTAGGAACATTTTTGAGGTGTACGAAACGCGAGTGTACAAAACAAGAACAAACCGTTTATAAAGCAGTGCTTTATGGTATCTGGGATATTCTAGGCATGAAAACTGTATCAAGTATACATCAACGCATTTAATGCATTCCATATTCTATGATGCAAATAGGTACGAGCTGATGCCCCAAATATTTTAAGTACCTAATCGACTTCTATTCATTACCTATATGTTTATATAAATGGAAAATTCAATTTCAACTTGTAATAATCTTGTCGATAACTAAGATACTCTTCTGGAGAAAGGCAAACGTTTTCAAGTTAAGTTTACTATAGTCAAAAAATAAAAAAAATTACACCCTGTATAATAATAGATATAACTTTGATGTATCTCATGTTTGTGCATATAAGTGCATTCCTCGACTTCTAAACACGATCAAATCTTGTCAATTTCGAGAAGAAACGCGTAACATTCCAAAATGAGCAGTTTCACTTCCTTGAACTTCAGCGATTGACTTTCTGTTTTTCCAATTATCAGCAATATGCTTCGGACACTCTGTAAACGAAAAACCAGTCAGTAATATTTTTAGTCATGTTGTCAACTACATAATTCATTGTTATTGATTTGAGTGTTTCAATCTCGATTTTTTTTAGTATTCATCTCCTCGCAATTACTTGAACTAGGTAGCTTCTGAGTTTTGGTGTTCCCTGTACACATTTGGATATTACTGACATCTGATTTGATAATATTTCTGCACTGAGGAACTATCGCAACTCAAATAAATAATGACTTTTCTTATGCGTTTTGATTTAAACAATTTTGCCGCCTTGTATGTAGCGGATTTCCTAACTATACGATACTTTTATAACCTGTTAAAATTATGTAGGGTCTTGAACTAAACAATATATTGAAAAATTATCAAACTTTGAGGAAAGCCATTTAAGTCCTTTGCGAAGTTTGTGTGTGGAATTTGAAGACAATTTTTATGGTGAACGAATTACTTAGTTTTACAATTTATTCAATCTTTTCTTTCACGCACTTGTCAAATCAACCAATTCTATCGAATCAATCAATGAAAGAATTGATGAAAATGTACCAAGAAATACGAAGAAATCGAAGGAGTACCTACGTTAGATTTTGCTATGAACGAAAATACCTATTAGATGAAGCAACGCTTGTCAAGAGACAGTTGTTACATTAAGGAGCAGGGGCTTTAACATGGGAAAAATCCGTGGTTCCGATTACAAGGAATGTATCGTAAAGACGATCTGGAATACGAGTTTTTAACTTTTTGTTAATTTCCTCTAATTCTGCTGAATTTCAGATTTTTCACCTTTCACTTTGTTTTAGAAATAGTCTAATAAAATTCCACTCGTTACTGAATTTATCTCATAAGCCTGTCTTTTATTTCTGAACGAAACTGAATTGCTTTGAGAAAAAACTCGTTTAACATATTTTGTAGAACTCGCCGAGTGCTACTCAGAACTTCCACCAGAACTGTTATGAGATTCCTTCTGTCTCCAGTCGAAATGTTGGTGTTTCGATTTTCGCACCTTACGAAGGCTAATAAATTGAAAAGTTCTGATTTTGGGTAAAACTCGATAAACTTGTTTTGTAGAACTCGCTGAGAACACTCATCAGAACTGAAATATCTATTATTTTACATTCAAAATGATGGCTTTCGAAAGTCAGAAATTGAATTTCTTCAATAACTTTTTTATTTCGGCAGAACTATTTTCAAAAATGGTCTAGAACTCCAGAACTCTTCCATCTTTATCGAAAAATATCATCAGAACTCATTTTTTCGAAAAAGATGGCGCCTCGTGAAGTTAGCGCCACTAATTTGTTTTTCTTATCAAAATCCAGTTAGCTGGAACTATTCAAAATATGTATCAGGAACTCCAGAACTCTATCAAATCTACCCAGAACTCCAAAAAAATGTGTTTTTGCAAAAAGTTGGCCCAACTTCACATGAGTCTCGTCCTGCGGACTCGTGGTGTTTACTCAAGGCAATTCGGTTTCGTTCAGAAATGAATCGACTTATCGCGAAAATTCAACTACTTGTGGTATTACTACTGATAAAATCTTGCAACTTGTCCATGAAGTTGGTGGATTTTGATTGAGATTTCGTATTCTACACACGAGTGGAAACTTCATGTTCATTTTCGGATCAGCATAAAGGAGCGAGTCACTCCTAACACTAAAATATGTATACATACCCGTATATTCCAAGGATGTGAATGTTGAATATCGAAACCAGAATAGAGAGATCAGCCAAGTTGAGTAAATTATGCGTAACTTTCTACACACGTAAGCAAATCAATTTAAAAATCAAGTGAATTGTAAAGGACACATCAGAATACTTTTTAGCTCGTCCAACTATTTTTGAATGCAACTAACATATGGGACAGGCGCTTAAATTTCATGTTTAGAGTTAGAGAGCCAAATTCGATATTAGTCTAGTCTCTAATTAAAACCGGTGTGAAGAGAGCGGCCAAAGATAGAAGCCGGAATTTCCAAAATCACCTGAACGCCCAAACCAGTGGCGCACCACTCCGATTTGATATATTACATCTATTCTTTGAAATTTTGTATGTTACAACTGATGAAGACTTGTATTTTATAGTGATTGGGACGAAAAAAGCTGAAAATTCAACATTATCAAGATATAAGTATATAACAATGTAGAGAATTACTCTTTTATTCCATGAATTTTTTCCCCTAAGTATATTCAAATTTCGGGGAAAATCCTTCTCGGGGCATACACAGAATTTGATAACATGGTTCAAATTGCTTTTTCTTCATTTCCTTATGTTCTCATGTCTTATGAGGAAAGAAAATGGTGGAATGTCAAAGATAGCCAATCACTTCTAAAATAATTAGTTTGTGACTTCAAATTGTATTGAAATATAGTGGGTGAATTAACAAGCAGAAAAATAGGTTTTTCATTATGTTGAATTTTAACTATGTTGTTTGCCGTTTTGACAGTGTTTCCTGTCTTGTCCATGAAATTGAAACAACGTACTGTCTTATACTCGATTCAGAGAAGTATACAGTGCGTCTTTTTTTAGTCCCCCCTCCTTGTTAACTTTTGAACGATTTGACTTACAAACACGAAACATTAACCGTTTTAAATGGTATTACTGGCACTACTTTCTAAAATAGAAGACATCGTGATTGCTCGATAGAGGAGGCGGGGGGTGGCGAGGCACATCAGTTTAAATATTTCAAATGGCATGGGGGTCAAGTGACACATCGTTTAAAAGAGAATTCAATTCTCTTTTCAACCATCTTAATTTTTAAAGATGTCGTTATTATTTTTTCACTATATGTACTCGAAATACCAAGACGGTTTGAAGTGGAACAATGGGACAACATTTTTTTTTAATGGTATTACCGATACTACTTTCTGAGAGAAGATACATTGCAATTACTCGACAGATGGCGCTGGGGGAAAGTTTCGAAGGGCAAAGAGATCGAAATTGTGAAAATACGTAAACCGAAAGTCAGTAAAAATCAGATGGCTAAAAGAAATATTTAAGCTCAGGTACTTATCAGAAATATCGGGACAATTAGCTAGTTTCCTTTTTCAATTCCAATGGACGATTAATTAATTGAAAATAATTAAATTGAATTAGCAATGAATGAACATAGTAGCCATTTTTTGTTAAAAATAATAGACTTCGACTCAAAACTATTCTCGCTTCTGAACTCTTTACAACGATCGGACCTCGCACTTTACCAAATATATCAACAACATAATTTAATTTGTGGAATGTTTGTAATTTATCATTTCCAACAAATTTTATTAGAAAAACCGTTAACTGGAATCGTAGAAGTTAATCGATTTTGAATTGACACGAGAACATTTCTTTTTGAAGAGTCACCAAATATGACAGTGACTATTTATTGTTCGAAAACTGAATAGTGAATTTGACACATTTATAATTTGTACAAGATGCTGTCATATTCCATGTTTGACGAACAAACCACTACCACTACCACATGCATTCAAAAATAGCTTAAACGATCTCTTTTGCCACTATTAACAGTGTTTTTGTTGTCACTCGTCTAGCTTGATTTTTATACATTTTATCAGATAATTCTTTTCTCTTCTGACTGCATTTGATTTTTTAACTCAATAAATTGATAAAAATGCCGGGTTACACCAAGATTAGCTCGGTTAATTTACTAGTTTGATTCTTCTGATATAAAAATGAAGTGCAGAGGCTTACCAGTAATATAACCTTGGAAGAAATATGTTGAAAAGTAACAAAAATAAATTCACAATGTAGGTAACTGTATAACTGAAAATAATTCAAAATTTATATTGAAATCGAAAAATAATCAGTTAACATAAATGACTTTTATTAGTTCCAGAGTGTCTGAAAGTTCATGAAGAAAAATATAATTTATTGAATAAGGATCCTTTTTTCTCTTCATATTGTGGCAGAAATCCTTTAGAAAACAACTACGTGCTTGGCTAATCCCACGACGGACATTGGATAATTACACCCTACAGATTTTAGTGCAGCGTTCCCCAATGAGATAGTACAGACGCAATTGCAAGTGCCTTCTTATATCAAGTGTCGTCCAACCTACCATGTGCTGATGATAGGAAAGTACCTCGAAGATTATCTGCAGGTGGTCATAACGTCCCTCCATGTCAAATGGAGATCTACTACATATGTTAAGCTGGCTGGCACAGCCGCTTCAGCCACATTTTTGAACTGATTAATAACTATTTTCTAACTCCTAATTTTTTAACTCAACTGGTTTCGGAGAAAAAGGGGTAGTGCTAGCTTAACTCTTAAGATGGCACAGCCGTTACGTAACTTTTTAATTGCTGAAAATATTCGGATGATTGGAATGCTGGATTTTTTAACTTTTTAATAACTTCCGGTTTCAAAATTTCGCTTCCTAAGGTAAAAAAACAAACAAATATTTGAATTAAATTACATAAATATTACAATTAGATTCCTTCATTTTCCAACTTTCATAAAATAGAACACTGAGGTGATATTACTCAATATCTCACACATATGTCCGATTGTGGTAAAAAAAATTACCAGTATTAATCGTGTCCAAAACGCAAACCGAAATCCTAGTCATATCACCATCATTCCCCTCTTTCATTTTATAACTTCAACTGAACTGGTTGGGATGAAACATTTCTTCGTTGGATGCAAGGAGGAAATTTACTCTTCAATATTTCACCCAAATGATATGAATAAGAGGAAAAATTAACCGCGGAATTATATTAACCATCTTCGAAACGAGATGAAACTGAGAACATAATTTCACAATCAGAACAATCATTGGAAATAATATACAATTTTACATTATATTCGCTCCTTATGAAATACCCTGATATTCGTTTTTTTATTGATTAACTTTGAAATATCGCAATCTCTCGATTCTTCCATTTTCTAACCCCAGCACAACGACCGATAAATGCAAATAGTTGATGTATTCTTCAATTTTCTACCCATGTGATCTGAGCAGCATGGAAAATCAGCTGAGAAAATATTTTTGTACGGCTTCAAAACGTGATGAGACCGATAGCATTACAATTTTTTCATTATTGTGTCCTCTGATTTTATAACTCCAGCACAATCATCTAAAATAGTGATACGGGGATGAATAACATCATATCCGACTCGTATGAATTGACTGCCATGAATATTTCCCTGGTACTAATGTTTCGAGGGGGAAACGTCTCGTTAAAACGTGTACGAGATTTAAAATATTTAAAAGACTGAAAGAGCCAAACCGATGACTGAAAGACTCAAGACGATGACTGAAAGACTCAAACCGATGACTGAAGCAAAGATTTAGTGACTCAGAATTGACTGAAATGACTCAAAATTTCCAGTTGTACGAGATTTAAAGGAGATGTTTACCCCTCTTAATATTTAATGTCCACGTAATTCGGAAACATTGATTGACATTGAAATTTCGCAATTTTTCGATTCTCCCATTTTCTAACTCCAGCACAATGACCGATAAATGCAAATAGGTGATGTATTCTTCAATTTTCTACCCATTTGATCTGAACAGCGAGGAAAATCAGCTGATGAGAAAATATTTTTAAACGGATTCAACACGTGATGAGACCAATAGCAGTACAATTTTTTCATTGTATCCTCTAATTTTCTAACTCCAGCAAAATCATCTAAAATTGTGATATGGGGATGAATCACATCATATTCGACTCGTATGAATTGACTGGCATGAATAGAAAATTGAAGAATTTATCACCAGTTTGCATTCATCGATCATTGTGCTGGAGTTAGAAAATAGTAGAATCGAAATATTGCAAAATTTTAATGTTAATCAATGTTTTCGAATTCGTGGACATTCAATATTAGTACCAGGGAAATATTCATGGCAGTCAATTCATACGAGTCGGATATGATGTGATTCATCCCCGTATCACAATTTTAGATGATTGTGCTGGAGCGAGGGGGAAGTAACTCTTTCATTAGGTGTACATCATAACATTTTCATTACTTCATTAATCATTTCATATTCAACTTGAAATCGAAATCTATGTTTCTGGGGATCCGTGATATGATTTTTTTCGGTTCCAAGTTGGCAAATTTATGCCGTCTGACAATCGGTAAGTGATCGCCTCGGTGATCGCTGAGCAGACGCGGATTTTAATCAGTGATTTTCCGATGAATAGTATAACATCATTAATGGTAATTATTTTTCATTAGAGTTAATTACTGCATTATTTTCATTAGGTGTACAAAAAATGGCTAGTTACTTCCCCCTCGTGCTGGAGTTAAAAAATCAGAAGGTAAATTAATGTTGAAATTTTAATACATTCGGTCTCATCACGTTTTGAAGCCGTTTAAAAATACTCAGCTGATTTTGCTTGCTGCTCAGATCACATGGGTAGAAAATTGAAGAATACATCACCTGTTGGCATTTATCGGTCATTGCGCTGGAGTTAAAAAATGGGAGAATCGAAAAATTGCGAAATTTCAATGTTAATCAATGTTTTCGAATTACGTGGACATTAAAATTACATGGACATTAAAATGAATTCAAGGAAACTTTTCATTCCAATCAGTTCATATGGGCCGAATATAATGTAATACATCCCTATATCACTATTTCCGATTATTGTGCTGGAGTTAGAAAATCAGAGGGCAAAATAATGGTAAAGTTGTTATGCTTTCGGTCTCATCAAGTTTTGAACAAGGTTAAATATGTCTTTGAAGGAAACTTCATTTGCTATTCAGATTACAGATCGTGAGTATAGACGATTACATCCCATCCGTGCATTTATCGGTCATTGTGCTGTTAGAAAATGGGAGAATGGAAAAATTGCGACATTTCAAAGTTAATCAATCTTTTGCATTACCTAGTCATTAAAAATGAATACCAGGGAAATTTTGATTCCAGTTCGATCCAGGCCGAATATAATGAAATATATGGAAGTGGTCGAGGTGTTAGAGCGTTTGGCTTCTTCCACTTTTATTTAAACTGTAGGTCCCGGATCTCCCTTGCTCGCACAAGCTCTGCTTTTGAGAGGTTTTCTCCGAAAACCTGGGAGTTTCGTTAAAACAAATTTTACAATTTTGTAAAAACAAAAAATATCCCTCTACCACAATTTCTGATAATTGTGCTGGAGTTAGAAAATCAGATGGCAAAATAATGGAGAAATGGTCAGTTCATATGGGCCGAATATATGTAATACATATACCTGTATCACTATTTCAGATGATTGTGCTGGAGTTGAAAAATCAGAGGGCACAATAATGGTAAAATTGTAATGCTCTCGGTCTCATCATGTTTTGAAACCTGTTAAAACTATTTCATCAGCTGATTTTTATTACTGCTCAGATTACACGGGTTGAATTCTACACCTATTTGCTTTAATTGGTCGTTGTGCTGGAGTTAGAAAATGGGAGAATCAAAAGATCGCGATATTTCAAAGTTCATCCATCTTTTCGCAATACGTGAACAATCAAAACGAATATCAGGGTATTTCATAAGGAGCGAATATGTATAATTGTATATTATTTCCAATAATTGTTCTGATTGTGAAATTATGTTTTCAGTCTGATCTTGTTTCGAAGATGGTTAATATATTTTCGCTGTTAATTTTTCCTCTTATCCATATCATTTAGGTGAAATATTGAAGAGTAAATTTCCTCTTTGCATTCAACGAAGACATTTTTCATCCCAACCAGTTCAGTTGAAGTTAGAAAATGAAAGAGGAGAAAGATGGTGAAATGACTAGGATTTCGGTCTCATTGCGTTTCGGACACGATTTTAATACTTTCCACTGTAATTTTTTTCAACACTATCGGACATTTGTATGAGATATCAAGTAATATCATCTCAGTGTTCTATTTTGTGAAAGTTGGAAAATGAAGGAATCAAATTGTAATATTCATGCAATTTAATTCAAATATTTGTTTGTTTTTTGCCTTAGGAAGCGAAATTTTGAAAATCCTTGTATATCAACAGGAAGTTATTAAAAAGTTAAAAAATCCAGCATTCCAATCATCTGAATATTTTCAACAGAAAAAAGTTACGTAACGGGTGTGCCATCTTAAGCGTTAAGCTAGCACAACCCCTTTTTCTCCGAAACCACTTGAGTTAAAGAATTAGGAGTTATGTTAGAAAATAGTTATTAATCAGTTAAAAAATGCTACACTATTTTTATTGATTGTGCTGAAAAGGCTGTGCAAGCTTAACATACGTGGATCTACTGACACTTACAATTGCGTCCCCATGATCTCTTTTGGTGAACTTTGCACATAATTCTGCCGTCCTAAGCAAAAAAGCCGTATCTGCAAAAACTCTGAAGCTGAAAATCTGTAGTTTCGACCATCTTAAGTACGAAAAGTCTATACTAAAGGCAAAATGATTGATTAACTTTGGCTATTTAAATCTAATTTACGTAATTTTTTCTTCGGAGAAAAATAAATCTATAGTGTTTCAAGACTACAGAAACCAATATTTCCATATTCACATTTTTTGTAGATACGGCTTTTTTGCTTAGGACGGCAGAATTGGTCAGCTGTAATGCAATATACGAGGGCTGACAATAAAGTAAGGTCTCCAACGCTGCAACTTCGCCGGATCACGCGCTAGGCGAAATCTGGCAACACCGCCGTGTTCCTTGGTTCCCCCACTACCACTTTGCTGCTGGGTGAGGCTTCCCCGACCGCTCAGTCTTGGCTGAGCAGCCGTCAACGATGGAGGTACCACTCGCGTCAGCGTCCAAGTGCGAATTGCGTTCTGTAATACGTTTTTTGAGTGCGAAAAAGGTGACACCTATTGAAATCCATCGTCAACTAGTTGAAGTTTACGGGGAAAAGTGTATGGACATAAAAAACGTGCGTAAGTGGAGCCGCGAGTTCAATTCCGGGCGCACTAATGTTCACGACGAGGAGAGAAGTGGCCGACCGTCGGTCTCGGATGCGATTGTTCAAGCAGTGGAGGCAGAAATGCTCAAAAACCGCCGTGCGACAATTAGGGACTTGGAAGAGAAGCTTGGAGGAGTGTGTAGCAGCGAAACAATCCGTCATATCCTTGTGAACAAGTTGCAGTACCACAAAGTTTCTGCCCGATGGGTGCCGAAACAGCTGACCGAAGACCACATGAAGCGGCGCGTGGAATGTGCGACCAAAGTTGTGGCCCGTTTTGAAGAGGAAGGCGATGATTTTTTGGAAGGGTTTGGTACGGGGGATGAAACGTGGGCTCATCACTACACACCCGAAACAAAGGAGTCGTCCAAACACTGGCGCCATAGCGATTCTCCGAAACCCAAAAAGTTTAAGGCGACACTGTCAGCCGGCAAGGTGATGGCTACGGTGTTTTGGGATCGCCACGGGGTATTGTTGGTGGATTTCATGCCAAGGGGAACCACTATCAATGCAGCAAGGTACTGTGAGACCCTGTAAAAGCTTCGTCGTGCCATAAAAAACAAACGCCCGGGATTGCTGAGCAAAGGAGTGAAATTTCACCACGACAACGCGCGCCCGCACACAGCCAACGTTACCCTTGACCTGCTCAAGACATTTGGCTGGGAAATCATCGATCACCCTCCCTATAGTCCCGACGTGGCCCCCAGTGACTACCACATGTTCCCCGCCCTGAAAAAACATCTCGGAGGGAAGAAGTTTGATAGTGACGCGGAGGTTCAGAAAGAGGTCAACACCTGGCTGCGCGAGGCGGACGGAGAGTGGTATTCTGCCGGCATAGACAAGTTCATCGTGCGGATGCGCAAGGTGTTGGAAAAAAATGGCGATTATGTAGAAAAGTAGCCAAGACCTTGGCCTTTCCAACGGTGTATCGCTTTTTGTAAATAAATGTCATTTTCTATGAAAAAAAAAATTGGAGACCTTACTTTATTGTCAGCCCTCGTATATTATATATATCGTTGCATTAGCTAGGACAGTAGTTGCTTCGACCAAGACTATTCTCGAAATTTGAATATAAGGCTTGTAAAATGCATAGAACAAAGTGTAATTCTATAAATTTTTAAATATATATCTAGATTTGGTTGAAGTTTCAACTTCTTTCGTCCCAAGCACTAGAAAAGGCAAGTGTTCCATTGTAACATCCAAAATTTCATATAATAGATTCGAATAATGAAATCTGGTCTCGAGATTAGGGTAATTTTGGAAATTACAGCCGCTATCTTTGGCCGCTCGCTATCTAAAAAAGTTTCCGTTCCAATGTGGTTCGACACAGGGTCATTTTCTTGTAAGATTTAGTGATATGTGATAATTAATTTTGAAAAGTAGGTGATAGGAGGAACTTCTTTTTCATTCTCAGCTTCATAACTTTCCAGCCTCTTTTTTTTATTCATTTCAAAATTGGAAACGTTTTTACAATACTTATTATCAAATAGTGGTTTTTCCACAACAATCAAGAAAACCCATTATGATTCAGTTGATATTTTCTTTACTTCGCTGGTATTATTTTCTGAATCTGAAGGTCATCAGGAATAATGAGCGCTTTGGGATACTCCACTCCTAGCTCTTTTTCAGACGGTTCATGAAGTTTTCATTAGGTGTAGCGATTGTAAAGATTTGCCGTATTTTGAATTGATTAAGTCGAAGTGACTTTGATGATGATGCTTACTTTGTTATTGAAACGTACTTTGAGTAGAGTATTGAAATGTTTTGGTGCAGTGGACACACTTTTCATAAATAAAATTGAAAAATTAGTAAATTATTAAGTTAGATGAAAATTGCTCAATTGAGAGTTAATCAGAATGTCCCGATACAATAAGCACTTTCTCTCAGAATCATTTAATGTTCTCTCTCATAAAATAATCGTAATGCAAGTTCGACGTTTTGTTCCTCTACAACCATCATCAACTTTGTTTTTCTGTTGAACAATGAATTACACTTTCATTTGTTTGGAGAAACCATTTTGTCTAGAATTGTACAACATATCGCATGTTGGAGTTTCGGAATCAGAACGATATTTGAGTGTGTTGCAACACCCAAAAGATTAGTGATGAACAATGATTGACCTTTATTTGTTATTTTAGTCTGCATTGAATGTTACAAACAGTGTTCTGGGCAAATATACTCTGCCAATGTGTCTCAGTCACTCTAAGAGTAAAGAAAGTAATCAATGCATTAATTATTTCAATTACTGTCAAAATTATTAATTAAATTGATCCTGAAATGCCAAAAAAACGAACGTAATAATCGTTTGCCAGAAATATACAGTCGAGAGTCATTTAAATACCTGTAAGAAGTAACTTTGTTACTCCGTACTTTGACATTGAGAATTTTTTCATTTAGTTTCACAGGATGACCTTAATAGTTAAATTCGCAACCATGATTCAATTCTTAACAACAATCCAGTACTCTTTCATCGTATGGAGGACGGGTACTTAGCAGATACGTAATTCTGAATTGGAATATTGTCAAACATTTAATACCAGTCCAGCCCAAAAACTGCAGTCGAAATAAGACATTGAAAAAAAATTAAGCTGCTTTAAGGAATATCAAAAGATCATTCATACAACGTGATGGCCAAAGAGATCCATGTGAAACCCGTGCACTTGTCGACAGTTACTTGGCGCCCTAAGACTTCCTATAAGTTTTTATACTTACCCTTATATTTTTAACACTAATGTTACTGCAGTTTCGACCTTATGGACATTATCAAACGATTTCTTTAGTCTCTTTCAGTCAATGTTTTAATGAAATCAATATAAAAATTCTTTCTTTTCTGCTTTGGCTGGTTTTAGCAACAGCAAGCGTTCTCAGGAACTTCAAATGAAATTAAACAAATTCTGTTTTCAACTTTCTCTCCAAAAATAATGTTTCGGGCTGTAAGTGATAGAATTCATATTAATTTTCGAGGCCTATAGTAAATCTTCACTTGGAAATCTTAAAATTTGAAATAATCAAAACCCAGAGTCTTTGAATAGTAGGTCATTGAAAGTCGTAATTGTTTTAGTTTGTTTGTTAACAATTTTGCAATATTCCTAAATTGTACAATTCTAATAGGAAACTTTTAAAATAACTCATTTTTATCAATAAAAAGGAATATATATATATATATATATATATATATATATATATATATATATGTTCCAGTGACTGTAAAACAGTCGAAAACAATCCTTTAGGAACTCACTATACCTTTGTATAGATTGTATGGCATATGTCCGACAGAAAACAACTACTTCTCTGGCTAATACCTCGACAGATATTGAATTATATCTGTCAGACATATGTGCAAAGATCCTTACTTTGAAGGAACAACTTTGCAAGAGCTCTCAGAGACAGACAGCAGGACACCGCCTGATCCAAACAAGGAACCAACTGCAGACCGGTTTCGGGATGAAGTCCCTCTTCAGTGCAGTCCTGGTTATCACGGTTGTATACACGCGGGGGCCCGGTGCCCGTCATCGTTCGCCGGGATGAACACTGCAATCGCTTACAGGATCCACCACGGCAACAGATTAGAGAGCGCTCCTGCTGTCTGTCTCTGAGAGCTCTTGCAAAGTTGTTCCTTCAAAGTAAGGATCTTTGCACATATGTCTGACAGATATAATTCAATATCTGTCGAGGTATTAGCCAGAGAAGTAGTTGTTTTCTGTCGGACATATGCCATACAATCTATACAAAGGTATAGTGAGTTCCTAAAGGATTGTTTTCGACTGTTTTACAGTCACTGGAACATTTATTGCTCCTTGAAACAAGTATTCAGCATATATATATATATATATATATAGAGGTGAAAATTCGTGACTGGCTGTATATTAGTTTGTAGTATTTGTGGGGTTGCAGTCAGGGTTGCGGGCTATTTCAAAGAAAACTCTTTGATACTGTCAAGCTTTCGGTATAATTCGATACCTTCCTCAGACGTCTAGAACACTAAATGGTCGCATTATTTCACATAAAAGCGACTGTAGACGAAATGTTGATTCATGTGCTTTGGCAGGACATGTTATCTCTAGAGACCACAGGATGGATTATAATAATACCGAAATTTTGAATAGTGAAACTAATCTGTCTAAAAGAATTTTCATGGAAATGGTTCAAATCAATAATGAAGAACAGTCGATGAACAAAAGAACTGACCTGAGTAATCTCAGCAAAATTTATACGTATCTTCTTAATTTTGAGAAACATAGGATAAAATCACCCTCTAATCAGAATCTTCCAACTTGATTACTGAAATAAATTAAGTCACTGTCATTCTTACATCAGTCATTTCATTTCACTTCATGTATATTTCATTTTCGTTTTTTGCCAATTTTATTATTCATTCTCACGTTAGTAAGTCTCCATTTATTATTTCCTACATTTATTGTACAAAGCGTATTTTCAGTTGTCCTGAGGAAGGTATCGAATTATACCGAAAGCTTGACAGTATCAAAGAGTTTTCTTTGAAATAGCCCGCAACCCTGACTGCAACCCCACAAATACTACAAACTATATATATATATATATATATATATATATATATATATATATATTGACAAATGGTGATACTCTACGGCGTGTAATTATTTTTCTCCGATGTACTGATATCGTTTGGAACAAGGGACTGTCCTCCAAGCTTCCATTTTATGGCTTGCCCCCGTGTTGTGTGCTTTGCTATCTAGCTTTCTCTCAGACATATTATGTCTCCATGTGCCCATGTGTTAGTCGATTTATCTGACACTATTCCTGTAAACGCTGGTGATCCGCAGAGATCAATAATTGTAGCACCAACACCCACATTAGTACTCTTATTATACTCTTGCGTAGTACTACTCTTGCGTAGCTCCGTTATCCAGAATCCTAAGAAAAGGATTTTCGTCTTGTTAGTGATCAGAGTGGCTAAAAATCATATTTTTTTTTGAAAAAATCAAATAACCTGTTTTTTTCGATTAAATCGTGATTTTATTGATTAATATTGATTTTTTTCTTTAAATATGGAAATATGAACTTTGAAATCACTTATTTTCGTTATTTTTCTCTATTCGCCCAAAAATATTTCTTTTATAAATTTACAGTTAGAAAATCTCCTCGGCGATTTACAAAAAAACTTGTGTTGACATGAAAATTTTCGGCAGCGTGCCGCGGCTTTCCTGACGGAACAAGAAAATTCGTTTGTCTTTATAATGATGCGGTTGACGCGAGACGGATCGTTTTTTAACTTATAGTCGGTCCATACGTTCATAAGTAAATTGCGTGTTGTTTAAATCGTAGTGCAGTGCGTTTTTGAAAGATAGCTGAAATGTCTCGCAGTGGTAGTAGAAAAAAGGAACCTATTTGGCAATATTTTATTGAAAAATCGAATAAATCAGACGGAAAAACGGAATCAGAGCGACCTGTAAAAAAGGCAAATTTGAGTTACAAGGAATTGTTGAATGGATAAAAAGACACTGGGAGGTATTTCAGAAAATGGAAGCAGTTCAAGCAGTTATATTTGCTATTGACAATAGTGATAGTACTGATATTGCCAGTATTAGTACTGCTACTACTTGTTCAGGATCAAGACTAGAAACTTAGTTTCAAATAAATAAAATAAATATAATATCTTTCTTTTTTGATTTTCCAGATGAGTTATCTGGTTCGGCGACTTGTCTTTACAACAACAACAACAACAATTAACGATGCGATTCTGAAGTAGTATCAATCGTTTTGCAGTTGGCAGTTTCATCGACATTGGCTCTACAAGTTCAACTTCTCACCCCCTGTTGTCAGCCTAGTTCTTTCAATGAACGGTAAAACTCATTCCCTGAAATGATAACACCAATTCTTTCCTACTCTCCACAACATTACAGGATTTATCTTTTTGTGAGAACTACAAGATAACAAAATTGGAACAGAAGCAAGAACACTTTCGAATCATTATTATTATTATCGAGTTCATCTCGGATCGTGAATCGCCCTGTATAATGGAGCGCACGTATAGTCTTGTCTTGATCTGAACCTTGAGTTAGAAATAATAATATATTTTGGCTGTAAGGCCTTCTATTTCGTTTACTTGTAATTAATCGACGAGACTGTGTATTTTTAGATTTTAAAATCCTAGGCGCCTAGTCGGACATCGAACCTTTTGCCGAATACACAAACGCAAAATGATGTACTTATTTACACACATATGTGTTTATTTCTATACATTGAAATACTGTTCGTTGATCACTAACTTTCGTTTTTTTTATTTTGCCATCATAAACCCAAATATTTTCCAACTGTTTACGCGATTAAAATGTATTTCGAAAGACAGAGTTTGTTACGGTAGAGGAGGAGTCGAATTTGTGTGGATTGTTACGGGTTTGTCCTACCTTCAAAGGTTATACAATACGGGGGTGTCTCGATAAGTTAGAGGCACTTAAAACTCGCAAGATTTTGGACTTCAAATTCGATCCTAATATGCGCTTTCAGTATTTTTTTAGCCCTATTTCAGTATTTTTTATAGTATTCTAAGTTGTACTATTGTTGTTAAAATTGTTATTTCCATCAGCCTATTGCACCCCTACGTGCAACCCTCAGAAGTCTTCAAGAGACTCTTGCTAGCTAGGGAAGACGCAGCCTTACCTTTTAACGTGTGATGTCATGCACGAGACCGGTGACCAAGTTGGGAATCGAACCTACGACCCTACGCTTGAGAGGCGAACGCTCTACCAGCCGACCACCACGGCCCATGATCCACACATCCATTCACGAAACAAGTGCAGAGCTTTGTAATTCCTTGCCTGTGTTTCCTGATATATATAGTTTCCAGAAAGTCAAGAAATTCTCTGATTGATACCGACGTTACTTTGGTCATTTGGATTTCCTCTGGTCATTACAGGGTTTTCCTTTTTATGAGAACCAGAAGATAAAAAAATATATATTTCACAGCTTCGGGCATGTCAGTTGTCTTCTTACCGATTTTTTTCTTCTTGAGAACAAATACCACCCGCTCTCGAAACTAGAAATGAACAATGTGTGAAATTAATTGGTATAAAGATGCTACAGGAAAGAATTAACTAGGTAAAATTACCCCATATCAGTTTGCCTTTTTTTCCAGAAATGCAGCTCTCACAGTGCACAGCGTCGAATGTAACTTTGCCAATAAATCTTCCATTTCAAAGCTCCGCCCCTAAGGTTATGGCCCGGTAGAATGAACTCCCCAGCACTCTACGTTTTCATATGCTTACCCACCCCCTCAGTCTTTACGTACTTTTTTTATGTTTTGATTCTCACGAAGAGGAAAGTCCTGTAATGTTCAAAGAACATCGTGAGAGCCGAGGGAAAGTAGGTAAGAATTGGTGTTCATCTAGAATGTCTTCATGCTGTATGCCTCAGGGAACAACTCCCGAGGCAGTGAGTTCCCAAACTTTGCCGGTCGTTGGAAGAACGAGCCTTAGGAAAGAGGAGAAGACATGCCGCTTCAAAGTTATGACAAAGGGATGTGAAGACTGACCTCGACTAACCTGAATCTGAAGCTCACTTATATTTGTGCACGCATAAATTGCATCCTGGAAGACTAGCGTAAAAATTTTATTCTCCTTGGAATTTGAACATTTTGGATCTATGTGTGTACAAGCAATAGGAATCAGTATGTCACTGTCAACTTCGCTGATAACAACAAGATAAAAGAAGCTGTATCTGACTCTTCTGATATATTTATGGGTGTTCCACAAGGCACAATATTGGGACCTATCTTTTTTACCGTAAGGTAGTGTTGGGTAATAAGGCCCACTTAACTTTTGCAAATTTTTTATCCTTTATATTTTATTCAAAAAATCCGAAACTTGATGAGGTGATTGTTTGTGATGTTTACCGATGTTAATATCAATATTCGTCTCCTTAAATACCTTAGTAACCAAAATAAGACAAATTTCAAAAACTTGCTGTTGGGCCTTACTACCTGCCTATTAGGGTAATAAAGCCCATAGTAAGTTATGCAGAATTTTGTTTCTTCATTGTATACAGATATATACAGATATATACAGATATATACAGATATATACAGATCATTTATATTAATCAGAAATGGTAGAAACTCTGATAAAAAAAACAAAAATAAACATTATTTCCTACAAAAAGTGATAAATTTAACAAAATTCAAGCAAGGAAATCAAATTATTAAAAAAAACTGATAAAACCAAATTTTAAGAACATTAACCTTCAGTAAAAATCCTCAACATCATCAGCCGTCAGGCCTATGCAAGTGTCGTGTAAACAAGTTCCACATTCTAGACAGTTTCGCATGTTGCCCGCGGGCCCCATTACGCGGTCGTTGGTAGGGCCTTATTACCGGGCGAGTACTTGTTCCTAAATATGCAATTTCAATTCTTTTAATTTTTCTCTTAGTGCGAAATATAGTACCAATGTTATAGTAACTGATAGAGCTCTATTAGTTTCTTCAAGTAAAATAGGTTGAATTAAAAAAGACGTCTCACCTTCTTCCGAACTTATAATCTGTGCAGCCTAAAACTGCACTTTCACCTAAGCTGTTTTTTGTCGTACTACTTTTTTGAAATTATTTGGGCCGTTTTAAAAACTTTACATTTTAGCGTTGAAACAATGACGTCATAGACAGAATGTTTTAAAACGAAATGCACCATTTTGAAGCCATAGCCAAATCTATGACGTAAAATTGAAAAAGTTTTTAAAACATTATTGAATACGGTTCAACGACAAAAAACAGCTCTAGTGTTGTTAATGACTGAAGTCAACGATCTTTTAATAAAGCTTTACCATTCGGATGATGAAACCAACCATGTTGACAGATTTGAAAAAATTTGCCAGTCTTCAAGGAAAAAGACAGTGGGCCTTATTCCCCAACACTACCTTATGTTAATGAAATAAAGTCTCAGAAAATAGTTATTTATGTACCAAGGACGAAAAACTGTCTATTATAGTCGAGCCTGCAAATTGATAGCCGAGGCGCAGCCGAGGATAGCAAGCAGGCGAGACAGTAGACAGTTTTTCGCCGAGGTGCATATTACATTTTTTCGTCGACCTCTACATACCTTTATGAAAGTAAGTACTCGCATGTTTGCTGGCCTCAGCTACGTCCAACTCTTCGAACTGCAGACTCGATCATAATTTTAATGAATATAAACAAAATGTATTTGGAGTGTAACAACTCTCTGTTTCAACTATACTACAAAATTAAATCAATCTCGAAGATGAATATTGAACGTACAGTTTGTGCAATTATTCTTATTAATTCCTGCTGTCGAAGAAGATGCAAGAGACAAGTTTTGATTTTGGGTACTTGTTGATGCAACTTCAGATGCAGGTGCTCCAACAGCACCATTTCCAAAACTTCTCTCTTGAAGTGCTTTACCTGAAATCTAGCGGATTTCGTAAATAATTAATTTGACAACAGCAAATGACAGTTATTGTCACAGGCGCCTATGTATTAATTAAAACGTGGATTTACGAAAATGACTCAATCGCCGCTCTCGTACCGTGCCGTATCATAGTGACCACAGCGGACGAAAAGAGTTTGCGGACGAAAAGTGTTTGCGGACGAAAAGTACTTGCCTTCAAAAATAGTCGATTTTTCGTCCGGAAATTAGTACGTAAAATGTCATTTTTTGCAGAGGTCGACGAAAAAGGTCATTTTGTTACGTAAGCTGATGACACATAATTGTTCATATCATGTGAATGTGACAGTTCTCTGCAAAATGAATGAAAAAACAACTTTGGGTAATTTGTTCAGTAGGTATAGTTTCAACTCACTATATTTAAATACTGAAAAAAACAATTTAATGTGGTTCAGAACCCATCAGAGTAAGTGTAAATATCTCGATATTATTGTGAATGATGAAATTGTCATTACTGCAGAATCAATAAAATTTACTATAGACCAACACCTGACCTAGTGGAAACAACTTTGAATCTCTTGTATCACAGTTGTAGCCTTATTTCATAATCTTAGATCAGTCTTGACAGTAACGCAACTATTGGGCGTTTATTATTCACATGTTGAATCTCGTCTTCGTTTTGGTGTTTGTTTCTGGGAAAGTTCCAATGCATCAACTGATGTGCTCTTTTCACAAAAGCGTATATTTCAAAGAATTGCAGGAAAGCTCACTTCCTATTATTGAAGAGATTTGTTCAAAAATTTGTCCATATCAATTTTACCCAGTCTCTATATACTTGAGGCGGCTTTATACATTTACAAAAACAAAAGTAAATTTCATAACAACTTCAGTTATCATGGTGAAGCAATACCAATGTTGTCAAGGGGCAAATCTGGTACACGGATGGCTCTAAGACAAGCAATGGGGCTGGAATATGCGGGAAGAGACCAAGGCAAGACAATAGTCTAAGCCTCGGCACTTCTTAATATTCCAAGCCGAGGTAATGGCTATTTCCGTTTGGACGAGAGAGATTCTAAGGAGGGGTCCTAGAAACTAACCAATAGTCATTCTCTCTAAAAGTCAGGCGGCAATAAAGGCCCTGCATTCATGCAGGTTTTCTTGCAAACTAGTATGGGAAACTCATAAAAACCTCAGCGACCTAGGAGCACAGAACAAGGTGAAACTTGTCTAGGTACTAGGTCACAGGGGCATCCAGGGGAATGAAGGCACAGATGCCTTACCAAGAGCGGACCAGAACCAGCCTGCGTAATCCCGTTTGGAGACATTAAGCAGGTTAAGAACCATCACCAATCCTCCTGGGAGAACGCCAATGGAAATACTCACGGAAAGATGATGATGATGGGGCCAACCAACCGGCTCTCAAAACATCTCCTCGAACTGAGCCGGAACTCTTTCAGAAAGGTGGTAGGACTCTTAACAGGGTACTGCCACCTGAGAAAACACAGCAGTTTCTGTGATGAGGAAGAAGAAACAGCCTCCCACATAATGTTGGAATGTGAAGCCCTGGCTCGCACGAGGATGGATATCTTCGGACACTAAACTGCAGAAGATATCATCCCAAAGGAAAACCTCGTAAGGAATCTCCAGGAGTTCACATCAGAAGATCCGGAGTACTCACGAGATAGACCTGACAACGGGGAGCAGATAGGTTCTACTCAGAACGTCAAAACTACCCGTACTTCGGCCGATAGCCAGCCCCGCCGAGCAATAATAATAATAATAGCATGGTGTAACGACACGACAAATGGATAACTTCCATGTTTGTTTTGCACGATTGAATGTTATAAGTAATTCGCCATATTATATGGGTTTAAAAATTCACAATGCCAATTAAGTATTGTGATAATGAAAATTGAGAATTTTTTAATACAAAATAGATTTTATACTCTATAGGAGTTTTTTAACAAGGTAAGGTTAAGTTTAAATGTTTATCATTGAACGAAATAAATAAATACGAAAAAAAAACAATTAAAAAAGAAGATTCCACTAGTAGGACGATCTGATGTCTACCTTGTGCCATCATCCGTAGCGATAATTAAAATGGCGAGGGGGGCACCTTCTGGAATATTGTGACAGGTGAAAGATATATCGATTGGTTAATGAAAAATAAAGTTGACAAGAGCCCTTTCTTCCGCCCTCTCCTTTCCAACTGCCTATCTCTCCCTCCCCTCGTATATATATTATGGAACTGGGCTCTTCTAGAGGCTTTTCATGGATAGTTTATCCACATTTTGCTGTTCGTGAAAATTGTCCATGCTGCTTCATATCCATGAGAAAGCATTCTCATCATATTAGTTTCAGCGGCCATTTCGCTTTCGCGAGACTGCGTGCATTGCATTCCGCATAACCGTCTGTCGGCTGAACTTCTTGGAAACAAGGACATCTCAGATGCTTCTTATATGTCACGTTGGCCAATTATCTGATAATAATGGCACTCCTAAACTCTGGGCTGTTCTCGCCGACAAATTTTTCCGAATGGCGCTATAGCAACCTACCCTTTACGATGACCATATTCAAGTTTGTAGTTGTGATACTGTTGTTGAAAAAGGAATTATCGCTAAAGCCGTTTTTGTTTCGAAAATGTCGTTTCTCTGTCTTCATGTTCTCATAAAAAGAAAATGCATGAAAATCATCGTGAGAACAAAAAGAGAGAGGAGTTTGCTATAGCTCTGATTAGTATTTGTCATACTGATTACTTGTATGGGGAAGTTATTTGATGATACAGCGTGTGTTGAGATTTTTTTCATCTTCTCTTCAAACAAATACTTGTCTTCTGGAGAATCGAAAGAACTTCGCAATGTTAAATAAACAGGTTTGTTCTGTTTCGTACACTCGCGTATCGTACACCTCAAAATGTTCTTGTTTCGTACACTGAATTAATTAATCCATTTTCGATCTCTCCTTTCGTACACAGACCCATTTTTTCTAGTGAAGATACTTTTTTTGAGGAGTAATTTTTTAGTATGATCTAACCAGAACGCACTAACCTTACGTAGACAATTGAGAGTTTGGAAATTGACAACGTAGGTAGGTTTTGCACCATTTTTCCTTGTGATGATTTCTTTTATAGTATGATCTAACCAGAACGAACTAACCTTACGTAGACATTTGAGTGTGTGGAAATTTGGGCCATCGCAGTGGTCGATGTACGAAACGAGAAGCCATTCATTTATTAATTCAGTGTACACAAGAATATTTCAAATAATTTTTTGTGGTGTACGAAACGCGAGTTTACGAAATAGAAAACACCAATAAACATAAGATGCATAGGTACTAACTGTAATAATTTTTATTAATATACCGTAAAACTCGTCTATATATCTGTTTCTGCTGAATCAGTATTTCTCAGATGATGTTCTTGTCGTTTTTGCTATGTATGTCTCCATCTCCAGCTGTCTTTGAGATCGTTTTCTACCGCAGAGGTGGAAATGCTGTTGAACCTCCCACTCAGTATCTTTCTGAGGGCTGACTATATCCGGAGACATGAAAGGACAGTACGTATTCCAGATCAAGTCACAGATGCATCATATTGTAGGAGTATTCACTTTTTTTAAATCAGGTCAAATTGCATTGAAACGCAATACTAAAAAAAGAATCATACTCATTCTCATGGAAACGCTGAAAACCTTGCGGAGGCCATCCCAGTCCGCTTCTTGATGTAGAATATATAAAAGAGAAGTGAAAATGAGAATTTGAGGTTTCCTGTGGTTGTATGGTTCTAGTGATTGAAATCAAATCTGTGAAATGATGGAAAAGCTGATAGGAAACTAAAAGGAATCGGCAGAATAAATATATTGATCCTGAAATTTATAGTATCTAAATTCTTTATAAATAAGAACAAGTGTAAGCGAAAAAAATAATCTAGATAATTCACCCACTACAAAATGATTTTTCCATGAAGGTAGTCGTTGATTTCACAGCACTTATGTGGAAGAATATATTGTAGTGGAGACGAAAAAAGTCCGAAAACTAAAAAATTGCACATCTAATTCAGTCTGACCCAACAAGAATAGTAGTGATATCTCAAAACGTATTATAAAAGAATGCCGTTACCTTTATAATGAATCGAGCGGATTCATGAAGCAGGGTCGTACCAAGGCTACATTCAATCGATCTAGTTATAGAATTTAAAAAAAAATTAGTCCCGTGAAAAAATCGCGGAAAATCTAGATAAGAAACAAGAAATGGAAGGTAGATACATATCGTACAAAATAATGTCTTCCCTTATTCAGAGCTCATAAGACTCTAACTCTCCCCTGCCTTCACATATTCAGCTGTGTAACCGAGATACATAAAAATATTTCTTCCTTCCAAAAACATTCAGACTACCACAACTGTTCTACAAGAAATGGAAAAAAATGTGAGGATGTCAAGTTGTACAGCAATCTATGAGAGCCCTGAGCTTAAATAATTTTAAACATAGGTATAATATAGGTATATTCATTTTTGGTATAGATAAGTTGACGATATTTTTGCCTGTTTCAAAGGTACCACACGACAGCTAAACCAGTTTCTGATATTCATAAATAATCTAAATAGTAACATACAATTCACACTTGGGACAGAGATAGAGAGACAAATTAATTTCTTAGACCTAACCATCACACATAATCATAATAAATTTGAGTTCAATGTATTCAGAAAACCGAACTACACGGACATTACAATCCCAAGTGATTCATTCCATCCCGATAGTCAAAAATTAGCAGCATATAATTCAATGTTACATAGAGCGTTCTCGTTACCTTTGTCTGCTAATAATTTAGATACAGAAATTAAAACAATCATACAGATAGAACAAAATAATGGTTTCCAAGCGGCCACAATTCAAAAGTTAGTCAGAAAACATCGTCTTAAATTTTCGCACAAATTAATATACCCCAGGTCAAACCATCAGAAACTAAGAAATTTGTAACCTAACGTACTTCGGGAGAAGAACAGAGGCTATTGCGGGATTCTTTAGAAAGAATAATATAGAAGTAGCATACAGGCCGCATGCCAGGTTGTCTAATTTTCTTTTCAATGCCAAAGATAGAATAGCAAAAATGGAAAAATCTGGAGTTTATAAGCTTAAGTGTCCAGAGTGTAACGGTGTTTATGTGGGACAATATGGACGTAATTTTTCAAAAAGATACGCTGAACATGAAAGGTCCTTCAGACTAGGAAAAAATGATTCGACGTTTTCAAACCATTCCTTGGAATGCAACCTCAAGTTTCCGAGTCTGAACGATACGGAAATTTTGCACTATGCAAGCAAGGGTTAGAAACTAAATTATTTAGAATCCCTAGAAATTCATAAACACAAATATTGTGGATGTAACCTACCGAATGATCAACTGGATTTGGTCTATTCACCGGTTTTTAAGGCAGCGCAGTCACATTGTCGCAAATAAACAAGGTCCAGGTAAAAGTCATTAATGACCGTTAGTCATTAAGAAAGGCCACGGGTAGAATTAAGGGTATTTAAGGAGTGTTATTTATTATTTCAGATTATTGTAATGTTTGATAATGTCCATATAGGACGAAACTGCAGTAACGTTGGTTACAGAATTGGTATAAAAACATAGAAAGTTTTATTTCTCAGTTTTCGTATAATAAAGGATTTCTTACTAGTCAATTGTTTTTACTCAGTCGGCGAGTATATGGAGACGCCCATTAACTTGCTCAATCCAGGAGTGCTGTGATATGATAATATACTCTGTTGTTTATTTGAAAATTTCTTTATTACTTTATGTGAAATCGTCTTTTTTATCTCAAATGTTTTTTTCTGTATCTACTATTAGATGATTGCATGACCTGCTACAAATGTAATCTTCGTTTATAATGTAGTCAAATAAATGATTGATTGATACATTGGTCATGTACTCAGGCCCATATTGCATCCACAATGGCTGGGTTTGAATCTCAGTTTCAAGGGATGCTCCGATTTCTCTTCATTCTTTGATTCATAGTCTTGTCTCTAGAATGTGCCTTCCTTGTTGTCTGTGAAAATAGTGAAAATATGGGACGCTGACTTGCAAGCACCATCTGCACTGGGAGTCTTTAGTAATCCTGATACACAGTAAAAAAATTTGGTGAAATTCCATTCTAAATCTGTTTCCAAGTCATCGGAGTAATTCCTATTGTCTTTTATACTCTGACAAAGTGTTGATCTAATCAATAAGTATATAGTTATGTTACTGAATCAAGTGTTGATTTGTAACATATTAGATTAAAATAAGCACACTAAATACTGTCAAATGTTACTGGTAGATGTTCATTCTCGATTTCATTGTTGACCATCATATTAGAGTTGAAACTGATACACCAATCAATTGGAGTCGCAACTGTCATTTATTAATTTGTTATAAACATTCAAATACAAAAAATATGTTTTTTAGTGTTTCGCGTATAAAATAAAAATATTTACGAACCAATCAGATCATTATTAATGGAGAAAAACTGGAAAAACCGTAAACTTTTGTAAGTATCAAATCATGTGTACTTCGTGTGTTGTCAGACCATTAGTTTTGGCACAGTTACAATTTTATATATTTTCTTGCAGCGTGCCTGGATGCTCTAGTGATAGTCCGACTTCAATTTCTCAAACAGATTTTGAAAGTAGAAGTATATACCACAAAACGTATATTCTCATTTTGCGCTACAATGCAGGGAAATTAGTGAAAAATGCTTGCAAACATGACTGCAAACGGCCGAGCCAGCCTAAGCGGTCGAGTAGTAGGAGAGACCGGGAGATGAGGGGAATTCTTCTACTGAACGGGTTCCGTGATAATACGCTACCCTGAATAACTGGCCCTGTAACCTCTGAAAACTAAGTCCAATCTATGAACCCGGTTTTTTGCTGTGAGCCTTTTGAACTCTAGTTTACGTTGACGTAAATATGAGGGCTCAATTGATAGTTCACCTAAAAATCCGGATACCAAATAATCATTTAGGTTGAGATGAAATTTATTAAGCTGGGTTTCGAAACCTTATTGACAATAATATTCGAGAATGAATGGTAACTTTCTCACAAAAAACAGTTCATTTAATGATTTTAATATTTTTATTCATTCAAGCACACATAATATCTACCCATAAAGCTGAGTTTCAGATTTGTTTGCACTGCATTCGTATATAATATATAATGTCTGAAATGGCTGACTTTCAACTGAGCCTGCTAAACAGGTTTAGAATGCATCAGAATTAGTAATAGCCCAGGAGCTCATTCTACTGCCGGAACACTATTTACCCAGAAATTACTCTCAATGAAAGTCATCATAATAGAATACAGTATACTACTTTGCGAATTCAATTTGTAAAAATACGTCTCGTGAGCTATTAATAAGAATCCGTCTGCGTTTTCTGTAGGAACTAATTATTATGTTTTTGCACGCTACTGATGTGCATTTTGAGCACAACTATTTACTAATTATCACCCTCGTAGAAAATGTTCTGATAAACAGCAAGAATACGACTATTTGTGTGTATAGTATATAAAATGAGTCTCATCTTGAAACATCTACCAGATTACCAACCATTTGAACGAGGTGTATAATAAATTTGTCTGTTCTTCGCTTGTTATTCTGATGCTAGAAACGTTATCCAGAGTTTTTCCTAATAGACCATTTCCATAAGGAAGCTACTCCCGGGATACATTCCAATGTCTTTTCGTGAAGGGATGTTCTATATAGAACATTCACTGATCATTATTTTCGTAAAATATCCGGAATGTTTAGAATTAATTGGGCGTGCCTTTGTAACCAAGAGATGGCGCTGTATTTATATTACATTGTTTATCTCAGAAATTCCTATCTGAAGCCAAAGATTCAATTGGGTGTGAGTTAGCCTACAATGATGATTGGCAATAACCATAAAACGAGCATGTAGGTGCTCTCCAGCTTTGAATTGAAACAGTAGTAATAATAACCTACATCATAAACACTCATATGAGTGTACCCTGTATCGGAAGAGCACGGCTATTATTATTTGTCGTTATGCTCTGGAGCGACTTACTGATTTTTGGTGGCACATTCGCTTTTTAGCTGTAGGGAAACTCGAAAAAACCATCAGCACCACCCCGGGTAGTCAGTGTTATCCAAGCAAACATTTGTCACCAGAATTGGCATCTAGTCAACTCACATCACACTTGCTTTTAACAAGGCATGTGGGCGCCTATCGTGACCCGATACACTCTAGAAAATTATATTTTTTTCGGGAGATTCGAATTCATGGCAAAAGCTATATGAATTTCAAAAGGCTGATTGGATACCAGGCTACCCTAACTGGTTATAGCATCACGAAGTAAAGAATAACACTGAAGAATAAGGGAGTGGACAGGACCACATCCAGATGGATGTGCCAAATGTTGAACACAGGAATCGCCTTGATGTGGCTATCGGCCAAAGTAGTGGTAGTTCTGAGTAGACCTTTCCCCGCTGTCAGGTCCATCTCGTGAGTACTCCGAATCTTCTTATGAACTCCTGTAAGATTCCTTACGTGGTTTCCCTGTGGGATGATATCTTCTGCACTACAGTGTCCGAAGGTATCCATCCTCATGCGAGGCAGGGCGTTGCATTCGAACATTATGTGGAAGGCTATTTCTTCTTTCTCATCACAGAACCTGCATAGTGTGGGGTCTTGGTGTATTCCCAGCATGTGCAGTGTTTTCTCAGGTGACAAGGTGACAGTGCCCTTTCTTAGAGAGGTCCGGCTCAGTTCGAAGAGATGTCTTGAGAGCCGGTTGGTTGGCCCCATCATTATCATTTTCCCGTGAGTATTGCCATAGGCGTTCTCCCAGAAGGATTGGTGATAGTTCTTAACCTATTTCTTCGTGTTTTGCTTCATATCCCCAAACGGGATTCTGCAGGCTGGTGAGAATTGATACCCCCGCTCTTGCTAGGTCATCTGCGCTCTCATTCCTCTGAATACCCCTGTGACCTTGAACCCAGACAAGTTTCACCTTGTTCTGCGCTCCTAGATTGCTGAGTTTAGAAGAAAACCTGCATGACTGCATGGCCTTTATTGCTGCCTAAATGTCGGAGAGGATCACTATGGGTTGGTTTCTAGGGCCCTTCCTTAGAATCTCTCTCGTGCAAACGGAAATAGTCATTACCTCTCGATAACATTGGTATGGCCTTTGATGTGACTTCCCCATCTTGTATGGCGGTGGTATATGTTTCATCAAATAGTGGGTTGGAGTTCTTTTGTCCGATGGCATCTCAGACGTGTCCATTTTTATGAACTCCATTATGTTGGAGTGGCCTAGGATATCGCCCTCCATTGGCCTCGGCACTTTAGTCTGGAAGCTTCTGTCCGCAACTCCTCTGCAATATGCAGAAGATGGAGCATGGCCAGTGTTTGTAAACCAGTCAGCCTTCCTCTGGTTGTCACTTGTTCAACCTTTGACCACCTCAGCAGGTCTCCATGCGTTATCAAGGGCCTCACTATCGCTGTGTTCTACGAAAGGGATTGCCAAAGGAGCTCCTGGCCATCATCAGTGATGTCCTTGCCCTTATTAGCACTTTTCCCACATGTTTTTTCCAGGTGAGCTTTGAGTCTAGGTTTAACCCTAGATATTTTGTCTCTCTTGGCATCTGTAGGCTTTCACCAAAAATTCGTGTGGGTGAGTAAACTCCTCCGACAAGTATTAGAGAAATTGGACTTTGGAAATGCCTATGAAAGGTAAAACATTTGACCATTTCATAGAAGAAGTTAGCGAATTTTGTCAGCGAGATATCAGCGAAAAGGCTAATTGCTTTTCTCTGAATAGGAACCAGAAGCAGCGATGTATGGCAGGCTTCGTATTGCCTCTCAAAATGTATCATGTTTATAAAGTGAATTTGTTTTCTTTAACCAGTATTGCCCTTCAAGCAAAAACCTCAAATATTGATGACGTTCTATCAATTTCTTTGTTGGCACTACGAATACATTGAAGAAATATTCTGTGTGAAAAATTAAAGTAGGTTGATTGAAACTGAAAAATCAACGTGATGCGTTTATTTACTCTGAGTCTCTATTTTGGTTTTGCAGTGGATACTGTTTGAAGGATATAAATAAAAATGTAACAGTGTAACACTGTAGGAGTTTTATTTGCTCTATAAATTTCAGACGTGGTATATTTTACTACATGGTATTTATCCATTGAGATTATTATCCACATACGAAGGGAAACTTTTTTTTATGTTACACATGTCTCGAACTGTTTTTAGTTTTGCTTGAAAAAACCTATACTCCGTACAGTATAATTTATCTTCGATCTACTAAAGTCATTTACAATTTTTTTTTCTCTTACCGCGAAATAGTAAATGTTCTTATTTGTACATAAAATGTAATCGAATATACAAAGCAATCGAATATTTCGATACTTTTATGATCTCCTTAAACCGTTGGTTTTTCACTGCTACGAGAAAACCTTGAACTCCCAGTAATGTGAGGGAGATATCGAAGTGACGTAAACTAAATATGAAATATCGGAACCCTATAAATAGGAGATTGAAGATTCAAGAAAGTGTACAATTTGTAAAGTTTTGTTGGCACAGCATTGCAAAACATTGAAAAGTTTAGTGGAATCTAAAAATAGTTCGATACCCGATGAACGTATTCGATGTCCAGATGATGAATAAAATTCGAATGTTCAACTGAATTGCTTCCTCATCGTATCTGAGTGATGAAAAATTATGTCTCAAATTTAGAAATTTCTGTATTTTGGCTTCTGGCGAACTGCTTTGGAATTTTAGGCTTATTTATTTACCCTATTGAAAAATGTTTTGCTCTTCAATTGTGGGAGGCATCGGGATGGGTTCAAATTATGGCTAATGTTGAGCAAGGAAAACTCTGAATACCAGCAAAGTAATGAATATTGGTTTGAGACAAATTAGATATGGCGAACCTCCACGCAAGATTGTAGAATGTTTTCGTACATGGCAGAGAACATATTTGTGTCTTAATGGTTCATTTAATTTAATTCAGCTCGGTATTGAGCTATCGTAAAAGAATCTACGATTTTCCCCAATTGAAGAGCAATATTTTTTTTTAATAAATACGTAAATGAGTTGAAAGTTAGAAAAGTTTCCTCGTATACTTTGAAATTTCATTGGGTTATGTCAACTTCACAGCGAAGTAAGAAGAACCCGGTAGGTATATTGAGGAAAAAACAATATTATTTCGATTATTCAACTCGATAACAAAATGTACTATTTTGATTGGATGATAATTGGATATGTGTTGGTAAACAATAAGCAGAGTTGATGACTTGTCTTTCGATATTCCATTATCGGAATTGTGTTCGATTAAACACGACGTTTCAATTGATATAGAATTCTTGACATGTTTTTTTGGGTATTTTAACCTTCCACAGTCTGAAAATGAAAGAAAGGGGTATTCAAGGAAATCTGTAGTATAGAAAGGGGAAATTAATCAATTTGCCCCTTCCCTATAAGTTACTGCGTTAACAAGAGAAACAATGATTGTTCAACTTTGTCTGTAACGTATCCTATTCTGATAGGCAAATGGGAATACGATGTTACTGACAAAATATTTGTTTAGCAGCCCGAATTCTTCTCTCACTGGAATTCTAACTCACACCTGCATTTTCATTCTAGAGTCTGTCTTATACACTTATGTTAAGCTGGCACAGGCGTTTCAGCACAACGAAAACATTTTTCATCCCAACCAGTTCAGTTGAACTTAGAAAATGAAAGAGGAGAAAGATGGTGATATGACTAGGATTTCGGTCTCATTGCGTTTCGAGTGTTTCGACACGATTTTAATACTTTCCACTGTAATATTTTTCACCACAATATATCAAGTAATATCACCTCAGTGTTCTATTTTGTGGAAGTTAGAAAATGAAGGAATCAAATTGTAATATTTATGCAATTTAATTCGAATATTTGTTTGTTTTTTTGCCATAGGAAGCGAAATTTTGAAACTCCTTGTATATCATTCGGAAGTTATTAAAAAGTAAAAAAATCCAGCATTCCAATCATTTGAATATTTTCAGCAGACAGAAAGTTACGTAACGGCTGTGCCATCTTAAGCGTTAAGCTAGCACATCCCCTTTTTCTCCGAAACCACTTATTGAGTTAAAAAATTAGGAGTTATGTTAGAAAATTGTTATTAATCAGTTAAAAAATGCGGCATTAGTTTTTCTGATTGTGCTGAAACGGTTGTGCCAGCTTAACATACGTGTCTTATACATAAAAAACATAATACAGTTTATTCCCAAAACCCTAACGACTAAATGAAATATGTAAGGCAAACATCGGAAATAAAATGCCTCTCCCTATTCCGAAATCCACTTTGGCAAAAGACTTTCTGATTTATGAAAGCAAAAAAATGTTAAATCATGTACCCTCCGAAATCAGAAATGATAAAGTGTGTTACAAATTCAGATAAATAATGAAAGAAGCTCAACTCAAAAAAGCATATTATAATCTTGAGGAATTTTACAGTGATTTTATTTTTCATGTAATTTTAATCTTTACGCGTATTATATTATATTTTATTTGTTTTTTGTCAACTTTTCTGTTAGTTTTACACACCCACCGATTTTAAATCTGATATGTGTTAATTTTTAACTGATAGTATGTGATTGTATTTTACTTATTTAAATCGTAAGCATGCTTTGTCAATAAGAAGTTGATTTCTTGGAAAATAAAATACATTTCTCTCTCTTCTCTATTGAAAAATTGCGACTTCAGATAAAAAGTCTGCTCTATCATTCATATTTATCACGTTACCCGACTCAGTATCTTGTTAAACGTGACTTTTGCAACATTTCATGGTTTTATAATATCAATTGACATAATCTTGATTAACTTTTTATTATTATGTGCCAAATCAACTCCTTATCGATATATCTATAATCTACGATTGATTACATTGTATGAAATGTTGTCGAACCTTGAATAAAATCAAGAAATGTAAATAAACATTTAAAAATACGTGAATTGATATTCTAAATATGTTATATCAGTTAGGAGCATAACAATGGATTATACCCCTCTCGCTCTGTTGTCCTTTTGACAAACATGAAACGAAATCCATTTTGTCAAGTCAATTCAAAATATACTTGTCGAAGACAAAATCTTGTTGACAGAGCATGATATAAATACATAAACATACATATAATAAAATAGGTACAGTCAAAAAAACAAATTTCACGAACAAAACATTACATTTAAATTACTATTATTTACAGGTTATCGCAGTAGAATTATTCGCAATAATAGGCCTTTTCTACTAAAAGACTTTTAACTGAACTTCTGAACTTTTTGTTTCTGTAATATTTTTAGAGTAGTAGGAAATTGGTTGTATACTTTAATACTTTCATACATCAGAGAATGCTTAGTCAGAGCAAATTTTGGAATAGGTAAGAATAACATATGGTCCTGTCTGGTACTGTGACAATTATTTCTGGGAGGGTGCAAGCTAATTTTATTTTTGTGGATTAGGCATACTGTTTCCATTATGCATAAACAAGTGACAGTTAATATTTTGTGGCAGATAGATAGAGGCGAGGGGGTGACCACTCATTAGAAAATGTACACGTATTGCCGAAATTCCATATGATTTCTTGAAAAATTTGGGATTTCGTGGAAATCTCATACGATTTCGGGAGATTTCCGAGGATTTCGGAAGATTTCCTATGTATCGTAAGGATTTCCAGGAATTTATCCAAAAATAACTTGTTATTCCATGAAATTTAGATGTGTTTTCAAGATATACTATTGAGGGCATTTCCAAAAGTTTGGAACCAGTGTGAAAACAGAAACGGTTGTGGCACCAGAAGCAAAATAATAATGCGCAAGGGTGGCATATTTCACTGCTTCGAAATATTCCGAATTTATATTTATATATTTAATTGAAATATTCTACATTATTATCATAATAATGTTTATGAAAAATGAAGGGTCTACAAAGAAATCATAATGGTAAAACATAAGATCATATTTATCAGTGGCAAGACAGTCACTTATATCATGGGATAACAAGTATGCTACTGGAAATTTCTTTTCCATTTCATATTCAGAATGATCTGATAAAGCATACCTATCCCATTTCAGATTTTGTATCTCAATACTCACCCTAGAAACTACCCCCATAATAAATAAAATCTACGAAACAGAGTTAATTCATCGTTTCTTGAAATTTCATTTTCACTATATATTCAAAACAATTTGAGGTAGCATACCTACCTCATTTCAGATGTTGTATCTCAATACACACCCTGGAAACTACCCCCATAAAAAAATGTGCAGAACAGGGTCTATTCATCGTTTCTTAAAATGTATTTTTCTCTGTATAGATATTCAGAACGCTCTGAAAATCATACCTACCCCATTTCAGATTTTGTATCTCAATACTTACCCTAGAAACTACCCACGTAATGAATAAAATGTACGAAACAGATGTATTTCATTGTTTCTTGAAATTTAGTTATCACTGTATATTCGAAACGATCTGAGGAAGCATACCTACCTCATTTCAGATTGTGTATTTCAATACTCACCCTGGAAATTACGCCTGTAATAAAAAAATCTACAAAACAGTTAATTTATCGTTTCTTGAAATTTCTTTTTCAATGCATATTCAAAACCATCTGAGAAAGCATACCTACCCCATTTCAGATTTTGTATCTCAATACTCACCCTGGAAACTACCCCCACAATTAAAAAATCTACAGAACAGAGTCAATTCATCGTTTCTTGCAATCTCTTTTTCAGTGTATATTCAGAACGCTTTGAAAAAGCAGAACTACACCATTTCGGATTTTGTATCTCATAATAAAAAAATCTACAAAACAGAGTCAATTCATCTTTTTTTCAATTTTTTTTTCACCTTTTGACTGTACAAATGGTGGTATGAATAATAACTTACACAACAATGCACTTGTTCACCCTTTTGCACTATTCTCAAATCTCGATTGCCACGGACGTAAAAGTGGATTTGATCAGTTTTTATTGACAATTACAAAAAACAACCCGATCTTTCCCGAAATTCTAGAGGGTTGTAATCATTGATAATGATTTCGTGAAGGATTTCGGATTTCTCAAGCGACTGCGAGATTTCGGAAAGGATTTCGTGATTTCGAAGAGGATTTCGGGCTTCTCGAGCGATTTCTCATATGACTGCGGGATTTCTGCTGAAAAATAAGAAATTGCGGCGACTGCGGGGAAAATTTGTACACGTATTGCGGGAGTGGCCACCCCCTCGGATAGAGGTTTACAGTGATCTCTCGATTTAGACTTGTGATATATCTCAGTGACCACTTCTGGAGAGCAAATATTGTATTATGTAATTGTAAGTTACAATGGCCCCAAAAAGCTATTCCATAGCGAATTTGTGATTCGATTAATGCAAAGTAATTCATTCTAGCTGTAGTATACCCCAGCTCACTTGATATTACTCTAATTGCATAACATCCACTGGAGACTCTTTTACTCAAATGCGTTACATGTTCTTTAAAATTTAATTTATTGTCTATGTAAATACCTAGGTATTACCGATACTAAATTTTGAAATAAAAGATTGTGATTGCCCGATAGAAGGAGCGGGGGACACATCAATTTAAAAATTTCAAATGGCATGAGGGGTCAAGTGACACATCGTTAAAAAGAGAGTTCAATTTTCTTTTCTTGCAACCATCTACATTTTTTCGATTTTCCTCAATATGTATTTTCACAATTTCGATCTCTTTGCCTTTCGAAATTTTTAAGTTGATGTGCTCACAGCGCCATCTTTCGAGTAGTTGCAATGTATCTTCTCTTAAAAAGTAGTATCGGTTATACTATTCAAAATATTTTCTGTCCCATTGTTCCAGATCTGCACTTATATTGTATTGTAAAAAAAATATTAACGAAATCCGAAAAATAAATTAGACGGATTTATAGAGAATTTATGTATAATTTGACCCCCCATGACATTTGAAGTTTTTAAATTGGTTGCCCCCCGCACCCTCTTTCGAGCATGTCTTTTATTTCATAAAGTAGTATCGGTAATAACATTTAAAACGGTTTGTATCCCATATGTGTACGTCGAGAAGTTCAAAAATCATTATTCACATTAGTACAATATTTTCGTTGCAGCTTACTTACGGAAGTTCAAAAGTGCTATTGTTGCTATTTGATCTAATCATAGAATTAACTCTTTGTCTCAGATTTGATCAAAACGACCAACCACGCTTTCTATTCCACTAATAACAACTATCAGTGCCTTCTTTGTAACGTCACAATTGTCTATATAACTACTAATATTTGGTTCAGGCCCATATACTCCTATTCCAGTTCCTTCTGTTATTCTGGGTCCATCTGTGTACCATCTAATAGCTCTTATCTTGAGTCTTGGGATAATGTCTTTGTCCCATTCAGTGTTGATACTCAGTTTTGTGTTGAATTCTTTCACAAAGCTAAACTTTAAGATCTCATCTTGGGGCATATCCCAGGTTTGGTGATTTCCAGGGAGGAGTCGAAACTTGCGTTTGGTGATTCCCTCTCTGGTCATTCTGTATGTTGTCCTTATCGGTATACTCTCCACTAGTATATGAGGAATGTAAGGCTTCGGATTACTTCCATCTCGGCCGTTGGGCACGTTCTCATTGCAAGTGTTATACATACACTGGCTAGTCTTTGGATTTTCAATATTAGTACATATATATAGTTCTGCAGACCACTGCCCCATAAGTGATGTTCTCTCTCACTAGAGACGTGTACATCCACTGCAGGGTCTTTGGGTGACATCCCCAGATGTTTCCCGCAAAGTATCTGCACACCATTAGGGTTTTGTTGGTTTCTTCCTTTCGTGCTTATTCCAGATGAGTTTATCATCTAATATTAGTCCCAGATATTCGACCATTCGTTTCCATTCAATAACTTTCCCGTCTGATTCAATGGCTTTGTGGTTAATGTTTATTTTCCTTATAGGGTAGTCTTGGTGGGGGTATGTCTGCTGTTCTTTGTTGTTGTTGATTTTAGTTGAGGGATCTAATCTTGGATAATTGTTAGTGATGGTGTTGAAATTATCGATAAACAAACTCCTAGTACACAATGTTATGTCGCTATTGACTATTGTTGTTAGCACCAACAAAGATGAATAGCAAATAATGTTCTAGAAATGAAAAATTGTCAGATTTATGATACTTGTAACATGACAAAATAACAACTCATATGACTAAGCAAGGAAACAAACAATAATTATTCTAGTACTGACATATAGGAGTAATGGGCCCTAGAAGAAAACATTAGAAAGCAGAAAAGGATGAGGGAAAACCCACATTCCATAGAAAGTCTGAACGGCAGGAGAAAAGAAATTGTACGATGGAGGGTGGAAATGCTGAATGATATTAACTGTGTAACACATAAACAGGATACCAATTGATTCATTGTTAGCTTGAAAATATTTAAATCTAAAACCAGAAAATTCACTCGTCGCTCCGAATCCCAATTTCCACAAGACACAGGTGAGTATTTTCGTATAGACCGCTTTTGCGATATAGGTTGAATTTATATTTTGTGTTAGAAATTATTTCGCAGATATTTTTAGTTTTGATGTTATTAATATTTGCTCCTTAAAAACTCTGTTATCGTTATCTGCAGGTTTACTTGTACACTCATATCATTAAGCTCATTACCTCGTTCTAATTTTGGCTTTTGCAAATTAGAATTTGGCGTCATGTATATATCGACAATTTTAACTTTGTGTTAGTCATTCTGTTTGTTTTTTAAATCAAAAAGTGTGCTCCAAACCACCACGCTGTGAAGTATCTTACCTATGATGAAAATGAGGCATGAATTAATTATTGATTTTACGTTGGAACAGAATCCCGTGGGGTTTACGTGTTTATTCTGGAATAAAAATAGAAGGGAAAGTAAAAATAGAAACGGTGCTTTCTTTTCATGAAATGATAGTCGCGTAGCGACCGTTACTGAAGAAAACTCCAGAAACTTTTTCATTCTGAAGATGAAGTAGAAACGGGAGATTTACGTGAACACTATATTTAGGTTGTCGGTTCGTTCAGCTACACGATTTTTCAAACGCTTTAAATAATTCATTCTATGAATTTGATTTTCCACGATTACTGTTTCAGCGAAGGGATTTCTTTAAAAACAAATGTCATCAACTTAGGCTCGTCTTGAAACCTACTTGGCCACAGATATACTGAGTGATTTTCAGTTTCTTGATAAAACGTATTTTCAAAATTAGCAAAATCTCAAAAGTTATATTTTTCAGAGAATAATAAACATTTGGATGAAATTTTTCAATGATATCAAAACAACACACTATACAGGGTGTTTCAAATTTGATCCTCACCATTAGGATCTCGGAAACTATGAGAGATAAGAAGATGGTGAAATTAGGGCAAAGTTGCGCATTTACCTGACTAACAATATGCCGTCGAGAAAGTTCTGAAATTCTGGGTATATCCGGACACCCACACGACCACCACATTGAACATAGTTCGATGTCGTTCTCGTCTTTCGGGATACAAGTTTAAATACATTTCCGATGTCTTAACACTGTTTCTATGGTATTTGTAATAAATTTGTATCATATCTCTTTTTTCTTCATTCGTGAAAGCCATTTTTCGCCATAAATTCAATGACTAGTACAATAACAAAATGTCATTGAGTGTAACAAATTGAAATTCAAATTTAGAAACATCAAAGTCAAAGCCTATTATGATAAGAATTAATTATTTTCAATATCTCCAATTTTTCGAAAAAGAATGATAACTTATGATATATCATTGAAAAGGTAAAATCTGGTTCTATTCAAAACAAAAAGAATCCAATGTAGCGCCCATAAGAAAAAATAAAGTCGATGATGGTGGCCGGAAGACGAAACGTATAGCAAATCTGAAAACACCATTATGTTGCAGGGAAAAAGTGGCAATGTGGAAGTGCAATTTATTTTCGAATCCTTAGAAAAATAAAGCCAGAAAAAAATTAAAACCATTTTCAGAAATTTCTGTTTTTTCCGGATATCTTCGGATATAGGGGAGATCAGGGTAAGATGACGATACTAAGATAAAATAAATATTACAAAGAAGAGGAATTTATTTGAAAGTCAAATACATAACAGTACAAACATTTTTATGACTTTGTGTAATGTTAATCTTATCAAAAGTATGAAAATATAAATGAATTTTCTGCAAATAACAAAATAAATAAAAATGTAATTTTCGTCAACTTACCCCATACCCAGGGTAAGTTGACTAACCTATTGGGGTAAGATGACTATTCACAAAAATCACAACAGAAATTACCAAAACCCTCGTAGTTGCTGCAGGCTTCGTGCCACCATGACAAACAACGACAACATTGCAACCAATTTTCATGGGTCATTATATTCCTTACATGCAGGGCATAAATATTGAATCTCACTACTGGAACCGTCAATATCAGCAGCACTGGGACCAGCAGAACTGGGACCAGCAGAACTGGGACCAGCAGAACTGGGACCAGCAGAACTGGGACCAACAGAACTGGGCAATGTTTTCTGACGTTTTCGTGCTCTATTTTCTTGAACTGTAGATTTCTTTTTTATTTACAATTGTTTCCTTTCTTGTTTTTTTTTTTTTTTGTTTTTCTTTTTCTTCAATCTCTCTTTGTTTTTCTTCTAGTTGTAACTTCATTGGAGTTCCACTTATAACAGAAGATGACATTTTTCTTCCGGGGTGTGAGGATCGTTCGGATATTGCAATTGGCCCAAATAGTAGGATGGGGCTCATTTGAAGGGTCTTTGTTTGAAAATAGTTGACGTTTATGTGTCTCCATTTGACCTCTGGATGAAGTATGAAGTGTTTCATTTGATGTTGTCTGTTCAGGTGTAGTAACAGATCTTATTTTTTTCACCAAAACACTCAGAGGTACTTGATCCTCTTCATCAGACGACAAATCCGCGATTCCTATTGACAACCTGGCTTCGTCATCATCATCATCATCATTTCTCAAAAGGGCACCGTTCACTTCAGGTTGTTCAATACGTTCAGTTGTTTTTGAGGGTATGAAATCACTGTCGTCAAAAACCAGAGGGTTAATGGCTCAATACCACAAGCTCTAAACCCGCTTACAGCATTATTTATATTGGCTGCCCTGCAGTAAGCCTCACCAAACAATGGTCCTATATTTTTGTCGGTTATTGGAGTTCCTGGATGACTGATTAAAAACGAATCACACATTTGATTATAAAATGCCTTAAAAGGTCCGAAAAACGAAACGTCTAATGGCTGTAGTCGGTGGGTCGTGTGGGGAAGAAACCCTACCAGCACAATTCCATTTTCTCGGCAAAAGTTAATTCCAGGAAGGTAAATATGGGAACTGTGGTTATCAACGGTTTTAGACGTTATAGACGGTTTTGTGTAATGCGCAAAGTGTTTCAAGTAGACCAGAAAAGTTTCCGCCGTCATCCATCCTGAAGGTTGGGCCCTTCCATCGGAACCGGGAGGACAAGCATTTAACAACTCTGGTTTCATTCTAACTCGGCCAAATATCAAAAATGGAGGGACGTATGATCCGACAGCACTCATTGCACACATCAAAGTTGTATTTCGACCTCTTTCGGCTGTCACTATTTTAGCAACTCGTCGTTGGCCTTTGGTAGCTTCGTAGGCACAGTTGAAAGCCCAGATTCGTCCGCGTTGTAGATGCGGTCTGCTTTAAACTTGTATTTGGTCCTAACCTCCTCCAAAATTGTAAAAAAATTCTTGACAGCGATCTTATTGAATCCTCGTAGCCGTGCAATTGAAGTCGCTTCAGGATTTCTGAGACTCAAGTTGTTAAGGGCATTAAACGATTTGTACCAATCAGTCCCGGCTACTTTTGTTTCCCTGTTGAACCTGTGTTCTATACCATTCGCTTCGGCATATTTATATGCGATTTTCCGAACTTGTGGTGAAGTTAACCCAAGGCCTCGTTGATTACATTCTGTTAGGTAGCTAACAAATTCTTTCGTCTGTTGAGCATTAAAGGTGTTCTTAAAACGAACTCCGCCCTCTGGCATATCTTTACCAGAGAGTTTCTTTTTAAGTATCTTCTTAACGTAGGCTCAGGAATATCGTAAGTTATTGCGGCTGCGTTACAATTTAAAGAACCTTCGCGTACTTCCCTCATAGCTGCAATAAGGGGGTCTTCATTCCACTCCCTACGATTGGTTTTGCGCTGGTACACCCGCGGCATTCTGTAAAAAAAGTGGTTTTAATATCTTGAGGTAAGATGACGAATTCGTCATCTTACCTCCGTCATTTTACCCCCATGTGAAAATTTATCAAATTTTGATGCGAACATTTAAACAAAAACAAAACATCAACAATTTTACTACTGGCAATAACTATTAGTATTAAAGAATTGTTGGTAACAAATTGGGTTTATTCACTTACCTGAGAAAGGCACAAATCGTTATTAAATTTTAGAAAATATTACAAGCCACACTATCAAAACAGGTGTTTACGTAGGTCTGCTACAGCGGGGAGCGCGCCGGACAACTGCGCATTTATTTTAATGCGGGCCATATGTGCCTAGATGGCACCAGTAGTAGCACTTCAAAAATTTATTCTGTTATTTAAATATCGAAGTTCGTCATCTTACACCGTTCGTCATCTGACCCCGATCTCCCCTACTCGGAATTTCAGAACTTTCTCAACGGCATATTGTTAGTCAAGTAAATGCGCAACTTTGCCCCAATTTAAGCATTTTCGTATCTCTCATGGTTTCCGATATCCCAGTGGTGAGAATCGAATTTGAAACTCCCTGTATGAAATATAAAAATAAATTAAATAACAAAATTAATGAAGTGAACAGTAACCAACAAAATGAAATAAAATCTCAACGTGTCCTCCGTTTCTTTCAATGCACTTGGGCAGCACATTCTCTTATCGTATTTTCAAGGTGTTCTTGATTTCTGAAAGGTCTGTGTTTATAAACGTCAGATTTTAAATATCCCCATTGAAATAAATCGCATGGGGTTAGATCGGGAGATCTAGGAAGCCATGAATTCACTGAATATCGTCTGATCCATTCTACAAGGAAACAGATGATCAAGAAAATCACGCACTTCAACTGTATAGTGTGATCGAGCACCTTCCTGTTGAAAATACAGTCTTCTGCGCAGGTTTAATGGCATATTGTCTAATAAATCAAGCAGATGAGTTTGAAGTAGAAAATGGTACCTAACTCTCACAAATTAGGTTTTCTCTTAAAAATACTGGACCAATGATTTGTTTGCTGAATATACCACACCAGACATTAGTTCTAAATGAGTATTGGTCACGTGCCTCTATGACAAAATGGGGATTCTCATCCGCCCACCATCGGCAATTCTGAGAACAAACAATTCTATTTAATGTGAATGTACTTTCGTCGGTGAAAAGCACATAACTGGATAAATGATCCAAGGGTTATGGGGGTTTTTGAACTTATTTTCGACACTGCCTGAACTTCTGAAGGTTTTCAAAATCCTGCTCACAGGGGAGTAGTTAACATGTTTATGGGTTGCCGTTCGTTGAGATTCCTCGCTGCTTCCTGCACGTCTTTTAATTTTCACCAACAATTAGAACAAGCTCTATGTTTTTCTTCGTTGCTCAACTTATTATTCGTATTTTCAGGTAAGTTTCACTTCGAGAAATAACTACTTATACAAGAAATTTGTAATTAATTAAAAAAAAATTGAAAAAATCGATATATTTCAAGAAAAATTCAAATTATTCTCACCTTTACATTGTTTAATGAGTTCCAACAAAGATCTCCTTGAAAATTTCCACCCAAATGTTACTTATTTTACGAAAAATATGGCTTCTGAGATTTTGCTAATTTAAAAAAATAGGTTTATTCAAGAATCAGTATATCTGATATGGGCTAAGTAGGTTTCAAGACGTGTCAAAGTTGATGACAAATTTATATTTTTTGAAAAATAACAAATTAAGACTTTTTCCATTTGTTGCGTACTTTTTGAATGTCTGTATATGAAATACAACGAAATATTTGTATCGAATTTTAATAGAAATCGTATCCGAGCAAATTATCGTATAATTAGCTATGTTATATTAAAAATAATTGAAGCTTCTTCTTTGTGGGAATTTTTCGATTCGTTGTTTCATAATTGCTAATTTCACAAGAATATGGATTCAATAAAAAATCGAAGTGAAAAGAAAAACCAACCTTTTATGCTTCATTACGAAAACTGAATAAATATGAATCGAATTAGATAATTAAGTAGAGCAAACAATATTTGAGACTCGAAATTAATATTTGATAATCAGACTATTACTAATCATTTCCGTTCTATTAATTTTCTTAGTTTTTTGTCTGCACAAGTTTAATTGATAATCAATTTGGTGGGAGAACGTATTTAGGAATGTGGGATTAATAATTTAGACAAAATTAGGGATTATGTGATGCGGTGAACGAATTAAGAAAATAACAATATACTTTAATCAACAATAAGTTATCAAAACCATTACAATGATATCCATAACAAATTAATAACAAAGTAATATAAAATAAATAATGATTTGAACACGGATACAGACGAACTACAAATATATAAATGTATACAACACATTGGTCCCAACATCATAAGACAAGAATTTGTCAAGTGTGTTAAAGGTTTTTTTGGGTCAAGAAGTCTTTGAGCTTATTTTTGAAAATGAAAATATTTGGTGCACTTTGCACTTCTTCTGGTAAGTTATTATAGATTCTGGAGCCATTGTAATACAAGTTTCTTTGATAAAACTAGGTCGAGTGCTTTGCCGGAAGTAAATTGTTCTTGAATCAGGTAGAGTAATTATACTTCGATTTTTTGACCTTTAATGACCTCAAGGCATAGCAGGCTGATCTCAATTTACCGCAGAGATTGTGAGTTTCCCAGTTTAACTTTTGATCAAAGATAACTCCCAAAATCTTAACATCGCCTTGAAATTCGGAATTATATGGGGTTTGATTGTGGCCTCGATGGAATATAATATATACCTTCTGTATTTCCCTTATTCAAATTAATGAAATTTTATTCTGACCATAATAAACACCGAGTGTATACCTCTTCAGCAGTAGCCATTTTCCGATCGATGCCAGTTTCCGTAATTAAGATTTTAGTGTCATCAGCATAACAAACCATATTTACATTTGGAATATCTTTAAGGAAAGTTATAAGGTCGTTGGCAAATATTGTATATAAAAGAGGTCCAAGAATAGACCCCTGAGGCAACCCTTGACTAACGCTTCCGGTTTGACTGAAACTATTATTGATTTGCACCACTTCCTCACGATTTGTTAGGTACGATTTATGGAAATCTAATGGTATGCCTCGAACGCCATATCGGTTCAGTTTCTCAAGTAAGAGATAATGATCAACACGATCGAAAGCTCGAGAAAAATTAATACATATACCTAGGGAAAATCATAACTGTTTTTTTAAATCTTTGGGTAGGACACCCACTCATTTTTCGTTTATTAACTATTATGTGTATGAAGATATCTATGTATTCCTTTATCGAATATTATCAGTTGTAACGTTTTAGGTTCCACTATTTTCTTGGATAAATAGTCGTTTTGTTAAATACTTATTTACGACAGTAGCGTTCAAATGCACTTATAAGTTATAACCAACGACTAACAACAGTTCGATGACTTGGGTTATACTAAAAAATTGAAGCCATCAACTTCAATAATGGATGAGAATCAATTTTACTTCGCCGTCAAAACTGTTGCCTTTTCAGCATAACCGCAGAGCAAGCATATCGCTTGAAGTTCTCGATCTGAGAATTTGTCTTCTGTAACATTAAAAAGTGTTTAATAAAGGTCATTCATAACTCTTGGGTTAATTAACTGTGAACTTTCTTCGTTTGCTACATTAATAATTGGTAATAATGCGGGTATAGACTGGTTATGATAAAAATAGTACATTTTCTTTTCAAGGCCTTCTTGAGATCTTAAATGGTTTTACAGGGTTCAGTCAACTTTTTTATGATCCTTCGTCTGGCGCTGGTGTTGGAATAATACCTAATGATGATGTCCATCGGCAATCTGTGCGATTTCCTATTTGAATACAAACATCAAGTCTATAGAATTTTCTTCCAAAGCTTCAGGATCAAGGCAAATTTCTATTTCTTTTCCCTTTTCACCTTTGAGTCTCACGATGTTCTTTGATCATGTTTACAAGAGTTATAAAATATGTTGAATAGTTATGGTTCATTCATATGTTTTTATCTGTACATGGCACATGGGATTCAAGGCTTTCTCTGACTATTTCACTAATTGTCAAATGAACCAATCAGGAGCCCTTGTCAATTTCGGATTATCGATAACACCAAACTTGACTCTTTACTCTGATTGGCCTGTCAAGTTCGGTGTTTTCAGATCTGTGTATGTGACAGTTAAACGTCAAATATAAGTAATCATACTATGCACGCATTTAAAAATTAGCAGATTTGGGATAAATTCTATCGAATTATTCAATGTTCCTTGTTTACTGAACTTCATTAATTTCTCAGATTAACTTCTTAACTTTTTTTCTAATTTCTGTCTTTTATTTCTGAACGAAACTGAATTCGAGAAAACATCACTTGTCCTGCGGACTCGTGGTGAAATAAATCGACAGACTTACCGCGAAAATTCAATCACTCGTGGTATTACCACTGATAAGTTGCATATTAGATGCAAACGCGTCTTAATTTCTGATATTTTATAGTTACTCCTGACATAATTACGCTAGGCACTGTAATGGTGGATTTAACAACTATACTAAGAATTAAGAAAGATGAATACAAGGAAAAACAAATCAAGGGTTTATATACCTTCATCTGTCAATCAAATTCATCTTCTCAGCTGAGAATTAAGAATTTATACATATCAAAAAATTTAAATAGTTTGCTGTCATGTGTCTAGTGCAGTATTGTTCCTGGCTGCACAATTATTAATTATTGCCATTTTTTACTCATGTGTGCACTGTTTCCAAATTTGAGAAACATGAATTTGATGATAATTCAAATTTCCTGAGACTAATTTAGAAAATCTTAGAGGTCTAAGGTTCATAGGACACTTGCCTTCTGCTAGTTCTGCTCTGAACGTCAAAACGTAATTCCGAACGTAATTCTTAATTTTTTAGTTGAATTTTATAAACATCTTCTTAATTGCTAGTTGTTAATTGCTCATTATTAATTCTAAATTCTTAGTTTAGTTGAATTTATAAATCCACCATAAGACTAAAGAAAAGACATACTAGCGTTCTGTTTGCTTCGATTCTACCATTAACTTATGGAATCCGCAATCTAGAATTTTGATCGATCTCTATTTTTTTAAATCCTTCACAATCCTCTTCTGTTCATTTCTGATTTTACGTGCTAATATCGGAGCTAGGGAAGAGAAACTGGTAATCTGGAAATGATGATGTTCTCAATAAATCGTTGATGTGAAGTGGAAATAGTGTTGGTGCCAGAATGGATCCCTGCGGCCTGCGAGAAACCAACATTTATAGGCGGAATGTCAAAAGAAACTTCAATCGACCACCACGTCGAGAGATATGAATGGTAAATAAATTGTTGCAACCACTAAAAGAAGGCCCTTGAAAGTGGTGTGGTATTTCTTTTCCAACTCAATTTATAGTAGGTACTAGTAATAGAAGTACTTAAGTAAGCTTTTCAGTGCCTTTCAGGTTTTACATAGTTTAGACATTCGAATGTTCATTTGGCACTGTTTTACTATTTTCACACAGGAAGAAAAAGAAAAGCAGAAGAAAAAAATATAAATGAACATATGGGAATGAGAAAAAAGATAGCAAATCACACAACCATGCAGTTAAAATTTCTTTCTGCAAATTTAAAACCAAATGCTGAAAAGTTATTGATCTTGTGCAAAGGATTGATGAAATCTCTAGTATTGGATATTCTTACAAGTTATTTTTGAGTTGTATACAGGGTGTCCGGTAAACCTTGTACAATATTGAAACTGGTGATAGACCAGGTCATGACTATTCAGAATATAGGAATTTCATCTTAGTAAAAATCTTACCGTTTTCGAGATAATGAGCATTTTTTGAATTTCTGGAAAATCACTACCTCACCTTGGATTTTTGAGTGCCATGTCTACAAATTGAGACAAGTTCAAATATCTTTGCTGTTAAAGATTACTGATGAGTGATGCTTTCAGACGTACAAAACAGTTTTTCAGAAAACGGTACAATTTTTTAAGAAATGAGGGTAAAATGCCAGATTTGAGTTTCACCAATTTTTTTAACAACAGTTTGACATTATTGTTTGAAATAAACATTACTAAGTGGAAGTGGATATTCATTACAAAAGAATGTCCATTTTGTCCAGACTCTACCATGGTATAAGACATACGATAATTATTTTTGGAAGGAGTAGAATTTCGATTATATTAGAGTGTGATGTTATTCTGAGCTAAAATCAATTCCATTAGACTTTGTCAGTAATGTCATTTATTTTTATCCTATCAAGATGAAATTATTAAATAATTATGACTAATAACGAATCAACTGCTTAGAAGCATTCAATGAGATGTAAAGAAGTAAATACTAATTTAACTTTTTTTTAAAATCAACATACGCTATAAACCACAATAACGATTATTCAACATCACACTGAACAAATTGTTATCTTCCATCCACTCGTACGCAGAGACATCTTTTCAAGAAGAACCTTTTCAAATGCGCTATAGGTTATAGCCCCCAAATCAGCGATTCTCTGAGCGGCATTGTGCAATCGGATATCGTTCTGAATAAAGCGCTGCTGCAGTAGCACTACCTCCACATTCATCATAAATGTAGTGCATATGCGCATATTCTCGAGGAGTATAACGTGTGTACGGCATGACAAATAAATAAATACCACTGAATGAAACAAGCGGAATAATTTAAAAAAACTACGACATAAGTTACAAGTTGTTCAAACAAAATGTGACAGCCACCTACTAGAATTTTTCAATTCTATTTACAGAAGATCCGTTCATGCACAGTGCTGTATTTTATTTTTTCACCAGGAAACTATTGCTTCTACGGACACAACACAGGAGTTAAAACAGTTTTTAATTATCGACAAGGATTCACCTCCTAAAAAATTTGACACTTATTTGGTTACACCCTGTGTATCTGTCGGTTTCTGAAACTTCGTTGGAATCTGGATGTTGGACAATTGCGACATTTATCACAAGAATTTGTAATAATTGGTGCCATGTCGGATAATCAACATTTCATTTCGATAATTTTATTAGGCTTACTTATATGAAAAGTTAATTTTATTGACATACTATTTAATGCTCCCAAGCAGTCCATTCTTCATTATTAATAATAATTACCTCATTTTATCTTGATAAAATCGAAATAAAATAATTTTTGGGCGCAAGTATAAAAGTTGATGGAAGCCTAGAATAAAACCACGCCTAATTCAATGGAAATCACTTCCTCCAAAAATAATTAGAGTTTGTTTTATACCATGGTAGAGTCTGGACAAAATGAGCATTCTTTTGAAATGAATGTCCACTTCCAATCGATTGTGTTTCTTTCAGACAATAATGTCAAACTTTTTTTTAAAAAATTGATGAAACTCAAATCTGTCATTTTACCCTAATTTCTTGAATTTTTTTTTCACTTTCTGAAAAACTGTTCTGTACATCTAAAAGCATCACTCATCAGTAATCTTCAGCAGCAAAGATATTTGAATCTGTCTCAATTTGTATCCATGGCACTCAAAAATCCAAGGTGAGGTAGCTATTTTCCAGAAATTCTTAAAATGCCCATTATCTCGAAATTGGTGATATTTTTACTGAGGTGGAATTCCGATATTCGGAACAGTCATGACCTGGTCTATCACCAGTTTCAATATTGTACAAGGTTTACAGGACACCCTGTATAAGTATTTAAGTTTTGTGAAATTTTCCATTGATTTTCATTTCTTCGTTTTGTTTTGTTTTTGTGAACCAGCTGGAAAATCAATTTAATTTAGACGACAACCGAACAGCTTTGTTACCAACAAGACGTCTCTCAACTGCACTATTACGTCATTTTGAGACAATGGTTAGATGACCATTATTATAACCGTTGAAGGAGAGGAACCAATTGGCCCCTTAGAATTTTTTGCTATGTGGGTAAACCTCAATTGAAGAATTTAAATATCGCAATAGTCGAGAATTCCGAAATATCTTCCGCGAAATTTTCACGAATGTGAGACAAGAATTTGAAAACATGCTGTATTATTGTTTGGAGATTAACGGAAATCATTCAGAGTATTTACTGTGAATTCGAAAAAAATGTTCTTTTGTTGTTTAAAACCTCTTTCAACAAATGGCCAATGTACAAGAAGAATACCAAAATGACCTTGCCATTCGACTAACCAGGTGAGTTACAGTGAAATTACCTAATAAGAGATAGTATTAAATGGAACATCCAAACTCATTAACTCAGTTTTTTCACAATAACATGGCGAGGAAAAATATAAATTGGTCCATGCCAATCTACATAATTTTACAAAGATGATATTCATCAGTGATTAATTTTTTTTATTGTAATTAGGGGTGAGGAAAATATATATGGTCCACCCCGTTATACCATATAGTTTAAGGATAATTGGAGGTTGAAAAATTGGTTCTTACTATCAGCAATTATGAGAATATAATGTGTCTTGCTTGGTGGTAAGATATTCTGAAAAGAATTTTCTGTTTTTGAATTTATTGCACAAATATAATATTGAGGGGATAATAAAACGGAAAAGTGCAATACAAAATACTTACAAATACAAAAATGTCAATTTCACTCAACATGATTTTCATTAAGAACGTTAGCATCATTAGGAGCAGTATGCTTACCGATCAGTTAGCTCATATTCATCATCAATTTTAATGTGTAGGTAGATTTCTTCAAATTTTACCCACACCCAAGGATAAAATATATAAACATTACTTTTTTTGAGTCGAACATATCGTATATTTTTCATTTAGTCACATCATTCGGGAAACATGAGCCTCCAAAGTAATTTGAAAAGTGCTTGCCCTTCAATTTCCCGACCGTACGTTGGAAAACCTGGGAAATATTATCAAAAAGCAGGGATTGGAAGGGGAAGGAAACCAACTAGAGATGTGCTTTCGATTTCCACATCAGATTTATATTCCCCTTTATATCCTGCTAGCCAAGTTTTCGTCATGTTTTCGATTTCCTCGAACTCGTTCCATCACTAATTCCAATCTTACATCGAACTTTAAATATAATGAACAGATTCTGGTTGTTTTCTGCGTTTTTGCCATGGTCTTATTTGCTTGAAATCTCCAATTTTCAGTTGATACATCGCGAAGAGTTAGTCCACGCCTCTGAGGATGACTGCCACAGTTGCACTAGAAACGTTTAGATATTTTAACCAAAGAATACCACGATAAAACTGGGAAACCAGCCAGAAAAGTGACCTCATTCCTATATGACGAAAACGGTCCCATGCACGGATCGCTTCTGAGGCCGTTATTGTGGATCATTTATAGAAACAAAGTAAACCGATTATTGCGTTGGTTGCCGACAATGCAAGAGTGATTGTATACACTAAAATATGGGCCCCTTTCGATTATTGTACTTCCTTAGTTTCCTTACTCAAAGCAACAAAGAAGTTCAGTGAAGTTACTTAATTAACTCGTACTACATGATGTCAAACCTCTCATGACATGAGGTGTTAAGCAGATTGAGATATATGACCATGCACATTTTGTTTTTGTTCAGAATAGTGTTCGGGATTATGTATTGATTATTATGCGGTACGTGAGTTATTTCTGTTCTGCTACTCAGTGCGGTCGTAAATATTTGCCTCGGCCATCCAACAAATGCCGATTGTATATGTTAATAATGTTTAACGTGAATAAGGCATGCTTTTCACTCTATAGTTTGTAGAACTACCGAACGAATTTTTAGAACTTCTGTTACATTGTGACATTGAGAGCGGCACATTAATACTTAACAGGAAATGAGCTGTGACAAATTCTCATGATTAGCGAATGGCTTCTGTTCTCTTTAGTGGGGATGTCAATACACTGCGACCTACAAGATCTATTGTGTTCCGTTCTGCTGCTCAGCCGTTTAGGATGGCTGAACTAGAGTAGTTTCTCTAGTCCTATGGCTTTCAAGTGTTTTAGTGTATCGGATGGCTTCAGATTAGGTAGATCTCCCTCTTCTATTTGGTGTTCTCCGAGGTATCTTACCTTCGGATTTTGCTGGTTAATGCATTCTGAGAATATGTGGATAGAGGTTTCGTCATCTTCCTCACAAAATCTTTATTCGTCTCCTTCTTCGACTAATCCAAGTTTCTTGAAGTGTCCTCTTAATCGGCAGTGCCCTGTTAGGATTCTTGTTAGTATTCTGAGCTTGATTTTACTCTTGCTGGTGCAGTCATTTGATCTCTTCTGGTTGTAGTTTCTCAGTAGTATCTTGGCCTGCCTCATTCCTTTTTATTCCATCCAGCATTTGGATTTTTTGTTGTAAGCTTCTTTTTCAAGTTCATAAAGTTTTGTGCTGGTACTTATTCCTCAGAAGGGTTCAGGTTCCAGAAATGGTGTTTCAGTTCCTTTTTTCTGTCATTACGTATGTTATATCATTATCCTTTACTGCAGTATGTCTCGGAACCCATAGGTGGGTAACAGTGTTGTTCTTACCTAGTTCATTTAGTTTCTCTAGGCACTCCAACACTATCTTGGAGTTCAGGGCATTAATGGCTGCTGGGCTATCTGACATGATGATAATCTCTTGTCTGCGAAAATTTCTTTCTGTAATGAACTGGACTCATTTTCCGCTTGGAAAGTACTGGGGGATTTGCCTAGACTTTCGCAATATTTGGTTCCAGGCCCATATACTTCTAATCCAGTTCCTTCGTTTGTTCTGGATCCATCTGTGTACCATTTAGCAGCACTTGTCTTTGTCCCATTCACTTTGTGGAATTATTTTGAGAGGAGGGTACTTCGACTTTGTCGAATTTATTCTTATCATTTATTTGTACTCTCCGGCAAAACATTCGAACTTGTTCGAATTTTCGCATTTACTCTTCCTGGAGTCTTTTGCTGTCTCGATGAGTGCTTATTGATTTTCCTGGCGGGTGGCGCTGCGACTGACTTTACTGTAAGTCGCTGCTTCATCCGTAGGGAATTATTAGATAAACAATAAATTATAATTCATTTGGCAGGGACAAGACAACTCAAAGTTATTGGACCTACCCTTGCACTGATGAGAGGCAACAACCTCGAAACATGTCTGCAGGTGGTCATCCCCAGCCAAATTAAGGATAATTTTTTGTTTATAATAATGATAATAGCTTTTATTGTCCAACAGTTTCCCATTTACAGGACAATATTATTGAATGACAAAACTTGAAGTGGTGTTAATACCTAGATTAAAAAATGATAATATATAAACTATAACAATAATATTACTGAATAACAAAACTTGAAGTGCTGTTAATACCTTGATTGAAGAATGATAACATATTGGAGATTTCAGTTGCATATTTGTTCTCGCTCTCGGAAGCTTGAAAGTTGCATGATTTCGAGAAAAGTATGAAGGGATATTGAAATTAATCTGGCTGAGTAAATTGGAAGAGTCAACGAGGCCATTCAGAACTTTATACAAAAAAATGATAAAGGCACAAATTCTTCTGCACTCCAAGCTGTCGAAATTGAGCCTCATGCATAATTCCTGATTGCTTGTTCCCCTTTCAGGATATGTACCATCTATTTTGAAACTGAGAAATTTCAAGAATCGTTTTTGAACGCCCTGAAGGGCTACTTTACGACATTCATAAAAAGGGCATATTCTAGTTTTGATCGTACGTTGGAAAAGTACAGTAGATTCAATGCCTTGATGTTGGTAAAATGTTTACAATTTCTCATTATAAAACCGTATTATTTCAGTGCTTGTGAGATTCTTGAGATGCGTTCTCGATGAAATTCAGCTCTTTGTCGAAAATTACACCGAAATCCTTAAATTTACTACAATATTCCAATTCAGTATTGTCAACCCTATAAGAATGCACTATTGTAGTGGTTCTTCTGGTATAACTCAAGCCTTTGCATTTTCCAACGTTGAGACATAACCTATTTATATTACACCAATTTTGAATATATTTGAGATGATCCTGAAGATGTAGGCCATCGCTAATATCATTGACAATATAGAAAATCTTCAAATCTTCAAATCATCAGCAAAGCACAACCTATCACATATCAAACCGTCACATAGATCATTCACAAATATCAAAAATAAAAGTGGTCCTAAGTTTGAACCTTGAGGAACGCCAGATGACGCCAGGTAAGTGTCAGAATGAAAACCATTATATGAGACGAACTGTTTTCTGTTAGATAAATAAGATGCCATAAAGTCTCTTGCGTTTTCAGTAAAACCAATTGCGCTCAATTTATTTAATAGAATATTATGGTCCACTCTGTCGAATGCTTTCGCAAAATATGTATAGATATCATCTACCTGCCTGTTGTCATCTAGCGCCTCTGAGATATATTGTGTGATAACTACGAAATTGACACTGTTGAACGATTATTGACGAAGCCATGCTGACATTGAGATATCATATTCCGTATATTGGAATGATAATTATTATTATTATTATCTTTCTCTCCGTTTTTGAAAATTGGACAGACTCTAGCCTCCTTCCAATTATCTACAATAAGCACTTGCAATTGAGTCTTCTTGAAAGAACGCTGCATAAATATCTGTCAGATGTAGTTCAATATCCGTCGTGGTATTATCCAGGTAAGTAGTTGTTTTCTGTCAGATTTTTGCCTCATATTTTCCACTTTGTGGAAATATTTGCCCCATATTTTCCACTTTGTGGAAATATTTGGAGAGAGGGTACTTCGACTTTGTCGAATTTATTCTTATCATCCTTTCACTTTTGCTACTTAGTTTTGTGTTGAATTCTTTCACTTAGCTAAACCAGATACAAGTGAATAGAGGGAACACACATTATTTTGAATTCTTTGAAATATTCCTGACACCAAGCATTGCATGTTGCGTTAGATAACAAGCGTATACCTAGCACGTTTCTGTAGTCGAAAGGCCCTTGTAGAGTGCGGCAAATATCCCTATAAAAGAATTCTCATAACTCAAATGGGAGAGAAATATCGCATGGTATGCTGATAATAAAGTAGAAGGGTTCACTGAACGTTTGAGACGACTCAGCAAAAACAGTTGGGCGTATAGTTTTTTGCTTAATACCTCTATTTGAGTCTGTCAACTCAAGCAATCATCAAGACTCAAGCCTAGTAATTTTACAGATCTAGATTCACTTATGTTTCTGTTTGATGAGATTATAAGCTTTTGTGTTTTTCCCTTATTGAGATTTAGATCATTTGCTATGAACCATGTGTCTACGTTCCTTTCAATACTAATTGTCGTTTCGTTAAGTAAGTACGGATTGAATCACTGAAGTATCATCCGCATAACTCACAAAAAACTGAAGATATAAAATGAAAACACTCATTCAGATAAATAATAAACAGCAACGGTCCCAGCCAGAGCCCTGCGTCACACCATAGTCGAGACTTCTTAGTCCATGGTGGTTTAATTTTTCCTGGAGTAGGTCATGTGAGACACAGTCGAAAGCTTGACTAAGATCACACATTGTTATTGGAGTATGCTCGTCTTTTTCAAGTCCTTCGACTACACCTTGCACTACTCTAGAAATAGCTTTCACTGTATAACAGTTGCTTCCGAATGCAAATTGGTTTTTGTTTAAATAATCATGTTTATCAAAGAAGTTCAAGAGTCTTTGTTTTGCTATTATTTCTATAAGCTTTCCAAATATAGGTATGATTGAGATTGGACGATAGTTGTCAACATCTTCCTTATCTCTCTTTTTTTTGAAGATGGGTATTATTTTGGTGAGTTTGAAAGCATCCTGGAAGACCTCTTCTGAGAAACAAAAGTTGATTAGGGTCACTTGGCGTTGAGATAATACTTGATATATTAATTCCTACACCAAAGTTTCTAAACAATACAGTGCAAGTACCAAAGTATAGACCGTCAAATAGTGACAGGGTTGAAAAGTACATCGATGTTGAGTAAAATGGAGGGAAATTTACGAGTGGCTCCTGGCGAGAACATATGGAAAAATCAAAAAGAATTTCCATTAAATTCTCCGACGACAAAATGTACTTATCCATTCGCACCTCTCAAGCTATTATGTTTTTCGGTCTAGCGACATGTAGGTTTTCAAGTTTCTCATCGGCTTGTGTGGGAAAATCTGTTAAAATCTCGATTTTTCCTTACAAGATTAAATTCTCCGACGACAAAATGTACTTATCCATTCGCACCTCTCAAGCTATTATGTTTTTCGGTCTAGCGACATGTAGGTTTTCATGTTTCTCATCGGCTTGTGTGGGAAAATCTGTTAAAATCTCGATTTTTCCTTACAAGATTACGCCCTCATCTCAACCCTTTAGCCACCTGCAACACTCAAGCCTTTGGTAGTCTGAAGCCAGGTTTTATTAATTAATGATTAGGTGAACACGGCTCGCGTGAAAATATGTGAAAATCTTGAAAATCGAATTTTCCATATGTTCTCCCCAGGAGCCACTAGTAAATTTCCCTCCATTTTACTCAACATCGATGCACTTTTCAACCCTATTCGAGGCTTGTATTCGAAAATGGGGCACCTAAATCTGTCACTATCTGGCGGTCTAGTAGATGAATCATAGAAAAACTCGAAGCCTAAGTTTTACTTTCTAGTTTCTAATAGAAATGTTGTTGTTCAAATTGGTTCTTTATTTTATTTTATTAGTTGAAGAAATAGGTGTTTTCTATTTGCCTCGTCTGAAGCAGAAAATATTACAAATTCGGGTCTGACTAATTGTGCGAAATAATTAATCAGTTTTTGATTTCCATTACATATCATCTAACACATCTTCATGAAGATGTTGAATATTCAAGCTGATATCAAACAACTTCGCCAAACATGAAATTCTTTCCCCGAAAATATTTTGTGCGATCTGCGCTATTTGCTTGATGTTCGCGAATGTTGATTATTTATCAAATTCCAAACATTAAGAAGGCATTAAAAGACGATTTTTTCAGCTTGTGTTCTTTATTTTCAGAACAAGCAGAACTGTTTATCAAGAGAAACATTTACCGAGAATTTGCTAATGAAAAAGTTCAGCATTCGGGATGTACAGGGTGAACCAAAAGCGATAAACATGATATTACTACGGACCATGATAAAGTTTTGAAACTGTTAATTTTGTTTCCCGCCAGTTTGATAAAGACTTGATACGTGTTAGAAGTGGCCTTCACGGAATATTCAATAGAGAAGGTCCTGGTAGAGCCCAATAACGGTGCGGAATGAAGGACTGTTGAATATTAAACATGTACTGGTTGAATTTTCAATATTATCATATTGATTTGATTCGAGTCAACATAAAGAATTATCGATTAATTTATTTACATTCGATAACTGTTCTGATGTTTGAATGGTTTTTATTGATTTGAATGTTGTAGACGATGTGCTAGCTTGATTGCTCTGGTTCCGTATGTCGATTATCGCCTCACAAGCGAAGGGTCGTGGGCACGGGCGTAGCCAGGTTTTAGTATCGGGGGGGGTTCAAGATAAGTATGGAATAAAAATTAAAGATGAAAAAAAAACAGAAGGTTCATTCATTTATTATTGCTAATATCTTAACTTTTCGGGGGGGGGGTTGAACCCCCAACCCACCCCCCCCCCTGGCTACGCCCGTGGTCGTGGGTTCAATTCCACACGTTAAAAGGTAAAGGCTGCGTCTTCCCTAGCTCTCACAAATGTCTCGAAGACTTCTGAGGGTAGCTCGTAGGGTTACAACCGGTCGACGGGAATAACAATTTTCAATATCGACAAACGAATTAGTTTAAACAGAAATTCAAGGGAGTGAATCATTTTGAAATATTCAAATTAGTCTATTCTGAAATTTTCAAAAAAAAGTTTCTGTCGAGAAATTGTCCAAGGGGTATACCCCTAAAAATTGGCAAAAAATTCCCAGATTGATTTAAAATTCACATGGTGAATTACAAAATTTCACGCTGATTTAGAATATGTTATATTTGTCTAGGTTCAAATGAAAGGTTCAGTCGAAAAATGCCAAAAACCATTAAAAATGCAGAGATGTAAATCGTCCACCAAAACCATCGTAGCCTTTCTTTAGATCTAAAATTTAACCACCTTTCAAGTCCAGATTGATTTCTTATCTCGAAAACGGTGAAAATTAGAGCAATTATATGAGCGCCAATAATTTTGAAATGTTCAAATTAGTCTATTCTGAAATTAAAAATAAAATTATGCCGAAAAATTGTCCAAAGGATAACCTATCCCCTAAAAATTGGCAAAAGACGAAAGTTCCAGATCGATTTAAAATTCACATGATGAATACAAAATTTTACGCTGATTTCAAATATGTAATATTTGTCTAGGTCCTAATGAAAGGTTTATAATTTATTCTTTTCTTCCAAAAAATAAGTTTTTTGTGAACGTGAAAAATATTTACGGCCTATACTCATATATCATATTATCAAATCAGGTGAGAGAATATTCAATAGAGATGTTCCTCAAGGAAGTATAACTGGACCAATCATTTTCATTATATATGTAAACGACCTCATATTAATCAATATCAAAAAGTATAATCTCACTGTCAAGCAGATGATACACATTTTTTAATCTGTGGTGAACATTTCCCAGAAGTTATAGACAACCTGAAAACTATTCTCAAATTATCAACTGATTGGTAGCTCAGAAACACATTCTGAATAAAAAAAACAAAGGTTATGCTATTGACCATAAATAGATTACCGTTTCAAAAGCCTACACTCGTCAAAGTAGACAATTCAACATTAATATCACCTGACGTTACATTTTAATTTGATTGAACTTATTATTATTACTTATTTATCACCCAGCGGACTATAAACAAATTAATTTTGTATGTAACGACTGAAAATTGGTATGAAGAATTGGAGTAACGGGGATCTTCAGTCCGCCAATGTATAAAGAACAATGAACTATTATTCTGTACCAAGCCTTCGTCTCATCTTTGAGACTTCGTGAGGGTCCTAAAATAAACGTTGACACGTAATAGCATTGGCATTGTAAAAATATATCTTTAAATTAATTTATAATGTAATAATTTTTTTATACAAATAAAAAGTTTTAGTTCAAGCTATATGAAGTACAGGTTATGGTTACATTCCCTAGAATTTTGTTGAGGCTGATCAACTGATAAAAGGAGTCAACGTTTCTTCCTACAGTTTTGTTGAACGAATTTGCCCCACTCTGTACACCATTTATATATTTGTGTAAAAGTATGTTGGCGTCGTTTTATTTATAACTTGTGTGTAACTTTGAATGCATCGAGTCACTTCCGGTTCGAGCAGTTCGTTTGGCCTTTAAAGGACGACCATTTCATTGAAAGCAGGTAACCAGAGAGTGACTCAACATGATTGTTTCTCCTAGTTCTTAGAACCATTTGGTTTGACATCTTGTTCAATGAAAAAATAAATACTAATACTTTCTCAGTGAACATGTTGTGTTTTCTGTATAACGAATGGGACGTAACCTGTTTTTCCAATGATGAACGAGGTTTCGAACCAGAGGCGGGGTATTCCGTTGTTTGAAGGGAGTCAGCAGTGGCGGGCAGCTAACTGAAGGTAGCTTCATTTTGTCTTCTGTCGTTACATCATTTCGGGTGATGCAATTATCAGGTTTTTCTGTCTGCCATTTGCGGTTTGATCTTTTTTGGGCACAATAAACTTTTTGCATATTGTTTCTCGAAATAGATTTTGAATGCTCTTCCAAAAATGATAAGTTATTCCGAAGCGCCACGGCAAACAGTAATGGCCGTTCCTAACCCGCACAGGTTTTGCCTTTGTTTGTTTGTTCAAAATTTGTTCTTTCCGTCAACTGGCTGCACTCGAACGCGCAACCCTTTGAAGTCTTCGAGAGACTTGTGCGAACAGGGAAGACGGGGCCCTCACCACTCATCTTCGTGATAGTCACCGGTTCGTTTCGATACACAAGTCAAAGGTACTCTTTCCACAAACCCATCTGAACTACCTATATGAACGAATTTTAATATTTTACCCTTGTCTGATGTTGGATTCATACCCGTTGATAATCCTTCGATGAAGGCTTGCCTTCGATCTACTCTTAATATTGCTAACCTGCCAATACTGAAATATAGTATATCCTTTGTTTATCCACGTTTCGTCCAGGTGATAAATGCGTCGATTTTCGTTGTCATTTTAGAGAAAGTTGGGTAATCCGGATCAGCTTGAGCTCCAGACAGAATTTTATCCAGTGTGGGAATTTCACTTTTAACGCAAGAACTTAACGCTTTAACATCTGCTTTAACGATTCGTCTATCGTGATCTGTGGTCAACTCGGAGATATTTTTGATGGTCGAAGAGCTCCTCATTTTTCTCTTATCAATGTATAGATGGCGGACTTCGCTATGCACAACATAGACGATGCTGATTTTATTGAAAATATGAACAGGATGTTCATAGAGTAAGTTGCGGAATCATCTGCTACTGAAAGACAAACTTTAGTCGCTATTTTCCATCGTACAAGATAACCTCTTTTCGAAGGGATTCACGTTGTAAAGGAAAACATTCTCAATTGAAAATTGAACCAAACTCCTGAATAATAATATTCTCCTTCATCATTTATAGATATGAATTTCCAATGGAAACTGGACATTTAAGAAATAAACAACTATCTGAATGAAAATGCAAATTTTCACTTTCAGATTTTTTTTCTCAAGTTATATTCTTTCACAATATCTATTAGATATAGTTCAATGTCCAGCGTGGCTTTAGCCGGGAAAGTAGTTGTTTTCTATAAGATATTACAAAAAAGTACCTTCAATTTATCGTAGGTTTTTTCATTTCCAGAGGATGTTTTGGTTTAATTTTCGATTGAGAATGTTTCCCTTTACAAAATAGACGATGCTTTTGTAACAGTCTCATCTACACTGACACTTTTGTTGTTATTTTGCAACGAACTTAAACAGTTTAAAATTGCTTTTTTTCAAAGATAATGGTCCCGATTTTGGCCGTTTTGATGGTCCTTGTTCAGCATCCAGAATATTTTAATCTTATTTTATATACACGGAAGCACACACAAATAATTTCCAGAAAGCACTATATACCAGCGATACCGAGTATCTACAACTAAAATTCTTGATTGTAACCAATTCTTATACCCTTCTATCAGTACCTACAGTTATAGAAAGGGCTGGTCTTCAAAAGATTAGGGGTTTTGTACTTATACCTACCGCTAAATTACGTTACGTCTATGGAATCGATGAATCTAAGGTTATTACTCCTTGCCTTTATTTTACGGACTATAACATGGTATTCATCGCTGGTTAAGTTTTGGACACCAAGCAGCGATATTAAAAGCTGGGGCAAATTTTCTTTAAGAAAGTAACTAGATGAGGAAGTTGGTGTTTCGAAAGATGTGGAGATCGAGCGTTTTTTAAATATTTTCGCTCTAGAGCGAAAAAGCTCGACCATTTTTTGTTACCACAGTGAGGAAATTTGATCTTCATTTCTCAGTTTATATTAGTGGCAGTGCTAACTTTATTAAAAAAAAAGGAGACCGCGACAATTTTTTTTCATTCACGACTAATTCTCGACAATTATTAGGTATTTTCATTTCGACTCGAACCAATAACCTCAACGAGTGTGGAAAACCTCATAGACATTAAATAAAAATCACATTCGATAATAAACCGGAATACTAGCAATATCAACAAAGAAACGATAAAAAGGCTGAATCAGTTATTGAATTTCATAACTTCCGCATTTCATTCTCGTATTTCACCTAATGTATGAGGTGGTCAATTTGAAATTCACAGACGCTCAATCACCAACTTAGTTAACAACAATTATTGTTGATGCCACACGGATACGAACATAAAGTGCGAGGAATTTTCTGTTAGTGGTTTCATCAGTAATGCCCTTTTTTGGGAAAACCATTGCCAAAAGTGCCTCTCAAAAACTTGGTTTTCTTTTTCGTGCCAAGAACTATTTTACTTCTCGTCAATTAATTATGATTCATGACTCACAGAACAACACAGTATATGATATTACAAACACATAATAATAAAAACTTTCCAAACGAATATGATATACAGAGTTAGTCAAATGTATGGAACCGCCCATTTTTCTCAGTTAATATGAAAAAAAGTTCGGGTGAAAGTTGAAGGGTATTTTACTCTGCACCTTTCTGTGATTTCAAATATGTTTTAGATGTGCCATTGGTGGAGAACTGACGTCAACGGCATTTTTTATGGAACCATATTTCATGTTAAGTATCGCAGGAAAGCTTGTTTTTTTCTCAATCCAGTAGTACTAATATTATTTTAACTCTCTCGATAGGTACAGTGTGTTTCGTATTCTTGTGTCCAGTTCTGTAATTCACTTACCTATTGCCTAATTTGTTCACAATTTTTTTTAATAGGGGAATATGGTCAGTTCGATATTTCAAGCGATAAGGCAATTTGATTCACTCAGTGACGTACGTAAGTTTTTATAAAAAAAAATCATTATATCATCCATGGACCAATTTCAGTAAATACTTAAAATTATGCCAAACATCGTAAGTGAATTTTTTTTATGAAACAACTGTCGATGTAGCACATAAAAATGTCTTTATAAAAACTCACGTACGCCACTGTATGAATAAAATTGCAATATCGCTTAAAATATCTAACTGGCTATATTCCCCGATTGGAGAAACAATTAGAACAAATTAAACAATAGGTGAGTGAATTACAGAGCTGTATACAAAAATACGAAACACACTGTACCTATGAAGAGAGTAAAAATAATATTAGTACTGCTGAAATTAGAAAAAAACAAGCTTTCCTGCGATACTAAACATGACACAGGGTTCCATTGAAAAAAATGCCAATGACGTCACTTCTCCACCAATGGCAATTCTAGCAAATATTTGAATTCATAGAAAGGTGCAAAGTAGGATACCCTTCAACTTTTATTCAAATTTCTTTTGATAACCCTCATACTAACTGAGAGAAATAGGCGGGTCCATACATTTGACTAACTCTGTATATCACTGTTTGTCACTATAATATTCTTGTAGGGAATACTAGGCTTTTGTACACAATACATCATCAACTACCTTCCGAAATTTCGGAAAGTCATACATTGCTTCAAATTAATCGAACATTTTTTACTTTCAAACGTTATTGAATTTTTTGTTAGGGAGATTTTGGAATTGGCAAAAGTATGTTATTATTTTGTCCGGTTTCGTGTGCTAAAAATTAAGAAATAGGCTAAGTGAAGAAACCTAGGACATAGTTTTATCTTTGAGGAATTGATTCATTAAATTGAGATTGATTTCGATTTCTCGTTAAAAACGTTTTATTTATATCCTATAAACATTTTGGTTTATTCATATCGAGTCTACTTGCAGTGCAGTGTTTGACACCTTTGGTGTAATGAATGCTAACAAACCAAATTGCTATTTTTAACACCGTGGCACAAGTTTCCGTCACCGAGTAACCAACCCCCTTCTGAAGGAAGATTAAACTTTTTGATTACATAGATGTATTGTGTCTTCTCATCATTCAGTTTCATATTATCCGATATGATAAAAGTGGTGTCATCCGCAAATAGGACGGATTTAAACGGTATCATGTTACTGCAAAGTATTCAGATAGGGGACCCGAAACGGACCCGTGTGGAATGCTTGATAGTTTGAACGTTTGACAGGATATAGTTGATCATTACTGCTTGTTGATGATTTGTGAGATAGGTTCTCATTAAGTCCAGTTGAATTCTCCTAATCTCGTAATAGTTCAATTTTTAAAAGATGTGTGTGTGTGTGTTAGATGGGTCCAAATCTTGTAAGCTGAATTAGAACCACTTCCTCTTATCCTATGGAATTAAAATTTTACATGTTGGTTCAGTTCCGATGACAATACATTAATGTGGAAGAAATTGTCCCCCCTGCCCTGTCGAATATTATTATTATTTTTAATTACCTCCCTTGTCCCCCCTCAAAAGCTAGATAGAGAACGCAGAGAAATTTGGAATATGTTTAACAGTTTCGGACATGAAAAATAATAATGAAAAAAAAAATCGATCAGGGGGGCTCGCCCCCTTTGCTGTCACGAAAAAATTAGGAAAACTCGCGAAATAGAAATCGAAAAAATCCGTAAAAATAGTGAAAATTATCTGACCATTATACGGTTTCAGAAAAGTGTATCTCTCTTCCCCCCTTGAAAGCTAGATAGATAACGCGTAGAAATTCGGAAAAATTTCCACCGGTAAATTAACAGGAAAGCGACCGTGCAACAATGACGCATTAATTAAAATTAACAGACTAAGCAACATATCCACAGACAACTGAAAAAGAGATAAATAAACTTCAAAAAAACTTTTTATAGAAAATCTTTTATTTAAATACACTAAAAAGTAGAAAATAAATATTAAAGTGAATTGAACCCATCAATTTCGTACGTTATAATTTTTTTTAAATGATGTAAAAGCTTGTCGCGAGAAATAAATCTTGAGGTAATTTTAAATTTGATTTACAATAAGAAATAAATGGATACTTCTCGCGACAAGCTTTTATATCATTTAAAATTTTATAATTTAACAAAATGGAGGGTTTAATTCACTGTAAAATTCATTTTCTTCGTTTTAGTGCATTTAAATAAAAGCTTTTCTCTAAAAAGTTTTTTTAAGTTTATTTATTCTAACAGAGACAGTCGAAAGCTTTTGAAAGGTCACAAAGCATCAACGCAGTATGATTGCCCCGCTCAAGTGCCTCAGCCACGCCTGTCTCGACATCAAACACTGCTTGTATTGTTCAACGCGAGTTTCTGAATCCATATTGGGTGTTGCTAAAGAAATTGTTATTCTCGCAATGTAAGTTTGTAAATGTATCCTAATTAATATTTCCTCCACTTTACTAAATAATGAAATTATGCTCATGGGTAGATAAATATCAATAAATATCTCCTCTTTTAAAAAGGAAACACTTCGGGTAACTTGGAAACGTCTGGAAAGATATCAGTACAGTATAGTATGTAAGAGATTGTATTGTGATATGTGATGTTTCCAAACATATCCAAACATTTATAGAGGTCTTTAATGAATTAATCGCGTCTATAACTTCTATTTAATTGATGGGTTGAAAAATTATTCAAGTACAAGAAGCAAGAAATAGTTGAAAAGAAAAATATTCTACTTTGCATCATATGGGAGCCAATTATATTATTAATATTTTTCTCAAAATTTATTATTTTCCAGCAAGCTTTACGTTTGTTTCTTGATGAAGAAATGTATTCCTCGTACGCCATATTTTGTAGATTTCAGTTTTTGAATTCTACTCCAATCGTTTTTTTCTGTATCAGTTTGACTTAATAAAAAATAACTAGTGTAATTCCCTATTGCTAGGGAGTGCCTTTTTTAAAATTACTTGTTGCCTTTATTCCGAGCTTTATTCTCTTCTCTAAATGCATAGATTTTTTTTTAAATAGATGATGTGGAATTTTTTTCAGTGAGTCAAAATTCCCAATTTTTGGTGGTTAAGTGAATTGGTTTGATTATTTAGAAAAGAAAAACTTATATTTTTACCAGGTCGGCGTAGTCCCTCAAAGCAATTACTAATACTGCCATTCGACTTGTACCAAAATGTAATTTAGCGTTTTTTGAATGATGCGAGGTATCATATTAATATTTTGTTTCAGTCACACAACACGTACGACGACGTGGGAGGACCCAAGAAAATCTTTGGCTGCCCAGGCAGCTGCACAGCAACACCAAAGTGCTGAACTCCTGACTGCACACCAGCTACCGCACCCGCAATCACCTAACCCTAACAGTAAGTAAAACATAAAAGTTTCATCTAAAAAATCCATTAAAAGTCAATTTCATCAACTGATTTTTTTGTATACATCAACGATATGTTCTCGTTGAATGACGGTTAGTTCTATGTTTCTCAGCAGACTTCCTGATTTCCAGGTATACTTTCGTAAGCCTTATTTTCTGCTTAGTAATACCAGTGTGAAGTTTTTCAGGGGGCTTAAAAAAGTTGGAATGTCGGAGCTAAAAATAGGCTATGTGAAGAAATAGCAAATATTTCAAAAATATAATTTTTTCTACAAGAAACAAAACTTATATTTCACCCCACCCTGCTATATGAAATAAATTCATAATTATAAGATAATATTTTGAACTATCCATTTCAAATCCACATGAACCCAAATGTACATGTAAGTTGCTTAGGGAGTCTTATCTGAACCGTGCATGCTTTCATTATTAAAAAAATTGAGTGATCTCGATATAGAAATTATAAAGACTTGGTGTTCAAATATGATTTGGAAGGCATCCAAAGTGATTTTTCACCTTTCGAAAACATGAACAATGAATTTTTTATTGAAAGAAAATGAAAAGCCGTGAGTCCAGAACATTTCACTCTTCCGTATATCTGGAAATCAATTTTTTTTGACTTGTACAAAATAGTATTTTTCTTGAAAGCTGTCTCTTTGTGTGTATTCTGTTGATCAAACATTTTCCCTTTACCCAATAAATTGTTATTCATGAAAACAAAATTTGAGCAGATAATAATATATCTTATCGAAATAAGTTTTCCTAACTACCATTGAATTTCGGTGACTAGACAACTGACATTGAACTTGAAATATGTTATGTGAATAAATTGCGTTCAGATTTGCTTATCATTCGTTCAACTCCAGTGAAATTAGAGTTCTCACTCTTTTCCTTTTGGTATTCGCTCCAGTTTTGTATATTTTCGTATATTTTTAGAATCCGCGACGAAAGTCGCGTTGAAAGAACATGATGACGGAATATATTCATTGAATTATTATTAAAAGTTAGATAGATAAGTGAATAGGCAGACTATCAAACAGATATAAAAACGCACTTACAATTCGCAGGTTAATAATTTTTGAAATAAAAGTGCCAAAACTTACTTTGTTCATTATACCGCGTTTACTTCAATTTATAAAATTAATGATATTCATTTACTTATAGTTTATTTGAAGAAAGAAAAATAATCTGCATCAAGCCAGCTACATCAAAGGCTTTAAACATGAAAAGTGATCAACACACAAAATTACTACTAGAAGCTCGTAAATGATAAATGGTAATGCATTGCATGCCTGTCAAAAATAATAAGTGTATATGAATCATGAGTACATAACAAAGGCTTTCATTGCTTCTGTTGTGATATTTCCTGGAAATGGGTTCGGATGACGTGTTTCCATACAGAAGTCGGAACTTACTGGCCACTTCAAGTATATTGCCTATCAGTGAGGAACTTTCCCAAGGTGATGACTATCTCTTCTTAGCAAAAAATTATTCGCCTAGTCAAAGCAGAAATTGACAGTGCCTTTAGTTGAAGAATGTCTTTCACAAAGATTGGTAACTAAGAGAATGAGAATGTCTCCAAGTCTAGACACTATTTTTGTGTAAGACAAACCTAGACGTGTTAGAAGACTTATCACTATCGACATCAGAATTGCTTAGAAATCCTTCTATTGCAATACCAGAACTCCAAAAATTCTTCAGTCAGCTTTGAGATGGAGACCAGTTAGAGTCCCCCGGATACAACATCAGCTTCGAGTTTGTCAACTACATTGGGCTTGTTTGAGGAGTTTTGTGTAAATTTTTCCATGAATGACAGGATTTGAATTTTTGTTCGGAGAGAACCAATGAGGGGTTGCTCTCATTGGTTCTAACTTAATTTACTCATCCCAGCAGTAATCATGTCTTGACGAATGTGTGTAGTATGCAATAAATAACAACGGGTATATATTATGGAATATTGTACATGCCCAAATCAAACTGTGGAAAGGAGTCCTCGAAAGTGAGGGAATCAACCGTTTCGATTGGCTTGCACACTTCCCGGATATGAACAATCTTGGGAAGTGCTGTCTAGAGCAGTACGCACTCAAAGGAGTCCTACCAGAACGCTCCGGGAGCTTGTCATTGTTGTTAGAGAGGAATATCAGACTATTCTCCGAGAACAAATTTCTAACCTTTTAAACAGCATACGGCGGTGTTGGCAAGCTTGTATCGATGCCAGACATGGAAACATTCTCTCATTTGATGTGATGTGAAAATTGGTTTGAAATGTTCTAAGAATATTTTCAACTCAACAATTCGGAAAAAGTGAACCAGGTCATTTCTCGAATAGTGTTCAATATTACTATGTCATTCCATTCTCGGTGACGAGTTTGTCAAAATAATACTCAGGTTTCATGTAGTCTAAACACATTTGAAGTATTTGGTCAACGATTCTTATTTGTGACCAGATCTGGAGTTCTGCCTTGACATGTCATGTCATCTGAAATTTCCAACCAATACAAAACCATTCTCGGTTTGCTTCTCACCAATATACTGAGATGTAGGAGGTTCAATGAAACTCCTATTACTGTGGATCGGGGGTATATCTCGCAATAAAAAAAGCAATTGCTGCATTTTTAAAATAATTAATAACATTTTTCTTACACAACTCCCAATTTTTCAACTCAAGTGGTTCCTGAGAAGAAGGCTTGTACCTACTAGCTTACGAAACTTTTTTCTGCAGAAAATATTTGGATCATTGAAAATTTCGGATCCTAAGGCAAATAAATAAATAAATATTCTAATTAAATTGCATAAATTTTACAATTTGATTCCTTCATTTTATAACTTTCACAAAATAGAACAGTGATATCCCACACATATGGTCGATTGTGGTGAAAATGATTCCAGTGGAAACTATTAAAATCGTATCTGAAACGCAATGAGACCAAAATCCGACTCATATGACCATCTTTCTCCTCTTTCATTTTGTAACTTCAACTATTCCCTGTATCTCGACATTGTCTCTTGTCAGTTCATATGTATTTCTCCTCCTGTTGAATACTAGGAATACACAGTAGCCTGTGCTGAATTTTCCGCTAACTTTAATAACCAAATCTGATCGAAGCTTGTTATCAGCCAATCCATCACAAGTTTCCTCATCCTTGAGCAACATAGTTTTCACCAACATGATTATGAAGACTACCCTGTCTCCAAGCATCTCCTTGTTTTCGTGTCCTTTTGTATCCTGTAGGTATTGTCGAAACCAGTACATCTTTACTACTGTAAACTTTTAGACGTTAACGACTCACTATAATTTTCTGAATTTTTTTTTAAATTCATAATTACGTTTTTTGTTCTAGTAGTTTTAGTGGAATCCGATGGTACTGAATCACTGAACATCTCTGCTTACGTCTCAAATTCTGTATATGTTAGTGTACAATTCACATGAATTTCCCCATTTCATTGAAATCAAATTCATTATGCCTATTTTTTCTACAATATTTTCTTCTTTAACACCCATACCTACATTATTGGGAATTTGTCCTAGGTGTCACAAAATATGGACAGAAACTAATATGTGGTCGCTGAAAAAAATTTGAATAAGGTCTCACATTCCGAAATTCGTAAATCAACTCGTTTGCCAAATTTCAGATTACTCTTCTCTTCAGAAGCGGAAAGTACTGGTAGTGCCTGGTTATTAATGTTTGATTTGGTGACTGGAATGAACTTTCAGGAACTTGGAAGATCTGTAACGGAATTATAGAACTGTGCCACGTGTATCTTATTTAATGTGCATGATCCAGTGGAATCCTACTGGATGTAGATCAATTATTCGAAATTATCGAAAAATTATCATTTTCGATGAATACAGAAAAATCAGTAACTCCCTTGCTTCAAGCTTACACCCTATCCTTCAATTGTAATATTTGCTCTTGCCAGTAGAATTGAATAGGCAGTAGTCTGATTCTTTGAAACTACATATTAAATGTAGATGATTTCTAATTTGAAAATTTCTTTCTACAGCTGCCAAAGTTAATACAGATGTAGATTTAGGGCCGTTACCTGAAGGATGGGAGCAGGCACAAACTCCCGAAGGGGAAATCTATTTCATTAATCATCAAACACGTACGACCTCGTGGTTTGATCCTCGAATTCGTAAGTTAACTCCTAACTTTTGATAACCACAGTAAAATAATAGCACTCTGAGGCGATATTTCGGCCGAGCAAGTTGGGAAAGTCATCATCATGAAACATTTTCAATGAAAATGTGATAAAACAATTCACTTTCAGAAAGTTTTAAGAGTATATTAGATTGTTTGAAAAATAAAACTTGAGCTCTCAGTATATTTGTCAGTTTTGATTACTGTAACTTTTGGCCTGAGGGCGTTCTGATCTAGATATTATCAACTTTACGATACAGACTATGAATGATTGATTGAGCACGAAACAATGAAAATAAAATTCTCAAAAGGAAATCTTCGGAATCCCATACCTACTTTGGACCTCTGTATCATGCAGCGCATGGCATACATCAGGTTTATTTTCAATCATCCTCTTATCCCTGAGGACCAAGGAAAACAGTAAAGGATTGCTGTTCTTTTTCAATTTATCGTGAGCTTCAAGGTATACCAAAACTGTAGGCTGACGATTGAATTCTGGAAAGACTGAACTTATTGAGTCGATGTCAATGAAATAGCTAAACGTAGAACGATTGCCATTTCCAGATCATCATCGACTATGACATTATCTATACAGATAATCTCAGGATGAATGGAACATAAGAGAGAATAAATAAGATGAATTAACTACTGCCTAATGAATTCCGACTAGCGAATTCCAATAATATTTTGCCTCTCTGCTCTTTGACGATAATCATCGATGATCGCCGATGACACATTTCTACGATATTGCATTATTATGAATTACAACACTGAAGTCTAAAAATCTCGTAATCCGCACACTTTCTTCACACCCCCTAATTTCGCAGATGAAGTAGTCATCGCTTTATTAATCTTTGGCTCTTCTCTGGACAATTATCAATTGCTCTAATATTTTTGCTCTTCCTATGTTCCGTTTGCTGTGAGAACTACTGCATAAGAGAAACAGATCGATAGCTTTCATGTGTTCCAGATAAATAAGCGAGTTCCTGAACAAAGGATCACTGAAGATGCGAAAATCGCTTTGTTTGTAATGAAATCTAAAGCATTGGTGGATATCAGGAAATAGAACTCGTGCCAGTTAATCGAGTACTAGAAGAAAAGATCGGATCTGCCTTGGAACAAAATAAGTAGTGATAGTAGTTTTCTCTAGAAAGATTATTGCTGATAGTAATGCCAAATTATATTGGATGCTTGACGTAATGACTCTGAGAACTGTGTTTACATTTTTTGGTTTTGTTTGTTTTCAATTCTAGAATATTGGTTAGGTCTATGTTTTTCCTACTGGGCCAGTCTATAATAGCGACTCCGAAAGCACTGCAACTAAGAAGGTTTATTGTGCTCCCCTGATAATTGGTTTTATACTAACCCGCCTATCGCTGTATCCCAAACTAGTTGTTACAGTTGAATTGGTGATGTTGTTTCTAGGACTTTGCGTTTCAATTTCCCTTCCTTCTTGTTTCTGACAACCTCCAACAGAATCTACAGCGCAAGATTTCTCCAATCAGACAACTTTTGTGTTGGTACTTTCTTCAGAAAAGGTTGCCCCATGAGAACCGCTGTAATGAGCCTTTTACACCAATCAATAAAGCATAAAATGAGTGATTTTTTTACAAAAATACTAATAGGAAACCGACTGTGCCATCATATGGAATACAGCCCGTAGTTATATTATGTTAGATAGATAGATAGATTAGATAGATTTTTCATTGAAGCTTTCAATTTAAAACAGTTGAAAAACTCAAGTCATAAGTACAAATTAATAATAATAAGTACAGTAAATTATGTATATAAATATAGAAATTGACTTAAAAACTACAATTTCTAAACCTAACTTACATTATCATAAAACATTTAGTAAAATATCACAGTTAAAAGAAGAAACTTCTAAATGAACACAAAAAAACTTAATATAGAATATAAATAAAATATTAATAGGAGAGTAAATCTGATTTGTCATAGAATTCTTGTAATGAATACGGTTCTATGTCACACAATAGATCAAAAACGTATTTTTTGAAAGTGTTTTTTGTTGTACTGTCTTCTCTGACCTTCGAGGGTATATGATTATAAAATTTGATAGCTGCATAGTGCGGTCCTTTCTCGGTATTTTTCAATCTGTGCTTGGGTGTAACAAAATTAGATTTGTGCCTGGTGTGGTACTTATGTTTGTGTGTGTCACATTCAAACTTTGATTTATTTTCGTGAACAAAAACTACACATACGGAAATATAGATGGCATATACGATGAGCATTTTGTGACACTTAAAAATACCACGACAGGAGTCTGTGTATTTCATGTTCAACATGGTTTTCATGACTCTTTTCTGCATGATGAAAAACAAATTGAGAACTTCCACCCCATATTAGGATTCCATACTTCAGAAAAGGGTAGACTGTCCCATAGTATGCAGTTTTTAGTGCCTCCAAATTCAGGTTTCTTTTCAAAACTCTGATAGCAAAACATTTGGACGCTAGTTTTTTTGCCAGATAGTCAATATGCTTTTCAAAGTTTAGCTTGTCATCTATACCGGGTGATTCTCCAAGGTGGCTCACCCCTATAACTTTTTTATTATTGAAGATAGAAAAACGAAATTTGGGGGTTGTGTATTATAGTTCAATTTACATTTTTTGACATATTAACTTGCTTTATCGTACTTCCGGTTCGACCGGAAATGAGCATAACTTTCGATTTTTAAATGGGACATCCTATATATTTTTACTTATTTCGATCGAGAATGACATTCTAAATCCAACAACACCTCACTTGTCAATATTTGACAAATGAAGTAATTTTTATTTCAATTTTTATTTTTCGATCTAGAATGCCATGGATCGTGTGAATCGCCTCATTCTTGATCAAGTAACATGGGAAAAGTACGACTTTGAGGCTTTTGAATTCACAGTCGCTGTAAGAATTATTCAAAAGTCTCAAATAGTGAAAATAAAGTGAAAGTGTGTGGTATCAAATTATTCGTAAGAAAATGATCTTTCACAAAAAGCCGACGAGCCACCCCCTTTCCATTTGAAAAATTCACGTTAACTGGAAAAATTCATATTTGAGACTTTTGAATAATTCTTTCAACGACTGTGAAGTCAAAAGCCTCAAAGTCGTATTTTTCCCATGTTACTTGATCAAGAATGAAGCGATTTACACGATCCATGGCATTCTAGATCAAAAAATGAAAATTGAAATAAAAATTACTTCATTTGTCAAATATTGACAAGTGAGGTGTTGTTGGATTTAGAATGTCATTCTCGATCGAAATAAGTAAAAATATATAGGATGTCCCATTTAAAAATCGAAAGTTATGCTCATTTCCGGTCGAACCGGAAGTACGATAAAGCAAGTTAATATGTCAAAAAATGTAAATTGAACTATAATACACAACCCCCAAATTTCGTTTTTCTATCTTCAATAATAAAAAAGTTATAGGGGTGAGCCACCTTGGAGAATCACCCGGTATATATATGCCTAACATTTTTGTGTCTGTAGAGAAGTATAATTCTCCATTACCTAGATGAATAGACTCCGGAACAGAAATATTTTTGCGGGTTGTTTTAAAAACAATGCAATCCGTTTTGGCGGTGTTCAAAAGTAACTTATTTACATTGAGATATGAGGATACTAAAGAAATATTTTTTAATATTGTGTTTTTCAAAGGAATATAAGTATCAACTGGTAGAATGAGATTTGAATCGTCCGCATAACTGACAACTGTAGTGTTTGAGTCTTTAAATAGTTCCGAAAGATCATTTATGTAAGTTATAAAAAGTAACGGACCTAATACACTGCCTTGTGGCACACCTCTTTTAATTTCAGTAAAATCTGATAGAAATTCCTCATTCTCGTGTCTGATGCATACTTTTTGTTTTCTATTGCTTAAATATGATTTCAGGAGAGCCTTTCCTCTGATTCCATAATTATAAAGTTTTTGAAGTAAAATGAAATGATCTACACAATGAAAAGCTTTACTGAGATCTAATAAAACACCGCAAGCACAAGAGTCTAATTCGATTAAGTTATAAACTTGATCAACAAAATCAAATAAAGCTGATTCTGTGCTTCTGCCTTCGAGAAAACCATGTTGAAATTGATTCAATACATTATGTGCTTTAAAAAAATTCATGATTCTCACTGAAATTATCACTTCAAATAATTTGGAGAAGGCTGATAGCAAACTTATTGGTCCATAATTTGTAAGGTCATTTTGTTCTTTTTTTGTACAAGGGCATTATTAATGCCAGCTTCATTTGATCTGGAAATATACCTGATTCAAAACAGGAATTGAACAAGTGGCATAACACTGGTGAAAGGTATTTGACACATCTCTTTAGAATTTTAGATGGTATGTTATCAATACCGCTGCTCAATTTATTTTTGAGATTGAGGCTTGCCTGAAATATTTCCTCTTCACTAATCGGGTAAAGAAAAATTGAGTTTGACATAATTCCGTTATTTAGGTTTAAATCTACGTTAACTACAACCGGCGCAGCATTAATAAAGTAGGCATTGAAGGCATTTGCCAAATTCTCCCAATCACCATGACTATCAGGTATCACATTTTTCGTGTTTGCAGTCTTGTTATTTAGAATATTTATTAAGTTCCAAGTACTTTTCGATTTATTGTCGCTCTCTTTAATCATATTTTCATAATATTCACTTTTAGTTTTGTTCAAAAGAATCCTGTAAGATTCCCTATATTCATTATATACTTTTTTTAAAAGTTCATTTCCAAGGGACATTGTCTGCAGTGTGCTAACTTTTTCTTTCATATATTTGACCTCATCATTTATCCATTTCTTGATATTGATCGGCTTTTCTTTAAGTTTTTTCATTGAGAAACAAGTTTCAAAAAGGTCACAGAAAATTCTATAAAATATATTCCATTTCAAATTTGTGTCAAATTCATTAAAAACCTCATACCAAGTTCGTTTTTTAATTTCAGATATAATATATGCAATAGATTCATCAGAATAAAGTCTCCTCTATATATATATATATATATATATATATATATATATATGTATATATATATATATATATATATATATATATATATATATATATATATATATATATTTGTAGTTGCTGTTCGATATGGGATATCTAATAGTTATTAATTGGGCTCGATGGTCAGAGAGACATGAGTCTATAACATTCGATGTATATGTATATGTGAATGTGAATGTATATGTGCATCCTTCCTAACAATAATGTTATCAATACATATAAATTTGTATATGTTCAAGAGCGTCGATATGGGGTGGGGGTACGGGGGGTAATTACCCCTCTACCAAGAATAATTACAAAATAGTATTTTTCGTATTTTAAAATTAAATTTAATAATTAGCATGTGTAAGTCCAACATACATGTGACTTGTTTTTCCAAATAAGTTTAGTTTTGTTTCTAATTCTAATATATGTTACTCATGGTTCTATATCACAGTATGTTTTTTTTTCATTACCTGAACCAAAAATCTTTTACCCCGCTCAAGAAAAAAAATTATCGACGCCCTTGGTTATGTTTTGGACTCGCAACCCGTCATTTATTAATATGTTACAAATATTTAAATACAAAACAGAGTGTTTTTTTTGTGTTTTTCTTATAAAATGAAAACTAATACTGCAACCTAGGCTCTACAATGAACTACGAACAAAATGATATTTTTTACGACCCGATCGGATCATTAGTAACGGAGAAAAACTGGAAAAACCGTAAAATTTTGCGTTTTATTCAAAAATTCATAATTCCGCCATTTTCCAAGTTTTAGGGTTGGCCCTTCTCATGAAAGTATTGAATCATGTGTACTTCATGTGTGCAAAAAAACAGACACTGTCGGACCATTAGTTTTGGCACAATTGCAACTTAATTATTTTTGCACTATTTTAAAAAAATCGGGTCTTAAAATTCATTTTGTTCGTATTACAATTATTTACAACTGTAGCAACCAGATTAGTTTTCATTTTATAAGCAAAACACTGAATAAAACACGTTTTTTGTATTTAAATGTTTATAACAAATTAATAAATGACAGATGCGAGTCCAAAACATAACAGGATTAAAACTATGAACCGTCTTTCATGTGATGGCACAGTTGGTTTTCTACTAGTATTTTTATTTCGAAAAAATATTCTATTGATTGGCCTATTTTGAGTTCAATTTACTGCGGCTTTGTTCTGGAAGTTGTTCCTGTATTTTTGTTGCTACTCTTGGACCCATTTCTTCAGGTTTTTGTTTATAGCGTTTAAATTCCTCCTTTGTTTGTTTATAACCCATTTTGTTAATTTCTGGAGCTATGTACAGAAGCTACATGAAGTGTACTGTCATTCGTCAAGATGTGTGATGGAGATGAGGTTGCTTCCAACAAGTCATTTATGTGAAATAGGAAGCTAGATTGCACTATGCAAAACTGTGGAGGCATACCATATTGGGAAAGAATGGTGAGGGGTTCTTGGTGTAAAAGGCGACTAAATTCGACCATATGTACTGCCATAGCCAAATTTTATTTAAAATTTTTATGGACCAGACCAACAGAACCATATTGTAGATCGTTCATAAACCCTTAGCATTCCAGATAATTCGCTTGCTTGATTTTGAGGCAATTTCCATGATCTTCGATTTGAACGACTACATTTTTGGAACGGGTGTGAAGTTATCCACATCCACAAGATACATGGAGAAAAAAATATCGATTTTTTTTTATTTCTATACTGGACTCTTTGTGTACCTCTAATCATTGAATATGTTTTTTCCGGCGGTCATCTCAGTAAAAAACGTGGTGCCTCTGTTTTCCAAACCGTCTTAAAGGGTAGAAAGGGGGTGGAAAACAAACTATATTTCGGTAAATTGACTTTGTACACCATCCATTTTCGAATATGTTGTTTCTCGTGGTCGAATTGACTAGAAAAATTATATGCCTGAGTTTTTCAGGCCGTCTAAGGGGGTGGAAATGGGGTTGAAAACTTTAAGAAAACTATATTTCGGAAAGCTGACTTTGTACACCATTCATATTCAAGTATGTTGTTTCTCGTGGTCGAATTGACTAGAAAAATACCATGCCTGAGTTATTCAGGCCGTCTAAGAGGGTGGAAATGGGGTTGAAAATCATAAAAAATCTATATTTCGGAAAGTTGAATTTGGTCACCTTCCATTTTCGAATATGTTGTTTCTCGTGGTCGAATTGACTAGAAAAATGCTTTTCCTGAGTTTTTCAGGCCGTTTAAGAGGATGGAAATGGGATTGAAAATCATAGAAAAACTATATTTCGGAAAGTTGACTTTGTACACCTTCCATTTTCGAATATGTTGTTTCTCGTGGTCGAATTGACTAGAAAGTTGTTATGCCTGAGTTTTTCAGGCCGTCTAAGAGGGAGAAATGGGGTAGAAAATCATAGAAAAACTATATTTCGGAAAGTTGACTTTGTACATTCCATTTTCGAATATGTTATTCCTCGTGGTCGAATTGACTAGAAAAATGCTACGTCTGAGTTTTTCAGGCCGTCTAAGAGGGTGTCACTGCCTCTATATGCCGGTCCCAAACTTATTTTGTATAAAAATTATTTTCAGATGATTATTATGATCTATAAGGCACAGATCTGACCAGTCCTGAATTACTATTCTCAGTATCGGAAACAATTTATGTGGAGTATAGAGAGAAATCCAAACGAGCAACAAGGAACGCAATCATTTGACAATACCACATAATCAAGAGAGACCCACTGCTGTGCACCCCTCCAGTTACCCCACTCGACGCGTCAACTGACCACGTCACTGTCTCTATATGCCGGTCCAAAACATCGTGGCAATGCGAGACAGCAAGCAAGCAAGGTTTTCAACCCCATTTCCACCCTTTAAGACGGCCTGAATAACTCAGGCATGGCATTTTTCTAGTCAATTCGACCACGAGAAACAACATACTTGAATTTGAATGGTGTACAAAGTCAGCTTTCCGAAATATAGTTTTTTAAAGGCTTTCAACCCCTTTTCCACCCCCTTAGACGGCCTGAAAAACTCAGCAGGCATATCATTTTTCTAGTCAATTCGACCACGAGAAACAACATACTTGAATTTGAATGGTGTACAAAGTCAGCTTTCCGAAATATAGTTTTTTAAAGGCTTTCAACCCCTTTTCCACCCCCTTAGACGGCCTGAAAAACTCAGCAGGCATATCATTTTTCTAGTCAATTCGACCACGAGAAACAACATATTCGAAAAAGGATGGTGTACAAAGTCAACTTACCGAAATATACTTTGTTTATGGTTTTCCACCCCCTTTCCACCCTTTAAGACTGTTTGGAAAATCGAGGCACCATGTTTTTTACTGAGATGACCGCCGGAAAAAGCATATTCAATGATTAGAGGTACACAAAGAGTCCAGTATAGAAATAAAAAAAAAATTCTCCGTGTATCTTGTGGATGTGGATAACTTCACACCCGTATTTTTGGATAGTATCTATTTTTGATTTTTAGAGCTTGGCTGCCTTCGATCTTGATGTCATAGACTACATCATATCCAAAACATTACCGTATGATGTATTTTATGATGTTCAATTTGACGAAGCATGTGTAGTAAATCATATAAAGAACCCCCCTCCAACTTTTCAAGTTTGAATGGATGACTCCAGTCACCTTGAGTCAAGTTGATTAACCGATTAAAGAATGTGTTTAATCGCAATGAAATGTCCAAAACTATGCAAACAATACACCAACGCTTTGCAGCAAAACAAGAGTGTTTTATAAATAAATCGGATGTCAATATACCTATAACTTACAGCAAATTGAAATTTAGGAATGTTCATTCGTGCTGATAAAGTGAAACAACAGTCAGTGATTCCGACATCAAGGAAATTCGATAAATGCAACGATTATCTACAAGAAATTGTGATAAAACTGGTTTCTATGATTCTGAAACGATTTTTCAAACGCTAATTTCCGATGGGATGATATATTTTATAGATAAAATCGATTATTATTTCTAATGATTTCGAGCAAAGTTCAATTAAGTCTGCTGGAGATTACCAAATAAATGAAACTAATAATTTTGACGTTAAAATACACTTATCTCCACACATTTTCACATAGGTAGTTGTACACAGGGTTCGTAAATATCATGATATTTATATAAATATCAAAATATCGGATATATATATATATATATACTGCAACCGTAGACACGTGTTTCGAGCTTAAGCTCTCATCAGTACGGTAAAATCAAGTGCAAAGATGTACAACACTTGGATTTTACCGTACTGATGAGAGCTTAAGCTCGAAACACGTGTCTACGGTTGCAGAACATTTTGAGGGTTATACCCAATAATTTTTCTACTTATATTTTCATATATTGCCCCTCGCTAAATCCATCCTTATATATATATATATATATATATATATATATATATATATATATATCAAATTTGGATATTTATTAATTTTTTTTGATATAGAGAATACCAAAAGTAGAAGCATTTATTTGTTTATTTTTAAACAACACAACCAAAAGTGAACACCTCTTCGGCTATATCACAAGTGAGCAAATGTTTTTCCATGCGGGAAGGAATTCCTTGCATTTATTTCTTACATTTCTTGCATTTAGCCCATTTCCCAGTATCACTGGCTTCATCTGCCAATTCAAATTTTAGCCACACTGCACCTGCATTTTTAGTTTTGGGCATATAGTTTATTTCTATTTTGATCAAATGCACTTTGCACCTACTACGGCTACAACGTGAACTGCGTTTGTTAATACTACAGAAAAGCAGAAACACGCGACCGCACATAGTAAGGGGATTCACACATCAAATAAATGGGATTCCCCGACAATTAACATCATACCGAATGATTAGGGAGTAACCACACCGATCTCTCTTGAATTTATGACGAGATTTCAACCTATTCAACATAGTAATTTATACTGAGTGATATATATCCATGATATCAACGAATACATATCTTGCGTTTATATGTATATGTTTGACTTTTTCTTGTGGCTTTACTGCTGTTTGTTGTGAGTAATAATCTTGTTTGTCATTTATTATATAGATATATTTATACAATTAATTAATCTAGGACCATTAACCTGTGGTTAATATTAGTCACTAGGAACTATTTTGACGAAACGATGTTTACTTTTTTTTAATTAATTATATGTTTAATATCATTGTTACCTCGAGCCAAATGTTATATATTTATATTTTGTATTTTATTTAGTTAAGCTTTGTCAATGAGATTTGTAATCTTTGTACAATAAAGCACAGTCAATCAATCAATCAATCACGATATATATCAATGATATTTGTATGATATATATCGAGTGATATATATCGGCGAACCCTGGTTTTATATGAGACAAATATTTGACAGAAAGCAATTACTTCCCTAGCCATACACGTCGTACATTGAACTAAATATGACAAATATTTGTTAAACTTTCCTCAAAGAACACTATGAGGGATTATTGTAATCAAACGTACATACTACTCTTCATTTGGCTGGGGATGACCACCTGCAGATATGTTCCTAAGTTCTTGCCTCATATTAGTTAGGGTAAGTCAGACAATATTAGAGTCATCCTGATGAAAGGCAGGAACCTCGAAGCATGTCTGCAGGTGGTCATCCTCAGCCAAATTAAGAATATCTACTGTTTGATTTCAATAAGCACTTGCAAAAATGTCCTCCTTAAGGAACGTTGTACAAATATCAGTCAGATTTAGTTCAATGTTTGCCGTGGTATTAGTCAGGGAAGTAGTTGTTGTCAGATATTTGCCTGGTACTTACCACTTTTATTTATTTATTTATTATTCACAAGTCGAAGAATAGGTGTAGTAAAACTTGAAAACTCGTCAAATCAAAAGTGAAATATAGTTTTAAGGTTCGTTGTAACTCTAGCTCACGAGTATAATATATATCCATCTGAAAGGTAGACTAATGTGTTCCTGAGGTCAGATTGTCTCACATGGATCTACTGTTATGCGATTTTCTAGTGTTACAATGCACTTCCGTTGCTTCTATGTTACAGCGGAAGCACACACGTTGTCTATGCGTGTGTCTGAATGATTAAAATCCGTATTCATTAGGAGTACTCATTTCACTCATTCGGTCATATTATTCAATCCACTCAACAATCATACCAAAGCGGTGTGAGTGCGTCTAACGTCTAACAAAGCTATTGAATCTAACGGAATTTTGTCTGTCGTTCTCAAAAAATTTGCCCCCGAGATAACATCAGTTCTTTGCAAGTTAGTCAGTTTCTCTTATAATTTGTGGGTAATTCCATCCAACTGAAAAATTTCGAGAGTACAATCAATCCCTAAAAGAGATCAAAATACTTTACCTAGCAACTTCAGACCTATCGCACTGCTGTTTTCTCTCGAAGGTAGTGGAAAAAGCTATCAACATCGAGTTTAGGTAATATTTGGAACTCTCAAGAATTGCGAACGATCGACAATATGGTTTACGTCATCAGAAATCAACTGGTGACCTGCTTGCATAAGTATCACTTACAGTGATCAAAATAAGGTTGTCCATGATAAGGGAGTCTCCTGTATAAATTGAATCGATATACATAAAGACAGAAACGCAAGTATTCGCACTTTTGATCATTATGAATTTTTACGCGAATAACTGTATCATATCAAAATGGCACCGTTCACACGTGTGTAGGTAACCATTTCAAAAAGATCATGTGAAGTCTACTGAAAACCCGTTTGATTTTTACTCGGTTGAATTGAAATAAAGTCGAACAACAATTCTGTTCTCACCGCTTTAATATTTCAACGTAATGTTTATATAGAACGATAAAAACCTCACATTCCATATCCCGATTGAAACAGTACCTACCTAACGCAATATTTCAACATCTCGTCTTGGGATTTGAATATTTTGGGATATGCACATTTTTTTATTACCTTGAAATGTTCGAAGAACTTCGTAAGAACCAAGAGATAGGAGACGGGAATTGGTGTTGTTTTTTGATAATTGGGTGTTGCCTATCGACGAAGGGATGGACAGTCTAAGCTCGTTGAGTCGATAAAAGTTCCAACAGTAGAACTATTGTTCATATTTTAGAAGAGCATCGGCGTGAAAATATTTATGAGAGACACATAGTCAACTTTTCTACGGTGTCCCAGGGAAGTGAACGAGTTTATGTGCGATTCATCACCGATGAGCGATTTTCATTCAGAATCTAGAAGTTTCAATGTATGTGAACAGTATTTTATGACATTTTCGGCAATGGAGCTCCGGTGATTTTCCTAAAAACCATTCTATTGCTGATGGTAATACCGATCATCGAAATGGAAAACTTCAGTGGTATATTGATTTTTGACCTAATGAAGCTGTGCACTCAAACATTGGCTTTTTTCGCGACAAAATTGCTTTGTTTTAAATTTCTCTACAGAGATCATTTGATGAACAGTAAAGGTCTCAGGACCTAGCCTTGAGGCACTTCAAATTTGAAGGGACCAAATGTTGTCTTATCTGCGCAAACGTATAAGTATATATTATTCAAGGATGGTTTTATCAATGAAAGAGGTGTACCTCAAACTCCGTAATAGTTTAACTTGTTGAGATTAAGATTTTGTGAGAGACAAAGTCAGATGACTTGGTAAGATCGCACTGCGTCAGAAGGCTATACGATCTCGACTATTTTTTCATCACTTTTAATACAATTTGGATGGCATTTTGCTTCGATCGAAAACAGAATCGATTTTTATTGAGGAATTGAGGAACTTAGTTTACAAAGTATGCACAAAACTCTGTCTGGGCTAATTATTCAATCATTTCCTGTTTTATTTGAACTGTAGGTTCCGGATCTCCCTTGCTCTCACAAGCTCTGCTTTTGAGGGGTTTTCTCCGAAAACCTGGGAGTTTCGTACAAACAAATTTGACAAAATTTATGAGAATTATGAAATTAAATTAATTGGTCTACAGTTGTCTGGAAAAGATCTATCCCCCTTATCTTTTTTAAGGAGAAAAATCATGGATGATTGCTGATATTTCAGAAGAGCATCGTCCATAAAATATCTGTAAAACAGAGACAGATCGCCAAACTTTCTGTGGTGTTCCAGAGAAATGAGTGAGCTTGTAAGCTCAGCATCACCGACGAGAGGAATGGCTCCTTTTTGGACAGAATCTAAATGTTGCAGTGTGTGTTTAGGGACTGCAGTCCATATATTATGAGAACAGTAGTCAAGGACATGTCGGATCTGTGTCTTATCATTCATAATCAACTGACGGAAAGTGAAATAGCTCTTGGCACGAAACAGAAGACCAAGTATTCACTTCTGCAAAGCTATGCACTGGGCATACCAGCATTTATAGGTAGAGTGTCAGTAGTGTCACTCCATCAACCACCACGTGGAGAGATCTGTCTGAGAGAACGCTAGATTGCAAAGATCACAACTAGGGGGCAAGCCATAAGATAGAAGCTTGGCGAGGAGGCCCTGGTGCCAAACGCGATCATTCGTCTAGGAGAAATCTAATGCCATGCCATATTGGTTGAGGGACTTCAAGATCATGCGCAGTTGATGAGAAGTGTTCACTTTAGGTTCACATTCGTTTACTTTCTAATAACTACGCATGATCTTGACGTCCCAGAACTTGTATTTTTTGTAACCAGAAAAAACGTAAGGTGAACAAACACAAAACATGCGAAAATTGACGAAGTAGTTTTTCACGCATCTCTTTTAAATCTCCATGCACTTGTATTATACAGTGTTGTCACAGTGGGCACGAAGATATAATTTAGTGATGTGACTGGCTCGTTTTCGACCCCCAGGCAGGAATGGGTTTCAAGGAACTCCCATTCAAATTGGGACCGTTTGTTGGCAATTCACTCAGTGGGAAGTTGCCAGGAACATTGTACCGCATACAAAATAGATCAAAATACATGGCATATTTGAAAAAAAATATTTATTTATTTATTTATTTATTTATTTAAGATTTGTCTCTTACAAACACAGCCAGGAGTATCTACATATAAGAGATAGTGCTTCAGAACACATAGACTTAGAGCTAACCTAAAAACTAAACTTAAAACTAGTCAGAGATACTAAATACTGCCGATTTAATTTTTTTTGCATTGCAGTAGTTGAGAAAGTCAATATTACACTTTTCTGTAAGTATATTACACTGTCTTAACATTTCATTCATAGGAGAACAATCTAGATGATATGAATAAAAAATGTTCTTGTTATTTATTCTTAAATTAACTTTAGGTACTAATATTTGTATAAAGTTGACTAGGAGTGAATCTTTGTATTTTATACTATTGATTACATTATAAATTAATACTACAGCATGGAATTAACGTCTCTGTTCTAAGGTTACCATATAGAAACTGTCTAGCATACTCCTATATGAGATCATATAGGGATATGTATTATGTTGTCGTACATACAAGTATCATAGAAAATTAGATGAATAGTTTTACAAAAACATACCGCTAATAAAATTTCAGATAACGAGGTTATTATAATCATTAAGAAAACAAAATAATCCTGATATTAACGAAAGAAACTACACTAGAATGAATACATATAGCTCTACAATGGAGAAAGTGTCCATACGATCACTGAGGCTCGACAGTCGGGTGGCTCATTCAGTTTCCCACCTAGCTGACTGATTTGACTCCATCTTCATCATTGCTTTGTTTATTGAACTCTCTCAACTCTTCAAACTTTTTGAATTCCTGCTAATTTCCAGAGTCATAATATCAAACATGATGATCACATTCTCGAACTTTTCGCGATAATTCTCAGTTGCGCAAAACGAGAAGAAATCTCAAGCTCTCAACGATGTTTTTTGGTGTGTTGAATGGAACTGTACCGAAAATGAATTTTATCTTTGTAGCTACACACTTGCAACAGCGATCTCCCGGAGTTGGACCTGCATGGCATTCGGCATCCGCTGCTACTGCGCAGAAAATTCGGTTACAACAACTACAGATGGAACGGGAAAGGCTCAAGCAAAGACAGCAGGAAATCCGGCGACAGGAAATCCTGATGAGGACCAGTAGTGATATACCTGTTATGGACCCGTTCTTGTCCAGTTTGACTGACCATTCGCGACAGGAATCCGGGGACAGTGGTTTGGGTAAGATAATACATTTCTTCCAATGATTGATAATCTGTTGTTGCGACACATTTCTTAATTAACACTCTGACTGCCATATCAGACATTTTTAACCGACAACTTAATCTCGTACTGCGCCGATACGTTTTCATTCTTCGAACGCGCCAGGCCACGTGATGTTTTTAGAGTCGGGGACCGGGGTCGTCCAGATAACCAGTAAATTGCTATTTAGTCATTGTGCAGCCCTACTGGTGTACAGAAGAGTATAAAAAAGTGTCAGCTAAAATCGACCGACGAGGCCTGATACGTCGTTTTGTCTTTTCACATATAAAAAAAAATTACAAAACGCTTCATATGTTATTAACTTACCAACAAAACTTTCAGGAGATTGAATTTGATACAAGAGATTACTCCTACAGAGGTTCAGTAGGAGACTAATGATAATTTATCTGATGAATTTTCGAATGACGGTGGCGTGTAGTATTCTGATAAACGTATTGCGATGGATGCCCAGAGAAGCCCACCAGAGAAGCCCACCAGAGAAGCCCACTATGTGCATTGAAAATCATGTAAAAACCCATTCCAACAATAATTAGTTTTATATTGAATTATAACTTGTTTTAGTTTCAATTATAATTTGTTCTAGTATTTCATACAATAAACGTTTTTGAGGCGTTATTGTAGATATATGTTTCACAGTAAGCGCCACCACAAAATTCACATATACATTCAAGCGCCGCGAATCCAGATCGTATGGAGATTCGAATGCATCGTCGGTGATTTTCACATGACACGGCCTGAAAGGAAACCTATGCTGTCGGTTATAATTCACTGCCAAACACGATTTTCCCTAAGTCGCCGTCGGTCACGTATGACTGACAAAGCCTGTAGTAGAGAAAATATAACAGGGTCCCGGCAGCCAGAGTGTTAACTTTCAAGCCACTTCATTAGTAGAGGTCGTTTTGATATCGGTAAAAGTACATTTGAATAAAATTTTCTTGGAAGTGGCAACAAACTTAGCTTTTGATTTTAAGCTTCACATAATAATAAGAGCGAATAGGTAAATATGTCATGAATGATATTAAGCAAGAAACACAAGATGATGAAGATCTCTTTGGTGCCAAATTATTGTGGCTGGTCAAAAGGTGAACTTATACAACTGTTGTTAATTGGGTTTTTTTTTTCTTTTCTTTTTTTTATGGGATTTTTACAATACAGATACAAAAAAGAGACCTTGATAATCTTGAATTTTAAGTCACTACCCCTGATGATGGCATATATAACTGCGGAAACGTTGGCTTGTACCGAATATCTTAATAAAACTTGTAATAAAAAAGTTGATAAAGTTTTTTCCTTTAAAATTCACGTAATTTTTCAACTAAGTACAAGAATCTTGCAAATGAGTCCTGTTGTCTCTGAACATACGTACATAGTGGCAACCTAGTGTACCAAATTTCAGACATTATCATTAATTTATGGAATGAAATTGCGTTTTAATAATGTAGTGTGTTCGTTCTCCTTGAAAACTGTTTTCACCTGCCCATCGAGTCATCGTCAAATACCAATATATGAGTCTGCAACACCCATGACTCAGTAATTTTAGTCACCTTCTTTCTTATCCAAGATTTGCGTCTCAATTTTGGATAAATGCTAATTTATTTGAAATTTTTTGAAATTGCGTTTTAATAATGTAGTGTGTTCGTTCTCCTTGAAAACTGTTTTCACCTGCCCATCGAGTCATCGTCAAATACCAATATATGAGTCTGCAACACCCATGACTCAGTAATTTTAGTCACCTTCTTTCTTATCCAAGATTTGCGTCTCAATTTTGGATAAATGCTAATTTATTTGAAATTTTTTTTTATTTAGTTAGGTAGACAGAGATATAGATAAAAATTACTTCCATGGGATTCTGCTCGCTGCGGAATAAAATCGGTCATTTGTTCAAACCATTCTTCAAAAACGTGACCATTCATATCACCGGTTCGTTACGATACAAAAGTCAAAAATAGTCTTTCCACAAACTTTTCTGAACTAGGTACCTATATGAACGATTATTAAGCTTTTACCATAGCCTGTTGGTGGATTCAAGTCCGTTGACAATATAGTAAATCCTTCGTTTATGCACGTTTATCTATCAGTACAGAGTGTCTTTTATGTTCGAGAGACAACTCGCCAAAATGTATACAAGACTTAAAATATTTAAAAGACTGAAATACTCAAACTGATAACTGAAACTAAGATTTAATGACTGAAAATTGACCTAAGTGGCTCACAATTTCTAGTTGTTTAAAGGAGATATTTCCCCCTCGTTTCGTATAGATGAAGCAGATTTGTTTTAGAATATTCAATAATGTCATTTTAGAGGAAGTTGAGTAATCCGGATCAGCTTGAACTACAGACGTAATGTTATCTAGTGTGAGAATTTATTTTTATAAATAATTTCTTTTAAGCCAATGATTCGACTATCGTGATCTGTGGTCGACTCGGAGATGTGTTTGGTGGATGAAGAACTCCACTTTTCTTATTAATTTATAGATGGTTGTCTTCGATATGCACAACATAGAAGATGCTTTTGTAACAGTCTCATCTACACTGGCACTTTTGTTGTTATCTTGCAACGAATTGAAACCGTTAAAAATTAATGTTTTTTCATTTAAAGATAATGGTCCCAATTGTGGCCGTTTTGATGGTCTATGTTCAGCATCAATAATACTTGAATCTTATTTTATATAAAAGTCCTAACTTTTGAGATACAGGGTGATAAAGTTTATAAAAAAAACAGTTTTTTAATAATAACTGGGATAATATTGTACGCATCTCATAAAATTAGGTAGGTACATGTCTTCTGTGCATTAAGGTGCATTTTGCGATGTACAAAAATTTTCGTTTTCTCTGCCAGTGGCGTCCGCGCGTGGTTTGCATTGAAAATGTTTGAAGAAAAAATACTACGCCACTGCTTTTCCTCGAAATAAAAAATATTTTTGAGATTCCCATTCATTTTTGAGCAAATTTAATCTCATGGGTTTTCTTTGTCCGACGCATGGTTTTCGCTTAAAAATATAAAAATCGTTTTACTTCTGGATCAATTCCTCAAAAAATCTGATGTGGTGTGGAAATGATTGTGCATCGACTTAAAGCAAATTAAGGGATCAGATTTGTTCCAAAATGAATGAGAATACAAAAAATATGGATTTCAGCTTGTACAAAAACGAATTTTATTTTATTTTATAAAAGTAAGTTTAAATGAACGGATCAAATTCATTAATTATTGACAATACTAACACTGATTATAAAAATTGTTGGAAATGGCCACCTTCACTTAATAGGCATGCTTCCGCCCGTCTACGCTTGGAATTACGCACACGTTAAAATATTCCCGGCGTATTTCGAATAGTTTCACACGAGGAAACTATTCGCTCTCTTAAATCTTCTAAAGTATTAACGGGAGTTTTATACATTAGAGTTTTAAGGTGCCCCCATAAAAAGAAATCTAAACTGTTGAGATCAGGGGATCTTGCTGGCCATTGCTGAGGTCCTCCGCGACTTATCCAACGATTATGATAAACTGTATTTAAATGGTTTCGGACAATTACACTGAAATGAGCAGGGGCTCCATCGTGCATGTACCATATTCGATTCCTTAACACAATTGGCACATCTTATCTTCAAGCAACCCATTTAGTTCTTCTTCGAGAAAGTGTAAATAAGACCGACCATCAAGGCATCCTGGTAGAAAAAATGGGCCTATTAGATAATCACCAATAGTTCCTGCCCATCCATTAACCGAAAATTGGTGTTGAAAATGGGTTTCGGTTTTCTTCCGCCCACATATGATTGTTATGGAAATTTTGAATACCATTCCGAGAAAAATTTGCTTCGTCTGTCAACAAAATTTGTGACACAAACTGCGGATTTAGTGCAATACTCTGAAGATACCACTGACAGAAGTCACACGCTGTGGAAAATATCTAGGGAGTAATGCCTGTACTCGTAAAATATACATAATATATATAAATATAAACAACATATAAATATAAATAACAAAAAATCAACCAAAATACGCCAAATAATTTGATGACAAATATTCAGAGTTCTAGCGATCTTCCTCGTACTCGTCTCAGGATGTTCTTCGATTTCTTGCAGAACCGCGTCCTCAATTTCAAGAGTTCTGACGCTTAGAGGTCTACCTTCCGAAGTACCTTTCTTGAAACTACCAGTTTCCCTAAGTCGGCGATGAATATTTGAAAAGGTACGGCTATCTGGTAAGGCACGATTAGTATATCTTTCGTGATTAATGCGTCTGGCTTCTGTTGCATTACCATCAGCGATGCCATATATGTAATGCATTGCCGCCATTTCTGCATTCGTGTAATTCACCATATTTACCGATATTCAGAAAAACAGCGGACAACCAAAATAACTTCAATAGCACACTTAAAAATCAAGTAAATAATAGTGCGCTTCGCTATTCCTATAGCTTTTTCAAACACAAAATGATATTCATAACCAGTGAAAACACAATAATTATAGTGATTTCAAGAACAAAATATACTATTAGTTACAGACAGGTAGCTGAATTAATATCGGAAATCCATTCAGGTATTGTCGACATAGATGCATTTATTATGAAAAGATTAAGAAGTGGTGAAAAGAAATATCAATTATAAACAGGTAGCTAAATTACTATCGGACGATTTATTGTCAACAAAATGTTAGGTACTGCGATATGAAGCAATTTCAATTTAATTATTTTAATCAAGAACCGAGCATCTGACAAGAATTACACATTTTTTTGGATTCTCATTTATTTTGGAACAAATCTGATCCCTCAATCTGCTTTCAGTCGATGCACAAACATTTCCACACCGCATCAGATTTTTGAAGAATTGATCCTGAAATGAAACGATTTTTATATTTTTAAGCGAAAACCATGCGTCGGACAAAGAAAAATGAATGAGGATCTCAAAAGTATTTTTTTTCAGGGGAAAGCAGTGGCGTAGTATTTTTTTCTACAAAAATATTCAATGCAAAAGCCATACGGACGCCACTGGTTGAGAAAATTAAAATGTTTGTGCATTACAAAATGCACCTTGATGCATAGAAGATATGTATCAAATTTTATAAAAACGTCTACAATATTATCTCAGTTATTTTTAAAAAACTGATTTATTTTTCAAAACTTCATCACCCTGTATCTCAAAACTTAGGACTTTTAGGACATACGTTTATAGAAAGTTTTTTCCTTAAAAGAAGTCAAAGAATCACCCCCTCAAATATTAGCATGTCTTTAAAGGAACACCAGCGATACCGAGTAACTACTGTTACAATTCTTGCTTGTTACCAATTCTTATACCCTCCTATCAGTAAATACAGTTATTAAAAGGATTGGTCTTTAAAAGATTATGGGTTTCGCATTATACCTACCCGGTCATATGATGAATCTGAGCGGTTCATTACTCCATGCTTTTATTTTACGGACTATAGTATCTCCTAAGCAAGCAGTCTGCAATTATATTTTACACCATTCAATTTCATCTGCCGAGGGATGTTCCAATAATTTGAAATATTTTGTTGTCTCCTGGTATCCTACACTACGAACTAATAAATTTTGTTATAAAAGATATTCTTCATTCTGACATCTAGTTTGATGTGAAGTGGTTTCAAGTTTTGAGATAGATAGAAGTACACCTTTATGGTATTCAATCTCTGATAAATATCTACACTTTTTTTTTTGTGGAATATGGACTGGCATTTCCATTGAACGATACAGTTCGTTCTGGCATTGTGTGTTCCCAAATAAGTTCGTTCGTGTATATCCGCAATTACAGAAATATATCGATCTCATAAGTTCGAGTCAAAGGACCCATGAAGTCGAGTGACTCAGAAAACGACAGCGTTGGCAACCTGACAGATTACGCATTTGTTAGATAATACATGAATGAAATAGTATATTGTGCAAAAAGCACACAGTGAGGCTCATTTTACACGAGTTGCATATTATACTTTTTCTATGATAACCTACTATCTACTCACTTTTAATATTGTAACAGGTAATCGGTTACAAAGAACAAAAAAGAATTATTAATTGAAGAAATGTGCAATTTTTTAAAAGCATAGAGTACTCGTGGAATGCTTAATACTTATATTTTTTTCATATTGGAAAGGACCCCGCAAACACCTTATGGAATTTGGGTCCCGGTGGATTTTTTTGAATTTTTGGTGTGATGTAGTCCATGTAATAGTCAACCAATGTTACCATTGTGCCAATCTAAAAAATTAATAGTTTTGCTGCTAGGGGGCGTTGAAATCATCGCTTGCGCAGATTAGACTATTTATTTTTGAACCCGGTAACAATATTTTCACTTGTTTCATTGTTGCTAATGATGCACAATATTGTGCTGTTTTATAAAAAAAATTCTTACTCCCTCCCCTTTTTCCCCCAACTCCTATTACGGAACGCAAAAAAAATATTTCTGGAGTGCCTTCAAATGTATCGTCGAATGTTCAAATATGCCTAAATAAATAACAGTTTTTTATGATTATCCCCCCCACCCCCCAAATGATACAAAACGAAAAAATTTCGGTGGATTTTTCTGAATTTTTGATATGATGCAGTTCAAGTTATTTTGAATAGAAATAAATCGGGTGACAAACCCCAAAAATGAATAGTTTTGATGCTAGGGGGAGTCGAAATCATACCTTGCTCAGAATAGACTATTCTTTATTATAGGCGGAAACAATATCTCTACGTATTTTTGTTTTATTTTATGCCGAACAATTGTGTAAATTTTTATAAATTGAAAATCTAAAACTTCCCCTTCCCCCAACCCCTCTTTCAAAACACGAAAAAAATTAATTCAATCACCATCTCAAATTCAAATTGTGGATGACTAACTTTTATTTATTTTCAAGATTTTCACCCAATTAATTGACTTTCAAAAATCATGAACTACTCCCTACTAAGAATTCAGCGAACTCCACCAATATTTTTCTGAAGGGAGGTAAAGGTGAAATTAAACAACTGTACGATTTCCTCAATTTCAGCTGATTAAAACATGTATTTTGAATAAGCATTTACAAGTAGTCGGCAATACATTTTTTTCATGTTTTAAAATAGGTGTAGGGGGTAAGGGGGAGGTTCTAGATTTTCAATTTATAAAAACTTACACAATTGATCAGCATAATCTAAACTAAAATACGTAAAGCTATTTCCGCCTATAATAATGAATAGTCTATTCAGAGCAAGATATGATTTCAACGTCCCCTAGCATCAACACTATTAATTTTTGGGGTTTGTCACCCAATTTATTTCTATTCAAAATAACTTAAACTGCGTCATATCAAAAATTTAGAAAAATCCACCGAAAGTTTTTCGTTTTGTGTCATTTGGGGGGTGGGGGGATAATCATAAAAAATTGCTATTTCCCTTATTTAGGCATATTTAAACATTCGACGATTCATTTAAAGGCACTCGAGAAATATTTTTTAAGCGCTTTGTAATAGGAGTTGGGGGAAAAAGGGGAGGGGGTAAGAATTTTTTTTATAAAACAGCACAATATTGTGCAACATTAGCAACAATGAAACAAGTGAAAATATTGTTGCCGGGTTCTAAAATAAATAGTCTAATCTGCGCAAGGGGTGATTTCAACGCCCCCTAGCAGCAAAACAGTTCATTTTTTTAGGTTGGCGCAATGGTAACATTGGTTGAGAATTACATGGACTACATCATACCAAAAATTCAAAAAAATCCACCGGGACCCAAATTCCATAAAGTGTTTGCGGGGTCCTTTGTCGTCGTTGAAGTTGATGTCATTTCACAATTTTCCATTCCTGAATATTACATATATTCTCAATAACCTCGTGGTTTTCTGTAATATAACTACAAAAATTTTGACAGAAATACTGATGATATATTCAAATATCCATCGCTATTTAAATTTTCTCAAAGCCACCTTGGTTCTGGCGTATTAGCAACAGCGAATTGCCTCTCTTAACGCATGGTTCATAATACATCGGTTTAGGCTAGCTGCTGGGTAATAAATGCAACATGAACCGTGAGGTATGCTATGCAATATGATATTCAGTGCAAAATATTGCCATTTATGGTAGAATTTACGATTATTTTTTATGTTCAATGGACATATTTCGATGTTGTCGTAGAAAAAGGCTATTAATGTCGGACCAAATGAATTAATAATGCTACATAGCCATCAACTCAAAATACATGTTGACTGATCGTAAATCGCTATGTTGATCGCATATTGACAAGTAATGGGAACTTAATTGTAAACAACCGCCGCAATACAAAGAAAGGCACTATAAATATAAAACCGCAAGCTGGATTTCACTGGCGGATCCAAGGCAAATTGAAGAGGGGGTATTCAATCAACTACATCTATGGAACTATTTGTCTGTTATTTATTTACATTATCTTCCTCTAAGGGTCTACGCTTCATCGGTATGGTGTTGATCACATTAATACATGCATACATAAACATAAGGCGATTATAAGTTGTGCTGGACTAGTATTTTACGTAAGTTCTTCTGTCTTGAGTGGTTTGTTGACTTACAATTTCTAAATTTTCACCTACAAGAAGAGCATTTTGATATTCTAACGATACCAACGTTTCAGTTTGTTTTTGATGATGAAGAAACGAACTCATCTTGATCTGGAATTTGCTGGGTCATATGATTTCAAAAGTTTATAATCGTTATGAATTGTTAAGAATGAGAATTCAGTCTAGATTTCAGCATTTGACAAACTGATAAATATATTCTTGGTTGCTATACTCGAAAGATTGTTTTGCTTTCTATCTAGATAAATGAATTTTTATGATTACAAAAATATATCGTACAATAGGATCCTTTGCAAACTATAAGATCTACAGAAAGTTCCAATAAATTTTTCTCATATCTTGAAGAAAAAAAATTTGGATGAGTATTTTTGATTACTTACTCCCCCCCAAATTTTCCGACCGCTTTGCGCCCGGATTTTTGATGATTTTCCGTTACACCCCCCTCCCAAATTTTTTCGTGCGGTCCGCGCGCGAATTGTTGATAACTTCCCCTTACACGCACCCCCTCAAATTTTTTCGGGTTTTTGACAGTTTCCCCCTCCACCTCAAATGTTTGGATTTTGAATAACTTCCCCTTCGATCCCCAAATTTTTAAGGGCGCTTCGCGCCCGGATTTCTGATTACTTCCGCTTCCATCCCCCTCTCCAGATTTTTTTCGGGTTTTTTATAGTTTCCTCCTCTACCTCCCCCAAATTTTTTGCGTTCGGAATTTGGATGACATCCCCTTCCATCCCCAAATTTTTAAGGGCGCTTTGTGCCCAGATTTTTGATGACTTCCTCTTCCACCTCCCCCCCCCCCAAATTTTCCGGTCGCTTCGCGCCCGTAATTTTGAAAGTCCTCCTCCAACCTCCTCCCCAATAATCCCGGGAGCTTCGACTTGAAAAAACTTTATAATTTTTTTCTGAAAACTACAAGATCTCGAAGAGTAAATGAGACATCGAAAAACAGTTTTATTGTACTAGAACAGGTCTACAAAAAGTTTCTATGAAATTTTTCCATATGTTGAAAATAAATTTAGATAAAATTGAATGAAATTTACTGTTTTTTTAAACACCAAAAACCCGAAAACTATACGATATATAAAAAATTTATTACATAAACTGCTGTTTTATTATCCTCATACAGATGTACAAAAATTTCCATTGAAATTTTACCATATGTTGAAGAAAAAATTGAGATGTGGATTTTTTATTATTTCCTCCCCCCCTCCCCCAATTTTCCGCGGCTTTTCTTAGACACTCCCCTGTTAACTTTTGATCGGTTTGACGTTCACACATGGAACAAAAACCATTTTGAATGGTATCACCGATATTACTTTCTGAAATAAAATACATTGTGGTTGCCCGATAAAGGGGGTGCATTTTAAAAATTTCAAATGGCTTGGGGGGTTAAGTGACTTTAATGGTTACTTCGTTTGTTGTATTGTAGACATAAATGAAACTTCTCTAGGTTGTTAAATTAAGGTAGAGTGCAGAGAATGAACTCAATCAGAAGTTTGAAATTCAACCACCTGAGGGCGACATCCAAACTTGCCTTATCTGTGTTAACTGTGCGTATTTATTTTGTTTCAGGTATGGGTACATCTTATTCCATGCCTCATACGCCAGAAGACTTTCTAGTGGATAACATGGACGATAATATGGATGTAGGTAGAGAGAGCCACACAATGGATACCCCTGATATTTCTAGCTTAAGTGATAATATCGATTCAACAGATGACTTAGTGCCTACATTACAGTTGGGGGAAGAGTTTCCCATATTGGATGACGTTCAGTCGTTGATAAATCCTCCGACTACAAGACCTGATAACGTACTCATTTGGTTGTAAATAAGTGCCTGAAATCTGCTCAAGTCTTTCTGAACTCTTGTAGGTAATTAATTTTCAATTCGATTATTTCGTTGTAGTAAACCATCGAAGATTACTTTGAGCGTAATAGGCCGTTCTTTTTAACGTTGATTTTCGCAATATTATTGGTCACACTTCAAATGACGATGATGAATTTATATATTTTATGGACATGAATTTGTTACACAGAAAATTTTAGCATTTGTAATATTGTATTTTGTCACAGTTTATAGGAACGTTATTTCACTGTTGGGTATGTTTTTCATACATATATAGTTTTTAATTTATCATGTAAAGTAATTGTTACTTCATACTCGTCAGTTGGTTCGTTTGCTTGTGGTTCATTAAAAAAGTTGAGGCTGACCGGAAAAGTGCAACAATAATTGTGGCAGTTCGCTTTGTCACTGACACTTGACTTAATTTTTCGATTGAATGTGCCTTCTATCTCATGAGATCTCATAACTGATTGTCATCTTTCGCGAAATTACTTTTTTGACGAACTGACAAACGGAAAGTAGATGGAACACATTTTTATACAACATATTTATTGAAAAGAACTAATTTTCACTCGATATTTATATTTATTGTTGTGGTCTAATATGTTATTTATTAAGTTGAAATGATTTTATATAATATTTTATGTAGGGAATTTTATAACATATCCACAATTAATTGGGTTTCAGCCACGAAACAAATATTTACCCCTTTTAATATCTTTACAATTGCAATTTATTAAGTTTCATGATATTTTAGTAATTATATACACAACGTCTATCATTATTATTAATGTTTAAATGTTATTTTGTAGTAATTCGCTCTGATTGTTCATGGTGTGAACAGTTTTGAGTGCAAATCTCTTTTGATGTTTCTGATAATGTAATGTTATCAAGAAAACAAGATGCTCACATATACATATATATTTATAAATTATATATTATAACAAATCCATCCATTTCGGTGCCTTTAATTAATATTTGTAAATATATTCGACAATCGTTTTTTAATGTAATTTTAAAATAATAACCATCATCTAATATCCAACGTGGTTAATTTTTGCAATTTCATAAGTACAATATTCTACCAGATTCATTTTCAAACCATTGAAAGTGGATCTAGCTGATGCACATTATTTTTACCACATTCACATTGTGTATATAGTGCCTTCATAAAGACATAACTGTGTTAAAAAATTTAGCCTTAAATTTATACCTTTCTACGGAAGCCTGATGAATACTTACTCTAGTTTAAATAACAGGTCATCACAATAATGGTAGTTTTGCTGGCAGAATGTACTATTATTTTCATCGAATGTCCATCGAACAAGTTGCTTTGATAATCGTCTGTAATTTACATTACTGACAGTGAAGATCGTCCTCGAATAGAACACTGTGAAATATGTCAATGATTTTCGAAAATTCGAAAACTTTGATTTGCCTGACAATAACAATGGATACATTTGAAATATTGCATAACTGAATTGTTATCTGAATGGGACCTGTTCAAAATAATATTGTCCCTTTTCATATGGATTTGATTGCATTTGGCCCTGGAATATACATTCATGTTTGAAATGGTATTTGCCTCATGAAACCGGGCTGCAAGTTAGGTGTGAACAAAACTTTTCCCGACAAAATTCAATAGGAGGCTGTTGGTGGACAGACCACGGTTGCAGATGAACTGCTTTCCGGACTATTCTGCCCCGTCGAACATTCAATTACATTCGACCTACATGAGCACGAAACAAATGTAATCAAGACTGATTTTCGTTTGATATGAAACTGGGTGATCGCATTTTTGCCAATTTTCGCGTAATTGCTCATCAGTATTGAAAATGTCTCTACAGTGACTAACTTCTTGTGGGCCCATTACACATGAAATCATACAGGTCCGTGAAGTAACGAAGGTCGTTTACAGCCTTCATCATCCACGAAACACATTTCAACGAACAAGTTATGTACAACTTAATGACATAGCAGAACTAACTAATAAAGCGCTGAACACTGCTCGATCTGCTTCCTACTTCGATCGGGTAATTCATAGTTGGGCGGGGCACTAAAGACCGGTAACTTGTATAATTTTGATCGACTTCTACCCATTATCAGCAACCTACTGTATTTTGTCAGACAGCAATGGTTTTTCTGTCCTAATAAGGGAAATTCAGCATTAGTTATTCAAAAACAATATTTCTACTATCTCATTTCGTCGTCTCAAACAGCTTCCTGCTGCATACATTTCTCTCGAAAATCATGGACTGAAATCAGAGAGGTCTGCCATTTGCGGAACAGTTTCAAAAATTACGCTTTGAGAAGCTGTTCAATGTCTATTTTGAGAGAACAAAGCTGAATTGTATTTTTAAAGTTCCAACTGAGAGGTACTTCTTATTATACCTAAATCCTTTGTCGATGAAGTGAGCTTGTTTGACAAAGAAATCACATTTTAATCATTCATTTTCAATGCCTTAGTACTTATTCATCAAAACAGCCTGTTATTTTGGTTCACCATGTATAATAACTGCATAGAAGCTTATGTCTGTTACTAATTCGACAATATTGTGGCAGTTTTATTGTCTTGATTTCTTCACAGGTATACATGTACATATCTTAGACAATCTTCAATGTTTCAAAATGCAAAACCAACTGTTTTTTGAAATTTTTGTAAGTTTCGAAAAAGGGCGTATCGGGAATTTCTCTTTGGGGAAGTATTTTTAGGCAGGTTCAGACTTATTCCGTCGTTTCCTGGTACTTTGTTATTGTAGAAGAACTGAATTTGTTCTCTCTCAAAAATTTACTGTCATTGAAATGAAATTGAAATATGATCATGGTTAATATAAGTATATCAATCAACTCGAAATAATAAGCAAAAATTTAAAGAACTTCAGGATGTGTACTTGCTTGCTGAGATAACTAGAAACTATTTGAATAAAACATTACCGTAGTTAAAGAACAAAACTAATCTTATGAAAAGGTAAAATATACAATTGCAAAAATGAAAGTTACAGTTTTTTGTTGACAAAAATTAAATACTCATAAATAAAGGAATATAATTCAGTCTAACAAAAGCTGAAAGACTCGGAAATGAAAATATATAAACAGTAAAATTTAAAACAATAAAAATCTTCACGAAATAGTCTTATTCCATCGCTTTTCTGCAAATCTGTTTTTTCTAGTATAGATATTCTATTGCCCATGAAAAGTCAATCGTATATTCTTAGCTGACTGTAGACTCCTGAATGATAAACAAATTCTACAATCATCGGAACTGTTTATTTAAAAAAAAAACAGTTTTGTTAAAAGCCTTCGCAGGTCTTTTCAATTTGAAACGATTGCTAATTTGTGTTTCTAGTAAATAACTAACTCCTTTGCCCCTTCCCCGTGGATACGCCCTTGATTTGAAGTTTACTTGAGAATTGTTACTTTACCATGTACAAACGTTCTTCAAATATGTTATTTCAGGCAAGCTGTTTAAAATATGCAAATTTTCAATTCGAAAAATGTCATTAGGGAATCAATCATCATGTTGAATTGTTGGAAGCAAATTGTTACTGAGTGAATGAAAAGTAAACTCATTCTATTAGAATATGACATATTTTCTTTGAAATTATAGTTTGGGAGATATCATTGTCTTTACAGCTTCAGCAATATTTTAATTCTAAACTTACGATTTTGTTTATGGTGAAATGCGTGGAAATCTTTCAAGGGGCAGTTGGTTTTTTGTCAACCAATTATTTTTTCATGGGCTTTATTTTTGTATATGTTGAATTTTGGAAAGTCTTTGGTATATTAATGTCAGTGTATATATTTCATATCAAGTTAATTCAACTTGGAAATCTGTATATTTAATAATGTCTTGTAGTAATATTTGCATTTTGTATGTTTTTCCAATAAACACAACGAGATTGGTATTGTATCGGTGTTTTCTTTTTATTTGGAAAATCATCCTCCTCTCCTCAAGCTACGACTACCAGATGACTGGATTTTGAAAGAAGTGCAATTGAAGTGATTCCCGAAAAACTGAGAACTGCGTCTTTTAACTTGAGAATGGTCAAACGATGAATAGAATGCTGCTACAATGTCGGTTTTCATAAAAACATCCTTTGAATGCTTTCATTCTACAAAAAAAAATTAACTAAAATCGCCATTCTTTTTTATCTTTATTAATTATCCCCAGTATAATAGAATTTGGTGTGGAGGAAAATAGAAAAGCGAGGTTTCCAACACCTCCTCAAAGTTCAGCGTACTGCTATCCTGATACATTTTTGTGAAGTTCTTAACGGTACCGAAAAACATTTTTGTGTCGAAATAAAAATTCAGTAACAGGAAAATAGAAATGCGAGGAGGTTCCCACCACCTCCTCAAAGTTGACCATACTGCTATCCTGATACATTTTTGTGAAGTTCTTAACGGTACCGAAAAACATTTTTGTGTCGAAATAAAAATTTAGTAACAGGAAAATAGAAACGCGAGGAGGTTCCCACTACCTCCTCAAAGTTGACCATACTGCTATCCTGATACATTTTTGTGAAGTTCTTAACGGTACCGAAAAACATTTTTGTGTCGAAATAAAAATTCAGTAACAGGAAAATAGAAACGCGAGGAGGTTCCCACCACCTCCTCAAAGTTGACCATACTGCTATCCTGATACATTTTTGTGAAGTTCTTAACGGTACCGAAAAACATTGTTGTGCCGAAATAAAAATTCAGTAACAGGAAAATAGAAACGCGAGGAGGTTCCCACCACCTCCTCAAAGTTGACCATACTGCTATCCTGATACATTTTTGTGAAGTTCTTAACGGTACCGAAAAACATTTTTGTGTCGAAATAAAAATTCAGTAACAGGAAAATAGAAACGCGAGGAGGTTCCCACTACCTCCTCAAAGTTGACCATACTGCTATCCTGATACATTTTTGTGAAGTTCTTAACGGTACCGAAAAACATTTTTGTGTCGAAATAAAAATTCAGTAACAGGAAAATAGAAACGCGAGGAGGTTCCCACCACCTCCTCAAAGTTGACCATACTGCTATCCTGATACATTTTTGTGAAGTTCTTAACGGTACCGAAAAACATTTTTGTGTCGAAATAAAAATTCAGTAACAGGAAAATAGAAACGCGAGGAGGTTCCCACCACCTCCTCAAAGTTGACCATACTGCTATCCTGATACATTTTTGTGAAGTTCTTAACGGTACCGAAAAACATTTTTCTGTCGAAATAAAAATTCAGTAACAGGAAAATAGAAACGCGAGGAGGTTCCCACCACCTCCTCAAAGTTGACCATACTGCTATCCTGATACATTTTTGTGAAGTTCTTAACGGTACCGAAAAACATTTTTGTGTCGAAATAAAAATTCAGTAACAGGAAAATAGAAACGCGAGGAGGTTCCCACCACCTCCTCAAAGTTGACCATACTGCTATCCTGATACATTTTTGCGAAGTTCTTAATGGTACTGAAAAACATTTTTGTGCCGATAGCAAGTCGAAATAAAAATTCAGTAACAGGAAAATAGAAACGCGAGGAGGTTTCCACCACCTCCTCAAAGTTGAACGTACTGATATCCTGATACATTTTTGCATCGCGTTTCTATTTTCCTGTCACCGAATTTTCAATTTGACTTGCTTACGACACAAAAATGTTTTTCGTCATTAAGGACTTCACAGAAAAGTATCAGGATAGCAGTACGTTCAACTTTGAGGAGGTGTCCACCACCTCTTCAAAGTTCAACGTACTGCTATCCTGATACATTTTTGTGAAGTTCTTAACGGTACCGAAAAACATTTTTGTGTCGAGTGTCGAAATAAAAATTCAGTAACAGGAAAATAGAAACGCAAGGAGGTTCCCAACACCCCCTCAAAGTTCAACGTACTGCTATCCTGATATATTTTTGTGAAGTTCTTAATGGTAATGAAAAACATTTTTGTGTCGATAGCAAGTCGAAATAAAGATTCAGTAACAGGAAAATAGAAACGCGAGGAGGTTCCCACCACCTCCTCAAAGTTGAACGTACTGCTACCTTGTTACATTTTTGCGAAGTTCCTAATGTTAACGAAAAACATTTTTGCATCGCGTTTCTATTTTCCTGTCACCGAATTTTCAATTTGACTTGTTTTCGACACTAAAATGTTTTTCGTCATTAAGGACTGCACAGAAAAGTATCAGGATAGCAGTACGTTCAACACCTCTTCAAAGTTCAACGTACTGCTATCCTGATACATTTTTGTGAAGTTCTTATCGGTACCGAAAAACATTTTTGTGTCGAAAGAGTGTCGAAATAAAAATTCAGTAACAGGAAAATAGAAACGCGAGGAGGTTCCCATCACCTCCTCAAAGTTGAACGTACTGCTATACTGATACATTTTTGCGAAGTTCCTAATGGTAAAGAAAACCATTTTTGAATCGCGTTTCTATTTTCCTGTCACCGAATTTTCAATTTGACTTGCTTTCGACACAAAAATGTTTTTCGTCATTAAGGACTTCACAGAAATGTATCAGGATAGCAGTACGTTCAACTTTGAGGAGATGGTGGGAACCTCCTCGCGTTTCTATTTTCCCGTTATTGAATTTTTATTTTGACTTGCTATCGACACAAAAATGGTTTTCGGTACTATTAAGAACTTCGTAAAAATGTGTCAGGAAATCAGTACGTTGAACTTTGAGGAGGTGTTCGGAACCTCCTCGCGTTTCTATTTTCCAGTTACTGAATTTTTATTTCGACTTGCTATCGACACAAAAATGTTTTTCGTTACCATTAAGAACTTCTCAGAAATGTATCAGGATAGCAGTACGTTCAACTTTGAGGAGGTGTTGGGAACCTTCTCGCGTTTCTATTTTCCTGTTACTAAATTTTTATTTCGACTTGCTATCGAGAAAAAAATGTTTTTCGTTATCATTTAGAACTTCACAGAAATGTATCAGGATAGCAGTACGTTCAACTTTGAGGAGGTGTTACATTTTTGTGAAGTTCTTAACGGTACCAAAAAATATTTTTTTGTCGATAGCAAATGAAAATAATAAATCTATAACAGAGGAAACTAGAAACGCGAGGAGGTATTGAGAGCACACCTCCTCAAACTTCAACGTTCTGCTATCCTGATACATTTTTGCGGAGTTCTTAATGGTACCGAAAAACATTTTTGTGCCGATACCAAGTCAAAACACAAATTCTGTAACAGGGAAATAGAAGGAATTTCACTATTTAATAAAATACAATATAATACAAAATATATGCTTTAATGTCAGAAGATACAAATCTTGTCGACAGAGTCGTTGTATAGGTATTATACTAAAACATTTCAAACTACACATTAAAAACAATAAAAAACATGGTACTAATACAGACATATTAAAAATTTGTGTAAGTAAAATGCACATGCCCAAGTGTTAAATGCTATGACCATTTATTTTTTTCTTAAGTAGAATGAGTAAGAAATCACAGCCACACGGTGCAAACATGTTAAGGTCAATCAAAAAACCTATGAGGCAAGTTATCATAATAAGGGTTCACTCCGCAGTTCGGCATTGTCCCTAGATCAATAGCGAATATGAAGGCTTTTGGAAAAAGTTGATTTTTGGACATTTAAAACTTTTTTCAACAAATTTAGTACCTCAGATTTGCTTCAAATTTGCCACAAGGGAGGAGCTTGTAGTGCAGAAGTCACAAATGTTATCAGTTTTTCTCAATTCAACATAGTTTTTTTGAATAATCCGGGATATGGTGAAAAATATCGTAAATTGACTTTGCGCGCCATCTCACAGACGGTAGACAAAACTTTCCCTGCTTCAATTACAGGTTTGTGACTTGCAGCGATTTCGGTCCATCAAAACTTGATCCTTCCTCTAAAAGATGGCGGAAGGGCTATTACCGCAATTGATGTGCTTGTTAAAATTACAAATGTTTTCAAGATGGGAAAAGCTAGAGAATTCCTAGATATTATCTTGAACATGTCTGAAATACTACTTGTTCCGCTCTGTTATACTCTTTGAACAATCAGAATTTTCGTGAAAAAAATTCGATTTTTCAAAAAGTCGTTTTTTAATAAGTAATTTCACTATTCCGCAGTTCATTATCGTTTCTAGATCATATATGGCGAATATGGAAGTTATAGGAAAAAGTTGAATTTTATGCCTTTTATTTAATTGAACTTTCTTCAACAAATTTTATACCTCAGATTGACTTCGAATTTGACGTGCAAGAGAAGCTCGTAGTGCAGAAGTTAGAAATGTAATTAGTTTCACTCAATACAACATTATAGTGTTTGAATAATCCTGTTTTTCGTGAAAAAAAAGTCGATTTGTCAAAGACTCGATTTTTGAAAGGATCATCCGTAGCGAATATGGAGACTCTAGGAAAAAGTTGAATATTGGGTCTTAAAAAAAACAAGGCTAACCCCTTTGAACTCTTTTCAACAAATTTCATACCTCAGATTGGCTTCAAATTTGCCACACGGAAGGAGCTCGTCGTGCAGAAGTCAGAAATGTATCAGTTTCACTCAATTCAACATAGCTTTGGAATAATCTCGCTTTTGGTGAAAAAAAAGTCGATATTTTAAAAACTCGTTTTTAAGCCTTTATAATATAAACTTTTTTCAATAAATTTAATTACTCAGATTGGCTCCAAATTTGCTTGACGGAAGGAGCTTGCAGTGCAGTGCACTCAATTCAACATGGTTTTTGAATAATCTGGGATTTGTCAAAAAGTATGATGAATTGACTCTGCGCGCCATCTCACCGATGGTAGACAAAACTCGAAGTGGTCGCCGGTCCAATTACAGGTTTCTAACGATTTAAGTCCATCAAAATTTGAACCTTCCTCTAAGAGATGGCAGAAGGGTACATACAGCATTTGATAATACCATTGTCTATTAGACAATGATAATACCATTATCTAAGAGTATAAATGATAATACCATGGTTTAAAGACCTTTAAACAATGATATTACCATTTTTTAAAGACTTCTTTCCTTATCATGAATAAGTCAGAAATACTACCCGTTTCACTCTGTCATAATATCCTATGTAGTGTTAAATATGCCTTTTAATCTGTATGTGTGAGCAATTCGATTTTGTATTGTTAATTTTATTTTTAATGTTAGTATATTATAAGAACATTTGTAATGTATATTTTTATGACGTATCTGACGCATTTCTATGTTTATTTGTATAAACCTGAAGAAATAAAGATGATTGATTGATTGATTGATAGTATCTGAAAAATCAGAAATTGAAATTTATAAAAACTCGTTTTTCTAAAAGCAATTTAGGAATAGTTTATTCTGTAACAAGGTTAGAATGAAAATTCGATGCGAGTGGAAAGTTCCGAGCGCGAGCCGAAGGCGAGCGTGAGGAACCACGAGCATCACGAATTTTCATTCTAACCGAGTAGCAGACTATACTTTCTCCACGATCAAAGATAGGAAACGTGACAGCAATAATTTTGACACTTACTCAAATTTTGCCACTACGATGACAATCCACTGCGTCAAGGCTAATGTTATTATTGCTAACCAGTGTGAGAATATTATTCTATCACAAGAGAGATAATGTAAATACATTTAAATTGCATGGGGGCAGAGGTGTTGCAGAATATTTCTTCAATCTCAAGAGAGAGAATTCCAGCATTCTGTAATCAAATTTGATTTCAGAATTGGCAAATTCTGTGATGATCGTGGAGAAAAGGAATTTTGTGCCTTTTAATAATAAATCAAGGTTAACCTCTTTCACGTCAAACACAGTATTTGACTAGCATGATATACTAGTCTAGGGAGTAGATAAGAGATTATTTATCAGAATTACCGTTCAAATTCCCTGTGATAAATCCAGCATAATTTTATTTTTTATTGCGCTCATAGCAGGCGCACGAAGTGAAAAACAAAAATAAATAAGAGGAAATATCTGCAAACACTTCGAATTTATTATGTTGCAACTCATCTGAATATAGAGTGAGAAAAATCTCAAGAACTAATTTGTAAATTTAGGTATAATTATTCAACATTATAAATTGACGTTAAAGAACAGGTGTCTGATAATAAACAGTACCTTGTACGTTAGATAAGCTATTTGTTGTACTAAATTTCATTCAGGTTGTACCCTCTTATGGTTGCAATGAAACTATCTCTTTGCGTTATTGTTGTACTGGAATTTTCAATGAAACTTTCTCTGAGGTTCGTTCTTCTGGAACTTGGTACATGGGAAGGTGAGTCACTAACTGTTAACTCACTATTATTAAGAAGAACAAGTTCTCTTGGACTCAGGTTACCAGGTAGAGTAGAGCATGAAAATAGAGAGAATTATCAGTAGAAGTCTACTCTTGGGTGGTAACATTGTTTTAAAACAAATAAACAATGGTAGTAAACTTAGTTGTGTTCTAACTGAGTTACAATACTAACAAGTGTTTGGTACTGATAATTTGAGTAACAATTTAGAATGAAGAAAAATCGCTAAATTAAATCAAAATTAAATTTCGACAACTCAACAGTCTGAACAATTTAGTACTAGTTCAAGTGACATGTAATATAAATACAAAAAGAGACGGAACTCTCAGAAATAATTCTTTTTTTACAAAGAAGTGTCTGTTGACTTAAAACAATAAACTAATCTTGCAACATCCCAAGAAATGGTTACTGGAATTAGATAATATGAATAATTGTCTGTCTACTCAGTGGACATCCATTATGCCAATGGACCCTGTAGAGGTAAAGAATAAGAGTTGGAGGATAAGGGTGAGTAGAATTTGAAATTGCAAAATAGACACCAGCTCAATAATAAGAAAATTTTACTCACCTTGATTCCTCCTATGACTGGGACTTCCAGTGTTGTTGGACGCGTTAAACCATAAAGTCCGATTGCGTTCCGAAAAAAGTCCGATTTTACACGAAAAAGTCCGCCATTCAAAAATGAAAAGTATCTCCTGCACAGAAAACAGTTTTCTGTGATCTGCATGGCGTGTTCCCCGTTCCGTGTTAATTTTGACTGTTGATTATTGCCAATCAAAACTTGTTAGTTGATGGTGCTGCAAATATGTAATATCCAAAAAGTCCGAAAAAGTCCGAATTATTTCCTGGTCCGAAAAAAGTCCGCTGAACGAAAAAAAGTCCGAAAATCGGACTTTAATCCGCCGATTAACAACACTGGGGACTTCTGACAATAATTAATTCCCTGAACAATAGGCTCGATACAGGTAGCCTTTTTCCTCCATTTCCTCCACAGGTTCCTAGATAATTGTTCTGAATGTATCGACATTGTCTAAAGAAAATGGTATCGACACTCCGAGGAAGTTACAATCGGATACTCTCCAAGAGATGGCAGAGCAGTGCTGGAACTTTTTCTGAAATACGAAAATTCAAACATTGAGTAGACAATGATTCAAATATCTTGAAAACAAAAAGAGATGTAAGAAAACTGATTGTATATCAGGATTATGCTCGTTAAGATCATCCCCTGATGACATTTTGAGGCAGATCCATTTTTCATTTTCAGGCCGAAAACATTGTCTAAAGAAGAATAGTCAAACAATCCCTGTGCAAAATGTATTGGATGGCCGTCACCTGAGACATCTATACTATTTTACTGGAAACATTGAAAATGTATCCAGTAATGTGGCTCCGTTATCGGATGGCACGCAAAACTATACTTCTGTCTCTTTTTAAAATAGAACGCCAGTTTTCATTCCCTTCATTCAGAAATGTGCAGAATTTTGTCATTGGAGAGATGTTTAGCAGAATAAAAGACGAGTCAAAGTTTGCATTCGGATGTTTCGAATATCAGATGATGATCAGTGGTAAAATGTTATATTGCTGCAATTAAGCCTAATATAATGAAACACGTAATGTAGCAATATTCTTACTGAAAAATGATCCCTAAGTATAGGTACAAAAAAGTGTTCTATTACGATATTATATCGCAGTTGATATGTTTTGAAAACACATAAAGAATATTCATTACTGCTTGAAGGCACCCTATAAGTAGGTATATAAATAATAATATATCAGTATTATTTGTACAAGCTTTTGTTTAGTTTCACTCACACGTAACAGGTATGGTATCTACTGTCTAGGTATAACGGGGTCAAAACTTCAGTGGAAATCATCTTTAAATTTGGCAGGTGTCCATTAAATTCATTCAGGTTCGTTACGACATTACCAAGAGAAAAAAACAAAATAGCGAACAGTTTTTGTGATTTATTGTCCAACTATTCATAATGCGAATCTCGAGTAGATTTGTATTTTTTCAAAATTCGAAATGGCGAATACGATTTTTGATTAGATTCTGTCAAAATTGGTACCTATACAAGGGCTTGTTGTGTTGGAAACCAATACGAACATTCAAGATGGAGGACAAATTTTGTGATTCATGTCCGAATCCGTCCATGATAGATCTAGAATTATTTGGGTAGGACAGTTCAAGGACAATTCAAGGAAAATTCAAGTGTTGGCGGACAGGTGTTCTTTAATTGATGGTTCGATGTTATCAACAATGTATGTGGGCATATAAGGAGAGTTTCAAAGGAGGTTGTCACCAGAAACCATTCATCTCCTACACGGGCCTAAAATACATTTTTTGTTGTACAATATAGTTATTTGTGTATTCTTGGTAATCTTTGGAGAGCGGCAATGGCACTTTGTTTTCGAAATAAACACATGTTATTTTTCTTCAAACGCAGCTTTTAAACATAGAAACGATTGACAATTCATTCAACATAGGCACCTAACATTACCCATGAGAAAATAAACACTCAATAGTAATCCCAAATGAATAAGCTATCCAAATATCCAATAATTCACATCTCTAACAAAACAAGATAACTTGCTTGAAAAAAAAGTATGTCGAGATCAAATCACAGGTCTTCAGCTTGATAGCAGCTACGCTCTCAACACCAACACAGTTCCTAAGAGTGTTATGAATTTATTGTCTATACTAAACATCATGCACTAATAGGTTCGTTTTCAACGAAAGCTATGGAGATCGACCGTTTCTTCAATATTTTCGCACTAGAGCGAAAAAGCTGTCACAAAACATTTCTGAAAAAACATCAGCTTTGCGTTGAGATCTAAAAGCGTCAAAGGCTACCTACTTTGGTAAGCGGTTGTAGAAAAAAATATAGTTTACTGACCATGCACGATCATCGGGGAGATGGAAATATGTATGGTTTTACGCAGTGTCCACGTACAGTGCCTAAAGTGATACTTTTCAGGACACGTAAGTGAAAAAATCAAATATGCGTAAAGTTATGTTTTACGCATCGTTCATATAATTCCAAAAGACAGTATTTTGCGTCAGATTTTACTCGAAAGTCATCAAATGAAAACTTCATAGAATAAAATGTACTCAACAATTGCTACAATTTGCCAATATAATAACAGGCGTAGAAATAAAATTGTAGATACATTTTCATAAAGAGCTTTTTTGTACTCACGTGTTTCCACGCTCATAAAAAAGTCCTAATTTACGAATTTTTGTATCATATATAAATAATCATTTCATCTTCTTTATATGAGTTTTCTGTGCTTATTGGTCATGAAGTCATAAAGTTTCATTTTTATAGAGGTTATTTCGAACGATCGACTGAAACTTCAAATTCAGTCGCAGATAATGCCATTATATCAGTACCTAATTTCGAAAAAAAAAACCCTTATTAGGTTTTACAACTTTGACTTCATGGTAAATAAATAAACTTGAAAAAAAAACATTTTAGAGAAAAGTTTCTATTTAAATGTACTAAAGAGAAGAAAATAAATTTTAAAGTGAATAAACCCATCATTTTGTTACATTATAAAATTTTAAATGATATAAAAGCTTGTCGCGAGAAGTATATATGTAATTCTTATAGTATATAAAATTCAAAAATTACCTCAAGATTTATTCACACGACAAGCTTTTATATCATTTGAAATTTTATAATGTAACAAAATTATGGGTTTTTCGCTTTAGTGCATTTAAATAAAATCTTTTATCTGAAAAGGTTTTTTAAGTTTATTTATTTATTTTTTTAGTTTTCTGTGAATATCTTTCTTAGTCTGTTCATTTCAATCAATGCGCCATTGTTGCACGGTCGCTTGCCTGTTAATTGACCGTTGGAAATTTTTCCTAATTTCTACGTGTTCTCTAAATAGCTTTAGAGGGGGGCAGAGGGGTGAATTTTTTTAAAACGGTTTTGTTCAATGGCCAGATAATTTTCACAAATTTTACAGATTTTTTTGATTTCTATTCCGCGAGTTTTCCTATTTTTTTGTGACTGGAAAGGAGGGCGAACCCCCCGATCTATTTTTGTTTTCATCATTATTTTCCATGTCCGAAACTGTTGAAACATTTTCCGAATTCCTTTGCGTTCTCTACCTAGGTTTTGAGGGGGGAAAGGGGAGGCGAAATTTTTTAAAACATTATTTTCGACGGTCAGATATTTTTCACTATTTTTACGGATTTTTCCGATTATAATTTCGCGTTTTTTCCATTTTTTTTTTTCGAGAAAAGAGGGAGGCGATTACCCCCCTAATTTATTTTTCCTTGCTGTAATTTTTGAAGTCCAAATCCGTCAAAAAAACGTCCGAAAACCTTCGCGTTCTCTATCTAGCTTTCGGAGGACGGGGGGGGGGCAATTCCTTTTTATAAACCATAACATTCGATTGTCAGATATTTTTCACGATTTTTAGAGATATTTCAGATTTTAATTTCACGAGTTTGTTTTCCAACTTTTCGAGAGAAGGGGGGCATCCCCCCCTCCCTACTTATTTTTTTCGTTGTTATTTCTGACGTCCAAATCCGTCAATAAAACTTCCGAAACCCTACGCGTTCTCTATCTAACTTTCGTGGGGCAGGGGGAACAATTTCTTCGACATTAATGTTTTGTCATCGGAACTGATCCAACACGAAACATTTCAATTCCATAGAATAAGAGGAAGTGGTTCTAATTCAGCTTGCAAGATTTGTACCCATCTAACACACACAGAGCAAGTTAAATAAAAGCTTTCAATAAAAACAGAAAATAATATGGTAACTGTCGGAAATGGCATTATCACCTTCATAACTTGAAACCAATCATCGGTTGTCATCAAGAACGTTGGACATCTTCCCCCAAACATAAGTAAAGAGAAATCACCCTGAAAATATCTATGTGAATTCGAAAACTGACTGAGACCTAACAAGACAAAAACAATGAAATGCCCAAACACCACGAAAGTTCGCTACTTTGCTCTCTCGTTTACATGCAAATTGCAAGTGGCAGGTGGAACGGACACTGAGCCAATCAAAAACACGAAATAATGTCCATTCATTATTCACTTTACGCGATTACTACGACACTTTCCATCTCATTCGTTTGTCTCCTTTTTGGGGGCAATCGTGCTGGCGCCATCTACTAATAAACCCCATCCTCATCCAATAATAATCCCATAAGGTTGACTGACTATACTTCTTTAGACAATGCCGAAAATTTCCAAAGTGGTTAATCTTCTTTTGAAAAAAAAAATCAAAGTCTTCTTCTAAGAGCATTTAATTTGATGGGGAGGGCTTTGGAGCTATTATCTACCGCGGAATATCATCAGTTCTAGTTTGAAAATAATTCATTATTAAATTTAAAGACACGAAATTTCAGCCAGCAAATCTGGAACTATCGACACGTCGAGGAAGTTACCTTCTGCTATTGTCTAACAGATGGCAGAGCAGTACTAGAAAAATTTCTGCCGTACGAAAATTCAAATATCTCGAAAACCTTAAGAGTTGTAAGAAACCTGTAAGAAAATTGTTGGGTACTTATTTTTTATACAAGATGAATTCAATTAATATAACCCTTTTTAATTGATTTGATTTGTTTGTATATCTCTGGCTTCTGCTTGTCAAGATCCTCTCTTGAGAGTATTTCAAGGTGAATTCATTTTTCATTTTCAGTCTGAAAATTTCCAGTGGTTAAAGCTACTTTTTTTAGAAGACCAAAAAATTAAATTATCCTATAGCAAACAAATTTGCTACGGAGGGCTTTGAGCTATTATCTACCGCCAAAAATATCATCAGTTCCTGTTTGAAAATGATTCATTTTTAAATATAAAGACACGAAATTTCAGCAAGAAAATCTGAAAGTATCAACACGCCGAGGAAGTTACCTTCGGCTATTGTCCAAGAAATGGCAGAGCAGTGCTGGAAAATTTTCAGACGAACGAAAGTACAAATATCTCGAAAATCATAAGAGATGTAAGAAAACTGTTTGTATATCTGTACTCTGCTCGTCAAGATCCTCTCCTGAGAGCATTTTGAGACAAATCCATTTTTCGTTTTCCGACCGAAAATTTCCGAAGTTCTTTTTTGAAAAGACCAAAAAATTAAAGTCGTCCTAGAGTAACCAAATTTAGCTGAAAATGGCTTTGCAGCTACTTACCGCGGAATATCATCGGTTCGAATTCGATGACTGCGCCGGAGTAGGGTTTGAACCTGCCCTTCTGGGCCTTTCTCTGGGCGGGCTAACCAAGCTCGTCTCTGCTAGGATACACCCCACGGTGTTATGAGGGCGGCATCTGCTATGCGCGGCTTTGTCACATGTCTTTTGGGGGGTTCCTGCCTCCCTCAAGTTATTCGAAAAACAATGGCCCAACCATCTATGCTATCATCTCTTACTGAAAGGATGAAGTTACTTTACTGTCGGAAAGTTGGCTGTATTTGACAATATGTGATAATTTAAATTATTTCCTTCTACTACGAAATGTCATGAGTAATTTATTAATTGACGAAATTTAAAAATAGATAAATTTCGGTGTTCATGCAGAATTCGAATTGACACTTTCTAGAAGGAACCATCCCAAGTAGCACACCTATATTGGTAAAATATTGGTACAATATTGTGAACATATTGGCGAAATATTTGAAATGCAATATTGGCGAGAAAAAAAAATGTGAACATTCGGCGACATTGGTCCAATATTACCTAAATAATATTGTCGAAATATTCTTGAACTAATATTGGCCTCAAAATGTTCGGCGATATTGGTACAATATCGCTGAGACAATATTCAAAAGTTATATTGTCGAGAAGTAAAATGTGAACATTTTGCGATATTGGTAGAATATTGTTTGAATATTTTGGTGAAATATTCTTGAAGCAATAATGGCCTCAAAATATTTATCGATATTAGTACAATATTTATCAATATTGGTACAATATCATTTGGATATATTGGTGGATGTCAATTTACCTTGGTAAATTATTAAATGTCTTTTAGTTGATGAAGGTGAAACCAGAGTCTGCCTTTTGATCGCCATAACCACTGAGTGAGCTGTCTTGAAAACAAGTTATGGGAAGTATTTAATATACTTCCGTAGGTTTTAGAATACGTTCTATATGTAGAGCCACCTAGCGGATTTTTATCCAGGTTTGATCATGATATAATTTCAATATGTTTCATTGAATATTCGGTCAGTATTCAAATTTCATCTCAATCTAGATGTAAGAAACAATATGAAGACAATATTGTTTTAACGATATCGATAAATATTATTGAACCAATATTGACCCAATATTAATTAATAAGATTTGTTGAATGTTGGCGAAATGATATTCAACCAATGTGTAAGCACACATTAGGGGAATATTGGGATGGCGATATTTATTCTAGAAGTTAAAAACGATGTTAAGACAATATTGTTTTATCGATATTGGTAAATATCATTCAACCATTATTGACTCAATATGAGTTATTACAATTTGTCAAATAAAGTGGAAATGATATTCAACCAATATTCTAACAAACTTGGAAATACAATATAGTTTTTTCCCCTATAATCGATATGGCTGGAATATTTGGAATGCAACATTTACTCTAGATGTGGAAAACAATATATAACCAATATTGTATTATCGATGTTGGTAGAAATTATTCAACCAATATTGACCCAATATTTCGTGTGATAATCTACATTCAAAACTAGTTCAACCAATATTTCACCAATATTATTAATATAATATTGATCTTTGAATATTCACCCATATTGGACCAATATAGATTTTTCATTTACAATATATCTATATTGGCCCAATATGGAACCAAGATTCAGCCGATATGATGTGCTACCTGGGACATCACCCTAAAAAATGTTTTGAAAACCTCTGCAGACATGAAGTAGGCTTAATTCTCAAATTTCGTCTATTGCCCATCAGATATCAATTATCAATACATGTTTAGAGAGAAATAATAATGTGATAATTATTTCTCTTGAAGCAAGGTATTCATACAAAATATGAAATAAAAAATGTATCATTCCCTCCTTCCTTACTGAAAAATAGAACATAGGAAAAATGGTGTTCGAAATCTGCCTACCAACAAGATGTTGCTTCCTCTGCCAAACCAAAGGTGTCTTTAAAACAATATCTTTTTACGACTAATTTTATTTCGGACTTGTTTCAAAAAATCTTTTTTTGGAGAAACACCTCATTAAAGAGCTTGTGCGAATTAGGAAGATTCCCGAGACCTTTCCTGAGAGTATATTCCGAACCACTCTTAGCTTGGTGGTGGTTGCTGTGATTTGAACCAGGCTCGTATGGGTGAAAACACCACGACTTCTTTATATTCTGTCAGGAAACATGTAGTGTGAAAACTTCTTTAGTAATTTTTTCAAGTCTAACTGATAGCTAAACACGCATCTCTTACATTCAATTTATTTAGTAAACCTTTGCCATCTGTATTGAGAAGTTATCATAAAAAAGGAGAAAAAAACTGTTTTTACAGAGATAGAAATGGGCCAACCTTTGTTAGGTACAAAATTTTCTCTCAGTCTCTCAGAAAGTCTCTAGCTGTCGGAGCAGAAATAAACCAATAATACCTATAAGGAACAATCATATAACACACTTTTTCATATTTATATCCGTCCTGTATTATATTTATATCTGTTCTGTATTTCCCAACCTAACAAGTTTTGAAACACACATACCCAAGTACCAATGGAGCTCGTTTATATTTATATTGGGACTGAAATTGTTGAAAAGAAAGTTTCGGATGGTTTTCAAAATAATTTTGTGAATATTGAGTAATGGACTCTTATAACAAATAATAACTTTAAACAAAAATGTATTAATTAATTATATTAGTCAAAAAACAAAGACCATGTGAATCTATCGTGTAAAATGGCATCAAAAATCTTTTAGTGCCTTTCACATGTTTACCCCTAAAGCAGTAGGCAGTCAGCTTTCTTGAAAACGATCGGTCCCAATTCCAGAAAGTGTTTTATGGTTTCAAGCAATCAATCATAGGTTGCCACTGAATTTATAATACAACGTAAATTCTCAAAACATGGAAATACACTCTATAATATTAATTCAAGACCCATTTTTCATCATTAGCTCAGTGATATGGCTTGTGAAATATTTTTCAATGTCAGTATAAAATGAATGGAACACGGCTATATAGTAATGAAGCTCCTGGATATTATCAGGAAAGTTGGCAACATTTCCTTTACACCAATTTTCATGGACGATGCCCTTTTATTTCGTTTTACCGTTAGTGGTTTCATCGGAACTGACCCGACGAGTTAAGTCTTCACACCCCTTTATGGTAACTCTCAGAACTATTCTTTCAGCAAATGGCAAATCTTTAGAAGAAGACTTTGGTTTTTTCGTATTCCCAGCTGCTGGAAACGTTACCGGATATTATTTTTCGTGAGAAACAGCAGATTAAAGAAAAAGAAACTCCGATAAAAATATGAACATGATGCAATTACAAATCAAAGCAGCAAAATCGATTCTTCTCATACTTAGAGACATCCATCCCAGAGTCCCAGAGAAAAAAGTACCGCGATCACCTGGACAAAATCGACGTTTCGAAAAATGAGCCACAGACCGACCTGACGCCAAAGCTCGTAATAACTAAGTGAAAATTGGTCAGTTTTTCAAATATGTGTATTTTTGGCATGCTCGGCACGGCGCTACTGACCAGCGTCGCGGTGATATGCGATGGCCCGACGTAATCTAGGCGCTCAGTGCGGGACTTTTATGTGACCGGTGTAGTGAGAAGAAGCCATGGAGGTCTACCGAAGATCCTCTGGGCTGCTGCTGCTTCTTGGATTGTCGCTACTCGCCACTACCTTGCAGGGTACGTTTCAAATTATCTTGACCGCAGTGTCTTTTGGGAAATTTAAATACCACCCGAAGTTTATGTGCGTGGGTTAAGGCTGCCGTAGAATTTGGGTACAGTAGCGAAAGTTTTGTCGAATTAATTTTTTGTGCTTTTCATATTATATAATAAACAGGCGGCCATTTCGCGGTGCTCTGAAATTATGTTATTTTTGGATGAAGCGAGTTTCTAATAATAAAAATTCACCACAAATAAATCCGCGCTAAAAATAATCCAAAAAGTCATGTTAATGCACAAATTCAATCCGCTCTCTATTTCATTTTTTCGAGAATGCTCGAACAATAATTTCCCTTTCTCAACTAAAAACCTCGCATTGAATTTGATTCTCCAATAAACAGAAATAGATCTGCCGAAATCGAAACGTAGAGTTTCGAAATTTCAAAAATGGTCAAGTACAAGCATATAGGCATGAAGCCAACGGATAACACCCCAGACTATTACATATTTAGACACAGTGCGTCTATGAAAATAGTATTTTCATATTCTTTTTCTCCGTCGTATGCATATCTATGTCATTTTCAAAAAACTATTCGTCACCTTTCGAAATCCTACCTCTGTTCAACTCCGAACCAATGAAAGAAGCGTTTGCAAGTCTTTAATGAAATCAGGTTGAATTCCCCAGTTTGCTTAGCGACACAAATATTATTTGACGATATTTGTGAATCCAAATCCCAAATTTTTATCATACATATCGATACACTCGCCTATTCAACGACAGGTTTCCTAGAATACAGCAGCTTATTATATAAACTAATCGACTATTATATTTAAATATTTGTGAGTACCTGGATGGTGTTTTGCAACCTTTGGAAAAAATTCGATCATAAACCCACACACCAACTCGTAAAACCTATTTCATTAAAAAAAAAATCTACAGCTGTTGGATGGAACTATGCCAAATTATTAATAAAACTCATTTCAAGTGTACACAGTGATAGTGTAGATATTGGTACGAAAACAGCTTAACCGTGGTGCATCTTTTGAACTATGCCATGATTTTTCTCATTTTGAACCCAAAAGCAGTATAGCAAAAAATGCCTAATTTACAATCCTTGCAACATACGTACTATATAAATCTTATTAGAATTAATATAGCACTCCACTACAACGAGCGATCTGTTTCAAAGGGAACCAATCAACCAAATGATCAGAATGCTTCAGGTATATCCAGAACTACAGCAACAGCATCTTCTAACCATTCGGTTGAACGCTGTCAAAAATGTGTACAAGAATACCCTCTGCTGGTTTTTAGCTGTGAAACCATATTGCCGATAGTTCGAAATGCCCTACAGTGCAATATATCCCATAAGCTGCTACTGGTAGCTTCTTGGGTGATTGAAAGGGTTTCAACTTCATTGCTGATAACAACTCCAACTCGAAACCCTACACAAATTTACCAAGTTGTGTTTTGTGGTGGTCTTGACACTACGTCCTCCAAGATAGTTAAACTGGAAATAAACCTTCTTCAGGCATCGTTACAGCAGTGAAATCTGCTCCATTGTATAAAGATGGAATAAAAATGTAGTGATGACAACTTTCTGGTCCATACATTTGTAAGAAAGATCAGAAACGTAACTCTTTGAAAATGAACAACTACACATCAAATAGTTTAGCCCGGTGGCACTAATGCTTTTATGTGTCAAAAATAAACGACGAGTAAACAAAGCCCTGGGAGATATCTCAAAGATTCGACAGAATTGCATAGAGTAAAACTATACAGTACAGCAGAATAACAGGAAATGAAAAAATCCAACGAACTTGCCAAGTAGAGATAGGCCCAAAAGTAGGACTCACTTTATCGAAATGTGATGAGTGAAACGGTCACAACTGGGTCCAAGAAAGGGCAACAGAAATAAAACTGGTAGCTTCATTTATTTTCAATTCAAACGGAAAATGAATACCATTATGTTCAAAAAATATCGTAAAACCGAGGATTCTGTGAAGAACAGAAAGTTGCTTCAAACAAATCATTTACACGTGTAAAGTAGAGGAAGTGATGATCCTAAAATGAATTCATCTGGTACACCAATGTTTATTAATGTAGTTTCAAATAAAACCATGTCAACCACATGGCAGAAACCAGCCGACGATCACACGACACGAGGCTACTCACGACATGTTTCTTTGAAAGAACATTTGCGCAAAATGAGCAGTCAGTTGCTTTTACGTAGTTCTTATCTTTCTCTGTTCTTCTGTGGTCATCCAAGCAAGTTATGAATATGTAATTAACTCAACAATTCAACTCAGGCTGAAGATTACAACTCTATCCTCGATTAGGCTCATGAAACTTCTGATTTTCTATCAAATTCATATGGTATTATAGAAAATGTGTATTTTATCTCATGAATCAATCATTTACAATGGTAGTTAAGAGGGGATTCCCATACTCCTTTACTCTGTACACTTTTAGGAAATTAGGGAATAACGTTGATAGACTGGACCTGTACATTGATATCGTAGCTACTGTTAGAAATTGTAGAAACATTCCGAAGAGTTTTCATATGAAATACTGATCTATTCAATACACAATAGCATAATCCACAAAGCACTAAAACATTTTCTAGTACAAATTTCATTTACCTACTAACTGTAATTTGCAACATTTAAATTCTTTGGAGAATTCCTAAGAGCAGTGAGAGAGTGTATAAGCCTAGAATGTCCTAACAACATATTATAAAAATACAAATGAAACATAAAATAAAACTAAGTATGATCTGAAAGAAGCTATTTAGAGCTTTCCTGTTCATAGAAGAGAACATAGGCATCTCCGCTCACTAGGGATCTAGATGAAATTGGGGTCACATGTGAATCATTATATTCATGCCACGTGCTCGCATAAACATGTCTACAGTAGGCCTGTGTAGTGTCCGCTGTAGGTAGTCCCACTGATTAGATAATGCATATAGACTATATCGACAAGGGGTTACGTTTTCTGCTGTATAATCTGCTCATATCCAATCCCTCTAAAGGAAAATCAATTTTCCTCGGAAACTTTCTGTATTGTTTTTATATTGTATTGTGTATATTATGTACATGTTCTTATACAGTGTATTTATTATTATTATATATGTATTAACATTTTATAACATATTTTAATTCAAAATTGTTACTACGACGACATCCCAAACTACTATTATTAACACCCCGACACGTGTTTCTGTTACCAAGTGACCATCTTCTGAAGGAAGACTTGTGACTGAAACACGTGTCGTGGTGTTAAAAATATTGGTTTGCTGTTAGGATGAAACTCCAGTGCATTCAAAATTTTTATTTAACTTCTTAATATGTTGCTTATTTTAATTCAGTTCAGTTCAGTAGTATGTACCTTGTAGATTATTTTATTCCTTGACAAACATTTTTTTACAACATCTATACTTTATGTCTAGAGGAGGGCCTGAAAAACTTCAACTCTTGAGCCCGTAAGCTCCTGAAACCGGATCTGCGGGAAACGGGAATAGGATGGAAGTGAGAATGTACCTTTTGGGCTGCATTGCAGTGAAAGTTAGAAGGACAACATTCCTCTTTAATTATAGAAGAAATGGTGCGGATGCCATTCAGAATTCGCAGACAGAGGGTTTAAACAATGGAGAACATACAAATAGCCTTCAGCAATCTTACGAATTCATCTGACAGAGAATAAATCTCATAAATAGATATAGTTATCAGTAAAAGTAGATATTTGATATCCCAAGTCAGCACCACATAGAACACTAAATTGTAAATGGACTATTTTGAGCAATTAAAACTCTACTACTATTGCTTACGCAGGCCAGGTTCTGAAATAAACTTGTTTTCCCGCTATTATTTAAATGGGTCGGAAAGTCACAAATTGCCAGAATTGGCAGAACATAAGGTCAATCAATAAGCCTATTCGAAAACCGAACATTTATCGTAGTCCTCATTTCAAACTTCAAAGTAATGCGGGTCATTTGAAACGTTTTCGAACGTTGCCAAAAACTTACAGGTCAAATACGTACGTAGATAGTACTGCAAATGAATTTTATTACCGGACAACTGTTACTCATTCAGTGTCTGTTCATTTCAACATGAGATGACATTTACTGCTGTATTTTTTGGGTTTGCTTATTTCTCATAGCCAAGTCGATCCCTTTTCAAATTCTGTTTCAACAAAATTCTAGAAATAATCTGAGAATCGAGAAGGCTTATAGGAAATTCAGAGTAAAGCGATAATCCCTCTAATATCTGCAGAAAGACAAGCCTAGAAAAGTGGAGCAAAATGAATATCCTGTCTTTATATTGTCCGTTCCCTTATAATTTTCAGTTAAATTTAATTTCAATTAAATTTGAATTCAATGACAGATATAGGTGAAATAATTACGCACGGAACTCGGTGAACAAACGACCAACCAGTAAAATTTATATATGCTAGAAATATTCTCAAATAAATAGAAGCACAATATGACAAACTTGGTTGATAAAAGTGGTGCATAGAATCCTTCTGAATAGGTGTACCAAGCTTGAAGAGAAATTCAAACTTATTCCTAGTGAACAAATTGGCTTCCGGAAAGGAGCTCCAAGCTGTCCATGGAGAATAAAGTCACAATCAGACCAACATTGACTTACGCCTGTTCCGTATTCTGTAGCCTCCCCAAAACTCAGATGCTGACATTGAAGACGATGCAGAACAAGATATCCTGTATCGTCACAGATACTGATAGATACATTCGGCTAGATATACACTACGAGAGCTGGCCGAGATAGAAACCATCGCTGATCATATAGAAAATTTATCAGAGAAATTTTACTGATCTTGGGAAGCCCTTTGACCAGAAACATGACCAGCATTAGAGCTCATGTAATAATGAGAATTACAAAAAACATGGAGGCCTCATTTATCCGGCCCTGGATAGTTTTCATGAAATTCCCGAATGGATCAAGTCCACTGAATTTTGAAAAACTTCCAAAACTGGCTTCTTTAAATTTTTCTTTCGCAACGCCTGAAATATTTAGGTACCTTGTGGTAGCAAAATATTTTTGATTCAATGGAATATAAAAAACAAATCAAAATATTTCATTAAAGGACCATAAATATAGGAAATAGGTAAATAAAACATTTATCTAAGCATACATAAAACACTAATGTCACAATCTTACATAGTTTGCTAATTATTACAACTACTGAGGCAAGACTTGAACAGTATGAAACCCACAATAGTCCAGGGCAGGAGTGTTTGCTAGTTTAGATCTATGTTCTGGTGATTTAAGAATTTAGATCCTAATTCGTTTCGTCTAAATATGGAATATGAAAAGAGTTATTCAAACGTGTCTGCCAGGATGGTTCATGAAAATTCGATAAGCTCAGGGCTTAAATGTACAGAATTCACTAGATTTTATATTACGAAGTCACTTTTTTACGGCGAGAGCACAAGCTTTCGATATTTAGCTCTTTTCCAAGATATTTGTAGCTACATGTCTTATAATCAAGATATTCACGTAGAATGGGAAATAAAACTTTCTCTATGTTTTTATACCAGTTCTAGTTGTAACTAACGTTACTGCAGTTACGTCTTATAAGGACTTTATCAAACGAATACTATACTGAGTGAAAGAAAAACTTTTCTGAAATCCCTTTTAGGTCTATGCAAGTTCTGTCGGTCTAACGGTCATTGAGGACTTTTACCTGAACTCTACGTGCGACAATGTGGGTACGTTGAGTCGAAAACTGCTGAAAAGACCAAATCCAGTTGATCAATCAGTAGGTTACATCCGTAATGTTTATGTTTGTATTTCTAAGGATTGTAAATAATCAGTTTCCAACCTTTCCTTGCACAAGACAAAATTTCCGTATCGTTTAGATATGGGAACTTGTGGTTGCATTCCAAGGAATGCCTTTCATGTTCAACGTATTTTTTTGAAAAGTTCATCCATTTTATTCACCTTCTATGACTACTTTTTGAACTATCAATCGCCAAAGTATCACGTACATATGTTGTGACAAAAAACTCCAGGAAACTCTACGAACAAAACTCTTAAATAAAATATAGGAAAATAAATAGAATATCGGAAAAGAGTTGCAGTGGGTATATCTGTACCTTGGAAGAAAAATGGTGATGTCCACATCATGCAGAATTGAGATATTTGGCCCAATATACTTGATATATAGAAAAATGGCCAAAGTCCTAGGTATCTCCAATGAGCAAAAATAATTTAATATTGAAGGCTAATGTCCATTCTTGCGTAATAAAATGAGGGACATTGGCCATTATTGTTACATTGACTGTGAAATGAAATGGCCAATGTCCTCTTGACCGATGTATTCCTCACGGCCAAAGTCCGATATCAGAGGCCAATGTCCTATTGAGTGATATATTTCTCACGACCAATGTCCAATATCTTCCACAAATTAAGAAAACAGCCAATATATTTAATTATTTGTAAAATAATACAAAAGAATAAGTGTTAGAAAGAATCAGACTCATGTAATGTTATACAGTTCTTCAAGACGAGCATGATTATATACTGAAAATCTTTGCACTCTTTTTTCTCGAAACGACGAAATTGGACATTGGCTCTTTTTCTTCCAAGGTACAGATATGTTTCATAATTTGTATTGTACTGAAGTGGTATTGGTTTTGATGGTAAACAGGAGGTCAAAAATACATCTCCTACAAAGGGAATTTTTTTTATTTTTTTTGACTAATAAATTGTTGATTATTTCAGAAACATATTCAATCTTTTCTGGTAGCAATCGATACTCAGCATCAACAAAGCAATCTAACAGGGTCGTTGATAGATTTCGAATATTGCATTCATGCCTTGCATATCCAAGAAACCACAAAACACTTGCTACATGGGCGCAAGTGCCTAACGTTCTTGCTCCGGACTTCCAAGTACAGTAATACCCACTTACTGGACGTTCTCCGATATATTCTTCATCATTGAACACTAATCACAACAAATATTTAGTCTTATTACTAAATCTTGAATGTATTCGAAATCGTAAAAAAATTGGGTTCCTCAATCAATTAATCAAATTCTAAAATTTTCACTTATTCGAATATGTGCCGCTGATAGAAGAAAATAATAATAAATTCTTGTTAGGTTTTCCAATTGTTGTGAACTCAAATGGGTGAATTCAGGGACTTGCAGATTATTCAGAAGAACCCACCGACCAGGTCATAAATGAAGATTTTTAACTTCTACAAGGGCTTGAACTATGTTCACCTGCTGTGATTTTTCCAGAATTCCTCTGGTCAACTCAACAGTTCCTGACATATTTAAAGGATAAAATCGATTGAGCAAACCACCAGCAATGGGCAAAAAGTCTCCTAAATTATTGTTGACCGTCCCTTTAAACAATTTGAAAATTTCTCGTTGACGATTGAGATCTTTTGAATCACTCAGATGGCATTTCCAAATACATGTAGATCAAGAATTGTTCTTTCATAGTCACCATTTTCATTTCGAATTATACCGGCTGACCCAGTACCGAGTTATTTGTAGAAATTTTCTTGAATCGCCCTGTATGAGTTTGAGACTAGTATATAATTTCGAAATCAGTTTTGCTAAAAAATATTATCAGACATCAAATATTGCATTATGTGTATTTTTGTTCGAAACTTACCCTGTAGATAATTGAAAAATGTCCCATTTATGCGTCTACATACTGTTTGAGATCCTCTGAATGATAATAGCACGAAAGAGAAATCAAATGAGATTTCTGATTGCGCAAACTTAATCAAATAAAAACGGTCACTTTCATCTTCAACGCCCTATATCTCGAAAACTAGTCATAGGATCGTGTTGGTCCAGTGGTTAGGTTAGGTTAGGTTTGAACGTGAGTGGGCCCGTAACAGGCCCTCCACTGCGGCCAATGGCCTATTGTGGCTCACCCTATAGTTATATTTCTCCCAGTATATCCAATCTCTTGACGAAATTGAGGAATGCATTGGGAGAACAATTTACCAGGTTTTCTGGCCTTACTGTCGTATCGCCAAATATTGAGAATCTGGTTCTGGCCGCTGCAGGGCATGTACACAGAATGTGTTCAGCCGTTTCATCATCCTCCATGCATAGCCGGCACTCTGCATCTTGTGCAAGTCCGATTTTATGCATGTGATGTTTGAGTTTGCAGTGGCCAGTAAGCAAACCTACTATAATTCTGAGATGTGCTCTGCTTAGTTCTAGCAGTTTGTCAGAGTCCTGTTTTTTCCTTGTACAAGCAATAAATGCTTTGGAATGGGCTAGGCCCGGTAGACTACGCCAGTACTCGAGTCTTTTATTGTCTGCCCAAGCTATTATGATATTCTTGGCAGTGCTATATGCTAAACCGATTGTTCGTTTCCTTCTAGGCCTGTGTGACCTGGTATCCAGACTAGGGTAACGTTGTTGCGTTGCACCAGTCGGTTTAAGGTGTCTCTGCAGTTCCATACTGCCCTAGATTTAAAGCAGTTGGATTCAAGCGCTTTAAGTGCTGCTTGACTATCTGAAAATATTTTTATTGTTTTTCGTGTGTGGTGTCGATTTTCCAGCTCCCTGGCACACATTTCAATGGCATATACCTCTGCCTGAAATATCGTAGCTAGTTTGCCCATACTGAACGAGCGTTTCACTACTGGGTTCATCCCATATATTCCGGCTCCGACGCCTTCCTGAGTTTTGGAACCATCGGTGAACCAACGTTCATTTGCCCTACATAGGTTGGTTTCATTCCGGACCCAGTCTTCTCTTTCGGGAAAGACCACAGTGTAGGACGTGTGAAGGTTGATAGTTATAGGCATGATGTCTGAGGGCATTCCTAGAATGTTGTGACCTATTATGCCCTCCAGCATGCCGCTGCCTCTCATGACACATGCCTGCGGTAGACTAATGGCCGCTTGATAAAGTCTGTATGTTGCCCATCTTGCCTCTCTCTCCAGAACTATGTGGAGAGGAAACAATCCAAGGAGGACTTCCATTGCTGCCGTTGGCGTGGAGCGAATGCTTCCAGTAATCGCCAGGCACGCTTGTCTCTGTAGTCCGTTAAGTTTAGCAATGGCCATTTTTTTATGTCCCTTGCTCCACCAGACTATAGAGCCATACGTTATCATTGGACGTATGACGGTAACGTACAACCAGTATACGTGTTTTGGTGACATGCCCCATGTTTTGCCACATATTCTGCGGCATGTCCATAATGAAAGGCTAGCCTTCCGGATAGTCTTTTCCAAGTGCGAGTTCCAATTAAGTTTTTTTATCCAGGGTTATTCCCAGATATTTTGCTTCACTCGCAAAAGGAATTCGCTGGCTTGAAGCTGACACTTTCCCCATGTAGAGAGGTCGTTATAGTTCTGTTGTGAAGCATAGTTCTTATCCAATCACATAGTATCAGTTCAATCCCTCTAGAGACAGTGGCCTCATATAAGGAGTGAGGAAGTGCATTGTTAAATGCTCCTTCTATGTCCAAGAATGCAGCGACTGCTATTTTCTAGCGTTCCAGGGCGTCGCTTATTCCTGAGACAAGGTTATTGAGGGCAAGTTCTGTTGATTTGCCAGCCTGGTAGGCATACTGGTGAACATTGAGGGGGTGCTTTGTTAGTGCCCCACACCTTATGTGCCAGTGGACACTTTTGAAAAGAACACCAAATACTACAACGTAATAAAATTTTGAAAAATTTAACCTAAGGCCATTTTCCATAAGAGAACTGAGGGGTCCTTTGAATATGCCCAGATACACGCAATCCTATTAGATCATAAGTCGATTTTTTTTGGTTTATGATCGAATTTAGATGAGTAATATTTTTCTCAAGCGTGTATGATGTTTTGGCGAATTGCCGCAAATTAGACGTTCCTTCAATAACCTTGAATGACGTATTGGCAACTCTTATATCGTCATTTTATTGGTTCAATTCCAAGTGGTCACTTGATATAATAGAAACATAGACCTGATAGACCAAAAGGAATGTAAATCAGGTCAACAAGGTAGGACGGCCAAAAGCCCTGATTTTTTTTTGGAAATTTAGTTACAAGTTATATTTTTCAATAGACGTTTCGGAGACTATAGATGCGCCTCCGTTATCAAAAATCGATAAATCACTCAATCAATCAACATAAAAAGTAAGGGGATCTGGATGTTTGATTATCAAAATAAATATTCTACAAGATGCCACTCCTTTTCAAACTGTAAATTTAATTAAATAAAAACGTTTTGGCTTCACTATATCTATATTCCGTTATCAATTTTCTTGGAAATATGCTTTTTTTTTAGAAAAATACAATTCTTATAGACACAGTTGTAAGTAATAAATAATAAATGTAATAATAATGAAGAGGGCCAAAGCTTATATCCTGATGATATTAACAGTTTTGAAGAAACGCACGTCGTAAAAATAGCAAGGTTCTAGTGTTGGGGTAGTTTCCTGAATGTTTTGTTTTTGTTCCAATGTACACTGACTGTATACTGGCTGATTTTCAGTTTCTTGAAAAAATGCATTTTTCAAAAATAGCAAAATCTCAAAAGTTATACTTTTATGGAAAATAAGTAACATTTGGATTCCTTTGTTCGAGTTCATTAAACAATATGAAGGTGAAACAAATTTGAATTTTTCAGGAAATGATTTTAAAAGCCCGTTTGTTTTTTAGAATGACCTTAGCTATGTAATGATAGACAAAAACCATTAAAAACTGCCAATAATGGTCGATTTATGCAGCAGTCATTAAGTCATAAGGAAGAATATTCGTCAATGATTGGTTCAACGGTTCAACCATTCATTGACGAATATTTTTCCTTATGACCTAAAACTTATGACTGCTGAAAAAATCCACCATTATTCCTTTACATTTCATAGAATTCAGTCAAGAGTAAATTTTGTGCAAAAACGTAAGGTTTTTGTTGCAAGGCACAGTTTTGGCAAAAATGCCTTTCACAACTGACTGATTTCCATTCAAATGGCTTGTAAAAACTCTAATCGATCTCTGCCAATGAATTATTATCAGAAAAATCGTGAAAATCTGCTACATTTGAATGAAACTTTTCGATAAATTCATCAGAACAACACATGATATGAAATCTAAAAATAAATTAAACAACAAAATGAATCATATGAACAGTAATAAACAAATTAAAATTGAATATCAACGTGTCCTAAGTTCTCTTCAATGCACAGGATGTTTGGTCCATACATTTCCTCTGAAACATTCCTCAACATAACTGCCGGAACTTGGGCAGCACATTCTCTAATCGTATTCTCAAGGTGTTTTTGATCTCTGAAAGGTCTGTGTTTATAAACCTCAGATTTGCAATATCCCCATAGAAAGAAATCGCATGGGGTTAAATCGGGGTATTCACTAAATAACGTCCGATATATCTACGAGGAAACAGATGATCAAGAAACTTACGTGCTTCAACTATGGAGTTGAACCGCCCTGTTGAAAATACATTCTTCTGCGCAGGTTTGATGGCATATTGTCTGATAAATCAAGCAGATGATTTTGCACATTGGCACACAAGAACCAATATGTTTCACTACATTATTTATAAATAATTTTTTTATCGGTTTACAGTCTTTCCAAAGTCAGTTGAATATATTTGGGTCAAATTTTTTTAACTATGTTATTGTATCAAAGATGATCCTGTTCACCAAACAGAGGAAAAAAGATGGATTCAGGACACCTATCATGTTTGGGCAAGAGCTGGAGCTAGTCCAGCAGGTCAAATGCCTGGGGGTGGTCCTGGACTCCAAACTTTCACGGAGGCCGCACGTAGATAGGGTTATTCAAAAGTCGGTAGCAATCCTATGGCAACTGCGAAGAATTGTAGGAAGCAATTGGGGCACCAATCCAGAGATCATGCGCTGGCTGTACACGGCAGTCGTAAGACCAAAGATCCATTATGGGTCAGCCGTGTGGTGGCCAGGAGCACAGGGCAGCACAATTGGCCGAAAACTTAGCAAGGTTCAGAGGTTGGCCTGTTTGGTAATAATGGGCGCAATGAGAACGACTCCAACCGCAGTGTTGGAGGTACTGCTGAGGCTGCCACCGCTTCCAGTCTGGACCAAGAAAGAGGCAATGGCAGCCCATTTGAGTATGCGGGACTCGGGAGTCTGGGTAAACGAAGGAGCGGAAATCGCGAAGTGGGCGGAGCAGGAGATCCCGATCTCTGCCCTCAGAGTGAAAAGCGCACAAGACAGACTGCGGTGGAATAGAGAGTTTACTCTTACTATTCCGAGCAGAGAACGATGGGAAGGAAATACGGTGGAGTTTAGCACAGGAAGCCTAATATGTTATACGGACGGTTCGCGTCTGACTGACAAACAGGCTTCGGGTGCCGGAATCTACCTGGAGGGAAAAGAAGTACGAGAGAGCTACGCTTTGGGCAGATGTACAACAGTTTTTCAAGCTGAAGTGTTCGCCATCCTATCCGTAGCTACGAGGCTGGAGCGCTTGTACAGAAATGCGGAGATGCGCTCGAGAAGCTAGCTGAAACGAAAGAAAGTTCAGCTGGTATGCGTCCCGGGTCACAGAGGGGTGCGCGGAAACGAGGTGGCAGACGGACCTGCCAGATCCGGATCCGCAACGCCGTTCTGTGGGCCGGATCCTGTACTAGGCATCGCAAGAAGCCAAACCTCTTCAGCCCTCGACGAGTGGGCAGAAGAAGAGCTGAATAAACTTTGGAGGAATAACACCGGCTGCAGGCAGTAGAAAGACTTCGTGGTCGGCTTCAATAAGTCATCGTGGTCGGCTTCAATATGTCAAGGGCGACATGGCTCTTAGGCAGAAACCGCCAAGCACTATGCCTCCTTATAGGAATACTAACAGGACATAACAAGTGAGGCAGACACCTATCACTTATAGGTATGAAAGACTTGCCGCAAATGCGAAGAAGACGAAGAAACTGCATCTCACTTCCTCGGCGAGGGTGCGAGGCATACGGAAGGCTAAGATTTGGAACCTTCGGAGTTGAAGAAACTCCAACAAGAGGAACTAATCGACTTGGAGTGGTCGGACATACTGACCTTCATTAGGAGGTCACAAAGGTTCGAAAAGGAAAACAAGGAGTATGAATCTAGATAAGTGAAGAACAGGGGATGGCAAAAAGGGTCCATGAGGGCCTACTTGCCTGGCTGCGGTTGCGGCCTCCCCAAAGAACTACTACTACTACTGTATCAAGAAAACTGTGAAAAATTTGGATTGCCGCGGCGGCTGAATTTTATAATTGTTTATAATTGACTCATAGGAATCACATACGGATCATTAAAATTTTTCGATTTTTCGAGTTTCAGACGTGGTTTTGAAGAAAGCTTCATCAGTAAATTTGTAAAACTTTTATTCTTGAAAAAACAAATAGTTGGAATGGGTAAAACTGTCAACTGAATCCACCAATTTAAAAAAAACTATCGCTTTCTATAGTAAAATAATTGGATCTAATCAATGGTTTCAAGTTATGCTGACAAAGTTGAAATTACTTCTGCCAATGTATTCGAACTAATGGCCAATAAGCTAAAAATGGAGCAATTTGGTAATTACAGTTGCAACATGATTGAACTGTCTTCCTGAACTTTAAACAATTCCCAATGTTTACCACAAAATAGACCTAGGTCATAGTAACATCATTTCTTTGTCTGACAAGGAGCCAGAGGAATGACGATTCTCAATGTTTCCGTGAAATAAGGCCCTAATTCTATAATCTCACACTTTGCATGAGGAAATACACGAGAATAATATGAAACTCTCTATAATGATTGAAGGAAACTGTTTGGAAAATGGGTTTTCAATGATTTCTTGAATATACTTATATTAGCGGCACTTTTAAAATTCTGATACAATTTATTCTAGACCTTGCAGCCAAGAAACAGGTGGCTTCTATGAAACTTTTTTGTACGGTGTTGGCCTGGAACAAGCATATTTCTATAGATCTTGTTTCATGTAACAGCCACAACTGAAAAGGCGTTCTAATGTACAATTAGTAAATTTTGAAATTGTCTCAGAGGAATGACGAAGAAAGCTAGGGACATTGATTCTCACAAAAATTTACTAAAAATCTAAAAGAGACAGAGTGAAATAAGTCCAAAGTTAGTTTGGTTTATATTCAAGTGTTCTATTAGTTATTGACTTCTATGAAAGGTTCATTCAATTGACTTTGGAAAGACTATACAGTGAGGACCAAAAGTCCGTCGCCCCCCCTGTAACTTCTTTATTCTACATATTACAAAAAAATGTTAAATACATAAGTTGTAGGGTTTCATTCGATCTCTTTAATGGTTTAAGTTTCATTCATACAGAGTGTCTCAAAAAAGCACGGTGACTTAGAAGTTAATTTTTTTAAATGGGACACCCTGTATTTCATTGCATTATTACATTCTACGTTGAATTCTGAACAAGTTTGATAAATGGTTTTCTATCAAAAAAGTTAATAGTTTTGGACTTATGAACACTTGTAAATAATTATTTCGACTCCTTTTGCGCCAGTTCACGAATAAATTAATGAGGTAGGCTATGCACGCTAGGCGCGTTCATTTTATCCATGACAACGAAAACAAAATCTTATCTGTTTTTGCCAAATGTCATTGACATTTTGTAGGTTTTCAAAACTTTGTTTCAAACGGTTTTCAATTTCTCTTGTTGATTAATATGGCTCGTTCAGTAGCAGACAAAGTTGAAGCCGTTATCATATTTGGTGAAGCTAACCGAAATTACCACGCTGCTATTCGCATTTTCAATGAACGGTTTCCAGAACGTCCGATGTGTCGAAAATATCTGCAGAAATTGGTGGCAAAATTTAACCAAACTGGCACCGTGAAAGATGCTCCGAGATCTGGGAGGCCGAAAATAATTACGGAAGATGTTGAAATTCAAGTACTAGCCGAAATGGTAAATAACCCACAACAATCAACTAAGCAAGTAGCTGAGACATGTGATGTTTCTAAAACATCAGTAAAGAGGGTTTTAAAACAAAATAAATTCCATCCTTATAAAATAAAATTTTTGCAGCAATTGGTTGAAGATGATCCAGACCGGCGACTTGAATTTTGCGAGACCATGGCAGAAAGAATTGTTGCAAATCGACTTTATTTGCAACACATCTGCTTTAGTGATGAAAGCACTTTTTACCTAAATGGAAATGTGAATACCCAGAATTGTAGATATTGGAGTGATGAGAATCCCCATGAATTCCGCGAGGGGCATACTCAATTTCCCCAGAAAATTAATGTTTGGGCTGGTATTTTAGGTAACCACATTGTAGGTCCCATATTCTTGGAAGAAAATTTAAATGGTCCCAGATACCTCCAAATGCTGCAAGACACAATAAGTCCCAGTATCGATGAGATCGTTGCGCAAAACCCACATGAATTTTACTTGGATGTAACATTTCAGCAAGATGGAGCGCCACCACACTATTTTCGGGAGGTGAGAAATTACTTAGATGAAAGGTATCCAGGTAGGTGGATTGGACGTCGAGGTACAACAGAGTGGCCAGCTCGCTCACCGGACCTCTTTCCGCTTGATTTCTTTCTCTGGGGCTATGTGAAATCCGTAGTTTTTAAGACAGTTTGTGGGTCGTTAGATGAACTGCGCCGTCGAATTATTGAAGTGTGTTCAGAAATAACACCTCAAACCTTGATTAATGTTAGGGAAGAGTTTACAACCCGACTATTTATGTGTCAAGAAATGCATGGTGGACATGTCGAACATCTTTTGAAATAGATAAAAACTCACCGTTTTTAGTTATAAATTAAAATATCTATTCAGTTTTTAATGCTTCTTGATCTGTATTTATGGACTACCTTATTTGTTAATAAAATGTTTCAACTTCATTTGTACTAGTTTTTCGTGAGATTCAACAACTCTAACAATTGTAAAATGGTACGACGAGGTAAGTTACACATGGTGCCATCAGCAGTTTGCAACATTGGATAGCTTTCAAAAAGTTAGGATAGGAAAGTGGAATACATTGTGATCCATTTGTTACGATTTTCTCATTGAACTGGCGCAAAAGTAGTCGAAATAATTATTTACAAGTGTTCATAAGTCCAAAACTATTAACTTTTTTGATAGAAAACCATTTATCAAACTTGTTCAGAATTCAACGTAGAATGTAATAATGCAATGAAATACAGGGTGTCCCATTTAAAAAAATTAACTTCTAAGTCACCGTGCTTTTTTGAGACACTCTGTATGAATGAAACTTAAACCATTAAAGAGATCGAATGAAACCCTACAACTTATGTATTTAACATTTTTTTGTAATATGTAGAATAAAGAAGTTACAGGGGGGGCGACGGACTTTTGGTCCTCACTGTATAAGGGTGTCTCGTTTGAACTATCCCGTATAGTTCTCCAACCACATATGTATCTCAACTAATCGTCCATTACTTTGAAGGTGTGCAAGGTGAGGTTGAGCCAGAAGGTCCTTCCGAATCCGAATGCAGGCCATACATCGAGAAAGCTCTGAAAGAGTTGGAAACCGGCGAGCCTGCAACGGGGTCTTCAGAAACTACCGATAGCGGAGAAGACATACCCACAGTAGAGATAACAACCGACGACTCTGTTCGCCGAGACGCTGATGGCGACGGCGACGGAGAAGATAACGAAAATACCGAAGAGAATCAACAGAGCGCAGAAGGTGTGGAAAACGTTTCAGAACCACAGGTACGATTTGCTTTTATTTATAGATATGTATTTTTGGCCGAACATATATTCGAAGCCACACACGAGTAAGCTAGGAAAATGTCTATAGTCAGAAGACAATACACTTTATACCGGGTAGCTATGACTAAAGGTGAACCTCCTTTCCTCAAAATAGCTTCACCCACTCAGAACATGTTGAATGAGCAGTAGTAATAGGTATTTCTAATCAACCATAGCTATGAAACAGCAGCAAGGATATTTAAAAAAGAGTTGAATTCTACACCATTCGCAGCGTATTTAAATTCCAGTGAAAATTTCACGTTGTGATTATTCGGTATGGACAGTATGTATTATAATCAAAACTCTGATTTTTAGCATCACGTAGGATGAGCTCAAAGCGTTCAAATTCCACCTACTATGAATTATATATTTTTGCAATGGCTAATGACGTCAGTCGTCAGTCTACATAGCGAATAAGCATCTAAATGTATAAAGCTATGGTATTTTATCGTATTCATTCGTATAAACTAACAAGCATTTCATATAATCAATATATTTCAGACACTGAATATTTAAAATTAAATGGGAAAACGCTTGTCAAATTTTGACACTGTGAATTGGGGTTAAAACAAATTATCATCATTGGGGTAAAGGTGGGGAATGCCGGCCCTCTAAGCTATTTCTCCAATAATATCTTGCTCAAGCGGAATCGTCCAAAATCGGGATTAGATAGTGCTATCAAAAGAACAGAAATTAAGAAAAAACTGAAATAATGGAATTATTTTCTTTAAAGTCCTTCAGTGGCCGTCATTACCTGCTACCGCATTACCCGCCATCCTGATTTATATTATATTGTAAAGGCAGAAATCGCACACGAATCATCCACGTTCAGTGTCTGCAGACGGTTCATGGGCCCACTGCCACACCGGCAGCATTACAGCCACATATATCTCTATGCTTCCCAATGTCACCTCATATGATTCATATATCTTCGTTAACTTATTTTTCATCAGTATCGTCTTCTGCTGAACTGATCTTTTCTGTCAGTGCAACTGCCTTTCCTGATGGCCCATGGAATGGTATAAGGTCAGAAAACGAAACTCCTACTGGTTTCTGAACACCATCTCCATAGAAATTTCGGAAAGTTTGATAACTTGATTTGCGAAAAAAATTCATCTTCTTTGGTATATACTGAATGACGTCCCACTCAAGGCCCCGATGTGTTATTGCTTTGTTTTATTCTATCTTGCAGAATGCCCCTACCAATACCAAATTTTCTTGAAACCCCCCTTCTTCAGACAATGGTAATACTTTTCCCATTATGGGTGTTCTGTAATGCGGCTTATATTTGATCAGAAGACTTCCACTGTTGCCCTAATATACAGGGTGTCCGGTAAACCTTGTACAATATTGAAACTGGTGATAGACCAGGTCATGACTGTTCAGAATATCGAAATTTCACCTCAGTAAAAATATCACCGTTTTCGAGATAATGGGCATTTTAAGAATTTCTAGAAAATCGTTACCTTACCTTGGATTTTTGAGTGCCATGTATACAAATTGAGACAAATTCAAATATCTTTGCTGTTGAAGATTACTGATGAGTGATGCTTTTAGAAGTACAGAACAGTTTTTTAGAAAGTGAAAAAAAAATTCAAGAAATGAGGGTAAAATGACAAATTTGAGTTTCATCAATTTTTTTTTTAAGTTTGACAGTGTTGTCTGAAAGAAACATAACCAATTGAAAGTGGACATTCATTTCAAAATAATGCTCATTTTGTTCAGACTCTACCATGGTATTAAACAAACTATAAGTAATTATTTTTTGAGGAATGATTTCCATTGAATTAGGCGTGGGTTTATTCCAGGCTTCCATCAACTTTTATACTTACTCCCAAAAATTATTTTATTCCGATTTTATCAAGATGAAATGTGGAAATGATTATTAATAATGAAGAAATAGCATTAAATAGTATGCCAATAAAATTAACTGTTCATGTAAATAGGCCTAATAAAATTATCGAAATGAAATGTCGATTGTCCGACATGGCACCGATTAATACGAATTCTTGTGATAAATGTCGCAATTGTCCAACATCCAGATTCCAACGAAAATTCAGAGACCGACAGATATACAGGGTGTAACCAAATAAGTGCAAAATTTTTTAGGAGGTGAATCCTTGTCGAAAATTAAAAACTTTTCTAACTCCTGTGTTGTATCCGTAGAAGAAATAGTTTCCTAATGGAAAAATAAAATACAGCATTATGCATCAACGGATCTTCTGTAAATAGAATTGAAAAAATCTAGTAGGTGGCTGTCATATTTTGTTTGAACAACTTGTGACTTCTGTCGTAGTTTTTTGAAATTATTCCGCTTGTTTCATTCATTTATCTCTTTGTCATGCCGTACACACGTTATACTCCTCGAGAATATGCGAATATGCACTACATTTATGGTAAATGTGAAGGTAGTGCTACTGCTGCAGCAGCGCTTTAAGCAGAACGATATCCGATTGCACAATGCCGCTCAGAGAATCGCTGATTTGGGGGCTATAACCTATAGCGCATTTGAAAAGGTTCTTCTTGAAAAGATGTCTCTGCGTACGAGGGGATGGAAAATAACCTTTTCGTAATATTATTCATTGCGATGTTGAATAATCGTTATTGTGGTTTATAGTGTATATTGAATGTTGATTCAAAAAAACGTTGAATTAGTATTTACTTCTTTACATCTCATTGAATGCTTCTAAGCAGTTGATTTGTTATTACTCATGATTATTCAATAATTTCTTCCTGATAGGATAAACATAAAAGACATTACTGACAAAGTCTAATGGAGTTGATTTTAGCTCAGAATAATATCACACTCTAATATAATCAAAATTCTACTCCTTCAAAAAATAATGATCGTTTGTTTTATACCATGGTAGAGTCTGGACAAAACAGGCATTCTTTTGTAATGAATATCCACTTTGACTTGGTTATGTTTTTTTTTTTTTAATAATGTCAAGCTATTGTTAAAAAAATTGGTGAAACTCAAATCTGGCATTTTACCCTAATTTCTTGAAAAATTGTATCGTTTTCTGAAAATCTGTTTCGTACGTCTGAAAGCATCACTCATCAGTAATCTTCAGCAGCAAAGATATTTGAATTGGTCTCAATTTGTAGACACGGCACTCAAAAATCCAGGGTGAGGTAGTGATTTCCCAGAAATAAAAAAATGCTCATTATCTCGAAAACGATGAGATTTTTACTGGGGTAGAATTCCGATATTCTGAACAGTCATGACCTGGTCTATCACCAGTTTCAATATTGTACAAGGTTTACCGGACACCCTGTATTAACTTGGCATCTGTAATCCAAATATATCTAAATAATCCTGAGCGATACACAACCAAAAATACGCAATATATAAAATTCGTTTAATGAGGGTGGGTAATGACGACCGGCGGGTATTTCCCGCCTTGCACTGGCCGGTATTATCTGAAAAACCATATTATATATTTCCTAGTGTACTTCCAATAAATCACAAAATTTTCACCAATTAAATATATCAATGAATAGTGCATGAAACATATATAATACGAATACATTTGAGGTGACAAAATATGCAAAATAACTGTACCTCTAAAAATTTCTTCCAGCTACATCAACAAATGTCAAATATTGTTAAGCAATATAACAAGCCTATCTGAGTTGCGTATCCTGACAAAATTTCAAGCACACATTCCAAGATGCTGTAACAGATGGCACATAGTGTTTTTGACCTAAAATATTAGTTTTCAACAGGAAATATCTTTAGGCCGGTATTACCCTCAATAGCCTTATTCCCCACCTTTACCCTACTATATTACCAAATGCGATCGAAAGCTCTGTTGATCTTATAATTCCACAATCACAATTAGGCACGTCTCATTTCGGGTATATTTTTTATGATGACGGTTTCATACTTAAACTCCGGTCACACCAAGACAATCATGAGGGGGTTAATCACATACATTACCCCCCCCCTCCTCAGGCAAGCACCTCTGTTCAGAGATACTAGCTGCTTTCCGATTGAAAGTTTGTTATCCCTGAACTGAACAGATGGTTTTTAATTGGAACATGATTTTTCGTGCTCTGTGAGATCACTTCCGGACCTACTCGGAGTTACTTGGAGCTACTGCCTGTGACATCTGGGAACCGGCTACCTGACATAAGCAATCTAGTCACCAGCTGGCTTACAGACAGAAGCCATATTGTCTTATAGAGGTGTTCCCTGAGGCATACACCAATTCCTACCTACTTTCCCTCGGCTCTCAAGATGTTCTCTGGACAATTAACATTACAGTATTTTTCCTTTTTTGTAGAAACCAAAACCATTAAAAAACTTACTATAGCAACGTTATTTACGCTGTTTTGTCAGGGAAAACATGCACAAATTTTGGGCAACATTCTACGGCCGCGCTGATTTTTTTTTTGCAATACCGCATCAAAATCAGTAAAAGTGAAATCATAATATAACAACTTTCTGTTGCGAAGTAAAGCAAAAACAAAAAAGGGTTATTAATCAAGTAGGCTGTAAATATAACACATAACAACATATAAATACATACAGGCCCTGCGATGTTGTGCAGGCTGTATATGTTGAAGTGCTACGTCGCAGCTTGTATATATTCTCAGCCTCCTCCAAGTTATGCAGAGGGTGTTGTTCACTCAATTATATGTAAGACATCAGGCTATTAATAACATGACTTCATCGAGTTTTTCATACGAGCCCGGAAAAACAGCGAACGGGAAATATTCAGATCGAGGAATATTTATAAGCCCATCATTATTTGTTGGTCTGTTATGATGGGCACGAACTGCTGTCATATTTCTAGTCAGCGAGCTTCCAAAGCTTGAAGTATCTGAAGAATTTATCAGACTGTTGTTTGATAAATTTATCGGTGGTTGGAAAATCGGCGGCTCCCTTAGTGCAGTCAGCCGAATGCATCTGTCACTGTTCGTGACGACACGGAGCACTTTACCTGCATCACCTCCAGCCTCACGGTGTGAAGCTTGGATAGGCTGCAGAATACTGGGCATACATATGTCATCGATGGTCTGATGACCTGCTTGTAGATTAACACTTTGGTTTCCATGGCCATCAACGAGTTTGTCATTCTTATAGTACCCGCAGCTCGTAGAATTGTCAAGCTGACATGTTTCCCGAGTGTTAATACCCTGTCCAGCTGTACTCCCATTATTCGAGTTTATAAACGGTTTGAAAGCGATTTTCCTTAATTATGTATACAAAAATTTGGCAACACCCGAAAAAGTTCAATGCGAGAACTTATGACGTAAGTTCCTATTACTAAAGTTGTCTTTATTTGAATTATCCAGGAATGTGTGAGTTTTTCAAAATCACATGAATGAGTTCGAAACAGCCTGGGATCAACTAAAAATATAATTCCGTTGTTACCAACTGAGAAATATTTACACCCAACACCGGATTCACCAAAGGAGCAATGAAAACTCAGCATTGCGTTTATAGAGATGCGATTCACAAATACTGACGCCCCCGCCTGATGATTTGTGAATATTTGTAAGATAAATTATTCTATTTTTCATGGAACAGTTTGGATAACAGAAATGTTTGGCTTGGTTATAAATCAAGATGAAGAAGCTGAATGCAAACAAATATCGGAAAATTATAAATTTTTCATTCAAGTACTTTGTAGTTTGACTTCATTACTTTATTGTTTATTCAACTTCAACGAGACATCTTCCACATTTTAGCGGAGAATATAGCGACGTAGGTACAGAATGAAAATGCACAAACCTAGACTGCCTTCGAAAGACAATCAAACCTGGTACATGCCCAAGGATAACATTCCAGAAAAGTTTAGATATGATTCAATGGTCTTAAGGAGCAGTACTTAGTTGTTTTCGAAAATTGTCACTTGTAATCTCCCAAGTGCTTGAATTATTGCCGGAAATTTTTCGAGTACTTGAATTTTCTTAAAAAATTCATGTACGAGATAAATTTCCTGCAATTAATTCAAGCACGCGGGGGATTCGGTAAGAAAATTTTACACCAAAATATATCCAACAATTCATAAGAAATAACTAACTATGGTTCACCTGAACTATTTATATGCATAGTACAAAAAAGATGCATGAAAATATTGATATGTAAAACACACTTAACATAATTTCAATTTGATTTTTTTAAATTTAATCAAAAAAAAAGCTTGCTCCACTGGGAAGTGAACTAGTGACCACACGACCACGAGGCGGACACTTTACCGACTCGCCACGGGGGCTTTGATTTACATGTAGACAACTGGTGTATTGAAGTGTTTCTGAAATTTGATTTCAGAATTTGCAAATTCTGTGATTATCGTGAAGAAAATATTCAGACACATTCGAAATATTTAATAAATACATAAATATGAAATATTATCTCATTTCAAATGAAAAATACAATTCCATTTGTACATCAAAGCAAAATATAAACTATCACCTGTCAAATATTTGACAGAAAAATTTCCACTTATTAATTTCGGCCAGGGTACCCAGGAGGATAACAATTTCCGGAAATTTTTTGGGTTGCCATGGCATCTAAATAAGAACGAATGTTTTGGTTCTCTCTAAAAGTGAGGTGTGAAATTTTCGTCAAAATTACTATTGTATAGGATGTGGCGACAGGTTGGATTTTAAACCCGTCTGTAATTATTTATTTTAGCTCTTTCAAAAGTTGGATTCGCTAAAATGATTTTGATGTCCGGGTGATCCGATCTGGGGTACTGCCCTTACAAGGTCACTTGACGTTTCCAGTCTGTATAATCCTATTTTTGCATCGGTTTACAGAGCTATTAGTAACGGGTAGGAATTTCAAAAGAAACTTCCTATGGGGGTTTTTGACAAAGCTTGAACCTCCAAACCTCTGGAGATAACATCAATTTCTGCATTATATGCTTTGGTTTCTAAAGATGAAAAAATATTTTCAATATATTGTAAATTTAGAAGCTATTGCAATCACAAGGTACTTGGCGTCCCCCAATATGACCATTTCTTCACCAGTAATGAATGGCAAGCCCTGGCAAAAGCATTTTCATTTGTACAAACATTTCGGCAGAATTCTCGTACCGCACCTCAATTTGGAACTCCACTACTTTATTCTTCATTGCTTCAGATTACTGCCCGGTTCATAAAAATAACAGAGATTTTAATGCAGTCTCCAAGAAACCAATTCAGTTTATTTCTTCGATGGAAACTCACCGTGCAGTATTTTTACCAACTTTCGGACTATATTACTATATTATTTCAACTCCTCAAGAGAAAGTGAAAAATCCAACTGAAGTTCTAATGTTTCTTCAGTTCTAACCTGCTGTTATGCGTCATACGAATAGCATAGCATGCTGAATAATACCAATGTAAAAATACACAATCAATTCATCTCTATTTATAAAATGATATGCACATTGGAAACGTATTCATTCAACAATTGTAGATATTCGCATTCACACTTTGTTAACGTAAAAAAAATGTTTGACAAAGCGCGAAAATAAATGTATTTCTTGGTCCCTTAATCGTGTATCAGAGTAATGCTATAGTTAAGTTTAATATAGGTATACCTAGATTACCGTAGAAATTATTTATCTGATTCTTTAAATTAGTTTGGGAATATTTTTCAGTTCAATTAAATCTTTATCATTGCAAGAAGAACGGCGTTTTTACCATTCAAATATAAGACCGTTTGGTAATTATCTACGAGTATTTCCCTTCGTCTTCCAGACGTACAACTACTGTAAATTTTCGGATTTACCTGCTCTACTACTTATATGAGACGTCAATCGTACTCATTAACATATTGCCTAGCCTTATTGTTTACCAAATTTTTGGAATTTACCTGCTCTAAATTAATTTTATCCTACTTGTTTTTTGACAAAAATTTTTCTTGGAAATTATTGACTAATATGACTTTATTGTGTAGAGGAGAAACCTTCATCGTACTATAAACCTGCATGAACAATGGACTCTGTATGGTGTAAGGCCCTTATAAGCATTCATACTATTTTTACACTTGGCAATTTCCAGACTCTCGAATGCATGCGACATGTAACTGTCTAATTAATTTTAAACTTGTGTCATGAAATAGATGGTCGTGGTCAAAGGCATGTTGGGCCACACTCGGTTTTTCTGGTATTGAATATCGCGTATGAGCAATATGTGTTCTTTGAATCGTACTTTTATGGCCCTTCGAGTCTGACCCATATAACTCTCACAGTCTTCACAGCTAATTTCATAAATCCGCGACTTTTTGTACAACGGCCTCTGAGGAAGTTGTATTCCTACGGTTCTCCAGCGGAGAAATTCTGTCTGTCGGTCTATCTGTCTGTCTATAGCTTTGTCGTGGCATTTCCAAACCCATGGAGATATCGCTTTGAAATTTGAACCATTTTAATAACTTCGAAATCGGAAAATCCGGAAAAATTTGAAGGGGTTTTTCAGTTTTTTTTATGTTCCTATGTTACTCGTTACAGGTTCAGGAATTGATTTCATCGATTCCGTATTTTTTTAAGAAATACTTCAATATGTCCTACAGAAACGTATAGTTTTTGAGAATTATCAGAAAATACTAACAGGGTTTTTCAGTCGATAATCCGGAAAATGTCCATTAAAAAAAAATACGCCGAAACGTTCATTTGAAGTGAATTTAGAAAAATACCGTGGGTAGAGCTCGAATAGACGAACAAATCCTACTGGAACTATTTTTCAGGAAAATGATCGGAAAATCGGGAAAACTTGAAAAATCTGAAAATCGAAATTTGCAATTTGGAAAATACCAAATATCTCGAAAACTCTTGATATTTTCACAATTTACCAATACACATTTTGACCGTCTGCAGAAAATCTACAAACAATGTTTGTACAATTTTTCTGTAAAATCAATATTCAGGGAAATTATTTTCGAAATTGACCGTACTAATGAAATAATTGATTATCTAAAAATTGCATCGTATACTTTTTTGCAAGCCACATCGATACTTCCACACCATTTTTCTCCAACTCGATAGAAAAGTGGAAAAATCTTGAAAAATAGAAAAAAAGTGAAAAATTTGTACTTTTCCTCTACAATCACCAAAAACTCGAAAACGACAGCAAACATAAAAAAATTATATAAACAGTTTAATAGTCTAATAGTCCTTAGACAGTTCTAGAAAAAATTCAAATGAAGTTTCTACATAGCTTCAAAAACAAATGAAGTTACAGTCGCCAAAATTTTTTTCGAAGCTTTTGATTATTACCCTCATTCCTCTCCCTCCTCCCATACATTTCCTGACGCTTCGCGCCCGGATTTTTGATTATTCACCACCCACAAATTTTTTAGCGCGCTTCACGGCCAGATTTTTTATTGTTTACCCCCAACCACCAAATTTTTCTAGGCGCTTCGCGCCCAGATTTTTGGTTATTTGCCCCCCCCCATTTTGTCCGTGCGCTTCTGATTATTACCAAAAATTTTCGGGCGCATCGCAACCGTATTTTTGATTATTCGACCCCCCCTCACCACCCTAAAATTTTCCGGGCGCTTTGGGCCCGGATTTGATATTATTTAACCCCCCTCCCCCACCAAATATTTCCGGAAGCTTTGCGCCCGGATTTTTCATTATATACCTTCCCCCAAATTTAATTTTTTTTTCGAAAAACACCAAAAACTCGAAAACTAATCGAGTTATCGAAAAAATGTATTTGATGACAGTTTTATTGTTCTCAAATTTTGTCGTATCTTGAATTCTTCTGTCTTATCTTTAGGAGTACCCAAAATTTGTTGTAGTAGTGGGAACGACGAAGAGTCCATTCCCCACGAAATTGAGTCTCGCTATTTTGTGCAAAGAGAGATTAAATGGTTATTCTGTAGACTTGGTGGACAAACTGATTAGGAAACATAGATTAAGGAAATCCTTCATAACTCTTCGACTTTTGCGAGAAGAATTTCGGTCAGACTCGAAGGACCATGAAAGTACGGTTCAAAGAACACATTGATCATATCCGATATTCAAGACCAGAAAAATCGAGTGTGTTTCTATGATCTTCGATTATGATGATAATAATAATAAAAGATACGCTTGCTAAAATAACCGCATTCGTGCGAATATGTTCGTTCGATAATGTTCTTTCGCTAATGATAGCTTAGTGAATACGCGGCTTAAACAAACTAAAAGTAGACCTTCACAAAAAAATCTACGACGCCACTATTTGCGACTGAAATAGAAGTCGTCGCGGAGCGACTTGCGGAATCCTAGACGTTTTGTTTTATTCGACAGACTTAATTTACGTCATTTAGGGTCAAATTCATTGTTTCTTCTGCGGAAAACCTCTTTAGTTTCTTTAAAACTCTGTCAAATATCCCGCCATTTCAGATGGATATTTAAAAAAAAAAACTAGCGCTGCAAAGCATCTGCCAATGCTTGATTCTCTTTATCGGAAAATTCTAAATTCAAGTTTTATTCACAGGAAGATGTTGCTAGCGAAGAACAGCAAGATCAGCCTCCAGCAGAAGACAATGAAAGCGATAAAATCGAAACTGATGATGGATCAAACGAAGCCGTGACAGACAATAGTACGGAGGACAGCAACAAGGAAGAGGGAGACAATACCGACGAAGAACAAACCGAAGATAACGATGATCAGTGGGATAATGTTAAACAAGAAGAAAGCTTAGAAGGGACACAAGACGAAACCCCGGAAAACAAAGAGGAAGCTGATAGCGGAGAAACACAAGCGGTAGAAGACGAAGAAGTCGAAAACGAAGAGCAGGCTGCAGCTGAAGAAAGTGAAGAAGCTGAAAGCGAAAAACGAGTGGAAAGAAGTGTCGACGAACAGAGCGAAAAAATAAGTGAAGAGGAGACCAGAGAAGAGCAAACTGAAAACGATGAGAAGGCCAGCAGCGAAGAGGACGAAAAAAGTATTGAGAACAACCCAGAGAATCAAGGCACACTAGAAAGCGAAGAACAAACAGATAGCAAAGAGGTACAAGAAGAGACTGTCGAGTTGGCTAATGACGATTCGCAGGAAAACCAATCTGTTGAGTCTGATGATGCACAGGACTCGGTTGCAGACAACAAGGAAAGTGACGAAAATGAGGAGGCCATCAACGAAAATAATAGTAACGACATAGCTGAAGAAGCCAGATCCACTGAAGACAATACTGAGGCGGACGAGGGAAAACTTGACAATGGTGAGTTTGGTATAACAACAGGTATTTGAAATGATCACGAATTACATTTTCTTTCAGATGACGAAGAGAAGAATGAGGAAGAAGTTGGGGCGGAAGATGACAACACGGATGAAAATACTGAAGAAACTGGCGACCAAGAATACGAATCTGCCCCAGTAGAAGATCTAACATCTGACATTGAGATACCCAGTGAGCTGAGAGTAAGGACTCACGTTGAACAACTTCTGAAACTGGACGAAGATTCATCGGAGACTGAAAAACGCATTAACAAAGTGTCTGATATCACTCTGAAAGAGCTGAAGAAACTGTACGAGAACGCAATCAAACCTTTGGAAGTTTTATACAAGTACAGGGAACTCAGCAACAGACATTTTGGAGATGCGGAAATATTCTCCAAGCCCCTGGTTCTTTTCATGGGACCATGGAGCGGGGGAAAATCATCTATTATCAACTATTTGGTCAACAATGAATACAACGAAACTTCCCTCAGAACTGGTATCTATACATTCAAACTCATTTGAAGCAATTATTGATACTTTTGTTTGTAGGAGCTGAACCTTCACCAGCGTACTTCAACATTTTGATGCACGGCAAAGAGCCAGAAATTGTTGATGGGACCGAATTGGCTGCTGATTTCACGTTCTCAGGCCTACAAAAGTTTGGACAAGGGCTAGAGGAGCGCCTTCAAGGTGTCAAACTTCCTACAAAACTGCTGGAAAAGGTAAGCATCGAATTAAAGCGAAGCAACTCCAACTGTAAGGTTCCTTGTAGGTTAACATCGTGGAGATTCCAGGAATTTTAGAGGTCCGTAAACAAGTTTCGAGAGTGTTTCCCTTCAACGACGCCTGCCAGTGGTTTATCGACAGAGCCGATATCATCTTCCTAGTTTATGATCCTTCAAAACTCGATGTTGGACCAGAAACTGAGGCAATTCTAGATCAACTCAAGGGACGGGAACATCAGGTTAGTTGATTTAAGAACGAATAATATTTTTTTAAATAGTACTTCCAATACTGAGTACTTGATTAGTTTCGGCCTGAATATAATTGTTCTTTAACATGACCCTGCTAGTGTGTGGCTTACGTCAGTGTCTACCTCTTGTTTTATTATTATTTCTGGACCTAGAACTTGGAAGCCACTTCGTCAGCTTCTCCATTCTCTAGAAATCTATAAATCTGTTCTAGCACCCGTAACAGATTAACTTTATTCTGCCAGGACGTTCAAACTTTTCGAGGGTTCCTACACTAGTCTAGATGTGACTTTTTGGCACATCATATCCTTTTCAGTCAATCAACTGTACTTTATTGTCCAAGAGCATTCTTATTGACAGTTCATCACTACATCACTACTCCGTACTTGATCACATTCACAATGGCTAAACGTTGAACTGATAAAAACTGTTGAATGGGGAAGTACAAGGCGTTATCTCTTGCACTCTCGTGAATGACGTGTAAAATAACATTTTGAAACGAATTACAGTGGTTACAAATTCGAAAAGAAAATATGGAAAAATTAATTTTGGTTTTTAAAATTCGCCGAAATGTTGGAAACCGCTGTCAGCCGAACTTCAGTTACCTGGATCAGAACTGTAAGCTGCGCGTCCACACTGGCTTCTTACGACTACTGTAAGAGGATTTTTTTCCCTTTTTACCAATGCATATACAGTGACATTCAAAAAGTAAGCCACAATAACTGGAAAAAATCTTCAATTTCGATTTTTTTTTTAAATTAATTTGTCATCAACTCGTCTTGAAACCTACTAAGCCTTTATCAGATATAGCGAGTGATTTTCAGTTTCTTGAAAAAACGCATTGGTCTTTCTGTCTGACGTAGGCACTGCGAACCATTATATTTTCCGAACCCTTGGAGATATCGGTTTGAAATTTGGTTTGAAACGGTTGATATTTTTCCAATTCACCAGTACACATTCTGTGACCGCCTTCAGAAAATCATCAAAAAATATCCACACATTTTTTTGGAAAAATCAATAGTCCAGGAAATATTTCAAAAAAACGGAAAAACTGAGACCGTACTAATGATAAACTTGAATTTTTTTAAATCGCTTCTAATACATCTTCACAGGCCCCACCAACAATCTGAACCGTTTTTCTCCAACTCGATTAGAAAGTGGAAAAAATATCAAAAAATTGAGGACAAATTACAAAATTTGTTTTTTCTTTCTAAAATCATCTTAAACTCGAAAACGAAACGAACACAAAAATGCATAAACACAGTTTTATTGTCCTTGAACAGGTCTACAAATATGTGTAATACATGTTTTCCACATCTTGATAAATAAACTGAACTTAAAAAAATGAGCATTTTAATTTGTAAAAAAAATTGAAATCGACAAAAACCCAAAATTGATAGATATCAAAAAATGTATGAGAGCAATTTTATAGTCCTCAACTAGGTCTACAAAAATTTCATATGAAATATTTTCATATCTTGAAAAATAAATGGAATATTGAATTTTGTTTTATAAAACCACCAAAAATTCGAAGACGGCGACAGATTTTCAAATTTCACAATTTACCTTTTGAAATTAAACGTGGTGCTCGAACCGTCCATAGAGCCCATATATTTTTAAATTCGGTACATAAACCTTTTTTTGACTCGATGTAGACGATATTGATAAGATTAATAAAGAAATGATTATAAGAATCCTGCCCGACCCCAAGAGTGGCCGCAGAGGTAGCACATTACTTTTTTCGGTACGGTTTTTTGTTAATTTTTATTGCATTCGTACTTGTATATGAATACCAAAAGTATGTATTTAGCTTTCTCAACAAGATATTCATCTTGGGACAAAGAAGTGTATTTATTATCATCATTGTAGCCTGTATTATATTTTACAAAATTTTATTAAGACAATCTGTTGATTGCATGATCGACTTATTTATTTTTTTAGTGTACTATTTTCTTGTTTTTTGCTATTGTGATAGTACATGATGACTAGAACTCTGTGTAATGTGACCAGTATTATTTTTGTCTATACATGTATTCGAAGCTTTGTCAACAAGATTTCATCTTTGGACAATAAAGTATATTTATTATCATTATTATTTTTCAGACACGCATTATTTTGAACAAGGCCGACCAAGTAAAACCCGAAGAACTCATGCGGGTACAAGGAGCCCTGATATGGAACATTTCACCACTAATGTCATCCCCACAACCTCCTGTAATGTACACAGTATCACTATGGTCTAAGCCTTACGAGCCTTGGGCTCCTGTGAGACTCCTGCATGCCCAAGAGAGGGCGTTCCTGCGAGATTTGAGAGGAGCTATAGACAAAAGAATCGAGAATAAAATCGCCAGTGCACGAAGATTTGCGGTAAGTCGTGAAATCTAAGCGGGTGAAAACGTATGACCTTGAGTTTTTTACAGGTGCGTGTACGAAATCACGCAAAGATGGTGGACTGCTACCTCACGACCTACTACAACCACAAGTCCGTTTTCGGGAATCGCAAGCAGGTGGCGGACGAAATCATCGAGCGTCCACAAGATTATCACATTTACGAAGGCCTCTCCACCCTCACGAACATATCTCGGTACGACCTCCCAGACCCAGACGTCTACCGTGACTTCTTCAAGCTGAATCCGTTGTACGAATTCCAACCCTTATCAGCCACGTGCACCTACTTCAGAGGGTGCCCTATCAACAGGCTGGACGTTGCTATTGCATACGATCTTCCAGAGTTGGTGGGAACGCACAAGAAGCTGGTCGAAAACACTCTGACACAAGCTCTGAACCAGTCGACGTCAGCTCCTGGCAGCTGAATAACGACAAGGAAGACCAAGTATTAACCCTACTTGCAGGAAAAGTCCTGCACAGTGAAAGAGGTTCCATCCCAAAATATCGAAGCCGATAGAGCCAACTGGGTTCGCAAGACTGGTTCTTATTGCCGATCGGCTCGAAGTTTTGGGATAATTATCCTAAAATATAAGACTTTACGAAACGCAATAGGTGTTGTAATTTTCAAAGAGCCTGTTCAGGTCTGTCTTGTCGTTTCTGTATACTGGTGAAACGGCAAAGAGAGCCAGTACGTTGAATGTCTTTTTGGAAAATCATGTCAAATCATTCATGCTAGTGCTATTTTTTCACTCGAACTGAAAGTACACATGAAGACATTTCCTAGCATCATGCTTTCATAGTCTCCTGCCACGTGTGTTGATCGCATTTAAAGAGTTCTTGCCGTCGGAGTGTTCATGCATCAAAAATCGATTTCAAACAGAGTGGGTTCAATAATAGTTTGACACCAGATGTACAATTCCTTACTAAAATTTATGGAACGCTGTGACAATTTCATTGTTGTTATGTGTATATTGAATGTACAGATCATTAATATATAATGTAGTCCGTTAACTTAGATCTTTTTTTTTCATTTGAATAATTATTAAGTAAGAAGACATACTTAGGTTAAGAAAATGAATAAAATAAATATATTTTCATTTGTATTTTTCTCTTATTATTTGGGTATGTATGTAACTGCGGTTCCAAATCTGGAATAAACTTTTCAAAGTACAATAAAGTTTACAAATATAATAAATATAAATATGTCTATAAGTAGACCCTATTAAAAGTTGGCAACGAAGTTCGAAAGAAAAAATGTTCAATGTACCTATTTCGGTATCAGGGCTTTCTCAAATAATTTATAAAAACAATAGAAATACCGACTAATATACTAATCTCACTCAAAACATCCACTCAACTGGATCAAAAGAAGGGAATATGGCAGCTAGGTGTACTACTGTGCGATTTATAAAAGATGCGTTGTTGGCGCCAACGTAACCTCAAATCTATCTAAGTGTTTCATTTCAGTCTATGATTGAAAACATGATGTTAATCATTAATGTAGTCGTTTCAAATAATAGTTATTCGTGTGTTGATATAAAAAAAAATATTGAAAATAATGGTTACAAGCATTATTTTGTTCATGGGATATGAATAATTCCAGAATAAAGGATACGACTATATAATGCGAGGAAGAGAAAATAGTATATTGTACAACTAGTGCAGAAAATGGGATATTTCGTACGAGCAGTGCGTGACGAGATGATAAACCACGAGCCATAGGCGAGAACGTTTTATTAATAGCTCGTGGTTTCATTATCTTGTCGCACGAGTATGAAGTATCCAGTTTCCGAACGAGTATTACACTATACTTTTCCGACGACCTACCAGAAAAACAAAATACTACGAGATTTTACTCATAGAACATTAACAATTAAATTCAATAATTTTGTGTGACTCCCATTATACCTACCAAAACATATAATTTTCACAGAAAAAGCGTGTTTTAGGATTGAGTGCTCTTTATTTAATATTTCATTTCCCACTACACTTAGTGTTTTCCTATTAGGATCTATTTTATGTAATTTTTCATTTCGCACCAGTGCGAAATACGTAATTTTATGTGCTAGTATTGCGAAATGATAAAGTTTTCATAAAGTTTTCTTTCGGATTGTTTTTTTTTAACAAAATAACTTTTTTGGAATGGTTACAGCATTTCGAACAAAGATTATTGAGAGAAACCGAAAACTAGCCATCATGCAAAAAGTTCAGATTTGAATGGATTGTTCAACTAGGATTTTTCAATTCCTCATTTTTTTGTAGATTCCTAGTTTCCATCATAAATATTAAATGGCAAAGAATTCATTTATTATTCATCCGCGTTTCTGTATTTTGAAAATATTATTTTTCATATTAATAAGAAAACATTGATTATACTGATTTCATTGAAAATATGAACAGGATGTTCATAAAGTCAGTTGTGGAATCATCTGCGACTGAAAGTTGGAATTTAGTCGCTATTTTCCATCGTACAAGATAACCTCTCTTGGAAGGGATTCATGTTTTAAAGAGAAACATTCTCAATTGAAAATTGAATCAATACATGACTCCTCTGGAAATGGAAAAACCCTACGATAAAATTGAAGTCACTTTTTTGTAGTATCTAACAGAAAACAACTACTTCCCCGGCTAAAGCCACGCTGGATATTGAACTACATCTGATAGATATTGAGAAAGTCTCTATATAACTTGAGAGAAAAAATCTGAAAGAGAAAATTTGCATTTTCATTCAGATAGTTGATTATTTATTTTTTTTTTTTTTTTTTCATTGTTAAAATTGTTTTTTCCGTTAACCAGCTGTCGTCCCCTTACGAACGGCAGCCCTCAAAAGTCGAAACTTGTGCGAGCCAAGGATTAACGAGGTCTTACCTTTTTACGTGCGATTCCTAGCACTTTCTCGGGCCATCAGAAAAAATTCTGCAGTCGCCATGGTTTGAACCACCGCCGACCGGCAGCCAGTGACTAAAACACTGTCGCTTTAACCACTCGGCTACCTGGCCCTTAAATGTCCAGTTCCATTGGCCTTATTAAATGTCCAGTTTCCATTGGAGATTCTCATCTATGAATGAGATAAGGGAGAATGTTATTCAGCAGTATCACTCACAGAAAATCGCTCATTCCATTGATGCGTGACTTGCATCTCTATCGCTGCCTCCAATACATTTTGGTCGACAAAAATCTATTTCACTCTTCTATTTCTAGAGTGAAATAGATTTTTGTCGACCAAAATGTATTGGAGGCCTAGCGATATATAGAGATGCAAGTCACGCATCAATGGAATGAGCGATTTTCTGTGAGTGATACTGCTGAATAACATTCTCCCTTATCTCATTCATAGATGAGAATCTCCAGTGGAAACTGGACATTTAATAAATAATCAACTATCTGAATGAAAATACAAATTTTCACTATCAGATTTTTTCTCTCAAGTTACATAGGGTCTTTCTCAATATCTATCAGATGTAGTTCAATGTCCAGCGTGGCTTTTGCCGGGGAAGTAGTTGTTTTCTGTTAGATATTACAAAAAAGTGACTTGAATTTTATCGTAGGGTTTTTCCATTTTCAGAGGAGTCATGTATTCATTCAATTTTCAATTGAGAATGTTTCTCTTTAAAACATTGATTATACTATTATGACAGAAGACCATTACTGTACAAATGAAAAATGGATCATTAATCCAGCCTTCCGCGCGCTTTAACCTATACAATAGGTATATATTCGTCGGCAAGTCATCAACAAAAAACAATTACTACCCCCTACGATCGTTGAATTATATCTGTTGGATTCTTGGCAAAGTTATCTACAAGAAGTATTTACTACCGATGCAATGCTCTTTATTCAATACCATTGCTGAAATGATATTTATTGGGGATCACCCAATTAAATCAAAAAATCTTTTCAGCTTTTGTTGGGAATTCCTAAGATAAACTCTTGATTTCTAAATATTGAAACAATGATGTTCTGAAAGTGAGTATGATTGAGATGTTAATGCTTCATCTATAGTCAAATTTGTAGTTCTCGTGCCTAGACCTAAAAAATGTGTCAAATGTGTGAATGTTGAGATTTCGTATATCTGTTCTTTGTCGAGTCGGTCAACGGTTTTAGTCTCGGTAGGGGAATTTTTTCTTTTGGGCGTCCGACACTAGATATGAATTTCCCAAAAATGTCGCGGACATGATTACCACTTCATTTTGAATGTTTTCATTAAGCGATTCTGAGACATCATGAAATTAAGCCCTTTACAGCAAATTTCTTCAGAATCGTTAAATAGAAATATTGAAAACGAAGTGGTAATAACCTTCTCTGACAAAATTTTCAGGAAATTCCAGTTGTCGGAGGCCCAAAAGAAAATAGGGGTCCTGAAAGAAAACGCTCACTACCGATAATTTTCGCAAATAAAGAAAGTTGGCCGACTTGACATAATGAACAGATGAGTAGGTATTCGTTTAGGTTATCATCAATACATTTGTTTGAAAGTGGTTGACAATGTTTCACTTTGAGTAAGGTTATTCTGGACTTTCATTGTCTAAAAAAGAACAAAGAAAAATTCAATTCTCTGCAATTTTTAATCACGACGTTTCAACTGTTGAAATCTACAGTCGTTATCAAGTGTATAATGCGACAATCTCAAGGATACTTCTTATATGTGCTGTGGATAATTTTGTGTCATTAGCCTAGGGGTAATTTGGCGGTATTCAGGTAAGCTTGTTAATTACTGTGCCAGGTCCCTCCGGTACAGCATTGTTAATTCTTATCGCAATTTCAATTGATCCATGCCACTAATTAAGGGTTTCCACACATTACGGATTTCTATGCTGGCCTGACTAAAGACTTTGTTGTTCATAATATATGCACTCTCTTTAAACTTCCTTCTATACCAGCCCTCTTCTTTATGAATGACTTCGGCTTCAGTCCATTTTATGTTGTGTTGGGTCGTCCAGACATGATCCGCTATTCCTGACTTTGATGTTTCTCCTCGTTGAGTGTTTCTCTTGTGTTCAGCGAGTCTAACGCTAAGTGGTCTCTTAGTTTCTCCAAGATAAGCTTCGCCGCATTCACAAGGGATGCGGTAGATGCAGTTTTTGGAGTCAATGTCAGCGTTACGTGGTCTGGTCTTTGTGAGATGGCTGCGAATAGTGTTACCTGCCTTAAAATACGGACATGTTTCAAGGCAGGTAACACTATTCGCAGCCATCTCACAAAGACCAGACCACGTAACGCTGACATTGACTCCAAAAACTGCATCTACCGCATCCCTTGTGAATGCGGCGAAGCTTATCTTGGAGAAACTAAGAGACCACTTAGCGTTAGACTCGCTGAACACAAGAGAAACACTCAACGAGGAGAAACATCAAAGTCAGGAATAGCGGATCATGTCTGGACGACCCAACACAACATAAAATGGACTGAAGCCGAAGTCATCCATAAAGAAGAGGGCTGGTATAGAAGGAAGTTTAAAGAGAGTGCATATATTATGAACAACAAAGTCTTTAGTCAGGCCAGCATAGAAATCCGTAATGTGTGGAAACCCTTAATTAGTGGCATGGATCAATTGAAATTGCGATAAGAATTAACAATGCTGTACCGGAGGGACCTGGCACAGTAATTAACAAGCTTACCTGAATACCGCCAAATTACCCCTAGGCTAATGACACAAAATTATCCACAGCATATATAAGAAGTATCCTTGAGATTGTAGCATTATACACTTGATAACGACTGTAGATTTCAACAGTTGAAACGTCGTGATTAAAAATTGCAGAGAATTGAATTTTTCTTTGTTCTTTTTTAGACAATGAAAGTCCAGAATAACCTTACTCATCAATACATTTGTTCAGGTCTGGGCCCAAGGACTATTATATAGATTGTAATGTTATTTGTCCTCAGAAATATAAAAATTAACTTTTTTTATGTACTTTTCACAACTGAAAAACACAAGAAACAAAGACTTGAACTGCCTCACTGTCGTTACCATTTGAGAAAATTCTTTTGGTATAAAAATGTTCCTTTATGAAAAGACTTGTGACATATAATGGTTTCTTTATACTTGTATAACTATTGAAAGTACTTTTGCTGTAACAATAACAAAGCAGTTTAAGCTGACGTTTAAGATGGATTTGACTCTTATTTATTTTCACGTACCTGCAATCTTGTTGCGTTGAGGGGCATATAACGACTCTACATTCTGCAATAGTGTTTGGGAGGTTATGCTGGACAAGAATGACAACGTAACAATAATGTATAATGTATCTTGGTTTCTATATATACAACGATTATTCTATGAGTTCTTGCACAGCGGGATTATCTTCACAATCCTACGATTAAAAATAAAATTCAAAGAATACATATAACAATCACTTTCGATTTTATTTGATATGTGTAAAGAAACATTTCGAATATCTACCTACAAACTATCAGTGGAGTTCCAACACTTTTGAAATGGTTTACTATTGGTATAGATTCCTTCCAACTTCATACTCATTCAAATATTTTTCTAATATGTACAAAATATTAACGGTATCTTATTTTATGTGGATACACAATTATTTGAATATTTCTGCGCTTCCTCTGTTTTATTGACAAGATGTCAGAAAGTCAATGTTGCCAAAGCACAAGGAGACTAAAATTTAACAAGTTACTGCTGACAGTTTTGTTGCATGGTTCGAGTTCGACTCTGTACTCATATCCAAGTACGTCAATATGACGCGTTGATGCTACAATATTCTGATTGGCTAGAGCTTATTAAACCCTCCGTGGTAAATTTTAGTCTCCTTGGCCAAAGCACACAGGATGTTAGGTATGTGATGTGCAATAACAAAAAACTGTCAACCAGAGAGCCGCGTTCCAATTGTCCCAGTGAGTAGCTCCGACTAAATTCTGAAGTGAACTAACAGACCACGAAAAATCATGTTCAGATCAGTTGAGGTTCTGTTCACGGGTAACAAACTGTCAATTCGAAAGTGCCTCTATTTTCACCACTGATTCACTTATTACATTTGCATCTTACGAAAGAGGTAAAAAAACCGTTTTTGTAATTGCAAAAAGAGTTACTAAATCATGACAAAATATACTGTTTTCAGGGTTGTTTATGACCAGTGGTGAGATCACGAACACTTCGATCCCTGATTTTCCTGACCTGGCTATTCTTATAAAAAATGTATTTTTTTTATTATTTTGGGAAAATAAACATTTTATTTATTTATCCGTTTCGAGTTTGATATTTATCGGATTTGCTCAATTACTAAATCCAATACCTACTATTCATAATACCTACAATATAATACGACTTCAGAGAAAAAAATAAAGGACTTTCGGTTAAGGATTCAGGAATGCCACAACACAACTTTTGGCTTCAAAACTACTGACACGTTTTTCGTCAACTTTTTACTATATACCCAGCCTTCGGCAGCTAGAATTTGAAGGACATAATAGTGAAATTACTGAAATTTCCATTAAATGCGTAACCGCAAGAGGATTTCAGTTTATTTTTTATTAATAATAGCGCTAAATTCAAAATTTTCATCAACAACACACACTGACATCAGTCGTATTTTGACTTTTTCTTGGTACAAATTTGCACTAGCAGAGAAAAAAACGAACATTATAGTTTTAAGAATGAAAAATACTATTGTTTTATTCCTTCATTATGAAGGAGAAACAATTAAAAGGAAAAGTCGAACAAGATATGGAAGTGATTATAGCCGCGTTCAGTCACAAAATACTTACCATCAACTTTTCCAAAACATGGTTTCTACCTTTTACATGTTATGCTAATAACATTCCAGATTTTGAATCACTTGTCATCCAGAATGACGGGGAAGAAATAAAAATAAATAGAGTCGATGAAGTAAAATATCTTGGATTACACATCGACAAACATATGAGGTGGAATATTCACATTCAACGCACGGTACAGTCCCTGAGATCGATTTTGTTTAAATTCAAATGTTTCAAAGGTAGGTATTTTGGATGAAATCTACTTGAAACTTATGTATCATGCGCTAGTAGAATCGCGACTAACCTACGGGATCATCGCTTGGGGCACTGCGTCAGCAAATTACATGAAACAGCTCGAAGTCATCCAAAAAAAGTTCCTGAAAATTATTTATCGTAGACCACAGCGTTATCCGTTAGATTTGCTTTTTGTAGAATCTGAAATATTCGCCAAAACTATTTTCTCAGAGCAGAGTAAACGAATTTTGACTTTAAAGGAATGCGCTTTCCAAATATTCTCCTTTTAAACTTTCACTGTCGTATGGAATGAGTGAAGTTCGTTATTCTTATTTTTGAGAACCCTGGGTAGTGGTAGGTAGTGTCTCATGACAATATTATCTGATATGTGACAGGATGTTATTTATCACTTTAGTCATTTCAGACTCTTACATTTTTGAAGTCTGATAGTAGTATTCATTCCAATTTCCCTAATTTTCCGTACCTATTTTATCTCTGTTTATTCCGCCACATTTTAATTGTTTTTAGCTGTAAATAGATTGTCGCATTATACACTTGATAACGACTGTAGATTTTAACAGTTGAAACGTCGTGATTAAAAATTGCAGAGAATTGAATTTTTCTTTGTTCTTTTTTAGACAATGAAAGTCCAGAATAACCTTACTCAAATTCACGAAATATCTATACTGTTATTAAAAATACTCTTGCTACCTTTATTCACGGATAATTTGATAAAAATCTGATGTTTGTACATGTGATGTTCTCTTGTTTTTAAAAATTTGGTTGTTACCTATTTTACTGTTTCAATGCTCGACTATTCTAATATTGTATTATTATAATGATTTTACATAAGTAGGTAGGTATATTATTCACGATAACATTTTCAAGGCCCAGCATGTAGTGATTACAGTGTTTATTAACACATTTATTTAATTTTTTATGATTAGCACAAAATATACCCATATTACCCACATAGAAATGATTTCAAAATTCCGATAGGTACCTACCTAGATTTTGGGAATGGTCTGTTTTTGTTATAACAAAAGTAAAATCTGAATAAAAAAGGGAGACATTCACAATTGAACCAAACATGACTCCTCTGGAAATTGAAAACAATGAAGTTACTTTTTTTGTAATAAGTATCTAACAGAAACTAGGGCGTCGTATTTTTTTTCTTGGGGGGTAAAAGCTTTTTGGTTTAGATATTGAAAAAAAAATTATACTGTAAAATATAACTTCTACTAAAAATACTATTTCATAATTATTCTTGGGGGGAGGGGGGTAATTACCCCCATATCGACGCCCTTGAACAGAAAACCACTATTTCCCTGGCTAAAGCCACGCAGGACATTGAACTACATTTGATAGATATAGACTTGAAATAAAACATTCAAAAGTGAAAATTTGCATTTTCATTCAGATACTTGTTATGAAAAGAAGCAAATTTTTTTAATATCTAACAGAAAACAACTAGTTCCCCGGCTAAAGCCACGCTGGACATTGAACTACATCTGATAGATATTGTGAAAGAACCTGGCTTGAAAGAAATAATCTGAAAGCGAAATTTTGCATTTTCATTGAGATAGTTGATTATTTCTCAAATGTGAAACTGTACATTTTGCATTTTCATTGAGATAGTTTATTTCTCAAATGTACAGTTTCCAATGGAGATTCATACATATAAAGGAGATAAGGGAGAATGTTATTCAGAAGTATCACTCACAGAAAATCGCTCATTCCATTGATGCGTGAATTGCATCTGTTTCGCTAGGCCTCCAATACATTTTGGCCGACAAAAATCTATTTCACTACTCTAAGATTATCAGGGAGGTCGGAAGAAGTAGAAATCATACTCTTCAGAGGCAATTTCACACTGTAATTATGGAATTTGTTAGACTATTTCTTGTGCGGTGACACTTTGAAAAATATTATTTGACATAAAGCCAGTCATGGGTATGGCATGTTGATTTTATAAAATTAAAATCTGAATGTTTCTGTATGATAAAAGTGTAGGGCGTTGACGTTTTTACAGAAAAATAATTGAAATATTTCAGCCTGTAAAACTCTGCAATAACCAGAGAATTTTTTCAATGAGATGTTATCAAAAGAGTCCAGATAGATACCCCAGAAAGTTTGCTGTTCGCCGTATTGAAACTTGAGTAGCAACATTAATTGGAATATAATTGTTTTGAGTCCATAAATCTCAAATTGCCTGTGAAGTTATAAATTAGAAAATGCTTAAAGAAGAAGTAAATTCAAAAAGCTATATCATGGTTGCTCAACTGATTTGTGTTATACATCACTATCACTAACACTATCAAAGCACGACGGACAAAAAAAATTATTACTCAAACAGCTTATGCAAAATTTCTAGGATTGTATCATCTATATGCAAACCTTGAATGATAAAAAAAATTTTGTGAAAAATAAAATCTTTTCCCACAAGTATACACTATTCCAGTGAAAAAAGTAGGTGCACCTCATGGTCCTGCAAACGTACTACTTCCCTTCATTCACTGTGCAGTGAGATGATGAATACTTGGATAACTCCAACAGGCTTCAAGAAATATTTATTTAAAAAAATTATCTGGCCCATCTTTCTTAAAATCATTATTTGAAAGTTTTGGTACCCTCACCCTCACCCTCACCCTCTTATATAAGACTAAAGAAATTACTCATTATGACCAAGTGACATGAGGTAAATAATTACACTATCAAACAAGTAATTGATCTGTACAAACCAGTTTGCAGATTATCTCTAAAAATAGAAAGATTATATAGTGTTGAAATAAAACTGTACAATCATAAACCACCTTCAGTCAAAAATAAACAAATCAATTGAGATACAAGTGAAAAAGCGTCAGCTCTTGAAGATGCTAACTTTGTTAGTGAATCGCGTGTCGAGTAAAATTGACGTAGGTTTGGTATTTGGGAAGTTTCTTTCAATATTCTATTGAATAATTCTTCTGCAGTCTCACTAAACTCATTAGTATTTTTTTAAATACATTTCAAAGTGATCGTTTTTTATGTTATTATTCTTGGTTGTATTTTTCAACACCTATATACATAAGTAAGATCTTCAACTAGCCAGTTGAGCTGACCTACAAAAAGTATGTGAAAAACTATAAATTGTGACCATTTTCACGAAAATGTAAATTGGACAAGAAAAAATTAAAAAAAAAACATAATGAATTGAATATAAAAAAATATTGGCAGAACCAACATTTACCTATTACTTAGATGTGATACTTAATAAGTACGAATTGCACAGTCATTGATACTTTTCAACATTTTATTATCTTTATGACATCTAGCTAAACATATAAATTTTAATGTTACTTAAATACTAATACAAAGATTGATTTCACAAAAAGTGGAGGCCCGAATTTCTCCTCAAATTGCAAGTCCACATAATCATGTGAGTAACAAAAATTGATTGAATCTTATATTTGCACAGTTTCCATTTGAGAGTATATATAATACATACAGTGATCAGCAGATTTTTTGTAGTCTTTATGAACTCCTGCATTGCTTCAGACTGAGAATACATCATCCAAACTTTGATCAAATTCTTCTATATATTAGGGCTGGTAGAAAACTTGGAAGCAGCTCAGTGGTACAGTATTATTATTTTCAAAATACACAAATTGTTATGCGAAGAATTCAATCAATCAAGTCACAGCCATCTTTTCCAAAACCAAGATTTTGCTGGGTTTTTCTCAATTTTTTTCTAAATAGTACCCTGTGTATTTTGACATTTTCATCATAGAGTATTATGGTCTTAACCAATTCAACAATAGGTATTTTTAATAAATTGTAGCCACAAATGATATGTAGCTATTTCAATATTTTAATCATTCCTTGTACAATGAAAGATTGAAGTTTGCATGGTGCATTTCGAGTTTAAAGATGCTGCAAGTTACATAAAGAAACAATTTCCTGAGAAATTCCAAAAACACTTTTTTTCAATTTGTTCAAAAAAATCTGCTTTTCACTATTATTTAGTATCAAAACAAAAACATTCTTATCTGTTGTTCATCACATTATATGAAGATACTAATAATTGTGGTAGCAAGAAGTACATTTTACTGGCCAAGATTTTTTTTTCAAACAGTATTAAAATGGAGTTGAATTGAAAAAATGGGCGGAATCAGGAAAACTAAGGACTAACATATAAGCAGGATACATTTTGATGGTTCCACAATATAATTCTCTATTCTTCATTCAATAAATATGAACTTTCTTTAATGATGAACAATACAAGAACAAATTAATTTTTTAATCAGTGCAACTAGGACCATCATGAATTGAATAAAACTTGATGAAAGGTTGATCAAACACTCTCAAAATCTCTGTATTGAACCAATGACATGTAAATTTAACACCAGGGCTCTATGAACTGAATAAATCCTAAAATCGAGCAACAATTTTGATCCAACCAACTATAAACTAAATAAAGTTTTCTTATATTATCTGGAATAAAATACTTGACAATTCGCATTTGATAAAAATAAATTCTTCATAATTGTGAAGAACACTTCTGCAATGTTTCTCAAATGATTGGAACCACACTGTAGGAAATAAAGTGACTGGTAAGTGATGATTCTTCAATAAACGCTATCACAGTTTGAAAAAAAAAAGTGCATAATACAGTTGAATTTCTGTAGTCACTTAATTCAATACATTATGGTATGTGGTGACAATACCTTTCACACTCATGTATTATGCAAAAATTATATCTTTAAGTAATTATATCAATTTACAAAATGATTAATTCATGTTTACACCCTACAGGACATATTACAACTCTTATTTATTGAAATTTATTTTGTAAAAGCAGCAAAAACGGCCCACAAAACATCAGATGTATTTGGTTTATTGGCTTCCTCCTCAAAATTTAGATCTAGAAGTTTTCTTACTCTTTTTGTGGCCAACTCGTAGTCATCATCATTGAGTGGTGCGAAAGCATTTTCTAGAACATCACTAGCATGTGCCAGAAATATTAGTGCCAACATTCTTTTGTCCATCTGCTGAGGATTATTCACCCACTTAGCGAGGACAGCATCCTGGATCTTCTTTATCAATCGACTTTTAGTGACATTATCCGTTAATGGATGTGTAGTCATGTCAAAGAATAAAAAGTTCTGCTTCTCTGTGGTTAGAACACCTTTTTCGACTAAATTTTTAGCTAATCTTTCTCGTACATTTTTCAACTGATATCTCAATTTTAAAGGATTCCAAGTCTCACCACTTAAGTATTCGATCCAACTTTGGACTGTTTCTGCTGGGTCTGTTTCTTTGAGATGTTTCAACGCTTCATCCAAGAGTACATCTCCTATTGGGGTATCACTTTTGACAATAAGTTTCCTTGCCAACAGACTTCTCCTTCTCATGCCAAGTTTTTCCAGTTCCACACGCCCTCTCAATCCCAATTCGATTAAAATGCATCCTCGCAGTCCACTGGAAATGCAATCATTCCAAAATGATGTGTAACCTTCTTTATCTTTGAGACCAAGGAGTAATACTTCTTCCATTAACGTTAGCCTTGTCTCTTTCGAGTCCCCATCATCGACCTCTTCTTCACGATTCGACTTTTTTTCTTCATTTTGCTCTTTGCTTAATGCTTCACTATTCTCTCGATTTACAATTCTCCTTTTAACAAAACCCTCACTACGATCCATTTTCAGGGTACATATCTATATGTTGACGTTTACTTTTAATATGGAGGAGAAATTTCCAATTGACAGTTGACAGTAATGTCTAAAACAAAATTCCCCAAATGTCAGCAATGTTCCTAACCATTTTCTACTGAATTCTGATTAAGGCTCGTTCATACTCTTGCGAATATTCGCATACAGCCAAAAATTGCGGTGAATGATCATATCATTTATCGCTAATGTAGTAATATTCAAGCCCAGAAACTAAAAAATTACCCATTATGATTCATCATTCACCGCAATATTTTCGACGTACCAGTCAAATCGCAAAAAATTGTGAATATTCGCAAGAGTATGAATGAGCCTTTGGGCAGTTGAGCGATCTGTAATGTACAGCAAATAACCAAGTAGCAAAGACTAAAATCATTTTATTATACTAAAAGAGGTTTCTACTGTTTGAAGGTACATTATCGTTGATAAGGAGATTTATTTTCCGAAAAATATCAGCGGTTAGAGCAGATTACGTTTGTTCGAAAGGGAATGAACGAGGCTTTAGAGCTCAGCGATCAAACTTTAGGCGAGTTTTCAAGGCAGCGTTTCTGCTTTTCGCGTCGCGCATTCTGATTGGCGAGTCTGGATTAAAATATTATTTGGAGGGATAAAGTTGAAATATTTCAACTCTACGTTGTATCGATAGGAGAAAAAGGCGAAGCTTTGGTCATTGACGACCATCATTAATTTCAACAATAATGATGCATATCTCCCTAAGCATTTCCATAGTGTAAAATCTGGAGCAAATTTCGTACACAAAACAACTACTTTCCTGGCTTATACCACGACGATGTTGGACTTCATCTGACAGATATTTGTGCAAAGTTCATCAAGGTGTTATCTCAAGTGCTTATTGTAATCATAAGGCATAGCTTATGCCTTAATTGGGTGGGGTGACCACCTGGATACTGGTTTCGATGCCTTTCATCATCAGTGCCAGAGTATGTTAGACAACATTGGCTCTGTTTGGGTCACAGTTAAGTTTACTTCATATAATCTCGGAATTTGATATTGATGTCTCCAGACGAATCCTCGATGAACTTATGACATAATAAAACCAAAACATTAAATTGATGAAGTTTATTAAAATTTATAGAGATCCTTTCAATATTGTATGAACTTATTTTTATAGATACAGTTAAACAAATCAAACATTTTCATCTGAACGCAATAAAGCTATGCTTAATACTGTTTCAACTCTAAATAGACTCTGCCTTAATTATAATCACAGATTTTCTTTAATGTACAATATACTCTAGACAAAGGAAATGGCAACTTTCACACTAAAACTTTATTGAACACTGCTGAATTAGTGGATGATGTTAATTCTGTAAAACTTTTATATCATAAATTCGTTAAACTTTACATTTTGTACAAAGACACCAAAATACAATAGCTGTAAATAGTTAATTGAACAAAATTTCGTTCAAAGATTTCACAGTTTTCGCAAACGAAACAAAAATAAAACCAACACATTTCTTATTTAGTCGCTAAATAAAATAAAATAAGAATTTGTTATACAACCAATATAACCTTGAACGCTCTTTCAAGAGCTCAATAGAGAGCAAAAAGAGAACAAATCAAAAACTGACAACTGTTTAGGTAAATACTAAAGAAAACTACAAAAACTGACCAATTAAGGTAACCAAAAACTGTGACAGAGTTGAAATATCTCAGTTTCGCGATGAGTTAAGATACTTATTGCCTTGCAATAGGACTAGTAAATTTGATTAACGTTAAGTATTGGTGGGCCAAACGCGTGGAAATAAAAAATATGAGCATACTGATATATCTCACGTTCAAATATTTTACCGAAAAAATAAAAGTGAACTTCCCACATTTGCTTCCACCAAACTAAACAAACATATTTATTTATGATCCAGTGAGAGGAAATATTTGTGTTATTTCCCCAATTCCTTTTGCTGACCCTTCTCTGAAAAGCAGCCTCTGTCCCACTGTTACATACTCTGGATGTAACTTGAACTTGAACATAACAGAATCTCGCTCGTTGGTATGGATACACTTCGAAGAATAAATACCAATAACGACAGCTGTCTGACGAATGTTTCCAATGTGAACCGTCGTTTGGAAACCTGGATATATAGCTGTGGCGTGAAACAGTACTGAAACGCTTGCTTGGAAGAAGAGGCAACCTGTGGCGCTTTCCTCCACACTCAACAGAACCATCCCGTTTCTCAAACCAGGTATGAAGGTATCCAGACAAACCGCGGCGCTCTGGCCTGCACGCACCATTCGACAAGGTACCCTGTTACGATGAATGGACTTGATCGTGACGTTTTGGAAAGAGCCGTTTTTCATCGGACCAATTTGCATTTTGCCCCCTTCACTTACCACACCCTTTGTAAGTAGTCCCCCAAGAATTTGGCCAACATCGCCGGCTTTGAAGTTCTCGTCGATATGAAACTCTGGAGATTCCTGAAAACATTTACGTGGCAATGCAAAGCTCCCGATGTCGGGGAATATCCAACGAATCTTACCTGATTCGAAAACAAATCAACTACCCAAATACCAGGGGTGGGATTACGTGAGCCACAGAATTCTATAGTCGACAGTTATGTCTTTGTCTCTCCCGTGAATTCAACCATAATGACACCTCACTTATTCGATGAAAAGTAGAATTCTATGGCTCACGGAATCCCACCCCAGAACCACGTCAATTTGATTCGACTACCATGTCACGAACAAAGTAGGATATGGAATTAGTCTAGAGATAGTTCTTTTTAACTGACGTTGCCGCAAACACAATCAAAGGGGATGAGGCGACATTATCGTGGTGACAGATGAGGTCTGCCAAACAGATTCCTATCGGAATCTTAACAGGCTCCACCCAACTGGGCAGAAATATTTAATGCATAAATTAATAATACTTTATTAATGCAATAATAAATTATTCCTTGAAACTAGCATTCTTTTCTTATTTGGAAATTTAGGTTCATTACTTCAGTGATAGATAACTGTTGGATAATATTTTATTCATTATTTAATTAATTTACTAGACAATCTTATAAGCAACATGGTTTCCGCCCTGGTATGTTGACAGAGCTCAACTCCTTATTCTATGTTGATTAATTGTATATTACTTTATATTTATGTTTGTTGATCCCATCCTCATTATTAAAACTGAAAATTGACACTTTATGTTTACATTACTCTAAAGTGAAATCCGCACATGAAACATTTTTTAGCGGACAGCCACCAGGCTTTGTTAACTTTTTACTGATAGGTTTAAACTTACTGTTAGTTGAGAAAACATAATGGAATAATTCGCAAAATTCCAACGCACACAGCCTCCTGGTTTTGCCATTTTTGAGAATGAGTGCTAAACATTCTTAATATGTTATATAATAATGTTATTTTAATTTCAAATAATCCTTTATTGAATACACAATCCGCAGACAGCCATTTAGATTTTTTGTTCATTTGCTATGCTATTTGTGTAATTATTTTTCTGTATTACACAAGCAAACATTATTATTATTATGTTGGAAACTCTTGACTCTGGTAACCAAGTATTCTTTATACACAGGCTGCTTCAAGGTGTTCGCTTGGTAGAGACAAACACGATTTTGTAATTTAAAAGATCAGTAGGTATCAAAGGTAATCTTTAAAACTGGGTTGGGAGTTGTCTTCTCAACCTTATCCAAATAACTTTGCTATTTTTTCGAATGAGTGCTAAACATTCTTAATGTTTTATAAAAATGTTATGTTAATTGTAAATAATTTTTTTATTGAATACACAATCCACAGACTGCCATTCAGACTTTGTAGCTTCTGTTTGTTTATTGCTATACTATTTATGTGATAATTTTTTTGTATTACACAAATAAACATTATTATTATGTTGGACACTCTTTACACACAAACTTCTTCAAGTCGTTCGCATGGTAGAACACCATTTTGTAATTTAGAAGATAAGTAGGTACCAATGGTAATGTTTAAAACTAGGTTGGAAGTTGTCTTATTAACCTTATCAAAATAGTTCGAGCGACTGGCTACTCATCTGGTTTTATTGTCCAATCTGCTGATCCTTAAGGATCACATTTGGTACCCCTATGATTTAATATATTCATAAATACTGTAAAAGAATGCATTATTTGTGATATGTCCATAACTCGAGTCTTTAAGAATATCAATAACTTAGAAGGTTGCCAAAATCTTCAAAATACAAAACGTTGAACAATATTTCAGAAAACACTAAGGTAAAAAACGATAAAATTTCCACATAATTTATTATACTCGTGACGTGTTTCGCTACACTGTGGAAATTTACTAGTGTTTTACCTTAGTGTTATATACAATGGATTTCCATCAAATGAAGACCGATTCAATCCAATATTTCATAAATCTGAATTCGCTAAAAAATAAAGTTTCCGAAATGAGAAATCTAAATAATCGCAAATCTCAACAACCTAAACTGTGCATAACATTAAACCATCAAACTCGAAAAATTACGAAATAGAATTTCATTAAAACACCTTTTTAAATATAACTAAAACGTAAGAGCAACAAATTATCCTTATTAAAGCAATGGAAACGAAATGTGTAAGCCATAAAATTATCAGAATCGAAATCTATAAGAATTTGTGGCAGGGATGGGTGCAGAGAACAGTGTGGCACATAGAATAATGCACTTTAAAATATATGACATTTTAGAACTTACTACCAATAATTATATGAATTTATTTGTTACAAATAAAATATTCAAGCACAGTTGATATAATAGGTACCGTTCAAAAATCAAAATACTACGTTTTCACCATTATAAATATTGTCTACACGTCATATGATTAGGCAACTGAGACAGAAATAAAGAGGAATGTGATAGCGACATGAGAATTTATTTATACTGCCGCGTCATCTCAGAATACAGCAACCCGCCACCCAGAAGTTCTTCAATACTACTTTTTTTATAATTAGGGTACTTAGTTTGACATTATCCAATACTGTTGAGTCTATGGAAATAAATGTTTGCATTGTATTATGTCTATTGTAAATCCATCCTCTCTCCAACTTTTGCTAGATTTCGGTTTGTACTTTTCGGTTCTACCATTAACGCTCAATTTGTCAATTTTCGGACTTACGACTTAAACTATTTCAATTCTTATGACTTTTGAATATGACGCTTTTACAAAATATTGTCTAGAAATTGCAAAGGCCCTATTCCCAGCCTATTATTCAATGTATATTACACAACTGCATTTATAGAGTATTATCATTCAAGGGATGTGTCACTAAGTAAAGATATCAGGTACAGTAATTAAATTAGGGTTGTTTGGTAGAGGGATGAGTGAAGTAAATAGAGTAGGGTCACTTAGGAGTTATAAATAATTCTCAGGCAGGTATTTATGCTTTGTGTGTAGATAACAATTAGTAAGCTTGATGCTAAGCATAATAAACTGGTGTCGAATGAAACTGACCTGGTTCTGATAGTTTTCTACGTTTCTTTGGATATACACATATGTGCTTCTTACCTGGTCTAAACGTTCTTTTTCCTTTATGCTAATTCCAGGAGGTAAGACGTGCAGAAATTTCAAGAGCAGCTCCAATCCTTCGCCGCTGACACTGGAAACGCAGAAAATGGGTACAACATTTTCGGTTAGTTGATTTGCTCCTGCTGTAATGACGTCATCCAAATTTTTAATTATCAACGGTACTCTTCGGCTGCCGACTTGCTTCAGAAATGATTCCAAGCTTTGCAGAGTATTCGTTGGATGTACCAAATCTATTTTGGTGATAACAATGAAGAATGGGACGTTAAGTACCACCGCTATGGCTAAATGCTCATGGGCCATACCAATAGCACCCGAAGTACTTGAGATCTAAAAAAATATATAGTGATATGGCGAGGCAAATTGATATCAGTAACTCGTACTAGGAATATTTTTTTATTAATAAAGCCCAAGAACAGGCAATTCGGCTTAAGCCATTCTTCCATTTCCCATTGGTTCCCATCAGTTACATGGCAGTTTTTTACAAATAGAGGAAGTCAAACAAGAACACTTTAAATGCAAATATATCATTTGCCCTCTTCCTAACTGCACAGGTGCTCCTCTCAAAAAGAAACTGTTTTTGAACATTTCTCGTCAGTATGTACTTTCAGAGATTTACGGAGTTTCAGCTTTTAAATCATTATCACCGTAGTTAGTAAAAAATTGGGATCTGAAAATTCTTCCTTAGGGTAAAGTTTCTCTAAATTTAATATCAGATATTTAATTCTGGAACCAATCAAGAACTATTTCAAATCTAAGTAATTTCTTTCAGATATCTGAAAACAAAGCTAAGTAGTTGTTTTCTGACAGGTATTAGCCATAATAGCCTACACTGTAGGTGGATGGGTGTAAACATGGTCAAAACTTCGATCGACAAGGACTATCGTTAGTACTATCTTTGTATGAGAATTAGAATATCCATATTTCAATCAAGTACTTCTATTCATCACCGTGTTCAAGTTCATCGAAAATACTATAAACAGCTTACCACAAGCATGGCATGATGAGGTGAATATCCTGACAGTCCTTGAATTGTTGTGCGAATATACTTTTTGTGTCCTGCTAGATCCAAGAATGTTACCAGCTTAGTGGAAGAATCGCATATTTCTTCAGCAGTAATCAGTTCACTGTAGCTGTAATTGATTGGCTGGCCCTGAGTGCAAAAAGCAGATCTCAGCAAAGTCCTACTTTCACCCCAAGAAAATTTACCTGAGAGTTGAACCCCAGAATCTCATGAGATATAGATGACGTCCGTCCGCTCTGAATTTCGTGCAAGTGTCTGAACATGTTCAATCTCGCCCTGCCACGTCCATTATCCAAATTTCCTTGTGTGAGAACGCCCAGTAGAGTAGACTTGCCCGCATCAGCATTGCCCAAAACTGCAACTCTTATTTCAATATTGTTCTGATCGTCGGGAATTTTCCTAACAAGAACTTCCGAAACGCTGCGTCCATTGTCTAAAACTCTTTCTCTGAGGATGGTTGTCGTTGCACCCAACTTGATTGCCATCTGTTGGAGAGTTTGTAAGCTGGCACTCATGTCTCTTTTTGTCAGTCCAGCTAAAATGCCACTGTCTTCCACCCCTATTTCGTAGATAGCTTCACCATTTCCCTCGCGTAGTCGCCATTTCAACTAGAACGGATTCATTTGTTAGAGGTACGTCGAGCCTTCTGGAGTTACACCAAAAAAAAAAGTTCATGAGATCATAAGCACAGTATCACTTATTTAATGAGTAACTATAATTATCTATAACATAAACACTGAAATAATAATAAATTCTCTTTATTGAATTATAAAATTGTTAATTCTGTCAACCGGTTGCACCCCTACGCATAACCCTCAGAAGTCTTCGAGATATTTGTGCGAGATAGTGAAGACGCAGCCCTTACCTTTCAACGTGTGATGCCATGCACGAGACTGATGACCATGCTGGGATTTGAACCCACGACCCCTTACTTGAGAAGCAAACGCTCTACCAGTACGGCCCATTATTGCAGGTTATAATTCAAAAGGCAAGTGACCAAGGTCCTACAGCCTTTGAATGTACACAGGAATATAATCACAACAACAAAAGATCTAGCACTATGTGATATAACATGTAGTCAAATTAATTAATGTTATTATAAACTGACTGTTATCTGTAAAACACTGAAAATATTATAAATACACCATAACAAATCTATCACCACCAATGATGTTTGGATATCATTTATAATATGATAATAATAATTTTGACAGAGAAAGCCTTTGGAACTTCAATTATCACTCTTGACCCTTTCTTATGTTAAGGAATAAGATATGTCCATTATCAAGAATCGGATGACATAAGTGTGCTTTACTTTTGTTTTGTACTTCTATTTTCTGAATTGTAATTGATTAAACACAACGTATTAGAACTTGGCAACAAATACACGGCGATCAGGACGGCAATGTGCAAACACTTTGCTTGTCTACAACTCAACTGAACTGCCATCCAAAATCTGTTCTCTTCCTTCAACACTTAAAGTAATCATTTTCCCAGAAGACGTCTTTTGTAATTTCGTCTGCCTACCGGTCCTGTCGCACGTGTCTTATGTTCGTGATACGTATCACCCCAAATCTAATCCCTAAATGAATACTTTACGACCAAAGTATTGTGGAAAATGAAATGGCCAGCGGTCTCTTCTGATACTAAGATAATCCTATATATACCGCGATAAATTCCGAAGAAATCCCATGAAGAGGTTCTATAACAAATCTCTGGAACAAGTAAGACATATTACCAGACAAATTACAGATAGAAAACAGCGTTTTCCCATCTCAAAGTCGGCCTTGACAAAAGATTCTTTAATTTATGAAAGTAAAAATATATATAATCACATACCCTCAACTGTTAGAAATCAGGATATGTACAGTAAATTTAGAAATGGTGTTAAACAAGCCCTATTAAAGAAAACCTATTACACTCGTGATGAATTTTACAATGATAGTTTGGTATAATCCTGATTTTATTTTTTATTTTATTTTTATAGTATGATGTATGTATTGTAGTGTATATATCTGTTGTTGTGTATAATTGTTATAAGTTTATTTTCAACTTATTTTATTTTTGCATCTTAGGCTCATACGCAATTTTTTATAATGTAATTGTTTGACTTATCACGAGTTGTGAATTGAATCATAAGTTATTATTTTTTTTTCCTTATACATTGTCTGTTTTTACATATATATTTATGACATATTCGTGAAACTGCGTTTAAATTGCAAACTGTTCATTTTTAATATTTAGTTAATTTTTAATTTTACAAGCTTTGTCAATAAGAATTTGTTTCTTCGACAATAAAGTATATTTCTCTCTCTCTCTCTCTCTTACTAGATTTAATAATTAAATTACAGTCTTGGTCAGAATATTCAGCATTCTCATACTGAAGGAAATATCCTTTGATATTCAATTTCCGACATATATAACTCTTAAATACTCGAGTCATGGTACAAAAGAAAACGATCGGAGATTCTATACCGAATGAAACGTCGTGTCCAATCAAAAACAATTCAGATAACGGAAGGCTGAAACACATGTTATCAATTTACATCATTATTTAAAATTTCCATATATAAATTTTTATATAAAACTTCTGTTAGGCAAAATGGTCCAATTGCCTTACTGAATAGACTTCTGAAATAAGATGCTCTTGATTGATATTGTGTTCCTGTTTTTCACATCTAAGTGTTGGTTGTTAAAACAAAGGAATGCTACTATTGGAATATAGATTTGAAAGGTGGATTGGGGTGATGACAGATTAAGACGAATTGGGATTTGTCATGAGGTACAAATGCTCTATCATCGGTATATTGTAATACATATTAAGTAGGACTATATTGTAACAAGAAATGTAAATTCAAAATTGAAGTTATCAATAAATATTTTGCTGACTAGACCTGATGCTATTCTGAACCACAAGCCAAACATTTCGGGGGATGTGTTGATTAGGACTTGGGGCAGGACTTTTGCTAGGATATATAGGAAAGTTGTGAAATTTCCAGAACAGTTCATCTTTCAGGAGTGTATAACAAGTTGCAACAAAACCACTAATAATAATTCTGATCATGAGTGCAGGTTTTACCTTCTCTCCTAAATTTTATTAAATATGTGTTTATTTCCTCATCCATGTTGGAGAACCTAGCACTGATAGGACACTTCTGGTTATTGTTCACAATTGCATTATATTATGAAACAATCAGCAAATTATACAAATTGGCCACAAAATAGAATTAGTATCATTTCAAAAAAAGATACCCCTGCATGTGCCTGGATTGGGATATTTGTGCCACTTGTAGTCCCCTAGGCAATTATTACAGAGAAGTTTCAGGTTGAGTATTTTTTGTAGGTCTTTCATCACCCTCAACTGTGTAGCCTATTTTTATCTTGAAGGCAACCAGTCTTTCAAGTATGTCAGGAAATTTTTTCTTATGAAATTTGGTTAATTCTCCCTACCTAATTGACGCAAACACTTCAAGAGTTTTTAACCTAGCACTAATTGGATACTTCTGGTTATTGTTCATAATTGCATTATATGATGAAACAATCAGCAAATGATACAAATGGACAACGAAATAGAATTGGTGGCCTTAACAAAAGATACTCCTGCATATGCCTGAAAAAGGGTATTTGTGCCACTTGTAGTCCCCCTTTATCAGTTTCATAAAGTACATTCGTAGTAGACAGAGTACATGCGTGAATTATTTATTTGAGGAGTTGCTTGTGTTGTCAGTCAGTAGAAAGTGAGTTGGAATGCAAAATGAAGTTTACCTGTGTTACTAGATGCTCGAATCGTTGTTTCGTTGGGTTGACAATTTTCAATTTATACTCAACGTTACCAAGCTGCGGCTCAGGTGGTAGTGAAGTTTGGTTATTCATATTATCCAGTGCGAAATCCTCTGTATTTGTATAATCACTGTAAGAGTTGGGGTCGAAGAGGCTCAAGAACGAATCCATGTTTGTAATTTTTCCTGGAAAAAAAAATATTCAGTAGTTTTTCAATATGGACAAGATAAAGAAAATTGCATCATTAAACGAGTATGCTACACAAGATTATGCAACTAGTGAAAGTAAATCACCAAATAACTAACCTTCTAGTCTAGATTCAACAAAGTAAAAGGGTCATTTGAAATAATGTTGACATTTATTTATCAACAATCTTGACACTAGTGACTTATTATTAAACAAAATTTGGAAGGACAGTTGTCATACAAGATTAGTCATCAGACTTGGCAAAAATCTGAAGCAGTCATTCTTGTACAATTTATAGATCTCACAATTTTCTATAGCCAAGATTTCACACACTAAATATCTAGATTTATTGAATTAATTCATCCAAATTCTAAAAAAAAGCACTAGTATTTCACGGAACAAAGAACAACATCAATAAGTCAATGAACTGGAACAAACTACACACACAACACACAGACAGTGACAAAACATAAACACTGCTAGACGCAAGCGCAAAACGCCAGAGCGCTAGACGTGACCAAAGACACGTACAAAAACTGGGAAATATAAACTGAGAGTACGTTCCGCAATCAATGCTTTTTCAGTTTTTGACGCGCACAGTGAAATCAAATTAGTGTTTGCTTTTCGATTTTCTTGGGATTTTTTAACATTGGGTACACACGAACTCTGTAATGTTCAAAGAAGATCGCATTTAAGTAAGATTCTAGACAAAAATCTTGAAACCACCTAAACAGCAAAATTACGTGATTTCCAGTATGAGCGTGTCGTTTCCTTGAGGTTTGCTTAATTTTTCTCTGGAGGGTGCAAAGAACATAAATACAGATAGAGCATTTAGATTTAATCCTTTCCTTATTCTTTATGAAACAAGTTCATTCTTACTACATCCGGTCGCGAGCTGCGATCAAAAGAAGTGAAGTGCACGGCATAAGCGCTCTGTGATTGGTCACTGTACTGGCGGTAAGTTTAAATGACAAGACAAGAAGAAGGCAAACAGTTGAAAATGCGTGAATACTAGCCAACCTAACCTGACTCAAGGAGACTAAAATTTAACAAGGAGAGTTTAATCCACATAAGACAATGGGGACACTAGTAGGAAGAGATGAAAGAACATTTGTGACGAAATGTGACGTAGTTGGACGTGTCATGGCCACCGTTCTCTATGGACAGTGACGGACTAGCTCTTGGTTTATGAGTGTTACCTCTGACAGTTTTGTTGCTTTGTTCGAGTTCGACTCTGTACTCATATCCAAGTACGTCACTATGATGCATTGATGCTACAAGATTCTGATTGGCTAGAGCTTATTCAACCCTCCTTGTTAGTTTAGTCTTTTTGTACCTGACTAACCTTGCGTAGACAGAATTTGTTAGCGACTTAACGACTATTCATCCAAAATAACTCTTTAATAGGTCGGAGCGCTTATGCCGTGCATTTTAGCGTATGGTGCGATCAAAGACCTTCCTTTACGAGGTCGGTGGTCTGTGGTTTAAGTTTTATCTTGTCTTTATGCCTGTGGCTGCGATATGATATAGATTTTGCCATGCACATGCACCAACAGGATATTTAAATTTTCAGTATTGGTAGCGCTGAAATTAAATCGAATCGTTGCAAGTTGCAATCGCAATCAGTTGGTTCACCAATCAAATCGTAAGAATTTTTAGACATCTTAGAATTATTGTCCATGTTGCAAAAGTTTACAGACAGTGGTTCAGAGTTTATACGAAAACAAACGTTTTTTCCTACGGGTGATCAGCATCAGCTCGGGAATATTTAGTAATGTTTAGCTTTAGATCTGGTTTTTAACGGTAGTGTTTTATATATGTTACGGGGTAGAAAGTTGAAGGAAACTGTTGAGAAAAATGCCTTTATTTGGTAAGGAAAAGAAAACGAAGAAAGATGGGAAGGATTCCGATAAGCCACCTTCTTTGGAAGATAAATATTACATGAAAGAATTACTTGGAACGTAGGTCAATATGAAAATTTTGTTATTAGTTTTATAACCTCCTTTTTTAGAGGTGCTTTCTCTGTAGTCAGGCTAGCAGAAAGTAAAGAAAATCCTGGTTTTCTCCATGCTGTGAAAATTATTGACAAGAAGGCTCTCAAAGGCAAAGAAGATTCTTTGGAAAATGAAATCAAAGTTCTCCGTAGGTGAGTTCAAGTATCATTTGTTTATAACAATATGTTTTGATAAGATTATGTATACAAGAGCAAATTATTGCCAAACACATTTGGAAATGTTGTTTGGAATATGTAATTATATGAAACACATGTTCTGTTTGGGCCAATTGACAGCATATTGAATTTTTATGTTGTCAACCTACAAATCACTAATGGACACTGGGTCGTAATTACCAAATGCAATTAATTTTTTGTGCATAATCTATTACTTCACCTTGATATGACAAGCTGGAGGAAACTTTATATTCATCAAATGCCATATCAACTTTTGCTTTTGAAGCTACAATTTTGAATTGAAGGAAACATTATCTAAATATGTCAATTTCCTACTTGTGAGAGTAGTGACTGAGAATGAGTAATGATATACTGAGAATTTTTCCTTAGAAAAATTTTAAGTGTTAATGAAATTAATAGTAAAAAATTGGTTGAAATTTTTATTTAAGTAACTTGAATTCGAAAATGTTTTCAGTATGATTATGATACTTACATTCTCTCAAAAACTACTTAACAGGACAACAGTTTAATCTCTTCTACAAAAAGTAGGCATAGATATCTATTGGTCTCTACAGAATTTAAATTGATGGTGAAATGAAGTTTCTGTGTTTAAAAAGCTACAAATATTGTCAGCTGTGTTATGTGTACTACCTATATTGTACTATATTGCAGGTTGAAACATCCAAACATCGTTCAATTGCAAGAAACCTTTGAGGACAAATCTAAAGTTTATCTCATTATGGAATTGTAAGTTAAAAATCATATTTTCCAATTCAAACTATCTTGGATGTAGAATTCATTGCAGCATTGAGTCAATAGATCAATCCCCATTTTATAAAATTTTATGTTGTCCAATACATCATAGAAAACTGACTTTTGTATTTTATAGGGTAACTGGTGGTGAGTTATTTGATAGAATTGTTGAAAAGGGGTCTTATACAGAGAAAGATGCTGCAGATTTGATACGACAAGTTTTGGAAGCTGTAGACTATATGCATGAACAAGGTGTTGTGCATCGTGATCTCAAGGTTAGTGATTTCAAGAGAAATTTATAATTAAAATTTATACTTGTAAGTTTTGTATCAAGGCAATTATTCATCTTGTATTATCTGGCTGCATAGTAAATGCTTCAATGTTTACAGTTTATGTTTAAAACTTCATTGTAAAATTTTTCTTTTAAAAATTGTATAAGAATTAGGAAATTTCAACATTTTTTAGCCTGAAAATCTACTTTACTATAGTCCAGATGAAGATAGTAAAATAATGATAAGTGATTTCGGATTATCAAAAATGGAGGATTCTGGAATCATGGCCACTGCATGTGGAACACCAGGTTATGTAGGTGAGTCAATTTTCTCACATATACATCATGTAATTGGTACAAACTTATCTTTTTGCAGCCCCTGAGGTGCTTGCTCAAAAACCGTATGGAAAGGCAGTAGATGTCTGGAGCATAGGGGTCATATCATACATTTTATTGTGTGGTTATCCTCCGTTTTATGACGAAAATGATGCAAATTTATTTGCACAAATACTCAAAGGTAAAACAGTCATTAACATGTAAACTTCACTGATAACTCCAATTTACAGGTGAATTCGAATTTGATTCCCCCTATTGGGATGAAATCAGTGATTCTGCCAAGGATTTTATAAGAAACTTGATGTGCGTTAATGTCGAAAAAAGAGTTACTTGTAGGCAAGCTCTGCGTCATGAATGGTAAGTCATATTTGATATAAATACAACTGAATGTTTTTGATACTTTGTTTTCAAGGATTTCCGGTAATGCCGCCAGTAATAAGAATATCCACGGAACTGTAGCAGAACAGCTTAAGAAAAATTTCGCTAAGTCTCGCTGGAAGGTGAGTCTGCATATTTAAATAGTTTTTCAATGGTTACTAGAAATCTTTGAATTGCTCAGTAGTTTTTTATTACATCATGTGGAATTGTGTCTCGCTAATTTTAGTTTTTACAGATTTTTATTTTGAAAAATATACAGTTCATCGCAGTACAATTAGGCCGATCATTACAGCATTTAGAATCAAAAATGGGAAAAAAATAGCAAAACAATGCAAACTTTCACTAATGTTCTCTTTTACTGCACAATAACAGTATACAATTTTAATCTTGTAACGTTGTTAAAAATTTAAATTATAATCAATTCTAGTTATTTTGTAGAGAAAAAATGCAAAGGAGTCGCAAAATTACGAAAACAAAGAAAATATCATCCTTAATCGTTACCCAATTTTTGTCCATTTCCACGTTTGGTTTCAGAGTAAATAAATTATTTATTCATAGATTTGTTATAACTCGGCAGAAATATATCTAAAAGAATGGCAAACGCAATGAAACTTTTCTGTCTATGCCATAAGTCTCGCTGAAACTTTGCCACCTCCGTCGATGACAGCAACAATTTTTTTTTTGTTTCTTTTACACATACATTTTTTTTGCAACCTGAATTGATTATGGAAATAATGCAAAAGTGTTTTGAATTGGTCCGGAACGTAGGGAGTAATTTCCCAGAAAACCTATTAAATTTGCCACCATCACAGATTTCGGGAACTTTGTCAAATTTGAAAAGAATAGAAAAAATGCAAAATAGTTTTTTGTTATTTGACAAAGTTCCCGAAATCTGTGATGGTGGCAAATTTTATATATTTTCTAGGAAATTACTACCTGCGTTACTTTTGCATTATTTCAGCAAAATATTTTTTTTGTTTATTTTACTCTAAAAAAATTTGTTTGCAACCTGAATTGATTATGGAAATAATGCAAAAGTTTTTTGAGGTTTTTGAAGGAGTTGGCAAAGTTTCGGCAAGACTTATAAACGGAAACGTTTCTTAGCCACTCTTTTTATATGTTTTTCGGCCGAGTTATTAAAAAAAAGAATGAATAATTTATTTACTCTGATGCCAAAATTGTAAATGGTCGAAAAATTGGGGAACGATATAAAATTATAATTTATTTATTTGTTTTCGTCATTTCTCTACTTTTTTTCATTTTTTCTCTACAAAATAATCAGAATTGTTTATAATTTACATTTTTAACAATGTTGCCGATCTTGTACGAGGGCGCAAATTTTTGTTGTTTCATTGAGCATAAAAATACAACTTTTGTGTCAAAAATTGCGTAGTTTTGCTATATTTTCTCCATTTTTGCTAAAGTGAGGTCTAAGTCTTAGATTCATCCAATCATTTGCACCAGTAGAGGTAGTGGTGTTGAACAACATTCAAACTGAAACAAATTCACATGAGCTGACAAACTGGTAATTCCAGAATTTTAATTATTATTATTATTCAATACCATTATCAGTGGTACTGAGCATTGTGACACAACTGACGTGAAATTTGTCAATTGTGGAACATGGTGTTTACCTAGTCTTTCAGTGAACGTGTCACAATCAATTTAAAAGCTAATACTGGAACAAATGCTTATCATATTACCCAGGGTCACCGACTGCCTCGTGTTGTTATTGTTTACATTTATTTATTTTATGTTGAAAAATAAGTTTTTAACGATTTCGAACACTTGTTCGGTAATTTAGTAGGGTGTACTCAAAACTCAAACTAAACTGAAATAATTATCATGTAAATAAATATTGCTAGCAAGTGCATTGATTTATTGCTTAATTTTTGTCAGTTAAATAATTATTAAACTGGTCAGACGTTATTTGTTATCTTTTTCATTGTAATGCTTGATAATACTGGTTCTCTGATAATAATACTGTTTGTCCTCTCATAATTGGTGTACACAAGACTCCAAAACATGCAGTGATACTTTCTGTCACTGAAGCAAACCAAGTCTTGGTTGTATACACTAAAAACAATATTTTTTTGAAAGTGTTGGTGAAAATACTCGCAAAGTTGGTCTTGCAAATCTTTTGCAAGGGTACCTGATAGATGTAATCCAATAGTCGTCGAGGTATTAGCCAGGAGAGTACTCGTCTTCTGTTAGATACTCTTTGATACAATTTCTGGTGTATAAGAGTTTACAGACAACTATATGTCCATTATTTGTTGAATCTCAACTCCGATTTATACTGAAATTTAGACAGTGAATGTGGTACTGGCACCTTCAAGAAAACGGTACAATTTGCAACATATTTTTATTTTGATAAGAAATACACAACTTATCGCAGCTTAACTCCAAAAATGATGCAATGATCTGTACTCTGTACTTGGTTGATTCAAATGAAAATATTTTGTAGTTGTCCGGGAATCAACAATCGAAGAAATCAAAGTTGAAATGCTGCAATCAAACAGAATGTCTGAAGTTGTTTTTTGAAATGCAATAAATGCGTTTTTGCAAACCAATAAATGGAGATTTTGGTTTTAGTTTTCTTGGACAAAGTCAGTGAATTTATAGACAACTCCAAACTGAATTGATGAAGGATGAAAAACGGTTAGAGTGCATGAGAAAGAGTGATATAGATCAGAAATGTTGAGCACTAACTGATTTGAGTTGAGCTAATTGTTGATTGAGTTTTTCCCCATAATTGATGAGTGTCTTTTGAAAAAGCCTTAACTTAATATTTTTTCTTAGTTTGGCTGTATTTTAGTAGTTCTAATGCATGTTTTTAACATTTTTTTGTTTCATGTGATTTTTTTTGGTGTTTGTTTCCTGTTTGTGGAGTACCTACTTTGATTAATTTTCGAATTCTTTAAATCTTGTTGTTTGTCTGAAATTGCGACATTTTCGATTAATTGGCTTTGCTGGATATTGTTTAAAACAAAATTGCCTCAGAGTATGAGGCAAAAATAAAAAAATCACAGATTTTTCATCTAGTTCTTATTATAGCACCAAGATACACTTCCCCAACAATATCCTACTTTTTTAAAACCATCCATAATAGGTAAGATTTCTCCTAGGTATCTGCTGAGATTCTTTTCCTAGCCAGCAATTTTTTTCACGAAATAAAGTAGTCGCAGAGAGCCACATCCGTAGAGAAAACGGCAGAAGCGGCAACAATGCGTATCGCAAATCGGACTGTTTTACAGTTCCAATGGCGGACAAATGGGTGGATGCATGTGGTAGAACAGCAATTCTTTCGCAAAATAATGGAGTTTTTTGCCCAATAATGCAATACTCGCCTGTGATTATTTTTCCCTTTTCTAAGGAATCAATAAAAACAATTTCTTGCGAATCTCCGAAAACAGCTGCCTTGATTTTACCTGTTCATATTATAATTTTTGCCTTCTGGGTACGTTTGCCAAGTAATACCTACTGTTTTGACTGAGTTTTTTTCACTTCTGACGTATAATGTAAATCAGCACTGAACATTTTCTCATATTTGAATATTCATATAGGATGTTCTGTAAGAATTCGTTTTGCCTCACTTTTGAAACACCCTGTATAATGACATTCCTGAAATTAGTTCTGGCTTCAGATAAGTCATTTGGAAGACACTGCTATCAATAAAGAATATCACTTGAATGTACGTGAATCTCTCAAATGTAATCAAAACTACATCTGCCACTTAGTCCAAAAACCAATTCAATTGCAGCCGAAATATACCTTGAAATTTAATTTAGATTTAACGACACAAAAGTCAAAGAAATACTGAGATATGCCTTATTTAATAATCTTCTATTGATCCAATTAAGTTAACATGGCCTTTAATAATGGACTGTATGGAATAAGTCCCTTATTGCATTCATACTACTCTGACTTTTGGTATTTCCAGACTCTCAAATCCAACGAGCAGTATGTGGTGATTTACTTGTCTGGTGTTATTGTTCTCCTAACATTGTTGGGCATACTGGATATTTCCGGTTTCGAAAATCACATGGGAGCGAAATCACCTATGAGCTGTGTTTTCATGTCTATTACAAATGGTTGACCAATACGATTTTAGTCGCAATCCTTACATCCCCGTCTTTTCCCAATCTTCAGTTTTATCTTCGGGATTCTCCAAGATCTGTTGTAGTTTATACAAAGGTTTGTATATAGCCTTCATCCATGAGTGAAAGTGACGTAGTTTTGGCGTTGGGGTTGTTCTGAGTTACAGGAATATTGTTGAATGGAAATGGTTGAATATAAACTAAATACCTTGATGTAGATACTTCACCTGTAAAGGTCAGCACAGAAAAATACCCTTTCAGTCACGAGTATCACACTTGAATGAAGCCCTTTCGAAATAAGAGGATGAAAAACTGTTCTCTTCCTGTGGTTAATAATAGATGGGGCCATCTCTGGGGTATCAGGACAATTACCCCCTGGACAAAAACCCCCCGGACTTGAACCCCCAGACAACCCCCTGGACAAAACCCCCCCGGACTTATACCCAGGACTTAACCCCCAGACAACCCCCTGGACTTAAACCTCCTCGTATAAAAAACGGTGTAAAATACCTTCGGTTTAAAATACCACCTACACACACATTTTCCGTTTAAGTAGTCTATATTTTTTTGAATAATTAAAAATTAATAAACATTTACTTCGTTAACTTCAATTTAATATCTTTTATTTAATAATTTTAATATTTGCCACAAATATAATTTTCTCGTCAGTTTTTTACTGATTGAGACAAGGCGGGTTTTGCTTATTTTATTATTGTAAAAGACATACTCAGTACTGTTTTTTACAACAAATGAAATACTGTGCCGCTCTATTATTGGGCAGTGTAACACCCGCCTGTTGGGTGGCCTCAAATTTATAAATAAATAAGTGAATTACTACTTTCGACTAATTCGGAAGTTTTCATGCAAAAAATACAGAAATTACCGTAGTATTCATTCAAATCAGGCGTGAGTGTGGATAAATTATACCTAATTTGATTCAATTATTTTGTAGGATCTATCATAACAACTACCTATTTACTTGTACCAAACTTTTCTTCTACCAGTGCACAAAATATGAACATAAAAATTGTATTTTGACAGACGCAAAGTCTTAATGAGCGTACCTCAGGGGTCAGTATTGGGTCCAGTTTCTCTTGTATGTAAACGACCTAGCGACTGCATTCAGGAAAAGTTCACGTTTTTGCAGATGATACTACTATTTTATAGCACATGATGGACATACATCATGTGAAAAAATTAATTGCTCTTGGTTTCACTAAAATGAAGCTATGGTGTGACTCCAATTTACTGTGTTTCAACTTGAATAAAACAAATAATGTTATCTCCTTCAAGTTTAATTTTGATAATCCACTCTTAGAAAATCAAATAATTACGAATAAACCAAACACCAAGTTTTCATGGTTTTCGGGAAAATCGTGTTTTTTACTTATGGTTGTTGAGGTATATATTTTATAATTGATCGATTTGCCATTTCTGTACTTCATATGAATGGTTGTATCATATGAAATACAGGAATGGCAAATCGATTACTAATAAAATATTTACAGGAATCGATTCGTAAACCTGTTAGTTCTTTCGTGGTTAATATAAGAGTTTCAAAATAAATCTTTACTTCATGAAATCAAGAACAAAATCAAAGTATATTAAACAAGAATAGTGAGTTAAACGCTATAAAAACACAATTTATCTAGGACTAGTACAACTACACAATAATAAAACTCTGAAAAACAACATAAATAAAAATGTAATTTTTTCATCATCAAATCAAGACTATATAGGGAATACCAACAAAACAAACAAAAACAATAAATTATAAATAAAACAAACAAATAATATTCAGATGGTGATAGAAAATGGAAACTGATGGATGGAAATATCAGTTTGTGAAAAGCAGCTTGTATTTTACCTTGTAAAAGGATATTTCCATGAATTTCAGCGTCAACTCGATTACATATACATTCCATTTCCGACTTTTTTCGATTACAATAACAGTAGAAGAGAGGCGGGGATTAGCTTTTTTCATTTTCAGATGTGAAAGTCTGAATGATTGAGGCTCGTGTCGGCTTGGGAATAATCCTCCACGATTCACTGTTGCGTTAATATTTAACAGTGCTGCTCCTAAGGTGGCGTATGTAACAAGGCTTACCCAGAACACATGGCGAATGACCATAGCAGTCGATGCCAAAACACCAAAGAAAAAAAAACAGTAAAATAATCATTCTGAAACTATTGCTTGGTTTGTTGTAATAAAAAATACATATATCAACTTCTGATTTCTGACAAATGTCGACACGCCAAAGGCGAGTCTCTTTCTTCTGGTAATTTATAAAATGCGAGCGCAGCTAGCGTTTTAACGTTTGTGATGAATAATTTCAAAATGTTTTATAATCAAGTTATTTTTGGCAATGGACTAGTTTTCATTTTTTATTATGGATTCTAAAAATTTAAGGAAAATGAAACAAAAATGTGAAAGAATCATTGAAATATGAGTTATGCACTTTGAAGTTGCTCTTGGAAGAATAATTTCACATTACGCAGCGCTCTAGTGTATGACGTCACGCCACATGAACGGTCGACTGAATTCGCAGAGTGCTTGCAAATTTATCGGTGTACAATCACTTGCGCCGTTCGTGTCGTGTGTTGTTCAGTACACGATGGCTGAAATTTAAAAAAAAAAATAAAAATATTTATTGTATTGTGCCTATGTGTAAAGGCACGACTATTAAAAACCCCAATAAATTGTTTTTTCATGTACCAAATGACATGAATAAAAGGAAGAAGTGGTGCAAACTAATGAGGCATGACTCAATTGAACTACTACATATACAGTGACCGCCAAAAAGTATGTACCATATGGGAAAATTTTTTATTATTGGAGTATTGGAAAAAATATTCTGGGGAAAAGTTTGTGCATGTCCGATAACCTAAAAATCGATTTTGACACATGTCACGTGATCGCTAGAATGGCGGCAAAATGAAAAAAATTGTAATGCAAAGGCAAAAAAAGGGGTAAGATGGCAAGATATCAAAAAAAGTTCTTTGAAAAAGTCACTTAGAATTAAATTTTATACACATAAACGAAGTTTCAAGAGATAATTCAAAAAAATTGAAAATAGCATTTTTTTAAAAATATTTTCCCATCTATTTAAAAATATTATTTTTTTTTCTTATGAATAGCTTGACTATACTGAAACATTTGCATTTTAATGATAATGACAAAACTTTCTCATTTTCTCCACACCAGAGGGCACTAAATTGAAAAAATGGGAATTTGTTAGAACCCTTGCTGTTACATCGGTTCGTATCTAACAGTTATATCCGAATTCCACGACCATTGTGATGACATGACACTCCAAAAACATGGTAATTTCCAGATTATAATCAAGTTCCGATGATAATCGTGCATGAGCGTTTCACTTCGCACATAAACTTGAGAATAGTGCGTCAAATTAAAGATTCTTAAAGTTTATGTGCAAAGTAAAACGCTCATACAGCATTATTATTGAAACTTGATTAAAATCAGGAAACATGGTGTTTCTAGATTGCCATATCAACACAATAGTCTTGGAATTCTGATATAACTGTTAGATAAGAACCAATGTAACAGCGAGGGTTCTGGCAAAAACCAATTTTTTTAATTTAGTGCCCTCTGGTGTGGAGAAAATGAGAAAGTTTTGTCATTATCATTAAAATGCAAATGTTTCAGTATAGTCAAGCTATTCATAAGAAAAAAAAATAATATTTTTAAATAGATGGGAAAATATTTTTAAAAAATTGCCATTTTCAATTTTTTTTAATTATCTCTTGAAACTTCGTTTATGTGTATAAAATTGAATTCTAAGTGACTTTTTCAAATAACTTTTTTTGATATCTTGCCATCTTACCCCTTTTTTTGCCTTTGCCTAGCGATCACGTGACATGTGTCAAAATCGATTTTTAGGTTATCGGACATGCACAAACTTTTCCCCAGAATATTTTTTCCAATACTCCAATAATAAAAAATTTTCCCATATGCTACATACTTTTTGGCAGTCACTGTATGTGCCTTGGCGCGGCTAGGGATCTAATACGTAATTAATTGTGGTTTGACGATCTCAGACATGTGGCGTGACGTCACAAATGAGTCGGAGACCAAAAACGTTCCGCGCTAAAATACGTAAATTTAAATAATCTATATCTCAGTCATTTATTGATGGATTTTAAAAAAAACACTGATTTACTAGTTCTGATCTATATTTTAATTCCATCGCGTCAAATATAGTATTTTCAACATCTTTTTTTATTCGGGCGGTTTTTTTTCAGGTGTTAATTTTTTCATTTTGTTTATTTTTTTTAGAATAAACAATAAAAATTTTCGGATTCAAATTACAGATATTGTTGAATTGTATTTTGGTTTATCTTGTACCGAGATTTTTTTGTTCCAGCGGTTTTTCGTAACAGAGGTATTTTTTACTAGGGGGTTTTTGTCTCTGGATATTCCATTTTTGCAGATTGTCTAATATATCAGCTTCGATTTCGAACAGTTGGAAGTGATTTTGTTTTTATTTCATATTTCTGCTGTTTTATTCATGTTGAAATCGATTTTCTAGCAAGCCTACCACGCCACAACCGTCATAAGGCAAATGCAAAAGATGGCGTTGAGCAGCGGAAGTGGAGGAAAGAGCAGTCCAACTCCACAACGTAGTATGTCCACTCAGTCCAGTGGAACGCCTTGCGGAAGTCTGAATGGTGCCCAAGATAAGTGAATGTAAATATATATGTGTGGATATATATAGATACATTGTTACTCCGCTATGCATTTGAAAATTAACTGGAAACTCAAGTTCTTGAAATTGAAAGCTGAAGCAAAGTTTCACAGTTGTTGGGCTATTCTTGTTTATTGAAAGCAGTTATATCGATTCTGTAGATTCTTGTTCAAGTATATACAAGCCAATCCATTTGATTTGTGTTTAGCAGGAGAAGGGCTATGAACCCACCTACAATATAACCTAGTGTAGCGCACCTATAGGTCAGAACGCGCCATAAAATGACAGAACATCTGACAAATGACAGAGAACGCCATTGAAATTGTCTTGGGGTCAGTATTCATTAAACTCCTGATGGACTTAGCAAAGGCTTAAAGCGTGTTCCGTTTCATGCATTCATAGCATCACTGTTGCAGACATAATCAAGCGTTCCGTTTCAACTACCACTGACGTTGGTGGGTTGAATTGGAACGAATTGCTTGCGTGGTGCATGCCGTTTCCCGCAGATGTTGACATTTATCACTTTATCAGTTAACCAAATTCTCATGTAACAAAAACAAATCTGTTAATCTAGTAATCCCAGGCCAAAACCGCGAATATGCTAATTCGAGGGTTCTGACTTCAATATGAAAAATACTTATTTTCTACCAAAATGTCCATTGCCAAACTCACGAAAGTGCTATCAGGTTGTCTACTGTGAACGAGAGTGAATTCGCGAATGTGAAAACTTACATAGGTTTCCAAAGCAAGAAGCACGAATATTCTTAGAACTCATCTCATTCGAAATGACAAATTGCACATTCGTGGTTTTGGCATGAGACCGACGATATGAGTTGACAGTTTTTTGCTTCCATTGTACGGTAAATCAGTTAAATGTGATGATGCACGATACTTGACACTTCATCAAATATCAAATTTAAACTTTTAATTCGGTTTCTGATGTTTCTGTTTGAACGGGAAACCACAGAGAAGAAACTTTCTGTTTTGACTTTTGACAGATCTAACTTGGATCGCATTCATCGCTGCTAGACGAACGGGCAGTAGTTCATGCACTTCCGATGTCTCAAGGCCAAAGAGGGGAATATAAAAGTGGGCGTGTCAATGCGCTCCCAATGTAGGAAACGGAACGGTCATATGCGCATTATGTCCTCAATGCATGAAACGGAACACGCCTTTAGAATGTGAATAACTTACTTTCATTAAATGATGTTGAAGGTTACCACTGGTAAGTCTTACTGGAATCCATAAAACTGGCCCTTAGGTCTTAAAAACGACACGAAACGTTAAATAAACTTCTGACATTCTACCAAAAACGTCTTCTAACAAAAGCATGACTTTCAGCGAAGACCGACCGATAAAAGTTAAAAAACGTTGAAAACATCTTCAAATGACGGACAAATGTCGGAAAACGTTTGACACTTGACGGAAATTTTTAAAATTCGTAGAAAAGTATCATACAGTGAACGTATATTCACCTTACTTAGCTGTCATGTGAAGGCATCAGTTCATTTGGTATTGACCCATGCTTTCACACGGAGTAACTGGAGAATATACGTTCTTTGTATAACAACTTTTAAATTTTTTCGACTGTCGACTGATTTTTTTAAGTTGTTTTCTAACGTTTTTTATCATTTAAATCGTTTTTCGCAACTTTTTGATTTTATTGATTGTAACATCGAGGTATTGAATGTTATGTTAAGTTAGACACGGTATTATAGGGTTAGCTTAGTTCGTATCGCATTCTGACCTGCAGGTGCACTACATTAGGACAGGTTTTTAATAGATGGGTTCATAACAACTACTGTGCTACATTGCTATCGCAGAAACCGTAACATATTTGGAAGAAGATCAGAAAAAATTGCTTGTTTTTGGGACCTTTGGAATAGGTCTAGGAAATCCGATATATCTTCTGCCGTTTTGAAAATACTTGGTATAACTTTATTTTTGAAACAATCAAGAAATAGAATAGAATTTATTTATTCTGCAATACAAATAAGCAAAGCCTTATTACATGTTACCTGTCATTGTTATTACATATACAATGTCAGTCCAATATTGAAATATATCATGGATCATAGTGTAGAAAATAAAATTCTGTCATTTCATATTTAAAATATCACATATCCTAGGACGAGGGGGTAACATCTCCTTTAAATCTCGTACAACTAGAAATTTTGAGTCATTTGAGTCAATTTTCAGTCATTAAATCTCCGCTTTAGTAATGAGTTTGAGTCTTTCAGTCATCGGCTTGAGTCTTTCAGTCATCAGTTTGAGCCTTTTAGTCTTTTCAATACTTTAAATCTCGTACACATTTTAGCTAGATGTTTTCTCCTCTTCCTAGGATTAAAAATATCCACATCACAATTCTCGTTAAAAATATTAGCATTCCTTATTAGTAATGATGAAAGCTTTGCATGGTTTCATGCAAGCAAAGATGTGGAATCACCGAAATTACAGTACAAGTTTCGTAATTCTTGTGGCACATTAGCTCAATTATTTCAAATACAGACTCTTGTATCTTTACGTGTTGACAGGGTTTGAAGCAGGGCATTTTTTGAAAAATTAACAACGGACATTTCTCAATGCGCATATGAATTGTCACGTCTATCAATTTTTAAAAACTAATATTGTGCTGAATTTTGTTTGGTCATGAAAATTCAGGGTTGCATTGAAAATTCCACAGCTGGATTTAAAAAAATGTCTTGTCCTGCTTGAATCCATACAAAACTATCCTTTATTATTTTGCAAGCAATATTTTCAAAAATAAATACTTAAATAACAACTTTTTTATTTTATTGAAAATAGAACATAATCAGATGTGGAATCATCTGCGACTGCAAGACAAAGATTTTTTTTTCGGATTTTTTCTTGTAATTTATATAGGGTCTTTTCACAATATCTATCAGATGTAGTTCAATGTCCAGCGAGGCTTTCGCCGGGGAAGTAGTTGTTTTCTGTTAGTCATAGGTTTTTTCCATTTCCAGAATTGTCATGGGTTCAATTTTCAATTGAGAATGTTTCCTTTTTCAACACAAATTTTAATTTTTACAAATACTTTCAAAACGGTCGAAGATATTTTGGATTTCGAAACGACATTCCAGAGCTCATGAAACATGTAACTTTTTTAGTTTTATTACTCTCGCATCTATTACTGTTTGCGAGATAGCCATGTTAGTGTAAAATTTATGAAACTAATTTTCTTATTGAGTACTGAGTTCCAATGAATGAGATTTCTTGGAAAAATTACTGCTTTAATAGTTTCACAAAGTTTTAGTTGTGCTCCAGGTTTTCATTAGTGAGAACTTTTCATGTTGTAAAAAGATGATATAATTGATGCACTGCACTACTATTAGTCCTCAAACAACGATTTTTCAAAAAACAATCTGTCCAAGCACTGCCACGTATATTAACTTCCTACACTTAAAAAGTTATTCATAATTCTGGCCCACCCTTAATATGCAGAACATCTTAAAAACATCTTAGGTGGGCCTAAGCCTTCAAAATCTTCGAGGATCTTGCACCAAATGATTTACTCAAAAACTGTCAAAGATAATTCAGGAAATACCATCATTTTGTATAAAAATACATCGCGATTTTTTTGTAAACGTTTGACCTTTAAGACAATAAGAAAAATAAAAAATATGAATGAATTCGAATATGCATTATTTGAACTTCTTGTTTGAAGAGTGCTCCACTTACTGCTACCGTGACGAACATTGAACTGCATCTGCATTTGCACAAGAATTTGTTGAATGTAATTTAGTGCCCTTTGCGGTATAAGTCAGGGTGGTAGTTGTTTTTTCTCGGATATTTGCCTCACATACTTCTTTGTACGATTATTTGAGTGTCGCAATTATTCAATATTTTTGTTGCTCTCCAACAAATTTTCGGGCTTTGTTCAGTCCAAAATGCGAAAGTGAATTTACTTTGGAACGGAGAATCTACAAAATCACTGTATATCTAAAACTATGCATTAGTTATTGTTATCGAAAATGATGTTTTGCTTCTCAGCTTCGATTTATTGAACTCAAACCTGATTGTCGAATAAATGTTTTATCAGTTCCACAGTGGATCTGCATTGTTAACTTTTAATATGAAAATGTAACGATTTTCCTACTTTTAGAATCTCTGGGTGGATCTAGAACGAATATTTAATCAATCAATATTGTTTCTCGATGCCACCATCTTTTATCTCGAGACAAGAAATGTTGGATGCTTCCAGGAACTATTTTGTTGAATCTCACGTAATCTAAACACAAGCTTGGGTCGTATTGGCCTTGTTTTACTCGACAGAAGACTTCCAATAAGAAATAATCAAGTGATGTTCATTTTCATCCAAGACCTATAGCATATGATAAGATATAGAGGAACAATATAGGAGCATGATATAATTTTGCTTTAGTGGTTTCAAACCATGGTCCAATTTCGTAGTTATGATGAAGATATGTAATGAAAATCGCTCTCTTTTAGTTACTTAATTTTATTTGTTTAGATGAAGGTCATTCAAACATAGAGTTGATATGTTCATTCATTCTCAATGGGACTAATACGTAAGAAAATGCCTAATATCATAAGAGTCTTTATATATATCTACTTGGTGGAAGCTTGTTACAACTTGAAACTTAAATTTTAAAACATAACGATTATTCTCGTTTTTGTTCACCACTCACTTGCTCATTCCCACATACCTTAATTTTGGTATATTTTATCTTGTCCACCTTCTAGTGTTTGAATGACCTCTTTAGGTTCATGACTAGCACAAATTTTCATTGCCGTTTTGGAATTTAATTAATTATGACAGGATCAGAATCTGGTTTCCTGTTACTAGGAAGGTTAAATAATTATTATACTCCTCTCTCCAACTTGGAAATGACAATTTATTAGTTAATGTTGATAGATTAAATTTTATTTATCGTCTCTAAGCAATATTAAATGTTAACGTAGTGGTATTAAAAATACTAAGTGACACATTGCTTGCTTTATAAAAAAATATAATCATCTGGAATATTAGTTCACACTTTCATGTCATGTTCAAAACTCCTCGAAAAGTTTTATGGGTGGTTTTTCACGTGCAAACTTTTAGATTTGTTTGTGATAGTAGATCTGATTATGTAATGAGTGATGTTTTAAGAATCTCAAAAGAATTATTTCACCTTTAATACTCATTGAATGATTGAATTTTCTGAGATTATGAATTCTGATGGTTTTATGTTGATCTTTCTATTCGTTTTCATCAATGTTGGATGGAGATTGAGAAAACACCATAGGTTTATTATAGCAGTCTAAAGGCTGTTTTATATTTTATCCGTCCTGGTATGTTAGAAGTTTTAAAGTGATCCTGGAATTTGAACATGATGTATTGTAGTTCCTCCAAATCTCCCATAATGTGATATGTAACATAATTCATATCTATTTTTCAGTTACTAAAATATAATATTTTATTTTCAATGTATTTTTATGTTATTTTTACGCTGCATATTTAGGCTTGTGTACTATACGTAATCAATGGTTGCAATGTTATTACTATTACTACAAATTAAAGTAATATTAGTGACGCAGAAAACTGTTACACTTTTTTACAGGTACCATCTAACTATCTGTAATGATTTTAGTTGATCTAAAAACTGCTGAAATTTAAATAGGTTTTTCTTGCTTACACCCCCGAAAAAACAAGTAGATTTACAAGTTCTCGAACTGTCTGGAATTTGCTAGTAGGTATATGTATCCATTCTGAAGTTTGACATTGCATTTCTAGATTTAGGAGAACTTAATCGAACTGGGTTCAGTTTGTACCAAATGTAATATTTTTTAGATCCAGTATCATTGATAAAAGAAGATAATTGAAATATTTCATAAAGATCAGTTGATTTTATTTGTAAAGGAATAATTAAGGAAAAATTCCAAAGATTTCGCAAAACCCTTCACATCAGATCATTGACAAGCATCTAACAAAACTATTGTTCTGGGTATAACATCGATGATCATTGGATTATATCTGTCAGATACTATAGCGTAAATGATAATTTATTTTACCGATAAAGATTGATAAACCTGAAAGTTGAGCGGTATCCCATTTTAAATTGAACTGAATTCTCGCTATTCGATTAGTATCGATTTGCAAGGATAGTTGACAGATGCAATTCAGTGGTCGCCGAGGTATTAGTTAGGACAGTAAATGTTTTTTGTTGGATTTTGCCAATGGAATCTATTTTGAGGGATTTTGTGGAAGCCTCCTTTGGTTTCATATACATACAGTGTGTCTCACTTCTCATGGAAACACCCCCGTATCTTCCGTAATAATTGAGGTTGAATGATGAAACTCTCAGGACTGATGAAAATGCTCAAAATGCACCTACCATCCGAATGGGGTTGGCCTACGTGATATACACTGCCCGCCAATCGCGATGGAACAACACATTTTTACGGTAAAAGATACTAGGGGGCAGAATAGGCTAAACATTCCTTCAGATTTGTGATCAGGACCACCAACTTACTACAGATACACTTTTTCTCTGAAAAAATTTCAGTCCTGAAAAATCCGAATTTGTCTCACTTCTCATGGAAACACCCCCGTATTTTCCGTAATTCTATACGTAGAACCCTGAAATTTGCAGGATCGATAGATACACTAGAAATGAACTCACTGCACAAAACGGGTCATCCTACATGATGTGCACTGCACGCCAGCAGCGATGGAAAAATGGGTGGTTCCTTCGCTGCTGGCGTGCAGTGTATATTACGTAGATTGACCATTTCCGTGCAGTGAGTTCATTTTCAGTGTATCTATCGATCCTGGAAATTTCATGGTTCTTCGTAAAAAATTACGGAAGATCCGGGGGTGTTTCTATGAGAAGTGAGACAAATTCGGATTTTTCAGGACTGAAATTTTTTCAAGGAAAACGTGTCTCTGTAGTAAGTTGGTGGTCCTGATCAGGAATCTGTAGGAATTTTGAGCCTATTCTGCCCCCTAGTATGTTTTACCGTAAAAATGGGTTGTTCCATCGCGAGTGGTTGGCAGTGTATATCATTTAGGCCAACCCCATTCAGGTGGTAGGTGCATTTTGAGCATTTCCATCAGTCCTGAGAGTTTCATCATTTTACCTCTATTGTTACGGAATATACGGGGGTGTTTCCATGAGAAGTGAGACACACTGTATATCTGTTTGATGGCCTTCTGTCACTTGATGTAATTGATCTACAGAAATTGAAACCACGTTTTTGATAAATGTAACCCAAAAAAGTCTGTTTTTTTTTTAATAAATAAAATTTGAATGTGGTATTGATGATACAAAATATTCTTCATACTCATGAGTAATTGCGATTCTTTTGTATCAATATTTTCTTGTGAAATAAATGAATTTGAAAATTCTTGTCTTCTCCAAACTGTGGTAGAAAAGTTGTTGGTATTCTGTACTGAACAATATGCTGTCAAACTTCAAGTGGTATGGAATAGACTGGAGTTTTTTGTTTTCGAATGTTTCCAGTAGTGTTAAGGGTTTCATTTTGTGATTTTCTTATGTAAAATCTATGCCTCGTATTGAACTGAAGAAAGTAACATTCCATTCACTCGATTTTATTTGTGTAAGATCTTGTTGCATTTATTTCCTGAATAAGGTTAGAATATTGAAAACTGTACATCGATTTGAGAGATTATGATTTCACAAGTCATCTTCACACTGTTATATTTATATATTTTTAATGAAAATGTATATATACAACTAATTTAAGCGATTGTAAATGATCACTGAAGTACAGTGTAGTTTTTTGCAGTGAATAGATTTTTGTAATTTTATAATTGGTTTTTACACTCAGGAACTTTCATTGCCACCCTAGCAGTGCTTCTCCATTTATGTTATAGGATAAGGCCTTTTTTAGAAAATGCAGTGTTCAAAAATTTTAAATTTTTATTACTGTTAATTCTTTCATTTGTTCATCATAAACTATTTTGTAACATTTTATTGTTAAATATATGATGGGATTATTAGGGTCTTTTATTTATTATATGAAACAATCAAGCATATGTAAAGTATATAATAAAACGTGACGAACAATTGTATTCATATATACAATAGATTTATGATAAATAAATTAGATACAAATGATTACAAAATGTCAAATACAGGTATATTCCAACAAGTCTATAAAAATTCTAATTATCAAGAACTAAATGTAAATAAATTATCTCGCAAAAACTGACTAAACTGAAAAATAATAGCTATATGAAATAAGACCTTAACATTGTCTCAAATGTTCTGGAGCATGGTAGTGCTGCTGAGGATTTAAAGATGGATGGATAGGTGGAGGAAAACATCTCACGTGCTCAACAGACAACTCATCACTTTCACCCGATCTCAAAAACTTATTTAGAATGGCAAAAATTTGCGAATTTAACACCTGGAATCTTCTGATGCGATCCACCATCCTTTTGAGGTCCTAAAAATCAAATTTATCGATGATTAAAATATCAGACAGACAGTGATTTTCGATACTAATGAAAAAACTATTCTTTCATTACCTTGGTGAAATTCATCATTAGAAGTGGAGGGTTAATTTTAGATATTGTTACACTTATGAACATTTTGCGCGGAAATGACAAAATTTTAGCTCGTAAGAAATAGAGATTCTTATAATTTCTAGAACTATTTTGGTGAATTTCTCTTCAAGGGCACCGAAAATTATGATCCCGGACTCATTCGATTCGGAATGAACTCTAGAAACTTTTTGAAAAATTTTAAAGTGCTCCGGCAAAAATTGCAAAAGTTAAAAACAATTTAGTAAAAAAAAGGGGGGGTTTGGATTTTTGCAAATATCTCGAAAATTATCAAAGATATCCAAAAGTTGAAAAAGGATCCTGAAAGAGGAGGAAATTTCCTAAACTCTACCACCAATATTTAGAATTTTAATATAGATGCGAAAATAGCGCTAAAAGCGGGAGATGCGAGTCCCGCGTGCTCTGACTGATACGGACCCTAGAACAATAAAAATAATTTTAACCCATTAAATATCAATATTAAGATATTAAAAAATTCTCTTACCTTTTAGACACTTGAATAAACGAAAATCCATGGAAAAAAATTGTTTCCCGTAATTATTCAATTACCTATGCTTTTGTTAATTAACTAGTTTTTCCAAGTTTTAAATTCACATACAAACCCTGATAATTGTTATACTAAAAACCTCTAATTTGTTTCACTTCTTGGAGATATTCTTGAAAGGCTTTTAAAAAGACCCCAATTGGAAAAATAAAAAATGTTGATTTACTATTGGTTATTAACAATCTAAGAGACTAAAAAATGAAAAATGCAAATAAAGCTATGAATTTTTTTTTAATATTCCAATTTGTTCGTATTTTAATTATTTAAAGTTACAGAATTTTTTTATTTTTTTTTAATTTCTTATTCTGATTGTTTAAATAATTGTTATAAACAAATGCATTGTTTATAAGATATTTGAATTTTTGTAATTGGAATTTTAATCAGCAATAATAAATATTATGATTTTTCAGAACAAAATAATTTCATTTAAAAAAATGTATTGCTTAAAAACGCATTTGTTGATTAAATATCTTTTTGCTACCAACTAGTAATATTAAGTAAACATTTTTTTTAAATCATAATTTCCATTACTCTATGATATTCTAAAAAAAAATATTTATTTATATTTTCTTTGTTTATTTAGTAAACTATTTTTTATAAACAAATGAATTTTCACGATACATTTTTTAAATAGTGCAAAAAATAACAAAAACAACCATGTGTCATTTGTTGTGTAAACAAATTTTATTCTATTATCTACATAATTTTAAATATTTTTCATATAGTTGATCAACAAATGCGATTTTAAGCAATAACATTATTTTTAAAGAAATTATTTTATTCTTAAAGATCATAATATTTATTGCTGATTAAAATTCCAAAAACAAAAATTTAAATATCTTATAAACAATGCATTTGTCTATAACAATTATTTAAACAGAGTAAGAAATTTAAAAAAATAGTTTTTATGTTACTTTAAATAATTGAAATACGAAAAAATTGGAATATTACAGAAAAATTCATAGCTTTATTTGCATTTTCAATTTTTAGTCTCTTGGATTGTTAATAACAACTAGGAAAATCAATTTTTTTTTATTTTTCCAATGGGGATCTTTTTTAAAGCCTTTCAAGAATAGCTCCAAGAAGTGAAACAAATTATAGGTTTTTAGTATAACAATTATCAGGGTTTGTATGTGAATTTAAAACTTGGAAAAACTATTTGTTTGAAAGTGGTTGGCAATGTTTCACTTTGAGTAAGGTTATTCTGGACTTTCATTGTCTAAAAAGGAACAAAAAAAATCAATTCTCTACAATTTTTAATCATGACGTTTCAACTGTTAAAATCTACAGTCGTTATCAAGTGTATAATGTGTATAATAATACACTTGATAGCGACTGTAGATTTTAACAGTTGAAACGTCGTGATTAAAAATTGCAGAGAATTGAATTTTTCTTTGTTCTTTTTTAGACAATGAAAGTCCAGAATAACCTCACTCAAATTGGAAAAACTAGTTAATTAACAAAAGCATAGGTAATTAAATAATTACGGGAAACAATTTTTTTCCATGGATTTTCGTTTATTCAAGTGTCTAAAAGGTAAGTGAATTTTTTTATTTCTTAATATTGATATTTAATGGGTTAAAATTATTTTTATTGCTCAAGGGTCCGTATCGGTCAGCGCACGCGGGACTCGCATCACCCGCTTTTGGGCTATTTTCGCCTCTGAATTAAAATTCTAAATATTGGTGGTAGAGTTCCGGGAGTTTCAGGAAATTTCCTCCTCTTTCAGGATCTTTTTTCAACTTTTGGATATCTTTAATAGTTTCCGAGATATTTGCAAAAAACCAAACCCCACCTTTTTTTTACTAAATTGTTTATTATAACTTTTGCAATTTTTGCCGGCGCACCTTCAATTTTTCCAAAAAGTTTCTAGAGGTCATTCCGAATCGAATGAGCCATGGAACATAATTTTCGGTGTCCTTGAAGAGAAATTCACCAAAATAGTTCTTGTAGACTAGACTAAATAGGCTCAAATAAAAGGTGAAGTTGCCAGAAAAAAACAACATTTAAATTGAACGACGTTAAGCTTTTGTTAAACGAAGCTATTAATTGATGTCGTGACATCAGATAACTGGGAGAAGTGTATTGGGCATAAAAGAAGAGCAAAAAATGTGGGACTTGGAGACTCACGGCAAAGTGATGGTTGAAGTTATTATTATCACTCCTGGTTTCGACAATAGTGATGATTCTGGGACTAATTCTGATCAAACCTCAGATAACGAGTAATGAACCTAAAGTTTAATTTTATAATTATTTGTGATTTTTGATGTTAGAAAGTCATAAATACGAAATATAATAGCAAATGTCCGTTATATTCGAATAAAATTTTTACATAAAAAAAATGCAAAAACTTTGTATAAATTATGCTAAATATCCAAAGTACATATTTGCCTATAACAAATACAGGGTGTCAATTTGAAAACTTCCCACCCTTAATATCTTCCTTCCAGTAAACAATGAGTAATCGAAAAAACAGGTCAATTTTATTGTCAAGGAGGACACTTTCAAGGACTATTTGTAGCCCTCGTAGTTCAACCCCCTAGGAGGGGTAGATGTTACCCTTCGAATTTTAAATGGGAAGGGGGGTCAAGTGGCACATCATTTTGATGGGCGTTCAATTCTTGTTCCAATGGTACCCTGACTTATTATTTTTTGATGAGCATTTTCCGAAAAATTGCGTTCTAAACGAACAGAAGTAATTATTAGAACGCCTATACTGAGATGCATGGTTTGGCCAGAACTGGTTAGAATATTAGGTGGTACCGTTCCAACCCTGTATTAGGGGTAACATTAGCCATTAGCTCCAAACACTTTACATAAAAAAGTAGTCTAATAGTAAAACGTAGATGGTAGTAAAGTTGTGTTTATTAAATGCTGAATTTTTAAGTGTCATCGCAGAAATTGTACAGATAGTCTTCCTTTTTTGCTACTTCTGCTGTAAAAAGTTTCTGTTTTCCGGCAAAAAATTGGTTAGCAAATTTGAACTATGTGGTAGTATTGTGAATACCGTTGTACCTGTTGGGCTGTTTAGGAATTACTTTAATAAGTGTATAAAAGTGTAAAAATGGTTTACATTCTTCAAGACAGAATTGAAATGATTGTAATTTATGGAGAAGTTGGAAAGTGCGCACGAAGGGCGGCATGTCTTTTTAACGAAAGACATCCAAATTGTAATGTAAGTCACCGGTATGTGCTTGATTTGGTGAATAAGTTTTACGAAACTGGTTCAGTGACAAATAAAAAAAGAAATAACCCCAGAGTACTAAATGAAGCAGCTCAAATTGAAGTTTTGGGAACATTTGCTGCAGAGCCCACGAGCTCCTTACGATCAGTATCAGAACAGACGGGAATGTCACGCGAGACTATAAGAAAAGCATTGAAAATGCATAAATTTCATCCATATAAAATGCAGATTCTTCAAGAGCTCCACGAGGATGATTATGATAGAAGAATAGAGTTTTGTGAAATCATGTCTCATCGAGTCAATACCATCCCTAATCTTCTGTTAAACATCTGTTTCAGCGATGAGTGTTCATTTTTTCTGAATGGCAATGTTAATAGACAAAATTGTCGCTATTGGAGTGACGAAAACCCACATATTTTTCGGGAAGGGCATACACAACACCCACAAAAAGTTAATGTTTGGGCTGGTATTCTTGGAAATGCCATTCTTGGTCCATTATTTCTGGAAGAAAACTTGACTGGCAATCTGTACCTTGATATGCTTGAAGAGACTATCGATCCTCTTATAACTCACGAGCTAGAAACTCAAATTGATGCAGAAGGTAATGAACTTTTGCAGGAGGATCTGTTACATTACCAGCAGGACGTTGCTCCACCTCATTATTTTCTTCCCGTCCGACAGTGGTTAAATGAGAGATTTCCGGGTAGATGGATTGGCAGAAGGGGAGCAGTTGAATGGCCTCCGAGATCACCGGATTTAACACCCTTAGATTTCTTTCTTTGGGGGCATCTTAAATCCGTTGTTTATAAAACACAACCTTCTGATATTGACGAACTTAAAAGACGAATTACAGCAGCATGCCCGTCAATTCCTAGTGAAGTTTTCCGTAATGTTAGAGGGGAGTTCGAAAACAGACTGTATTACTGTTTAGAGCAAAATGGACAACATTTCGAACAGCTAATAAGATAAGCGTAAGTAGATTTTATGTTGGAAATGTCTTTCTCGCAAATTAAATTTTATTGTGTAGAAGGAAAATAACCACCAAAAAAAATCCCATGCGTAATAAATTTATTCCTGTCATTCAAGGGTTGGAGCGGTGCCACCTACTCTTCTAACCATTTTTATTAAAGGGAGTCAATACAATAATGCATCTCAGTATAGGCGTTCTAATAATTACTTCTGTTAGTTTAGAACGCAATTTTTCGGAAAATGCTCATCACAAAATAATAAGTCAGGGTACCATTGGAACAAGAATTGAACGCCCATCAAAATGATGTGCCACTTGACCCCCCTTCCCATTTAAAATTCTAAGGGTAACATCTACCCCTCCTAGGGGGTTGAACCACGAGGGCTACAAATAGTCCGTGAAAGTGTCCCCCTTGACAATAAAATTGACCTGTTTTTTCGATTACTCATATTGTTTACTGGAAGGAAGATATTAAGGGTGGGAAGTTTTCAAATTGACATCCTGTATAATAATATAAGTATACTCATGACTATTCAATTATACTTATTATAGATATTTTATTTCAAAATGATTCGTTTCCGCCCACCACTGGAATTTCCTTGCCTCTCTTGGGCACCCTAAAGCTACGAATGAGTCACTGACTATTATTTACGTATCCGAGTGTAGTCTCAAAATAAACTTTGCCGCTTTTTAAAACGAGTCCTAGTAATGAAACGTTCGGTAAGTATTTTTCTGTTCATCGTCTTCCTACCGTTTTCACCTATTTTGCAGTAAGTTTAATTGAACAGAGGTAAATGCAGACAGTTTTTCAATTCAGATAAATACTTACTATTCTCTTGACGATTTCATCCTTCATATCAACTCTCTGAACCCTTAAAATATGATAGCAAAAATCAAGGGCTTCAAATCTTCGCTGTTGTCCTAGCAACACAATCATAGTACAACCTGCCCAATGAAGGCCTTCACCAAACATTTCCCTGCAAATAAGATCACAAATCTTAATATGAAGTCACTCACAACTGTCATAAATAACTTACTCGACAGTGTATTCGTTTTCACTAACTGGAATGCAATAAACAAACTGTAAAGCTGACCACAAACGGTGGAATTCGGTACATTCATCCACGTTCATAACTCCATTTGTGGGCGGAGGACCCACCCACACAGGGTCGTCCAGAAAACTCCTTAGCCTATTTAAAACTACTTCAAAAATGGAAAGTCCACAGCACAGTCTCTCTCTTGTCAGTAGGTCACCTTCACGTGATATCATCGCTTGCTTTGCTGTACCTAGTTTTTCTATATTCGGGACAATTTGTAACGCTTGGTACTTAGCTTCGAGACGTTTCTGTTTATTTTCTAGTTTCTCGCCCTCTGTAAAAATTAAGTAGTCGTTAAGCTTTCCACTGATTTTAATAATAATTATATCTTTTCATCATTTTTGGTCTCTACATTCTATATGGCAAGTCAAATGTTAAAAACTACACATCCGATTTCATCCTTGTGAATTTTAAGATGATGAGAAACATTTTTTAATTCACTTTAAATTAATTTAATAGACTTGTCAACTAGTACTAATTTTTCCGAATGTATCTCTCATCTAGAACCAAATCGCAAACAAATCGTTTTTTATTATTCAGATATTATACTTTCACTATACAGATCAACGAATTCTCTAGATAGGATGTTAATATTCAAATCGTTTTTTATATTCGAAAATAATTTTTTCACTATACAGATCGAGAATTCTTTAGCTAAGATGTTAATATTGCGATTCTGCATCAATGGCCAGCTTAGTATCATACTTATGCAATATAAGATTGTTGTTGGTAACATGCAACGGCAGATCATTGATATAATAAGAATATCAGAGGTTTTAGATGGTCCATTGGTGGAGAAGTGACGTCATCGGCACTTTTTTTTAAATGGAACCATATGTCATGTTTAGTATGAAAGCTTGTTTTTTCTCATTTCAGTAGTACTCATATTATTTTAACACTCTCGATCGGTACAGTGTGTTTCGTATTTTTGTGTCCACCTCTGTAATTCACTTACCCATTGCTTAATTTGTTCAATTTTTTTTCAATTGAGTAATATAGCCAGTTAGATATTTTAAGCTATATGACAATTTGATTCATACGTAAAATTTTATAAAAAAATATTTTTTGTGTGCAACATTGGCAGTTCTATTCTATGTTTGTTTTTTCGATTTCTGTCTCCATACCGAAACAATTTCTCCAGATCAGGTAATTTGAAATAAATTCAAGTATTTTTAAATAGCAGTATGGCCCCTAGCTCCGACAAATCCGTTGTCATCCGGCCTGGATACCGGCGTAGGAAGCTAGAGAAGTAGACAAATTCACATAACACTTATAAACGATGCACAATACTGCTAATTTTCAACAAATTTTACCATTCACACACATTTACTTGACTTCCAACTAAGGACGCCGTCTGTCCTCCACCATTGCAGAAAGTCGAAAAAGTTCTGAACATTGGCAGTTGTTTCCTTTAAAAATTTTATCATTTTATCAATGGAATAATTTCAGTTTTTAATACTTAAAATTATGAGTAAAGTTATTCTGGACTTTCATTGTCTAAAAAAGATCAAAGAAAATTTCAATTCGCTGCAATTCTCTGAATAAAAATTGCAGAGAATTGAATTTTTCTTTGTTTTATTAGACACTTTCAAACAAACGACTTAAAATTATCCTAATGTAGCACATAAAAAATGTTTTTATACAAACTTACGTACGCTACTGTCTGAATCAAATTGTCATATCGCTTGAAATATCCAACTATCTACGTTCCCCGATTGAGAAAAATTTTGAACAAATCAAGCAATAGGAAAGTGAATTATAGAGGTGGACACAAAAATAAGAAACACACTGTTCCTATAGATACAGTTGAAATAACATTAGTACTGCTCAAATGAGAAAAAAACAAGCCTTCTTGTGATACTAAACATGACATATGGTTCAATAAAAAAAATACGATGACATCACTTCTCCACCGATTGCAAATATAAAAAATATTTGAATTTATAGAAAGGAGCAAAGTGGAATACCCTTCAACTTTCAGCCGAACCCTTTTTCGATAACCCTCATTTTAACTGAGAAAAATGGGCGGATCCATACATCTGACCTAACTCTGTATATCTGATAGTTATTGATTGATATTTATCATTTACTTGTTTTTAACGAAATAAATACTGGAGCAAAAAAAAGCCAGTTATCCAGTATTTATGTTTTGAGTGTTTAAATCATAATAACGATAATATAGCCAAAAGCTTGGACTGGATCTCGTCAAATGATGAAATAGTTGTCTTAAGTGAAGATGATAATGATGATATACCTTTCCCGATTTTGCGTTACTTAAAAAATTATCAACGACAAGTTTTTTATTTTATATATTTTAGGAAAAATGTTATTTTTTTGTCAAGTTTTTTGTTATTTTAAACTAAAGTTTGATTTTAGTTTTTACCAAAACAAAGGTATTTCATATCTGTTTTTTTTGCATTTTAGCCTAGAAACAAAATCAATGGACCCTGCCCACAATGGACCCTCGTGGTACACCTACATTTGAAACCGGTCCACCTCTCTAAAACTATTATTTATTATCCGATTCAGAAGTTTTTTAATAGATAAAGCATCAATAGTTCTAGTTGAGTCCATAAATTCAAGGCCTACTTCGAGTTTTTTTTTAGATCAAAAATCCAAAAAAACAATACCCATTTGGAAGCATTACAAATCCAGTGGCGTCGTCAATTTTTTTTTTTTAAATAGCTAGTTCTTGTTTTGCATTTTTGACCTTTAAAAAATTTGAAGCAAGCCTTGAAATTTTTATTTTTGTTTTGAATTTATGGCACTCAACTAGAACTATTGATGATCTATCTAGTTAAAGAAGAAACTTATGAATCGGGTAATAAATAACAGTTTTAGAGAGATGGTCCGCTTCCATATGGGTCACCCTGTATATCGAAATGCCCTTTGGAAGAAAGTTGTGATTAGTTATTATTATTATTAGTGATTAGTTATGAAGTTAATACATTTTTAAATCTTTCAAGTTAAAAAGTTACTAAAATGTTTTTATATTGATGGTCAAATAATGTCTTTGTAAAATCAATTAAACGATGACAAGTTGGTATTATTCACCTTTACAATATGGACGAGGTAAAATATTTTGGAATGGGGCAGCTTGCAAGAGATCACAGACTTCTTCCTGAGACAGTGCTTGTTCCATTAGGAGACAGAACAATATTATATTGCCGAATTCCCTGAAATTGTGAAACAGTTCCGTCCTTGCATCAGGATATTGCACAATATCGTTAAGCTGGGCGTGATAGTAGCCTAACACGCCTGGAGACCCATAGTCGTATCTCGGAAGTTTACAAATCTTTGGCATTGCCTCCATCAGAGTTTTGGTGAACTGAAGCAGACTTCCTTGAATGAGACTCTTCACGATTTTGAGCAACTCTTCCATAACCACCGCGATGCCTTGATATCCCAAAAGCTTGCACATAGTGTGGAAATGTTGAGGACCAACAAAACCTAGGTGAAAAAACGAAGGTTACCCACGACCAGACATAGGTAATGTGCAATACTTACCAGAATACTGCCCATATTGTGTGGTGTACGCCAAGTTTAATTGCTTGGTACCCCAGAGGTAGTGATGTGACATTTGGGGAGGTCTATCTCTGGACACCGCTGCTCCAAAGGCTATGCCGCGATATTTTGTAAATCTAAAATATTCACTAAGTATTTCCAGAACTGACAGAAGTTGTAAACTCACCTATTGGTTGCAGCATTGTACACATAATTAGGCAAAAAATCGTAGTTCAACTCCCAGAAGACGTGTAAAGTTATTCTACCGTAAGGAGCTAAAACATTGTGGTTGGCTTCCCTAAACATGGAATCATAATCGTCCAAAGCCAACCACTTGCTCAACAACTTATGACAGAGACGATTGACCTAAAAGCAACAATATTGTTTGAAAATATAATTCTTCAAGAGAGTTGTTAAGTCAAAAACGAGTCTCTTACTTGTAATAAGCCTTCCAACTCAGTGACTCCAGTGATATCACCAGCTTCAAATTTGCTTATTGCCAAATCGAGGGATTTTTGCATGTCAGCATTTATTCTTTGAGTGATCAGTTTATTCAAATCAATGGATCTACCTAGTAATTGCACATGCCTCTGTTTCAGTAACGTTTCATATCGGTTTGCTCTTGGATAGGGCAACAAGTAAGCTCCAATAGCTGAACATTCAACACGAAAACGTTTATCAAGAAATATGCTGAAATAGATAATACAAGTTTGAATTCCTTCATTATTGAACTAATCTAACTTACCTGGCTGCCAGTTGTTTATAGTACGCAAAAATCTGCTCACTCAGTTTGTAAACAAACTGATCAAAGCACAAATTCACCTCGGCTTCTACTTCATCATACAAAAACTGCTTTCGGAATATCGTTAAGGCATATAATGCGCTGTCATTATACAAGTCCAAAGGATATAAAACATACCTAAAAAAATTAATAAGTAACATGACCCGCACCATTTCCAATTGACTCACTCCATCATTGATGGCTCCTTCGTTTTCAAAATATGATCTGTTAAAATCCACGGCATCGACATATCAATAGGAAACTGAATTCTCTTCTCCATTGTTATCAAATCGTTACACTCTTCGTTATGGTGGTGACGCACTGTACATTTCTGCAAAGAATCATTGAATAATGCACATTATTGTAATGTTACTCATTCAACTTACGTTTATCCGTCTTCCCATAGTCATTTCCAGATAAAACTCCCTGTACCATAGTTGGGATAGATCACAACATTTTTGCAAGAATTCTGGAAATGAAAGAGACGATAAAAAAATTATATTTGATAGTTTGTGGATAACTGAAATTATATTATTGAAACTGGAGACTCCCAATGTCTCCAAAGTCAGTTAAGATAATGGTAATGATCTTCTAAAAAATAAATTCGAGAACTCATTTTTTATTTTCACTGCTGATTTTGAACTGAGATGTCTCAGTGAAGATATTCTGTTTCCAAATCTGTGTATAAGTCAAATGTAAAGTCAAATGTAAAGTCAGTAATGATTGAATGGTATAGTGAAAAGTTAGATTATTTTTTTAAACAAGCGATTGATGTAAACGTTTTTTACAATTAACGAAAAAAACTGATTTCCGCGTGTTGATTAAACATACCGAAAATCTAAGAGAAACTGAAAAAGTATTAATGGGACTCTGCTTCATCACATTTTCTGGTCCAAAAGCAGTGGTCGAACGAGTACGAATGACCCTAGGGATGCCCCGCCCCTTTTAATTGATCAATAAAATCATCACAAGCGTAGATTATGTTACATTATTGATCAGATTACTCAAGATTAATAAAACCAAATAAAATCCTGTAACCAATCAAGATCTTCACTACCGTGTATGTAATCTCACCCAACTGTTACCAATGTCAAACACAAACTCTGACGATGTCAAACAAAAAAAATAGTCTTACAAGGACATCACAAGGTCACAACCACACACACCAGACATACCCCCAAGGTCACTGATGACTTAAAAGTGGTGGGGGAGGCCCAGAACCGGCACAAATGCCCTACTACTTATCTAGTTGTATTTTTTATGTATTTATTTAGGTACTCAAAGAGATAAAAAGATCCATAGTGTGTATATCATGTAAGATTATATGAGTGACATGCATTTCATAAAATTTTTGTAACTTAAATAACTACCATAGTACAGAGAAATAAATCACTTTTTATATATAATGGGTCCTCTTGGAGAAGTTTTTTCGCGTCAATAGACAGACTGTTTTTTATATGTTCGCGAATTTGGTTAAACCATTGCAGAACATGATATGTAGTTATTTTTTCTTTTGACCACGGACACAACTTCAAATTTTTCATTATTGATATTGAGGTTTATATTATTGATACAGATTTATTATTTATAGCAAATATCATAGCATTTGTGATTTCTACATACAATTTCAATTTGTGGGTGAATAAATACTTAATTACAGTTTCTAAAAATAGTGTTCATTTTATGGATAGTTTCACATCACTACAAGCAAGCAGAGTCTCATTAGTGAGAAAGTTTATAATGTTAATTTCACCAAAAAATGCAATATCATTCAAGTATAAAACAAAAAGGAGCGGACCCAATACGCTACCCTGGGGCACTCCATCACTATCTATTTCAATAAACTTTTGTTTTTTCAGAAAATCTTCAAACCACTCTGGCATGTTACATCAATTCCATACCGTTTCAATTTCAACAGAGATCTCAGAATCGATCCTCGAGTAACTCCTTACCAGTATGTATCAGTTTCTTGTGATACTTTGTAGTAGAATGAACAAATGAAGTAGATCTCAGTTAGTAGCTGATTAAAAATTTTCTTTTCTTTTGTAGTTTTTTGCCAGCATATGAAAAAATTGAGAACCCTATTGGTGAAAGTTACTCACCGCTAAAGCTCAACAAGTAGTTCCAATAGAATGAAGTTTTATGAAACTGATCAATTTGCATCAAATATTGGCCATCAATATCCTTCCGTAAAGTTCTTTTACCACCTGATTTGTCAGCAATAAGAGATTCCAACATAGTACGGACCATGTATAATTGTGTTGAAGAGGGACCTAAAATTTAGAGATTTGAACTACTTCTGTTACTGATATCCATAAATGCATTGAACATACCAACATTTCGCCTTGGAACTTTGATACTGAAGCCACTGTCTGAATCTTTTTTGCCCTTCAATACAGGATCCTGCACAGGATCAAACTGTCTTGGCCAATCAGCACAGGTTTCTCTAACTGACATTATAATACTGAGAACAAAAAGATAATAATGAGAATAATGAATAAAAATCAACACATTTTTAGTAAACTTTACCTTCTAATAAGACCTTTCTTGTTTTTGATGGCTTTTCGCAAAGGTTCTCTCAACATCACTTGAACAAAATATTGCAGCTCAGCGTAAATGTTTCGTCTTATTGCATCTGTGAAGACAGTTTCCATTCTTGCCATCAAAACCTGCAAACCTTTTATCATTGCTATAACTTCGATAAGTGCAAATTTTTCCTCTTCAGTGTAATTATATCTTGTTGCCTGAAATGACACAAATAGAACATACAAACATTAAAATTTGTGTTTTTACCCTTTCGTATTCTTCAGCTTCCTTTGGACATTCCTTATTCTGATGATGATCTGTTGGATGGAGCAGTTTCCAAGAATAAAGCTCTGTAACTACACTAGTCCATTCCGAAAGCAGCTGCAGGCCCCTTAGAGCTAGCTCTGCTGTGTCCTTGTTTTCAATGTCACTTCCACATTCTTTGTATGTGGTAGTCACTTCGTTGCTATATCTTGATAATTCGCTTATATACTTGACATGATCTTCTCGGATTTGTGGTAAATGAACCATCAAATCTGCTTGAGGGGATGGGGTATTGCTACTGGATAAAGGCCACTTATTCGCATCAAAGTGCTTGCTTCTCTTAATATAATTGAACGGAGCTATTTGCATGTCTCCAAATAATGGAACTACTTCTAAATTCTGAAAATAACAACAGTTATACTAAAGGTTTTGATTTTGACAAATACACTCACTTTAAAAATCCTGTCTATTTTATCCAGTCTCAATTTCTTCTTAGTATCAAGTTTATTAATATTACATAATTCACTATCCATTAAAAATAACCCAAATCCCATAACTTTAACAAGCATATGTTTTTCGCTTGGTGTTAGGTACATTCTTGTCTCGAACATATGAACACAAATATTGACCACATCTGCTAATAACTCCTCATAGCCCGTTATTTTCTCCAAATTTTCTTTGACTGTATCTCTAATTTTATTTTGGGTGGCTAGAAACATGGATAAATTTTGAGATTCTTGCAATGCCTGGGAGTCTGACATCACTTTCAAGAACTGAGCTGCCCTGGAAAATAACATTCAATTATAAATATAAAATGTGAACTAGGGTGATTCAATGCAGACTGACCTTCGATAAGTTGAATAATCGTTTTTAACACTGGATTTCATATTCTTCAACTCGTCTAGCACTGCAAACATATTGATGAACTTTCCCAGTGTTAGGAGGTAGGCTTCGGAAACAAAATCTTTCCGTTTTTCAGTGTGGCATAATCTTTTGACCTCTTGTGAAAATCTCTCAATTGCTTTCCTCTGAGAACACACAAATTCACTATCCAGACACAGTAGCATAAAGATCTCAAATTCTCACCTGGAAGTACATGAAGTTCAACAGTTTATTAACTTCTGGGGCCAGAACTTCCACTGTTTTTTCATATATTTCAACTCTATTAGGTTGTTCATTAGATTTCGGTTGTGGTATAGCTCTAGAGCAACAACGCCAAGTATAAAGCATGACAGCATGTTCCTGTCCTTCGTCTAAGAGTTCATTCTGAAAAAGTAGATATAAGTGCCAAGTACCATCAAGCTTTTAGAAATGTTGTACCAAACTGGCATGAACAGTTGCTTCTTCTATATATTTTGCTATTCCAGTAACAAACCCATTTCGATCTTCAAAATTAGTGTCAAAATTAGCCTGGTATACCACTGAACATGGTTGGGCTTCAATGCACGGCTGTTCATCTGGTAAAGGTAATTCATCCAACACTTCCACATTAGACAGAGCATCATTTAAAGACACTCTGTCGTTTCCAGCCATAATTATTTCCTGTGGTGGAACTTAGGTTTCAATAGCTGAAATCCATCATATCAATATTCATTAGGGAAATATTCCCATAAAAATTGTTACTTACGTTAGCAAATCATTTTCAGATTGAAAAAAATCAATTATATTATCTCATTATAGTAAATATTGAGTTAATGTTATGACAAAAGGTGCGGCAGCCAGTCTTAAAGGTATTTATTTATCTCCCTTTCCCTTTCAATTCACACACGCCTCTCGTCTCTGCTGTCATTATTGTCAATGTTGGCAGTTGTCACTTGTCAATATGCCAAGCAAGTCCGATATTGCCCACATGCACCCAGAGATGGCGCTTCAACTATTTTTGTCCCAGATGTGTCTGCTATTCAAAACGCGGGTTATTTTGAAATGCAATTTGCAGTTTCTCATTTACTTGGTCGAAATTATGATCGGATCAGGGATAATAAAAAAATAAATTATGTTGTAGAGCTTATATGCCTTTGCAACAACTAATATGCGGATACAGAATAGGATTGCTGATTCAGACGAAGAAAGCTTTTGAAATACATTTCGGAATTAATATCGTTCAAACCACCTCATGAAGCAGACCCAAAAAATTGTCCTTTCATATACGTACGTATTTATATTTTCCCACTTATTCTAGTGTCTCTTAAACTGTTACAACACAATAAATAGCATGTTTTCCAGGTCCAGCTTTCTCCAATAGTTACGTGATTAATTGTTAATACAGAAACAAGTTTTCTGTAATCTGTGGCAGACACAAAGCAAACAACTCCTCAAGACCTCAAGTCATTAGGAATGGAACAAAGAATGGAAGAATTTGTTTAGTTAATTATTTCTTGATTACCGCTATTGTCTGTTGATTCTAGGTCATGCTAAGGATTTCCTTTTTTTAATATAGGGAGGTTAGTTTAACATGAATAGTATTTTTTCAAAATATAGAAAAGCTCGGAATTTGAAACTTGAAGGGCCTAAAAATTGTAGGGGTTTGAAAACTACAACTCAACAGGAGAACATTTTTGCGATATCTCGTTTCGTTTCCGAGTTTTTCGAGCCCACATACACATCTAATTTTTTTGACGGATATGAAGAAATTTCACAAACACTTTTTGTAGACCTGTTCGAGGACAACATATACATTTTTTCGATATTCGGTATTGTTTTCGAGACGTGGAAAGTCCACATTTGATTTTTTTTTTCAAGATAAAAAAAATGCCATGGAAACTTTTTGTTAATCTTGCTGGCACAATAAAACTGTCTAGTTATATTTTTTTCGATGCCTTGTTTCGTCTCCGAGTTTTTGGTGCTTTTAAATAAAAAACGGTAAATTTTTACAGGTCCATATCTAGATTTTTTCAAGATATGAAAAATAAATAAAAAAATTATGGAAACTTTTTGTTGAACTGTTCAAGTAAAATGAAATTGTTAATACACAACTTTTTGATATCTCGTTTGGTTTTCGAGATTTTAGCGATTTTAGAAAAAAAGTAAGTACAAATTTTCCACCTTTTTTTCTTAAATTTTTTAAATATTTTTCCACTTTTTATTCAAGTTAGAAAAAATGGTTCGGAAATATCGATGTGGCTTGTAAAAACGTATTCGAAGCATTTTGAACATTTTCATTTGTTCCATTATCAATATCTCGATTTTCCATTTTTTAAAATATTTCCTGGACTACTGATTTTACGGAAAAAATCGTATTGACATTTTATCTTGTAGATTTTCTGAAGGTGGTCATGAAAGATATCTTGGTAAATTGTGGAAATATCAACCGTTTCTGAGATATTTCGTATTTTCCAAATTGCAATTTTTTTTTTAGTTTTTTCGAGTTTTGCGATAATTTTCGTGAAAAATATTTCCAGTAGGATTTGTTCGTGTGGTCGAGCTCTACTCGCCGCATTTTTCGAAATTCAGTTTAAATGAACGGTTCGGCATATTTGAATTTTTGAAAAAATGGACATGTTTCGGAGTCGCGGAAAAAAAATTTAAGCATTTCCGACCATACTCAAAAAATGTACACTATTGATGTAAGACACATTGAAGAATATCTTCAAGAAATATGGAAGGGATCAAATCAACTCCTGACTCTGTATCGAGGAAAAGGAACGGGTAAAAAAAACGGAAAAACCCCTCAAAGTTTTTCCAGATTCTCCGATCGCAAAAAATTTAAAATGAGTGTTCACAGATGGACAGAGCTGTACAGACAGACCGAGAAACATAATTTTTTAAAAAAACTTCGATGGGGATCATTTTCGCCAAAGTAACTATGAGTCTACTCTTCAAATAAAAAAGTTGGTATCCGTCTGGAGAATCATAGGATAAGAAGGTCAAGTATAAAAAGAATAAATAATGCAGAGCAATATTACCTTTTCTCCATATAGATATTTAACACAACAGCTTAATGAGGTAATTATAACAAATAATGAGTCATTCTTGCTGATGAATGCACGTGTCGAGCGAACAGCTAAAACTATTCATTGCTCATAGAGGACTATGAGTAATAATAAATTGTATTTAGAAAAGAATTTAGCATATCTATGAATCTGTGAATTACTCGATCATCATTCCTTCATATGCTTTATGAAAATAATCATATTAAGTTACGTGTTTAACATTATATCCTGTTGATAATTTAAGCACATTTCCTGTCATTCTAATAACACATTTCTTGTGGATCAGAAGATAAATCTAATTAATATGTTGTGTTGGGTTAAAAAATAATCACGTCTCTAGTATAATAAACACATTTATTAACAAAAACCTGGATTTGAAACATAATAAAAAATTGGTAGTGACGAGGGATAATTTTCAAATGAAAGCTCAACTATGAATGAAAACCGGACAACTAGCTCGTGCATCGCATGATCTACGTATATTTTAAAGAATTGATAATTTACACCAAGCAAAGAGTTTTGGCAAAATTTTCGACTCTTCCTATAAAGAGTTATAGGAAATCTTACGATACACAAACGGCGCCATGCGGCCCAAATCGGGCCGAACGTAACGTCACATAAGAACTATTTGCACAGATCAGGCCGCTAACTGGTATTTGAGAATATTTTTAATATACATGTATACGTTCATCTATATGGAAAAATGTCAGCTCTCCGTACGAGAATTCTTCACATTTCATGTTTGAAAACGTCTATGCAGTCAAAGTTCTAATGGAACGTCACACAAGGCGAGACAAATAGCACTTATGCAAACACTAGGTCAGCAGTGTTGTTTTGTGGAAAACGGATTTTTTTTACAGAAAAGTCTATTTCAAAAAGGTCCACTTTGATATCCATTTAAATTTTTTTTACAGAAAAATGGACTCCCATCAATATGTTACTAATTGACCACCATAATGGTTTTCACTATCTACAGAAGCTTTAACTGGTACGCAAAAATCACAGGATTTGCGAATAATATTGGAATGCACTTGATCCAGTTAACTGAATTGTTGTATCTCCGTCAATAAACTTTCATTTCTCATCACAATGAAAAGAGAAATGTAAATTAACAGAAATTATGATAATATACAACATCCTCTATTTAACATCTGTAAATGCTGAAACTCATAGCAATCAATGAATTTTGTAAGTAAATTAGAGATCTGAGTAACCTCTACAAGTACTTGCTCATTTATTCTACAATCCACAAATTCCAAACACATAAATCATAACTACATCATTCAACTCAGATATTACATAAACTATGATACAAAGACTATCATTGTCAAACTATTCATATGATATGAGAACTTAAATGATCCATTACTTATTGGTTTACCAAGATGTGCCAAATATATCACATTATATGTACAAAATCATGAGGTCAAGTAATACACATAGTAATGGTACAGTTGCAGCCTATGTTTTTATTGCGTATGTCTAATGTTTAGCATTAATGAGATTGACTGCTTCATCAACACTTTTACATATTTGCTATATTGAATGAAGCTATCCATTATCATTATTATTAGTGCCATTATTGTTTCAAGAGGATACACTACTGGTAAAACATAATTTGAAAGCAATAGTCTGTCATATACATTTTTCTGATCAAAATAAGCATTTGTAAGATTTTTGAAAAAATGAGAGTGAACCAGTAGTAAAAAACGTTCAGTTTAAAAGCCCTGGAAACTAAACCCCTGAACACATACTCTGTGGTACTAGTAGCAAACACGATTGAGTATAGTACAAGCAATGAAAGAAGTCTGAAAAATGTACAGAGAATTCCATAATCAGCGGAGAATTCTCCTGGTGAACTGAAATTTTTTTATGCCATTTTGAGACTTGGAGAATGGCCATAAACCTGCCTGGAATATTTCCTCATATCAAATACCTACATCTACAAAATGAAAAGCATTACAAATCCAATCTTGATTAAAACTATTTTAATACCTAGTGGGTAAACCAAATTATAATATATCTGGAATATATGTTATGTAATATACAGACTAAATATTATATTTATGAAATTTTCAAATTATTTCCGTGCAATCTTTCCTTCTCCATGTTTGCTTGATATCATTATATACATACAAGTTCAGTAAAGATGAAATCAATAGTCATAGTCATTTATAGTGAAAATAACTATTTTACAAGTCATCACTACACAAAAAATAACTTAAATCATTCATTATGAGAAAACATATTATTATCAAGATATCAAATATCATTTAGAAGAATAACATAATAGGGCATCATTTCATTAAAATATAAGAAAATAAAATATAGAAAAAAATAAAGTTGTTTATTGAATTCAAAAATTGTGGGCAAAAATTAACACAGAATATAAAATATCACAATAAAGAAGCCAAATCTTAAAATACCTTGAATTCGAATTACACCCATCCACATCTTGTCAAGATAATTGTAAAAAGTCACTCAATTTAAGTGTATAAAGACATTTCTAATGATGAAATAGATATAAAATGCAACTAAATCAACAATAAATAAACTACAGGTTCATTTATTTCAACACTTAACCAATATAAACAATGAAAGATTTGCAAAAACCATTCTCAGCGCAAGTCCGGACTCTCACTGACTTGCTTTTTGATACGCAACAACATGGTGGTAAACCATGGATCAAAACGAGAGATATTATCATAATCTTTCACAGTATCTGTATATGCTTCACCATTTTGTTCTTCGATGTGCTCTATCAGGGTTGTCAAAAGCTTATACTCACGAGAATCTTGGAATGCAGGATACATTTGGTTATAACGCTCAATTGCATGCTGTGCATTTAAAACATCAACAGCAAGATGGCATAAGGCAGCCCGGAAGAGGTATTCCTTTGCACTATATTTCAATAGAGAACTTTCTAAAGATGAGGAAGCCACTTCTTGGTATATCTGTATTGCTTTTTCATAGTTTTCAAGATGGGCTGCATAATGAGCAACCTTGAGAAGGCATTTATTGGCAGAAGCATTACTTTCCTCGCCTCTGAAAAAGTCTGCAGCTTGTTCATAATGCTGCATAGCCCTTTCTAGATTTACTGCTTCTGTTTCATAAATTTCCGCAATGGTCTGATGATGCTTGGCTGCCATGGTGAATCTACCCATATCAGTGTATATGTCTATAGCTTTCAACAAACAATTCACAGCTTCTGCAAAGGAAAATTGAAAATATGAAATCATGGGTTTCAATATCGATATAGGTACTTCAGTACTCAATTACTTTAAATGATAAAAATGTTTCTAATGTGTGATCATTTGTATCATAACTAAAAGTGAACTGTAGGTGTATTGTGGTAAAAACATGTTGTTCATTAACTAGTCATGAATCAGCTTAGAAGTAATCTATTTCAACTGATGTGATTGGATGGATATTCTTGATGAACTCACCGTTGATGTCAGCCTTCTTATAACAATTAGCAGCATCTACATAGTTTGTAGCAGCATCATGTCGGGCCCCACTTCGGAGATGGAGATTGGCTGCTTCCCTGAAAGCGCTTCCAGCAGAATCCCAACTTTTGGCCATTTTGAAGAGGTTGGCACCCCTCTGATAACATTCCACAGCATCTTCGAGACGACTTGAGCCACTGAAAGGATGAAAAATTATATATAGATATGTGTCAACATCACAGATGATTTGTGACAAACATTTTTTTACTCACCCGAATAAAGATCCAAAGAATCCCCTTGCAGCAACTTTCTTCTCTGCTTCAGCAATTAATTGCTGGGCTTTTTGTTGATTTGTAGACATGTTCTTGTCCTACAAATTAATTATTTCTAATTTCCTTTGATTTGACAAAACTTATTGACAAATTAGTTGCTAAGGTTATTGCAGGTGGCGCCCGAACTGGCCGAACTGCACATTGCACACTCGACTTTTGACAGACATTGACACTATTCACAGAACCCGAACAGACTTATCCTATGTTGCCACGTTTCCTTGAATTTCATGTTAATCTTTTAATTGTTTTGAATGTTGAATGTTTTATTATAATTTCATTTCAGTGATGTTTTGATCATTATTTTATAGGCTTGTTCATTGAAGTCTGCTCTAGTTGATCGAGATCACTTTCACATATGTTCATCTCTCGCTAACACTTGTAATTCATTGTCTTTCTCTTTTAAAAATATCAACTTCAAGAAAGTAGAGCAAACAGAGTGCGTCTTACCTTACCGAACGATCCTTATTCGCATGACTCATCATCGTGAGAGATCGTTTCATTCCCAACAATCCCAACGCATTCAAATTTCCATAAGCTTTTGAATGGAGTCAAACCGTGTGTTGGTCGTATTTTTCGATAATAATAGGTATCATATAATAATCGACATATTTGTAATTTTAAATGGGATCAAATGGCAAACGTAAAACCTCATAAATCATTTTCATCAATCAATTCAGACAATTCATCATGATGGAGGAATATTATACCTATCTCTCATCACTCTCATATCTCTACTCATTTATGGGTTGTACGGCAATATTAAAATTTTAAAAGGTTGTTTGAGTAGTAAAAGTAACTTATTGGTTCCTGAAGTCACTACAACAGTACTTACATATGAACTATAAAAAATCCAACAAAAACATTCAAATATATTTTATTCAAGAAATGAATAAATTTCTAATTCAATACAATGTGTTCGCAAACCAAGTTTGAATTTCTGAATACTCCCCGTTGACTCATTTTGGCAAAAAAAAAATTGCAGAAAACTCTTCCGAACTTGCCGAGTTTTCTGAGGAAATCGATCTGCATTCTTCACGAATCCTTTGTCTTAGATCTTCAAATTATATTCAACTGGCGTTTGAAATATATGAGAACACATCACTTTATCAAACCCCTTCGTCCAATTCATCTTCCCTAGAGGATACTGCTCTTTCAAACATCGTTTTACTGATACGTTTAAGTGGTGTGGAGCTGTATCCCGAATTGGTCAGGATGATCTGCAGAATGCAGATCATCTAATTTTTCTATACAACTCTTCGTGCAGTTTTTCGACACACCTCAAATGAAGTGCCAGAAAATTTTGACGTGGATTGGTTGGGATCCACTCAGAGCTGGACAGAGTACTGCACTAAAGTACTCATGAGTACTTCACAATGATTAACTTCAAATAGTACTCATAAGTGTTTGAGTATGAGTACTCAAAGCAAACGAGTACTTCACAAATTTTAGAGAATACTAGCTCGTGAAAAACGATGAGTATGAGTATTTAAAAAATAGTAATTAGTAAGTCAGTCAGTATAAGAGTGGCAGAAAAAAAACGAGAATATCAGTATCAAATGGTTATTCAAGTAATTGATGATAGGATGATATTCATTCTTGTACCGTAGTTATTTGTGAACTAAAAAAATATTCCAATGAAGCAGTATTTACTGCCTTCGTGAGTTTTGGGGGTTGTTCCAGAAATGGAACAGTTATCACTCTTCGTTTTTGTTTAACAATGTTACTTTGTTTTTCTTATTCAAATATCTAGATCTATCAGGTTCTTGTGGCCTATGGCTAGAGTAAATAACAGTATGATGATTTCACGTAACGTTTTAACTCAATACATATGTCTGAGATTCAATATCATTGGGTCTCGGAGAAAATGTTAAATAATACGGCCTAGACTGTAATTTGATTATTAAATCTTGTTAGATTTTTTTTAATCTCTTCATGGGTTGTCTCAAATTTATTGCGGTACTTATAGGATTATCTTTGTAATCGGACATTCCGTTACACAATAGTTTGGTTGTAAAATAAAGTGGAATTACTCAATTAGGAATTAGATTTGGTGTGATCGTTGTCACGAACGTAGACAGGAAGGGTAGGTATATAAACATACAAAGGACAGGCAGTTGGTCTTCTAGGGAAATGATTACTTGAAGTGGTTAAGAAAGAAGACAAGATTTTTGGATGACAGTCCAGTTGAGTTGTTGTAGGCGACCAGAGTGTTTGCACATTGTCGTCCTGATCGCCGTGTATTCGTTGCCAAGTTCTAAACTTATCACCTTTTAGCTACTCTGAAATATTGATACTGTGTGTGCATATCAAGTGTTGTACCTGAAGAAAGTTGTCTGACCTAGAAATTAATCAACACAAGGGCTCCAACTCTACTCAACTCTGACATATATATCAATTTTTTATTTTTTCATGTTATCAAAACTAGTTCCTTTGCACTTTTCGATGCTTTGACATTAATTCTCATTTAATTGCATTGAAAAAAACTCAGCCTAGCTTGAAGAATAATGATTTCTTTTTTCCATCAGTAGCGTCTGAAACCCAAAGAAGTTAAAAAAGTAGTGCCCTTTTCTGGCCAGTATGTGAAACAATGAAAAATCCTCAATGATCAGCAGTGCATTATTTATTATTCGCCATATGTCACAGGTTACTGCTTGGAAATAACTTATACAATTTGGAGTAATAGTTCAAGCAAATAAATAATGTTTAAAAAAACTACAATAAACTAGGAACAAAATCAACAGTATTTGAAAGTCAAAAATGAAACAAACTGAAATTTTAATGCATCGGGCTATACAACTATATATATATATATTGAAATAAACTAGCTACTAGATACAGTTGGTTCATCGTTCTCGTCCTTCTGTTTCAGTTCTAAAGTGGCACGATTGGCTTCCGCTCTCCTCTTCGCATTCTGTGCGTCACACCTAGCGCGCCCTCGTAGGACTACATTACCATGGCGTACTGTCGGTTTCGACATGCCCTCCTCCTCACTCGAAATATCCTGCTGACTAGATTCGAGCATCTTTAATAAGGACTTGAGTTGTATTGGGCTCTCGCTGCTGGTGCTGGATTGTTCTGCTGACGCCACAACTAACTCCTGCACAAATCTACTGCGTTCTTGTCTAATTTGGTCCGTTGTAGAATGCAGAGATAATTCTTCCAAGAGACCTGCAAAAGAAAATTCATCCAACTCAATTCATCCGAAAATGAGGTTTTGATTTTTAGGAAAACAGATTTGATAAAACCAAGCTTTCAACATTAAGAACCTCCGAGGCAGGTAGCCGAAATCTACGCCACTGATATAGTATATCCAAACTAAAGTTGAAGATGTCTACCTTCAGCTCAATATATACTGTTAGTTCAATACAGTACATGGTATAATAGGGAATAATGGATGATAACGGAAAATTAAATAAATGTTATTCCCCATATAAAGAAAACAACAGATCAGATTGAGTGGAAACTAATCAGTAATTGCGCTGACCTCTTGTTGCACAAATTACCATATCACCATTCATTATTTTTATTGCTCTTTTATGACATGCAGAACAGTGGCGTGCCGTGTATATATTTGTTACACTTCCTGTCGACACAAGTGTAGTGGTTTTTGTAAACCTATTTTGTGATATCAGAAGTGTTTAGTGATTTCTTCATTCTATCTCGTTTGGGATTTGCATTGAAGAGAATATTACCCAAATTATTATTATTTATGAGAGCTGTTGTTATTCTGTATTTGGAAAAATAATTTCGAATAATTTTCTGGTTTACCTGAGTAATTAATGATGCTTTATTATTTATATGTATAAAAATCGATTAAAGTACGATTTTCTGAAAAACTCCTAATTAATCACGATTTTTTTGATTTTTTCATTTAATCATACAGTTTAACTATATTTTTGCATAAAACGTAGTACTGTAAAAGGTTACTTAATCGCGGCTATTTAATAAAGGCCAACAAAAATAAATGAAATAAAATCATGAAAAAATAACCTATTTTCATCAAATGAGATATTCAAATCGCGCGGTACTTTTCCAGCATGGTTGCTATTTTTGGAAGGACGTCAGTTTGTTTTATATGAAGCCGGTTATCAGCCTGCTAATTAACCGGTAAAAATGGTTACATTACAAAAAACCGGTAGATTTGCATCACTAATAAAACGGAACGCTCCCTTGGGTGTAAGAGAAAAGGGGAATCCCCGCGCCAAAGGGGAATCCCCGCGCCAAAGGGGAATCCCCGCGTCAAAGGGAAATCTCGCGTTTTGTAAACCCCGCATGCAATTACGGTCTTACTTTCGTTCTAACACGCAAACAATCGTTCAGTTTTGTTCAATATTTTTATTGCTGTGTTGCGTGAGTGACTAACTTTAATTTATAATAAATAAAAAATGCCTCGCCAAAGAGACATTGGATTAAATCACTGATTTTAATTGAAAAAATCATTTGATTTAAATCATGTTTTAAATAAAAATGATTCAATCGTGCCAACCCTGCTTTTAAAGTTGTCTAAAATAGAATACTTTTAATTTCATTATCAATTTTCCTTGGACTGGTTCTACTCCTGTTGTAGGAGTCATAATCTCTACCCATGAGTAAAGAATCAATCAGTTGATAACTTGCAAATTAACATTTGATTCATTCATCAACATTTGATTCATTCCTTTCAAGATAATAAACACAGTCAAGTATATCAGCTCTCAAATAATTAGGTCCATTTTTTTTTCTTAATGAACTGGAACAATATTTTTTGCTTTGATGTAGAAAAATATCGTGTTTACCTTAGTGTCATAGAAAAATATCGATTATACTGAGAGTTACCATACCTGTAAGCAAAAACTGTGATTGTGGTGATGGCGCTGTTGGAGCACTAGAAGAAGCTGGCACGAGTACAGGCGAAGGGTTGAGCATCATTGTGGAAGTACCGCAATTCGAAGTGCTAGGCTCCCTTAGAGTTTGGTTTTGCGTTTGCCTTCTTGGGTATCGCTCTAGTTGTTGCCTTGCAGCATTAACCTGTTGACGTTCCAACTGTAATTGCATCTGCAACTGTTGCAACTGCGTTGGAGTGCTGCTATTTGTATTACTTGCAGATCTTCGAACACCTGCATAATGAAGTTAAAGATATACTGAATTTGCCTAATATGTATAATAAATGTTTCAATTTGAACTACAGCATTTGTATTATTTTCTCTTATATTTTCAGAGAAAAAAATAATCGATCAATAGGTAGGTTATTGATATCATTGCAAGTCAGAATAAACAATATACAGGAAGTATGTTTAAAGGTTATATAAGTTTGAAAACTTCAAACTGTTAAAATGAACAGAAATTGTTATAAAATAATCTAGAAAGATTTCAAATAATTGCACAAAATATACCTAACTCATTGATTGTAACTACAAACATGATCAAGCAATTTGAGTTTGATCCTAATAACAGATTGGATAGATTTTTTAACTTAGTTTTGGTATACAAAAGTACTCAATATTTCTGGATTATCTATGTCTTCCATTATTGCAGAAAATGATAAATTCGAAGAAAACTTGGTCAAAAATCATATTTGTTAATATAATTATTGGTTGACTGGTTACTTATTCAAAGTATTCAATATGATAGTGCTACATAGATAATTAAGATTTAAGATACATTTTAAAGAATGAATAAAACACAACTTGAAATGAATCAATATGGTCTCAAATTAATCTTATTACTATTAACCACTAGAATCGGAAAAAGTTCTGAAACAATTCAATATAAAGTTAAACAATATTTGATCACAAGGTGTTTCTACTCCATACAAAAAGCTTTCTGCAATAGCTTCAAGTAAAACGGAAAAAATCTAGCTTGAAGTTTTGCTATTTTACTGTGGTTTTTTGATTTGTGAAAACTTTGTAATAGCACAAGTAGTAGGGTCTAGTTATTCTAAAAAGGGTCATATTGGCTTGAACTTGCAAAAGAATGATCATATATTTTTATTAAATCATGTGCTTTTTCACTCAATATGGATATTTTTTCAAGTCAAACAATATAATCAATATTTATGAAAATGCTCACCTGACAACTGAGATAAAAGTTCAGCAATGGGATCCACAGACTCTCGAGATGAAGGAGACAAAGACGAGAGTCCACCAGAACTGAAAACACTGGAAGAAATATCTTTATTGAATATTGAACTCATCGAACAAATCTGAAACTTGCTTCATGGTGAAACACTGCCTTTGAGATTATACAGCAAACTCTTTAACATTCATACCTAATCAAAATAAACCCGACAAGAAGTCTACAACTATACATATTCATTTATGAATATCTGACATTACTAGTAGCTTATTTTTGAAAACAAATCTTGATTATTGTTCTTTTACCATAAATAAAACGAACCAATGAAGAGAAACGAATGAGATTTATAATTATCTTTATCAATAAGTAAATGAGAGTGTCAATCATAGTGACTATGCAGACTATTAAAAAAAGTAGATGGGTTTGTAGCTCACAATAAGTAAAAATAGGAGTTCCACAAGGCACAGTACTTGAACCTATCTTTTTTTTATTCACATGAAGTCATCATTACCGCTGAATATTAATGATACAATGTTTGCTTCATAGAAATAATTTCCGGGAGATGTACCGACTTTGTTCTTCTGGTTATTTAAAGTTTTCAAAATGCATCAAATATTTGTACATCACAAAAGAAAAAAATTGTAAAAAATATGTTCAAAACATGTTTCTAACACTCACAATGGATGGATCACAACACATTACATTTATCTGCCAATAAGTATATTTAGCTGCAATGGATTGAGTATTGCTTGCTCATACTTGGCAATTCATTTGGCACAGAAAAAAATCAGTCATACATTTGAAACAGAAAATGTATCACCCTAACGTTTGTGGATTAGTAAATATTAACCATTAGACATGAATTCCATCGAGGAAAAATCAAGATTATTAAAAAAATACGAAGTTTGACTTTATACAAAGGAGGGGTAACCAGCAAGTTTAAAACAACTTCTCAATTTGTGAAGAACTTTGATATAAATTTAAAATTTATTTTCCTAATAACATGAAGTAGGTTTCTTTAGTGGCTTCTGCTTTTTTACCAATTACCCTTAAACAAATTTTTTCACATATTTATTTTGTATTCAACAAGTGGCCAGGAAAAATCATAACCTGAAAAACGGTTAAAATAGAAGATATCAGTCTCCATAGTAACATTGAAGAATTTTGAAGACAAGTCAGATGTACTTACAAAGTAACTTTTTTTATTTCATTGAATATCCAATAAAAATAACAGTAAATATTTTTTGCCAGCTCTCACACACCTATTTTTTACGTTTTAAAGTTTAAAATACAGCAGTGTTCATTTGTCAAGAATATTTGAATATGGTCCAAGCACTCTAGATAAAATAACAAAACTGAGGCTCAACAGTGGGCATGGGTAAGTACTTCTGCATGTCACATTATCGTACTTCCCATTATTTTGACCCCAAATTATAGAGGATTATCCTAGTAATCATTAAATTATTTTGAGGATTAAATAATAATAATAGATGTTCTTTATTGGAAAAAAAATTCCAAATGGCCATCAACCGAGGGCCTTCAGCCAGACATCATTAACAATAATCCCTAGTTAGAATTGGGATATGCTCCACTGCATGATTTGCTGTCCAAACAGAAAGAGAAAGAATAATATGAAATATTTAACTAGAATAATAATGCAGCAGCTAACAAAACTGAAATAGACACACACCCAATTTTATTCCGAATCAATTTGTTGAAAAAGTTACAAAGGCAGTGAGAATCTTGGACCTTGAGGCCTACCTGAAATGCATATTACTCCTCCTAGGCCTTAAAGCAGCGCCACCCCGGCCCACATGAGTGGTATTATGGGGTATCCTCCTAACACTATGTCTTGTTCCTACTGGTTCATCCAAGAATGATATCAGATCTCTTGGTCCTGAACGGTGTTCTAGAGTTAAATGGCCAGCGAAGTCATCCGTCATCAAATTTGGATCTCCACCTGGCATTGCAGCACATAAAGGACAGACCTAGAAGAACTTTTTCTCTCAAAACACAAGACAACTAGCTACAACTATGTGATGGCTACAAATATAAACTAGACAATCTGTTGTTGTATAACGTTTTGGCCAAGACTACATCACAGATGCAAGAATATTATCAAAACATTTACTACAACTTCAGGACACATCAAGGAAATATTACTCACAACTTCAAAATTAGTATCTTGATGATCGGCAGCTACGTGTTCCTGTAATGTAACGTCTGTGAACCCCATCCGGGAGCAATAGGGACAAGTATAAGACTGTGGCAATTCTAAACTTGTTAAAGCTTCTCCGCCGTAATACAGTTCTGAAAAGTTATTAATGAATCATAATCAAAAAGACATAACCCAGACTTAGAAACAATTATCTACAATGAGTGACTATTTCTACCACATTGTTGAACTCTTAGGTGATATGAGCTCTACATAGGGATCAATCAACATTACAATCTACGGTTCCTATTTTGTTTTTTGGGAACTTTCTCTCTTCATCACTAAACCTAAAACTAACTGAATTATAAACGCATGGATAAAACAAGGAAATAATGACAACTGATAGACTGGGAACCAAAGGAGAACCTGCCTTTGATCAACAAAGTGTTGATGATCTCAAATTCGAATCATTACGAGGGAATGGAAAGAAATTACTGTAAACATATAACCCCACACTAAATCTCACCAAAGTCGGATCTAGTCAAAATACACTGCATAGGATGATCTGTTGTATGTCTTGTATTGGTTGCTCCCCCTTCATAACATGTAGCACATAGATCATAATCATAGCATACAAGACATTTATATCTACGTCCTCTAAAGTTTCCTTTCAAACATGAATCACAGCTAACACCTGAAAAATTATTCAAGTATACATAACGAGTACTAAAATAGGTAATTCAAATACAGATTGATTCGGTATTTATTAAAAAAAGATGACATTCCATACCTTCGTGACGGTTCATTGTTTGTTCCAGATATCGGAGGTTATTAATTTCAATTAACTATTGATGCAAGTAGCGAGTTATTCAAAATTTTTAGAAATATTAACATATTTTAACATTTATACATAAACCCAACAATTGAATCATTTGGTTTTGCAGCAGAAATATTTAATTCATTTTGTTATTCATTGTTCAATCACAATTCACGATCACGAATTTATCCGGTAACCGGTTCACGGTTTGGATTCGACCACTGCTCGGAGGTCGCTAGTGTCGATACCCGATATCAATGGCAGCAGATGACTCAATGAAAATGAAAACTACAGTACATTTACCAAAAAATTAAAGAATGTTTCAAAAGTTCGATGGTTCTAGCGCTGGTACTGTTGTTTAACAACTTGAGCCCGTAGCTCATGGCCAAATAGTTTGATCAAACTGCATTTACCTTGAAGTGACGTCATGTCTCACAATTTGAAATAAACCGACTTAAATGACGTCATTTCTCCCGAATGCACCGTACGTATTGAATCTGGATTAATAGACGAGGAAAGTGATGACGTCACAAATGTCATTCTTGTTAAAAACTGATTCCAAACAAACCTACTTCGAATTTAAATCAGCTTGTCCGAAATTGTTTCCGTTGTTTTTCAACTTCTTTTGCCTGAGAAAACAAAATCCAAACAATCAAACACAAACTAATAAGCAAAGCAACAAATCATCAACAAAGAATGTCACCTAAAATTCTTTGTTTGGAATCAATTTTGAACAAGAAAGACATTTTTTGTGATGAAACACTTTCCTCGTCTATTATCTTTTCAGCAAATAAGTTATGACATTTTAGTTGATTTCATGGGAGAGACAGAGAACAGTCGATTATAATTCAATAGTACCTACACGGTGCATACGGACGAAAAAAACGCCAGTTTAATCAAATCATTTGAACGTCGACACGAACTTTAGAAAACTGATCAGTTTCTTGTTTCTTCTGAAATCAAAAACGCCAAGAGGACTTTTGCAAGTGATTTCAAAATAAAATTGTCGTTCGTTAAGACATTCTCTGATTGCTCTACTTGCTTGAAGTTGATATTTTCAAAAGGAAAGACAAATGAAGTACAAGTGCTAGAGAGAGATGAACATATGTAAAAGTGAACTCGATCAACTAGAGCAGTATATGAACAAGCCTAAAGCACGGAGCTTATATCTACTAAGCTGTGCCCAAAGTCACATCACCGAAAGTGCAAAAGTCATATGTCGTAATGGTGGATACGTAGGTTTTTTTGCTCCAAGGAGACTAAACGTTATTTTCTCTGTTTTTGCTCTTCAAATGAATGCACCAGTTTCACAACAGTGTATTATTTGATTCAGGGGTGCAATTACGAACACTCGATCCGTAGTAAGTTTGATGGTGGATTTATGCAGCAATCATAAGTCATAAGTCTTTAGTCACAAGGAAGAATATTCGTCAATGATTGGTTGGAATATACGGACCAACCAATCATTGACGAATATTCTTCCTTATGACTAAAGACTTATGACTTATGATTGCTGCATAAATCCACCATGACATATATCGTTCTAGCCTACGTATCGTGACAGCTTGCTTATCGAGTGTTCATAATCCCACCCCAGTGTTTAGGTGTCATTTGCTTTGTTCTTGTATGAATAGAAGTATCATTCGTGTTTGAGCCCTAAATCCTGTCATGTATATGGGGTGTTTGTTTCAAATTGTGTGAAACAAAGCACCAGTAGAGCCACGGGCTTAACTGCTGTTTCTCCATGATTGAAAAATAGCAAAATTCTATTCTGATGTGGTGTAAAAATATTAGCTCAAGTTTAAATTACAGCAAATATCTACAACTATAACCTGTACACTAATTATTCTATTGGTTAATTGAATTGTATATTGACATATTTGACAACACACACTATACTCATATTCATGTTCCGATATTACTGAACAGCGCTGGGATTACGTGAGCCATAGAATTCTATAGTCGACAGTTATGTCTCTGTCTCTCCCGTGAATTCAACCATAATGATACCTCACTTATTCGATAAAAAATCTGGCCACAGTAGGTAATTTCGGAACGCCTACAAGTAGCAGTAATCTGAAACTGCCATCTAATTTCGGAACGATTCGGAAAGTCAGACTGTCAAATGTAAGGCGGGAACATGACTAGTTCAAAATTATATCAATACTGATGCTGATTGATGGTTGCAATTAATGAAGTAATAATAGAGGAAATATCAGGTAATTGGGATTCTAAATCATCAGAAAATTCGGATAGCTCATATGAATATAAGATAGGTATGTTTTGAATTCATTGTAGAGTTGTCTTTTAAGAGTCTGCCAATATCGCCTGACATGATTTTGATCTGAAATATCTATTTTCATACATCTACATGGACAAGAGAGAACAAAGCTCGTAAATTAAAGGCAGTTTCGGCATCAACCTCTACCAGCAAGTCTTCTAATACCACTTGATACATTTGTTCTCCCGTCTTTTCAGATGAGCAACTTGTTATAATATTGTTATCAATAAATTGAATAAATATTAAATATAATATCCTGACCTAACTTTTTATCAATTCGGGGAGGGGATACTGGGACTACACGACCATTTCTCTAACAGCTACCAGTAAATTTCTAGCCTCTAACAAGGTTCCATGAAAAGTGGCGTGAAATGTGTACCAGTCAATGTCAGTAAAATCGGAACGACCAATTTGTATGCACACCACGTTGACAACGTAGCGTAAAGGCTCATTTATTCCCTTACGAATATTCGCAATTTTTTGCGATTCGAATCATACGGCGACAAAATTGCGGCGAATGATGAATCATAACAAGCCATTTTTCAGCATTTGGGGTTAGATATTACTACATTACCAAGAAATGACATGATGATTCTTCATTCATTGCAATTTTTTCGCCGTATGAGTATCGCCAAATAATTGCAAATATTCGCAAGGGTATGAGCTAGCCTTAACCCGAATAATATCAAACTCGATAGATACTGAGTGTTCGTGTTCTCAACTCTTTGGATTCAACATTTAGCTATCATGTGAATATTCCGAACAATGCGCCAAATTGATGCTTTTACAACAGCAAACTCTACAATAATGAATTAACAACGGTACGCCTCCCAGTGGGGTTACAAATAACCAACTTCCTGCTAGTCCCATTTTCTAGATTCGTTCCGAGTGTTCTTGATCTTGCCTGTCTGAATTTCTGCGGCTATCACACGAATATACCCAGTATCACTGCATAAGTAACAATTCATGGAACAACAATTGTTACGTATGCTGTGACAGTTACCTAAATTATTTTAAAACTGCAAACGCCACAATAATGAACCAACGATACGCCACCTTGTGGCGTTAAAAATAAACGTTGCGCCCGTCCTATTTTTAAAACTCTAAAACAATGGTAGAGTCAAAACACAAGATTAAATACAGTTTCATTTAGACTTTAAAGCATATGTCAAAAGGAAACAACTGTTTTTCTGTCTAACTTACACCTGTCGGGTATTGAAATATAAGTGCAATGAATTTAATGAATCAACTTTGTAAGGCCGGTCGGGGCATGTAGCAACACCTCGCCTGATTCAAACGACAACTAACAAAGACACACGTAACCATACAGTAGGTTATATCATTGTTTATATAGAAGTAAGTAATAGCGTTTATAGAGAATATTTCTCTATAAACACTGGTAATAGTTAGTCAATGCCTGTGTAATTGGTGTTGGACGCAAACGCGAGTGTTATCTAGCGTGATTAGTTACAAACATGAATATTTGACGTCATTTTAATGCAGGTTCCTTCAAAAAACCCTGATTTTAATGCTGTCCCATTGTTTCAATCAAGTTACGATGTGACTTGGAGGCCAGATCATTGAAGTTACGGCATGACTTGGATGCGAGCTCACTATCGCCATCTACATGTCGCACCCATTTTGATCCAATTATAATCCCATAAGGTTGACTATCTTCTATATAAACAATGGTTATATCTAATCTAATCTTTGACCATACTGACCATTTGTGGTCTGTAAACCAACAGTAGAGCGGTCGTAGTTATTATTCCTATCGAAGGTAGAATTCGCAAACACCATCTGTGAATCACTGTTCGATATACGCTTGTCATCGTTCGTGGGATTGAATACCACGATTTGATTAGAGGCTCCATCTCGGCGTCAGACTAGAAAACACTTCGATAGGAACATCTGGAAAGTATTCTAAAAAAAACTTCAAGTTTGAAAACAAAATTGACATTGGTATTGGACTGATGTTCCCGACTAAAGCTAAATCTAGTTATGAAACATCATTCATCACAATTGAGTCTAATTAACACAAGATTTCCAGGAAATGCCATGTCATGTTTATATTTGCAAGAATAGAAAGATAAACATGTGTTCATTTCAAACAGTCCTCATTAATACAATGTGGTGGGATGATAATAATAGGAATTCTCAAATCAAACAAACCAGGAATTTAAATTTTCCTTTATTATACAAAATAAGCATTTACAAGAATATAAAATTGACTCCATTTACATGTAAAGATTAATGACAAAAAACGACTAGATATTACTTATATACCATTCTTTCACTTTTAATTCTATTGCATTTGGGACAGGTAGGTGGGTAGATTACTAGGTAGCTATATTTGGAGTGATTATTTGGTGTTTCAGTTGATAAATATTCCAATTAAAATGAATATATAATAGTCTATTTATGGTAAACGACTATGTCTAGTTGTGTTAAAATAATACACGTCAAAAGTATTCAATGGATGATTATTGCTCACACCCTACTTCAAGGATGAGTTGAGGGTGGTGATTTCTGTTGTACTAAAACATACAATTCATAGATCAAAAAAATTGGCTTTTGTCCTGGATGATGAAGTGAAAAATATTCAATAATTAGGTGACAACTTTATTTTCATTCAAGTAAGACTGTCCCTCAAAATTATTCAGATATAAATTAACAGAATGTGAAAGCTTATTTTCTTTCCTTTTCACAATTAATTTTTTTATTACTAAATTGTAAATCTTAATACTTATGGACAGAATGTGAGGTATAAAAAATGTTATACAACTAAATTACTCAAAAAAATATCGCAGCATTTTCGTAATCTTAGTTTGAATCTCAATGATGTATATTCAGTTTTGAGATTTGAAAGGGTCTCTATTATTACCTTAACATACTTATTGGCAACTCAGGAGGCTTCTGAAACAAAATTTCACTTCCCTAATATTTTCAAAATAATAGGAGAATCTTGTTAGATTTTCGCTGAAAGAAGTTTTATTGCAGAGCCCTGTATATTTGAACATTAATTAAAATTCACGATTTTCTTTGACATTTATAAAAGTAAACTTAAAAATGTAAGTAACACACATAATATATACAAATAAAGTTATTTGGTTTAAATCTCACCTAGATATAACAAACAACTACACTTAAAATAAAACGGAAATTAAACAGATACATCCATTTCAACAAAGAATTCTTTCGAAAAATAAGGTCTTTGAACTAACAAGTTTATGACCTCATTTCAGAAAAGCTTAATCTCACAGCAAATACAATTTATGCAGGTAAAAGATTATAAATTTGACTGCTGAAATGAAATGAAAAAAAAAGTTATGTAATCTGAGTCACATTCCAGCAAATCTAAATATGTCTTTATCAAATAATCCAATGATTACAGGGTTTCTTAATAGCAATAATCACTTATTCTCTGTGATTGTTGAAATAGGAAAAGTTCTGCACTGTTGAAAAAAAAATCCCTTCAAGTATGGAAACTTTGACAGACACTTGCATGCATTAGGAGATTTGTGTTCTGAAAGATTAAATTAAGGAAGCCACTGATTTGAAATGAGGATCTCAAAATAGATGCCTATTTTTTATATACCTACACTAAATCAAATAGTCTGTAAATGTTTGGCACAATTCCAATTTCACATGGATTTATGATAATGTAGAGTCTTCTGTCTATTCAATAATGTCTCATTTGATTTGTTTTCTAAACAGGATGACAAAATTTTCAGTCTTGTTTATCTAGTGTGCTGTGGTTTTCAGATATGCCTTGCCATATGTTCCTCATAACTAACAGAAAATATCAAAAACAGGCACACTGTACTAATTATTTTATAGTAATGAAAATTCCTATCAAATAGTTTTCATCTGTCAAAAATGTTCAAAATTGATCAGTGTGTAATTAATTTGAAAAAAAAAATAAAAAATTGACCGTTCTCCACCTATTTGCTGGACAAAATTGATCAGCAATTCCCAAAACCTAGATGCTAAAACCCTATCAATAAACAGAATTTGAGGAAAATAATGGCAAGAGTTACCCTCGAATAAGAAATATTTTTGTATGGGTTTTTGTACATAGGACATGGAAGGACTACCAACAGAAGACTTCCTGGAATATCATGTAGTGTGAAAAAACAACAGCAATTATGGAAGTGACACTCTAAGTTGTATAATTAATGATAACATTTTAGGGTGTCAGAATAAAATGAAGATGTTTCACACAAATAATTTTGTTTATAAATTCAGGTTATTCTGAAAATGTTAATTAGTAGTTTCTCAAAATATCCTGGATTACAGCCAGCATAGTTAGTCTAGCATGATTTACGATATTTCCACAATTTTCAATTCTCAGATCCTACCAAACAACCTGAACATATTCAAATTGGATGTTTCATTTATAATTTACAATAACCTGATGTCTAGAACTTTTTAGGAGACCTCCAAGTCAAGCCAAATGTATATCAGATGAGTAGAAAAGAGACATGTAGGTATTCAAGATTTCCTGTAGAAATTATTTAAAATGGTTAAAGCTATTCAATTGAGATTATCTAACATGTTTCAATAAGAAACTCCTTGCCCCTTCCTTTTTGTACAGAAACTGAAATTATCCAGAAAAACATTTGTGAGAAACAATTATTTTACAACACTCCTTGTAATATTTCAGGATGTATGTGTCACATAAAACTAATATTAAGTTGAGTTTCAAACCACATATTTGTACTAACAGAAACAAATAATACAAGTAGTTTTCAGAATAAAGAAAAAATATTAACAGGTACCTGACATTAACAAAAGAAAAGTAGATAGCCTACCTGTATTTGAATTGTGGCAATATAACAGGTATCAAGTCAAACAGAACAGTAAAGCTTATGGGTAGCTATTACTAATTTCATTCATCACAGCATTAATATGAGACAATTAGTTAATTGAGTAATTGAAGAGTTTGTATGCTATCTACTGGAAACATTGGTAATGTTCGAGTCTATGAAGCGCAAAAAATGGCAAATAAAGTTTCTCCCACCAAGGAGAATCTTAAAAATTCAGAGCTAAAATGATAATACTGATTTGAATACTGGGTTATCCATTACATTTCAATACATTATGGTAAATAATAAACTGAGTGTGAAATACAGGCATGTATCTCTTGAAAATCTGTTTGATGATGAAGGCTTGGCCAACTCTTTCTCGTTAGATATCGGTGGTATCAGTTTGACGCCACTACCTTCTAGTAAGTCTTCATCATCAGTGGGGTTCAAAAATTTACCACCAACGCCATTACACAAATCAGTTGAACAAAAACAGTATTCAACTTCGTTGGCTGTTTTACAGTCATCGATGCCTTGAGGGTTACAGGAACGAGCTTTCTTATCTCCTTTTTGAAACAACAAAATCAGTATTTTGCAAAAATAACATTATTAAATAAACGTACCGTTTGTTTCCCTGAAGCATCCTTTATCAGTAGGTTTGCATTCTTGAATGAATTCATGCTTGTTTAATTCAAAATTTGTACACGGATTAGCCTCATCGTCATTACAAACATAACACCTCAGCCCCCTCACTTGATTTCCTAAAATTACAAATCTGACAAATAGAAGATGAGAGAAAATACTCATAAATACCTTCAAGCAACATAAAAATCACTAATATAATTATTTTGGCGATCATGTTAACTCATATGAAGCAAATAACCTAACAAACCGTTTTACTTCGACTTCTACCATATTGATTTGTAAAGTGTTGTTCGTTCGTTGTTCAGCATTGGCCGCTACGAATTCAACGACTGTGCACTTTGAAAACGTACAAGATGTGCAATAAAAACGTAATAACTAGCTATTTAGTTCTGAATAGACGAGGAAAGTGATGACGTCACAAATGTCATTCTTGTCAAAAACTGATTCCAAACAAACATTCGTCAAATTTAAATCAGCTTGTCCGATTGTTTCCGTAAAGATTTTTCAACTCCTTTCGCTTGAGAAAACAAAATTTGAACAACCAAACACAAACTAATAAGCAAAGCAGCAAATCATTAACAGAGAAAGTCACCTAAAATTCTTTGTTTGTAATCAGTTTTTGACAAGAATGACATTTGTGACGATACACTTTCCTCGTCTATAGATTTCGAAGATGGTTCTGTAATTACCACAATGATATGCGAAATTAATTGATCTGTGTGATATTGGCTGTCTGAGAGACGATATGGAAACTCATGTTCGATAATTTCACAACTTAAAGCGCTAGCAATTTTCCTTAAAGTAGAATAGAAACTATCTCACTACAAATATCAATGTCTGGAGTACATTATTCTGTTTTGTCAAGTAATAGATCATTGATCGACGATTCAACAGGTTTATTCGTTTTCTGATCTGAGCAGCAATTTTTGAAATTAAAAGCCAACCTCAGAAAGGTCTGTGAAGGCGTTGGAAAGAGCTGAACATATATGTCAAATAGTTGATTGGAGCAGCTTTATTGTTAATGAACTCAATGCCACGCTATAGTTATCTTCGCGAGGTATTTCTTTCTTTTACCTCTGGTCTTTAATAAACAACGGTGCTCGTTATACCTTTTACATTTGTTGTTTGTTTGAATCAACAGAACACCGAAACTATTCGTATTAGTTTATGATTGGGTTTTACACGTTAGTTGTTTATTATGAACCAGTTCAAATGCTTCTCACCACCCCTCTGATCAGCACAATAAAGGGCAATTCTACTTATTCGCTGTATAACCACTGAAATATACAGTTATATGTATTTTTCAGTGTGTATAACTCGTAGGGGTTTGAGAATTCAAAATTAGATGTCAGCGCTGAAGTGGCGAAAGGTCGAACCACTTTCGAGTACATTGTGCAAACGAAAGAAAAGAATTTTCAGTATAATTTTGTACAGTAAAAATGGCGAATTTTCTGTTCTTATGTTGTCACAAAGTCCCGATAGTGGTTCGACCTTTCGCCACCTTAGCGCCACCTTAGTGATTTTTAATTCTCATTACTGAAACATCTTCTGTGGTTGCTAAGAATCTTTACGAGCGGATAAATCAAGGACATGAACAATACTTGTAGAGGATGGCCAAATGTTGCAATGCAGTCTCTCAATTGACGTTATCGCTAAACTTATCTTCCCATGCTTTAGTAGTTAATATCGTGTTCCGTCATAAAGTGAAAGTAATGAAACATCGCGCTGACGTCATTGACAGGCTGATGAAATCAGTTGATTGGGCCATCCCACAGAGTTCTGTGGGCCATCCTCCCTCTACAGGATAATGTTGAAAGTCCTTGTCGATAAATAACATTCTTCACCCAGTCACCGCGCCATCTACATTTTCAAACACACACCGGACGAACTGAAGGGAACTGCAAATTGTTCTCAGAACATTGGTACGAAAATATGTCTGTGTGTAGGACCGTTGTATGAGGAATCCTCATACAACGGTAGGACCATTGTTTATATAGAAGATAGTCAACCTTATGGGATTATAATTGGATCAAAATGGATGCGACATATAGATGGCGATAGTGAGCTCGCATCCAAGTCATGTCGTAACTTCAGTGATCTGGCCTCCAAGTCATGTCGTAACTTAATTGAAACAATGGGACAGCATAAAAATCAGGGTTTTTTGAAGGAACCTGCATTAAAATGATGTCAAATATTCATGTTTGTAACTAATCACGCTAGATGACACTCACGTTTGCGTCCAACACCAATTACACAGGCATTGACAACTATCTTACATACATACTATAAACAATGGTAGGACGCTTTTATATGGTGCGCCGTTTGGGCAAAAAGTGTTTTGCAAATATATAAAATTTTGTCAATATGTTTATTAGTTGCAGTAATATTTTTAATTTGGCTTTTTCATATATTCATTATCTAGCAAACACAATATATTTACATTTTAAGCCTTGATAATATATCAAAAGGTGAATGCTCATTCATTTATAAATTCAATCTATTTTATGTCGTCAAGAGATGGCGCAGCTGACGCGATTTATTACATGCTTCAATTTTTTCAGTTCTGAGGTATTTGACTTCGAATAATCCAATGATTACTCAAAAAAACTGATGAAAAAATATTCTGAGAATATATTCTGTCGGCTGCGGTAGCATTCGACAACTATATTCTCGAGGGTGTATTGAATCGCGTAGGTATCGCCATCTCTTGACAACATAAAATAGATTGAATTTATAATAATATGGAAATTCATGTTTTTATATATTTGGAACGCTTAAAAAGTAAATACATTGTGTTTGATCAAAAATAAATATACCGGAAAGCAAAATAAAAAATATTGCAACACTCAAGTAAATTTATTGACACAAAATATTATATGGGTATTTGCAAAAAAAACACTTTTTACCCAAACGGCGCCTCATACTTTTACCATTGTCTAAAGAATATTACGTTGACTTTTTTAAATTTTGTTTCCCACAAAATGGAAAATCTTGTAATCACTAAAGGATTTTTTCGTAACAAAAATACTAGTAGGGAACCGACCGTGCCATCACATGAAAGTCAGTCCGTAGTTATATTCTGTTATATTTTCGACTCGCAACTGTCGTTTATTGATTTGTTATAAACATTTAAATACAACAAATCGTGTTTTTTATTGCCCTGCTTATAAAATGAAAACTAATAGACCGGGGGATAGTGACAGATTTTGGGACACGATTTTACTCAGTAGAATATAGAATAGAATTTTATTCGTGCAGTACATACATCAATAAATGTTTGCATACGTCAATAATAATAAATAAATAAATTGAAACAGATAAAAATATAATACAGACATAATGAAAGTAGTCAGTAAACAACTAAAGGAGAAAAACATAGCGAAATTCAGAAATACAATATTTCAAAAAAAAATATACATCAATATACATTATCAGACAGGCGACGGATTACGTAATGAGTCGAAATAATTAAAATATTCCTCAAATGTGTAAAAGGCATTTTGTAAAAGAACATTCCTAATTTTTACTTTAAAAGTGTTTATACTCGTTTCAGGAGTCTTAAACTCATTAGTTAAAGCGTTATAAAATTTTAATGATTGATATAGATATGAGTTCTGTGATTTACTTAATCTATATTTGGGTAGCCTTAAACTTGTATTGGCCCTAGTATCATGGCAGTGTATGCCTTTTGGAGGGCAGTACTGTCCGTATATCCTCGTGATAATAATGCATGAATCAAAGAGTCGTCGTAGGTTCTTCATATTGAAAAATAATAATAATAATTTCGAAAAATTATGTGTTTCGGTACGATTCCAATCAGGTTGCCATGTGTTTTGTAATAAAGTAATACACGTAAAATACTCGAAAAACCATTGGCATACCATCAGGATGGGCGGAGAATTCCTTTTTCCTAATACAATTTCACGTGACCATACCAGCCATTCGGACCCAACCTAACGGCCTGGTAGCTGAGTGGTTAAAGCGTCAATGTTTAAATCACTCACGCTGCCGGTCGCCGGTTCAAACCACAGCGACTGCAGAATTTTTCTGATGGCCCGAGAAAGTGGTACGGTACGATACAATGGGCATCTGCCTACGTGTCATCGGGTCAGCCTTGGGTGGCTGGACGAGCCTACCACGCACGAGGTGGAGTGTTTAGTGGGTATACCTGAGGGGGATTCAATTCGGACTCAGGGGACTCCCACACTACCTTATGGGATGTGCGTATCAGGCCGGATAAGGTGCCCATAAAGGGTTTCAACCACCTTGTGAGAAAAAAAAAAAACGGCCTGCCAATCGTTTTTCGAGTATTTTAGTTTTATTGTTTCATCACGAAACACATGGCAGTCTGATTAAAGTCGTACCCGAATAATAATAATAATAAAATTATTATTATTATATTTTAATATGAAGAACCTACGACGACTCTTTGATTCATGTATTATTATCATGAGGATATACAGACAATACTGTCGTACAAAAGACATACTGAGTAAAATCGTGTCCCAAAATCTGTCACTATCCCCCGGTCTATAATAAAGCAATCTGGTGGTTGTTTCAATGGGAAAAATTGTAGAGGATTGAAATACGAACAAAGTGGGATGTGAATGGTGAAGGCTTTTGCGGCCGAAGTTTTCAGTGTCACAATTTTCAGTAACTTCCCGTGAGACATGCCTTGAAGAGTCCGACGATGTCGTTCGGGAACATGTTAGTTAGCTCCCACAGATAGTCTCCAAGTGGGACGTTGGTGAACAAGGACACCACATCGAAGCTTCCAATGGAATGGAAACTTCTATGAGCAAGTAATGGCGTGGCGATGATGGGAAGTCCACTCAGTCCAGTGTGATAGCCGACTTCTTTATGGAACATTTTGAAGAGAAAGCAATTGATGCTTTTGATTCAAAACCGACCGTGTGGCTACGTTACGTGGATGACACCTTCGTCAATTGGAGACACGGAAAGGACACACTGAACCGTTTCTTCGAACATCTAAATGCTCAACACCCCAGCTCAAGTTCACCATGGAGACTGAACAGGAACAGCGGATAGCATTTCTAGATGTACTCATCGAAAGATGTGGCACAAGACTGTCCCACAAAGTATTCCGAAAACCTACGCACACGGATAGGTATCTGCATGCTCTATCAAAACCACCATCCTAGTCAGAAGCGAGGAATTATCTCCACACTAGCGGAACGTGCTCGGAGAATATGTGAACCTGAGCATCTACAGGATGAACTAGAACATCTCCAAGCAACATTGAGATCGAACGGATATAGTGCACCGGAAATCAACAGGGCCATGAAACCGAGGACTTCCACGAGACAAAGTAGGGAGGAGGCTCAGATAGTTGCACGTGCGGATCTTCCATATATTCCTAAGGTCACAGACATAATTGGAAAACTCTTGGGGCAACACAACATAAAAACGATCTTCAAACCCACCAAGAAAATACAACAAAGCCCTAGGTCGGCAAAAGACAAGAGAGACCCACTATCTGTAGCGGGGGTATATCGTATACCATGCACTTGCGTAAAGGTATACATCGGAACAACAAAAAGATCGATGGGAATAAGGCTGAAGGGACATCAGAGGAACTGCAGATTAGGCCCACCGGACAAGTCGGCAGTGGCAGAACACGCGCTCAGTGATGGAAACCACAAGATTCCAGTGATACCATAGCCGACTCGTACGGGAGGCAATAGAGATCCACAAACACACGGAGAATTTCAACAGAAAAGAAGAAGCTGTGAACCTCAACCGAATATGAAATCCCATTCTAAGAAATTCCAAAATAACAAAAGAAAACTACGACATTAAGACAGCAGGAAAAAAGGTGTCAATTATTGTTATCGAAAATATGCTTAACCCAGATACGAGAATAAGCAATTCTGAAATAACAAAGGATATCAACGACATTAAGCCGACAGGTAGGAAAGGGTCAATTAGGGTTAGTGAGAATGTACCAAATCCAGATACGGTAATTAACGCACAATATTATTCATATGAGCCTCTGAAGAAGCAGCCACTCGCACTAGCGAAACGTTAGGAAGAAATTCCAGAAAACGACGGCCTTCAAACCCGAGTGAAAATTGTGACACTGAAAGCGGGATGTTTTAATACTACCCGATCGGATCATTAGTAACGGAGAAAAACCGGAAAACCCGGAAAATTTTGCGATTTTTTCAAAATTCGTAACTCCGCCATTTCTTTAAAAGTGGGGTTGGCCCTTGTTATGAAAGTATTGAATCATGACGTGTACCTTATCTGTGCACAAAACAGGTGCTGTCGGATGATTAGTTTTGGCACAATAGCAATTTGATTTTTTTTTGCACATCTTGCAGTGTGTCTGGATACTCTAGTGATAGTCCGATTTCAATTTGTGAAAGTAGAAGTATAGTACCACAAAAAGTATATTTTCATTTTGCACTACAATGCTGCGAAATTGGTGAAAAATGCTTGTAAACATGACTGAAAACGGCCGAGGCCGCGTAAGCGGTCGAGTCTGTCGACTGGTAGGAGAGACCAGGAGATGGCCCAAGTTACTCAAGGATGCTGACATCCTTATTGTGGAACCTTGTGAAGAACAAGCTCAGTCACGGCCCTAAACAGGCACTGTACTTTTTTATTTTTTAAAGGCGTAAACAGGTTTATTCTTGCGATTTTTGACAGGGTTTAAACAAATTAATACCTGATTCATCTTAGTTTTCAATTTCGAGTGACCTGATTAATTTAGCGAGTATTCGTAATGACCTGTATTCGATTCCTGGTACTGGCTATTTGTTTTTTCTCAATTTGTCTACGAATTATGTACTGAGACGACTCCTAATTCCTTTCCTTTATATCCTTATTGCAATTCTCTAGAAGTATTTGATTAACTGATGATCTATTATTTTGAAAACATTGTCATATTATTATTAACATAATATTATGCAATAATATTGCATTGTCATCCAGTTCTGACCTATGTTCAAGTCTCTAGCTCATCGTGAAGGAAAATCCATAAATTTTTTATTATTATTTATTAAAGAAATAGAAACACCCAAAGACCAAAACTATGTCGATTTTACTCGACGCGCGGTTCGCCAAGAAAGTTAGCATCTTCAGGAGCTGAAGTTGGACTTCAGTTTCTAAAGAGCTATGTTTAAAGTATCGAGTCTCTTGGTCATCGGAGAATTATTTTGAAATTGGTTGAATAATAATAATTGAATAAATAGATATTATTATCATAATATACAATAATATTCCATTCTCACCCAGTTCTAAGCTATGTTCAAAATTTCAATTGTCTATTCGTCGAGATGAAAATTTGAAATCGATTGCAAAATTATTACTATTGTTAACATATTATGCAATAATATCGCATTGTCATTCAATTCTCTGAAATGCTTATAGTTTCAAGCTCATGTATTTGTTGAAAAACTAATACTTTATAATCTGCCTGGATTTTTGACTGATTATCATGAAGGTTGATAATTTCAAGATTGAGTCTAGTGAAAAGTAGGTTTGCGTTTTTTCCCATCTTTATAATATCTACTGATATGATCTTTATTTTAGGATATGTAAGACGAAGATAATGTACACTGAGAAAACTGTGGACTCTGCACCATGGACTCTGCAATAGAAATTAAATAACCACTGTAAAATATTTTTTCCTTAATTCACTCGAAGAGGAGAATGCTCTGATGTTCAAAAACCATCGTGATAACCGAAGAAAAAAATATAGACTTGGTGTAATTTTCAAATCTTGGAAGTTGTAAGCCTCAGGGTAAACGTTCCCTGGCAATGAGTACACAAGGGTTCAGGTCCAAAAAATGGTGTTTCAGCTCCTTTTTTGGACAGTGCCTCTGCTAAATTTCATTACCCTCTACTCCGGTGTTTTCCGGAACCCATAGGAGGGGAACAGTGTTGTTCTCCCCTAGTTCATTTGTTTTTCTGGACACTCCAACACCATCTTGGAGTTCAGGACATTAATGGCTCTGACTTGATGATAATCTCTAGTCTGCGAAAATTTCTATCTAAATTGAACTGAACACATATTCTGAAAATGCGCAACAATGGGTAGAAACTTATTCAACAGAAGACTATTTTAAGTTGTATATTCAATACTTCCAGACCAAGTTCATACAGAACACTTTTCATAAATTCAGAATTCTAAGTCTTACAGGTGTATTCAAATACGAATTATCAGTCTTTGTATTCACCAATAAAACCGACTTTATTCTGAATAGTGATATTCATGATAAGAACATACATCAGAAAGCAATAATACATGCCAAAGCAGCCAAATATAAAACAACTCAAAACGCCCCGAAATGCATTGGACCTAAAATCTTCAATTATCTTTAAAAAATTATCAAGAGAGCAGAAAATAAAACGATTTAAAAAAAGTCTGAAGTCGTTTTAATTGATTAATTGTTTTTATATACTCGATGAGTTTTTATCTAACCCACTGAGATCGACTCAGCTGTGTTTGTGTGATACTGTTTAGACTTGTCAGTCTGTATATTAGTTTGTTTGTTTTTTATTACTAGTTACAAAACAAATACAATCATTTATTTCCATAGACTTTACAGTATTGGATGATGTCAAACTAAGTACCCTAATTGAACAGTAGAGTAAAATTAAAGAACTTTAAAAATGTTGATGTACAATAAAACATACATAATTGGTAGAAGACAAATTACGAAAAAATTCAACAAACAAACAAAAAGTGGTAAGGACATCATAACAAAGTATTAGATCAGAGACGTTGAAATAAATAAAAACCTTAAATGAATAAAATGATTTTTAATTAAAATAACTTTGAGGGCATTTCCATGCTTACTCTAAGACAATATTGATTGTTTCTAGAAACGGAATGATCAGATAGACTATTTTTGACCTGCATTATTGACGCAAGAATGAACATGAAGGGAAATCTTAGTGGGTTCAACTCGGGGGAAACATTTTTACAAGGAAAGGTATACGCTTTAAATAATATAATTCTAATTATTCTCTTTTGAGCTCTGAATACCTCATCAGCCCTAACACATCAGTTGCCCCAGCACATGACGGCATAAGAAAGGCAAAATTGAACATATCCAAAATAGTAGAGCTGGTAATGAGAGATTAGCGTCCACTTTATTCCTGAAAGAAGTGTAGATTGACATTTTTTTTAATACTGCATCAATTTGACGCGACCAGGTCTGATGCTCATCTATAAAGATATCAAGATATTTAGTGACATACTTTTATTTAAATTTGTGATACTACAAAGTATCATTTCGGTTTTGACTTCATTTAATACAAGCCCCTTATCTTTGCAGAAGTTTATCGTTTGGTTGACAGCACTAAATGACATTTTAGATAGCATATCCAGTCTGCCATTTGAAGTCGTAATAACAGCAACGTCAGTCAACGCTGCTACATACCTAATGATGAGGAAATCTTGCATGTGGCTATCAAAAATAGTTATAAATGATAGGGGTCCATGTATGCTTCCCTGAGGGACGCCACTAGTAGTTGAAATGAAACTTGAATAAACCGAAGTGTCATTAGTTTTTAAGTTGATTTTTGTTTCCTGTTGTTAAGGTAAGTCTTAATCCACGCGAAAGCCAAATCACGCATCTGTAAAAGTAATCTAGCATTCGTTTTGAGTTATATAAGTGTTGACTATTCCTATACGAAATTAAAGTTTTTGCCATTTTAAGGAAAATAAAGGATTTGATTTGATCTTCTCACAGTTCCTTCTCCAGAAGTCTCTCTGAATTTTCCTGAACTATACATTTATTTTGTTTGTCAAGTTCTTATGAAATAAACCACCCAATGTATTGGTGAATGACGTATATTTTTCAAAAGCTTTTATTTAACTCGCTCTGTGTATGTGTGTCTTGCAAGCTGAATTATCCTATGGAACTGAAATTTTATATGTTGGTTCAGTTCCGATGACAATACATTAATGTCGAAGAAATTGTTTCCCCTGCCCCCCGAAACCTAGATAGAGAACACGTTTCGGAAGTTTTCTTGACGGATTTGGACGTCAAAAATTACAGCGAAAAAAAATTGGTAGGGGGGACTCGACCCACCCCTTTTCTCGAAAAGAGTTGGAAAACTCGCGAAATTAAAATCGGAAAAATCCGTTAAAATAGCGAAAAATATCTGACTGTCGAATGTTATGGTTTAAAAAAATTTTACCCGTCCTGTCCCCCTCAAAAGCTAGAAAGAGAACGCAAAGGAACTCGGAAAATGTTTCACCAGTTTCGGACATGGAGAATAATGTGCTTTTACATCATTTAAAATTTTACGATGTAACAAAATGATGGGTTTATTTCACTTCAAAATTTATTTTATTCTTTTTATTGCATTTAGGTAAATGAAAGCTTTTCTCTAAAAAGTTTTTTTTTAAGTTTATTTATTCTATTATGGAGGTGTTTACTGTTTTGGATCTTATTTCAACTCTTCCATTAGAATTGAATTGATAGTCTATGATTGAGTTGGTGGAAATAACAGGTCTATTAGAGTAATATTTCCCTTCTTTAAATAATTGTTGAATTTGATGTTTTGTCTTATCAACTCTCTTCAAAAGGTTTCCATTTAGAAATGTTGTTATGAGTCGCCAAATTTAACCCAATAATAACAAACTGTTGTTAGTCATATACGGTCGAGATGTTTCCAGATCAATTGGAGGTCATATCTTGAACCTTAATTGAATTTAATTGGAAGAGTCTTTCTCGGTGTGGCACTGCTTACAATTTAAAAATTCAGAAAGACTAAGAATATTAGAACGAACAATTGAAATGAGTGCTGTAAATAACATATTAATGTGTAGTTAATGATAACCAATGATAAGGGAATACAAAGCAATTTCTCATTCTCAACTACTTAATAAAGACAGACATATCCTATTATCTTGGTAACCTTTAACACTCTAGCTGGAGTTATAGGAGTTTTCAAAAATCTCTTCTGTGTGATCAATCTGAAATGACTTCACGGACGATTGCAGCAGTCAATACCGATCGAATGCACATATGAACATGAATTGTTTTGTGCTATGTCTATCGCTTATGACGGATCAGTCGAATTCATTCCGCAATTTAGCTAGTTAAGCTTTATTAGTGCGGCGGTTACGGTGCGGAGTGGGTGATTTGAAGATTTGACAGCTAGTGGATTCATGTGAGATTTTTTTCTACTTGACATGGTGAGTAGAATCTTTCTTTTCTCTTTAGTGCACAGGTGTCTTTTCTAGTTCTCTAAAGTTGAAGTTACAAGATATTTTTCGAAATTTCTTCCAAGACAACAGAGCGCATAAATGTTTGAAATTTCTGTGGAATTGTTTTTTCAATCAATTTTAATTCAGGTAATTCAGTTCAGAGGGGATTGCATATTGAGAATACATATACATTTTCTTTATGAATGTTTTCCATGAGTTCTTTGAGAATTTACCTACTGGGTGGAACATAAAATATCACGACTTCCATTTTCGATTGGAGCTTTCTGTGGAAATAAAATAATCGCAATGTTCATAATCTTGGCACCAATAACGTCAGATTTTCTATTTAATGGAAAAAGTTCTGAGTATATTACACCAACTAAGTATTTTTGACTCATTCAAGAAGAATAGAAATACACAGAGCTAATAAGATAATTATCTTCTCTGTTTGAAATGGCATTAAAAACAGAGGAGATGTTGGGCATTTTGATTTGTGAAAACTTCAAGTTTCCAATATTCTCATTTTTGGATGTTGATGGAAACAAAGTGTAACGTGAACAGCGTTTTCAGTAGAAAGTGTCAATTTTTATTGAAAGATATAGGCTGAAGGTGCATTTAGTCAACATCATTTTAAAATTGTGCTTAAATATATGTTAAAAACGAAAGTTGAATCTGTTAAATCAAATGGCACCATTTATACAACAATATTAAGTTTATGCTAAAAACATGTCACTTTGAAAATCCCAATTTTATAAGAATCTTACTTTTACGACGAAAATATTATCCTTAATTCACGTGAACCTAAAGTTTCATGTCATAAAATGTACCTATCATTCTTAAATGTATGCCTAAATGTAAAACTCGTGTAATATCAGGTCTCATTCAAAATTAATTTCACGGTTATGTTTATGTCAGTGCTTGTGCTAAAGTTACGTTTATGTTGACTAAATGCACCTTGACATGACCATAGTGCAGTTATATTAGTATATACAGAGTGGCTTTTTTTAGCCCCTTCCTCCCATGTTAACTTTTGAACGGTTTGACTCACAAACATCGAACGAAATCATTTTTAATGGCATCCAAAGATACTACTTTTTGAAATAAAAGACATTGTGGTTGATAGATGAAGGGGGTAGGGGAGCACATCAATTGCAAAATTTCAAATGGCACGGGGGATCAAGTTACACATCTTTGACAAGAAAATTCAATTCTCTTTTCAACCATATACATTTTTTGATTTTCTTTATTACGTATTTTCCAAATTTGCATCTCTTTGTCTTTGGAAATTTTCAAGTTGATGTGCCCCTACCACAATAATTATCTTCTCGGTTTAAAATGGTATTAAAAATAGAATAGATGCTGAGTATATTAATTTGTAAAAACTTTCGATATTAATGGAAACAAAGTGTAACAGGGAAAAGTTTTTTCTGTAGAAAGTGTCAATAGGCTGACATGACTATAGTGCAGATATATTAGTATATACAGTGCGGCTTTTTTTAGACCCACCCTTGTTTACTTTTGAATGGTTTAACAAACATGGAACAAAAATCATTTTGAATGGTATCACCGACACTACTTTTTGAACAAAAGACATTGTGGTTGACAGGTGAAGGGGATGGGGGAGCAATCAATTTAAAAAGGTTACCTGATACTGATACCTCGCCTTATTACCACCTTTATAAATTATTTGTTTTTTATAAACTATCATTATTTTATATACTCATTGTAATCTTGTGGAAAATGAAGACCTTTATTATTATTATTATTATTATTACAATTTCAAATGGCCTGGGGATCAAGTTACACATCGTTGAAAACAGAATTCAATTCCCTTTTCAACCAAATATATTTTTTTTATTCTCTTTTATACGTTTTTTCACATTTTGGATCTCTTTGTCTTTCGAAATTTTCATTGCATTGCATTGCATCTTCTCTCAAAAAGTAGTATCGATAATACCATTCAAAATGTTTATTGTGTCAATGTTCCACATCAAACCGTTCAAATTCATCGAGATAAGTATCATTCAGATCCGCACTCATATGGTAAAAAAAAATATTATAAAATCCGAAAAAAATTGGATGGTTGAAAAGCGAACTGAATTTTCTTTTCAACGATGTGTTACTTGACCTATCACGCCATTTGAAATTTTTGAATTGATGTGCTCCCCCCACGGCCTCCTCTATCAAGCAATGACAATGTTTATTATTTCGAAAGGTAGTATCCGTGATACCATTCAAAATGGTCTTTTATCCATGTTTGTACCTAAAACCGTTCAAAAGGTAACAGGTAGGGGGGATAAAAAAAGCCACACCGTATAGTCTGTAGGGGTGTATGTAGTCTATACGTTTATCCCATATGTAGTATTAATTTCATATGAAATAAAAAATCATGAGGATCAAGAAACAATAATATAATGGATTTTTCAAGTTACGAAAATAAAATAAAATTTGTCAGAAGACTCTGTGACGTTCCAGTGATTTGAAAATTATCTAATTGGTGGCTTGAGTTTTGTTATCACTCAATAATGCCAGTATCATGTCATTAAATGAATGAACCAAAGGTCCAGAGCAAAATCCTGTGTATTTGGAATTTCATTGACAAAGAACAAGTATCTGAAACATGTAATTCAATAGTCGACGAGGTATTAGTCAGGGGAGTAATTTTTATGTTAGTTTTTATGTTAGTTGCCAATACAACGCCTATCTTAAAGAATTTTATGGAATCCGAGGAAGTGTAAAGAAATAGAAAATCCCTATAGAGACGACCCTGTGCTTTTTTATGGGCTTTGGAATTGTCAATTTAAGGTGTTTTATACCTGTCTCTATAGTATGGAAGCATATTTTAACCAAAATGATCTCCACGTTGTTTCTAGAATATTTTTTGATGGGGCTTTGACAATACATTTTGTATGCACTTCTTCTACGTGAAAAAAAAATGAATAACAAAGATTGTTGAACAATGACTCATATTACAAATGACAAAATAATAGCAAATGAACAATGTGATTTTGGGCTTGAGAACAGTTTTTTAAACATAGTAACTTTCTGGAGCAAACTGATTCATTTGTTCTTCTACACTTGTATAAATATATTTCCTCAATTTTTCATTTTCAGACGGTAGGTTAATTCGAAGGTTGTGACAAGGCGTTCAACTTTCCTTCAGGATTCATTATAACATATAAGAACAAGTTCTTGTTTGGATTATAAATATTCAGGATATACGAAGTCCCACAAATATTGGCTCTATAACTTTCTGTACATGCTGGAGGCCACTGATTGAAATTAGAAAAAAATTGTTTCATAAAAAAAGGGTTTAATCGATATCAGCATCTCAAAAGGCAGGTGGAATATATTTTTGTATACAGACAATAAACTGGTAATCCCACTTGATTCATAAATAAAATAAAGTATTTTTCAACTGAATTCAATGCTTATATATTTCAATTATCCATTTGGCGAATGACCATGGAAATATCAACACTCAGTGATATTCTGTATAAAAAAAATCACAAATTGGGAAAAATCCAAACATACCATTAAAAGAAATTATTCCATCACAAAGTGAAAATTAATTTTTAAAAACCTTGTACGAATAAGTTGATTCATCCTATATTAACTTACACAGCGGAAATTTTCGAGCATTTATTATTATTATTTATTTTATACAGTATTTGCCAATGCTTGCCAAACTCAATTCCTTATTATAGCTCCTGCATTTCCTTAAATTCTGAAAGCGTCGGTCGTCTAAATTCCATGATTTAATTTTGTATAGTAAAAATTAAGTTATTTATTACTGAATAGAGGAGTCAAATCTGTTGTCACAGCTACCTATTCAAAAATAGATTTTGTTTTCTAGTGCCCTGTATTACCGCACAAACAAAATAACGTAAAACTGCCTTTCTTAAGAAAAATCATAATGCACAATCCTACCTAGCTTTGATTATTTCCTTTAGCTCAAGAATAAAGTCCACTATTTCTCAAAATACCTACACGAAAACGTTTTTCGAAGAAAGGATTAAATCGTCATTTATCAATAGAAGGAGGAATGTAACAACATGGTATTGTTTTGTAGAATTATAGTTTACAAAGCTTGGAGCGATAATTTTTAATTGAAGGAATTACTTTTAATTTCGAACCTTATCTCAATGTAGGCTGTCTATCTTATTATTTACTTTCGATAATAGGTGACGAGCAATTGTTCTAACTAAAATTATTTCTAATTGTTACTCACAGATCATGGTGTCGATAACACAACAACTTGTAAATAAGATAAAAGGTTCTTATAATGATTAACCAGCAAATTCGCACAATATATTGAAATAATGCCAAGTAATGTTTTATTGGAAAAAGTCAGGTGATCCTTGCTTGTATGAATATTTTTCCTGGAAACAAGTTTTTCAACAACCATCGCAGAATTTGCAAAGTTTGGCAATGGACCTCACATGGCCTTTCCGAAAGAGTATTGTTGATAGTAATACCGGGTGTTGGGATAGGGATTTCACTGATGAAGCTACTCCTTTTAGAATAATTTTTGACACTGTTTCTTAAGTCGATGCCACATTGAAAAACATAAATTATGTGGGATTTAATCGTGGTTCAATTTTCTTGGAAAGATATCTAAGATAGATGTTTACGAAAATGTATTGGAGAATAATTGATATGAATTTGTATATGAAATTTAAAAATGATGTGGTGAATTTTTCCGACCTAAGTGAATAATTTTCAGTTTATTGAAATCAATTCTAACAACTGATAATAATATCATTTACTTTCTATCGCATGATTTACATAATGATGTAGTAGTCAGGTGGATAAACTTGAAGAGAGAAATATTCCTGCAGTATTAAAGCATTTCTAATGTAAACAAGTTCTCATCCTACTCTAGAACACAAACATATTTTTACTGGAAAATGATTGAGAATTTTTCGTCCAAGATAGTTTGTGGAAGCGGAAGATGTTTTGAATCTTGTGCAAGGGATGAATGAACCTCTGCTTCTTAGGTTGACATTATGGATAATAATAGTAATGTATTAAGTGAAAAATTGTGTTTATTCAGGAATAAAAATACACATTTATCTAAAACAAAAACGCAAAGGCAATGGCAAAATCTGATATTGGAGATGATTTTTTTATATACTAGCTGCGTTTTTGTGCAATGACCACATTTTTAGACATTGCAGAATTACCTCAGTCTTGAATCACTTGAACACGTTTCAAACTTAGCAACTGATTTATTACAAAATGTAGATTTAGAAAGAAGTTACGCCAAAGAATTTATTTTTGAGATCAATTCTTTTCAGTGAGTTTTCCAGTTCAAAAAAGTCATTGCAAAAATTGTATACTTAGTTCTTCTTTGACAGTCTACGTGTTGTGATTTCCAACTTCCGCATATTCACCACCATTTGGCAGATGTTACAAACAAGAAACTCTGTTGCCTTTGAGTAGTAGTAATTCATTCAAATATATAATCCTAATTACTATACAGACAAAACGTAGAAATTACAGTAAAGACATTAAAATCACATTAACTAAATATGTTGCAAATTAGAACTATTTGATGATGAAGATGTTCCTACAATAGGTTGGTATTTGAAATTAATAAATTACGCGTCATTTTCACATTCTTTGATAGTTCAACCTTACGGACCTTTATAAACCAAAGGGATTTTATTTTATTCTTCCATTTTTTTTTTTCAAGAAAGTTCTGAAGAAGAAATGAAGAATATATTTATTGAAATAGGTTTCCCTAATATACAATACTGCTAATATGTATACATATATATAGTAAAAAATATATCAAATAATCCTATCATCAAACAATACAGTAGGAATAAGAATAATAATATTTTCACAGAATAAAAGAGTAAGCCTAATTTAGATCTTTTATATGCTTCAACAGTCTGTGTCTGAATTTTTCAGTAGTTTCACTATCTTTATCAATCTGGGGTAGATTATTGAACTCTATCATATCTTTAAAAAACAAAGAATTTCTTGTATTTGATAGTTTTACTCTTAGCACATGGATGTTGTTCAGATTACGGGTAAAATGATGGTGAATCTCATGATTGAAATCAACATATTCACGAAAATATGAAGGTGCTTCCTTATGTAATATTTTGAAAATGAATATCATCGTTAAGAAGTAAAGTCGTTTTGAAACTGATTGCCATTGTAATGTATTCAACATTATTGATATAGAAGTATAGCGATTACAGCTTAGAATGATCCTCATGCTTCTATTTTGTAATTTTTGTAGCTGTGTCATTTTATTCAAATTGAATTGGTATAATAAAGTTGCACAATAGTCAAAATGAGGTAGTAAAATTGACTTATTATTATTGTTTCTAATTGATATCCCTTGTTATTAAAAACAAATTTCATCAACGTTGGTTGTAAATTATCATTTTATTGGTATACATATTTTCCTTCAAAAGTCCTTCAATTATTGTGACTCTGGAGACACTGCGATTGAAAGACTCATTATGATTTCCCTCATGAATATTATTTTTATACTTCCGGTTCTTAAAAGAAATCCCCAGTGATATTATTGGCCAGAAAGAATAAATTTTTCTTCCTAAACTGATTTAAAAACCTGCACTGCACTTTTTGGAACCAAAATACAGTGGAGATTCATCCCAACACCAATCCACTATTTTTAATTAATTTCTCTTGATGTTATAAATATTAAGTTAGCGTTGGGATAAAACTCCAGTTTATTGATGTAACTCAGTAAAACTTTTGAATTATTCTCCTATCAAGGTTTGTGAAGCTACATTTTATTTCAAAATATTCATGTACGTTTATGTAATTTAAATTTATCGAGATTACAAATCAAAACTTTGAAATTCTCTAGAGGTCAAGATTTTTCATTACAGATAATGTATTGCACTTTACATTGATATATCATAATAGCACACCTCTTGTCATTGGAAAAACCAGGGAAGATGTCACCCCTTCTAGGGAGTTGAAGTTAAGGCGATCAGACTGATAAAACATGCACTCCTATCAGTAAAATTGACTGGTTCCAGTATTTTTGAAATATTAACGTGAAAAGCTTTGGATCAAGGATTGTTTTCGGTGACTCACCCTGTAAATGTTATTGTAGAAACAACCTAAAATAATGTGAAGATATAAATACTTCAATTTGTCGGTCGATCTCATTTAATGCTCACCCTGTACATACATTCATTCAACTATTTGTTCAAATCGTGTACTGCTGTTTGGAATCATACATACCTAACTAATTACGCTTCAATAATATTTTGACTGACGTTCTGATAATGAAAATTCTTTGGAAGTGCATGGGTGAATAATATTTCGTAATCAATTTGTTTGATTTTTCCATCGCGAGATTAAGATATAATTGATGCTGAGTTATCCATCTTATTGAAAACAAATATTTGGAGGAAATGGGCCACCTGTCACATCGCCACAAAAAATTCCATCACAACAACCAGATTAAAAACATGAATCTTATCTTTGTCATTATCTGGAAGATAATGCAAACAGACGCTATTTTGTAAATGAGAATTTCATAAGTGCCCTTGGACAAAGTTCAGTAACTATTTGGTGCTTGGTAGGTCTTTAGTAAAGGCAATTTTTTTCTTTATATCGGTGTGTCTGTCTGTAGCTCCGTCCGCCCGTCTGTCAAAAGCACTTCAAACTTGTATATTTTCTGATCCCTAGGAGATCTCTCTTTGAAATTTCAGCCATATCAAAAACTCGAGGGCAGTATTCCTCAGTTTACATTTCTTTGCGATCGGAAATTGTTTAAGGGGTTTTTCCGGTTTTTCATACTTCCGTCGATAGCGGTTCAGGAATTGATTTTTCCCATCCATCTTTTTTGGAAGTATTTGAGAAGGATCGGAAAATGTTAACGGTTTTTCCTGGCGTTTTTCCGAAAAGTGTAAGACTCAAAAATACGCCAAAACGATAATTGAAACTAAAGGACCCCCCACCAAATACATGGAAAAATGGCTTTCAGCCAATTTTGATAATTTTTTGGGATATTGTAGTACATGTCACTAGAAGTTACACATGCAAGTTTGAATTAGTTTCTATGTCCAGTTTTGGAGATACGAATTTTTGAAAATCGTAAAAATTGCTGTTTTACCAAAACTCATCCAAAAGTATTACTTTTTAGATGATTAGTAACAAAATAGTAGCATTGCTGGTTTGAAGAAGGTCGAATGTCATGTCAGTTAGTCGGTCGTTACGATAGAAGAAGCCACCTATTATACAGGGTGGGTCAAAAATAGCGACAATTTAGGATATTTTGCCAATCTTTATCAACGGTCCCTATGGTGAGACCGAGTATTTTTCATTAGGAAAATACCTATTGGGATTCTTTTCTTACGACAAGAAGATTTTCTCTAAAAGTTAAGACTTTTTTCCAACACAGTAATTTTTTTTTCAAATGTTTGTTTTTTATACTACATGTGTGGCTATAGCCACACAAAATAGCCTTTTTGAGTCAATAAATCCGCTTTGGAGCCAAAAGTATTTGAGAAAGGCTTATAGTACTTGCTTAATATGATCAGCTTCCAAAAGTTACGATCACATTTTATACGGGGGCTGTTTACAAATATTATTTGAAATCGGTTTTGTACGTAATATATATGTTTGTTAATTATTTTTGAATGGATCTCCCAATTTGAATCATATTTTTCAATTATACTTCCAACTAAATTACCTACCCTACACTAGGGTAAGTTTCATTAATTTCCTTTGTCTGATTTTTGAAATAAAATTTTCATCAAGAAATAAGATTGGATAATATCTTCTATAGAATCTCAATTTTAATTTATAGTTCAAAAACTAGACATAGGAAATGAATGAAACTCACCCGAGTGTAGGGTAATTTACTTGGAAATATAACTGAAAAATATTATTCAAATTGGGAGATCCATTCAAAAATAATTAACAAACATATATATCACGTACAAAACCGATTTCAACTAATATTTGTAAACAGCCCCCGTATAAAATGTGATCGTAACTTTTTGAAGCTGATCATATTGAGCAATCACTATAAGCCTTTCTCAAATACTTTTGGCTCCAAAGCGGATTTATTGACCCAAAAAGGCTATTTTGTGTGGCTATTGTTAAAAACATGTAGTATAAAAAACAAACCTTTGAAAAAAAATTACTGTGTTGTAAAAAAGTCTAAACTTTTAGAGAAAATCTTCTTGTCGTAAGAAAAGAATCCCAATAGGTATTTTCCTAATGAAAAATACTCGGTCTCACCATAGGGACCGTTGATAAAGATTGGCAAAATATCCTAAATTGTCGCTATTTTTGACCCACCCTGTATAATAGGTGGCTTCTTCTATCGTAACGACCGACTAACTGACATGACATTCGACTTTCTTCAAACCAGCAATGTTACTATTTTGTTACTAATCATCTAAAAAGTAATACTTTTGGATGATTGAACCTTGCTATGTTTTGGTAAAACAGCAATTTCTACGATTTTCAAAAATTCGTATCTCCAAAACTGGACATAGAAACTAATTCAAACTTGCATGTGTAACTTCTAGTGACTTGTAATACAATATCTCAAAAAATTATCAAAATTAGCTGAAAGTATCTTGAGACGATTTTTCACGAAAATGATCGGAAAACTGAGAAAACTGAAAATAAAAATTTGAATTTTGGAAAATACGAAATATCTCGGAAACGGTTAATATTTTTTCAATTTACATTTTTTTGAATAACTTCAGAAAATCGGCAAAAATGCAAATAATTTTTTTTGTCTAGGAAATATTAAAAAAAAGGAAAATTTAAATATTGACCGTACTAACCATAAAATTGTTTTTTTTTAATCGCTTCGAATATGTCTTTACAAGTTTCATTGGTACTCCAAACAGTTTTTCTCCAACTCGATTAGAAAGTGGAAAAAGGATAAAAAAATTGCAAAAAAGAATTACAAAATTTGTATTTCACTCTAAAATAACCTAAAATTCTAAAAGGAAACAAGATATCACAAAAATGTATAATAACATTTTAATTGTGCTTGAATAGGTATACAAAAAGTTCCCATCATCTTTTTCCACATCTTGATAAATAATCTAGGAAAAATCGAGCAATTTTTGAGAAATTACCAAATTGTATCTGGACTTACATATTTTTGAAATTGGCAATAACTCAAAACTGGAAGATTTCAAAAAAATTTAAATGAAGAATTTCATTGTTCTCAACAAGGTCTACAAAAAATGGACATACATTTTTTCTGTAATATCACAGTAATATTTCAAGAAAATCGAAAATTTACTGACTTAGAAACATTCTAATTTTTTTTTCTTAAATCAACAATCTATTCAGAATGGCCGAATTTGTATAATCTGCAAATCTCAAATTAATCGAGGAAGAAGACAAATACAAAATCGGCAGACCTCTTTGAAATTTGCACCATAGACGTAAAATTTCACGATGATTCCGAAATTATACAGGGTGTAAATTTGAAAACTTCCCACCCTTAATATCTTCCTTCCAGTAAACAATATGAGTAATCGAAAAAACAGGTCAAATTCATTGTCAAGGGGGACACTTTCACGGACTATTTGTAGCCCTCGTGGTTCAACCCCCTAGGAGGGGTAGATGTTACCCTTAGAATTTTAAATGGGAAGGGGGGTCAAGTGGCACATCATTTTGATAGGCGTTCAATTCTTGTTCCAATGGTACCCTGACTTATTATTTTGTGATGAGCATTTTCCGAAAAATTGCGTTCTAAACTAACAGAAGTAATTATTAGAACGCCTATACTGAGATGCATTATTGTATTGACTCCCTTTAATAAAAATGGTTAGAAGAGTAGGTGGCACCGCTCCAACCCTTGAATGACAGGAATAAATTTATTACGCATGGGATTTTTTATTTGGTGGTTATTTTCCTTCTACACGATAAAATTTAATTTGCGAGAAAGACATTTCCAACATAAAATCTACTTACGCTTATCTTATTAGCTGTTCGAAATGTTGTCCATTTTGCTCTAAACAGTAATACAGTCTGTTTTCGAACTCCCCTCTAACATTACGGAAAACTTCACTAGGAATTGACCGGCATGCTGCTGTAATTCGTCTTTTAAGTTCGTCAATATCAGAAGGTTGTGTTTTATAAACAACGGATTTAAGATGCCCCCAAAGAAAGAAATCTAAGGGTGTTAAATCCGGTGATCTCGGAGGCCATTTAACTGCTCCCCTTCTGCCAATCCATCTACCCGGAAATCTCTCGTTTAACCACTGTCGGACGGGAAGAAAATAATGAGGTGGAGCACCGTCCTGCTGGAAATGTAACAGATCCTCCTGCAAAAGTTCATTACCTTCTGCATCAATTTGAGTTTCTAGCTCGTGAGTTATAAGAGGATCGATAGTCTCTTCAAGCATATCAAGGTACAGATTGCCAGTCAAGTTTTCTTCCAGAAATAATGGACCAAGAATGGCATTTCCAAGAATACCAGCCCAAACATTAACTTTTTGTGGGTGTTGTGTATGCCCTTCCCGAAAAATATGTGGGTTTTCGTCACTCCAATAGCGACAATTTTGTCTATTAACATTGCCATTCAGAAAAAATGAACACTCATCGCTGAAACAGATGTTTAACAGAAGATTAGGGATGGTATTGACTCGATGAGACATGATTTCACAAAACTCTATTCTTCTATCATAATCATCCTCGTGGAGCTCTTGAAGAATCTGCATTTTATATGGATGAAATTTATGCATTTTCAATGCTTTTCTTATAGTCTCGCGTGACATTCCCGTCTGTTCTTATACTGATCGTAAGGAGCTCGTGGGCTCTGCAGCAAATGTTCCCAAAACTTCAATTTGAGCTGCTTCATTTAGTACTCTGGGGTTATTTCTTTTTTTATTTGTCACTGAACCAGTTTCGTAAAACTTATTCATCAAATCAAGCACATACCGGTGACTTACATTACAATTTGGATGTCTTTCGTTAAAAAGACATGCCGCCCTTCGTGCGCACTTTCCAACTTCGCCATAAATTACAATCATTTCAATTCTGTCTTGAAGAATGTAAACCATTTTTACACTTTTATACACTTATTAAAGTAATTCCTAAACAGCTCAACAGGTACAACGGTATTCACAATACTACCACATAGTTCAAATTTGCTAACCAATTTTTTGCCGGAAAACAGAAACTTTTTACAGCAGAAGTAGCAAAAAAGGAAGGCTATCTGTACAATTTCTGCGATGACACTTAAAAATTCAGCATTTAATAAACACAACTTTACTACCATCTACGTTTTACTATTAGACTACTTTTTTATGTAAAGTGTTTGGAGCTAATGGCTAATGTTACCCCTAATAAAGGGTTGGAACGGTACCACCTAATATTCTAACCAGTTCTGGCCAAACCATGCATCTCACTATAGGCGTTCTATTAATTACTTCTGTTAGTTTAGAACGCAATTTTTCGGAAAATGCTCATAAAAAAATAATAAGTCAGGGTACCATTGGAACAAGAATTGAACGCCCATCAAAATGATGTGCCACTTGACCCCCCTTTCCATTTAAAATTCTAAGGGTAACATCTACCCCTCCTAGGGGGTTGAACCACGAGGGCTACAAATAGTCCTTGAAAGTGTCCCCCTTGACAATAAAATTGACCTGTTTTTTCGATTACTCATATTGTTTACTGGAAGGAAGATATTAATGGTGGGAAGTTTTCAAATTGACACCCTGTATGATTTGTATTGTTCAGATGTAAGATTTAGTCGGGAAAGAAACTAAAAACCTCTTTCAACTTGATTTGAAATTTCAATTCGAGAACGGTTAAAGATAGAGCAATTCTGCGAACACCAATCGATTTAGAATGACCGAAATAGTATAATCTGATTTCAGATTAATCGAATGAGAAAAAAATACTCGAAAAAAGTTGTAAGGGATAGACCCCGAAAAATCACGAAAAATACAAAATTGGCAGATCTATTTGAAATTTGCACTATAAACGTGAAATTTCACGCTGATTCCGAAAATATATGATTTATATTGCTCAGATGTAAGATTTAGTCGGTAAAGGGGCTAAAACCCCTTTCAACTTGATTTGAACTTTTCAATTCAAGAACGGTTAAAGATAAAGCAATTCTGCGAACACCAATCTAATCATAATGGCCGAATTAGTATTATGTGAAAATTTCAAATTGATCGATGGGGAAAAAAAACTCCAAAAGCTTTTCAAAATTTGATAAATTTGTTGAATCCCAAAACTCATAGTTTGCAAACACGACATACCAACTGAAACATACTGATTTTCACAAAAGTAAGCTGGGATATAGATTACCTGATAGTATTGGTACCAGAGCCTTCGATTCAAATTTAGAGTCGATAACTATATGCGAAAAAATCTGAAGAATTATCTAGCTGTGAAAAACTTCTATGAAGTGAGATTTTTTTCAACCCTATTGGAATTCCATCCATCAATTTTTCTGTATTATTTATTGTTGATTTTATTGATTTTACTCGTATATCGGGTAAAAATATGTATGTATCGTGTAAATATCTATTGACTAATCCTATACATTTATGTAATGTCTTTGAGGAGAATTAGGTCATTATTTGGCAAACTGAGTAATTTTCCCTGGCAGACTCAATGATACAGACGCTCCTTCAATCTGCTGTAGTGAGTTTACGACAATTCAATATGTTGAAACTGATTACTACATATCCTGAATTGGATATTGTGGTTTTTCGTACGTCACCTGGTGCTGTATTACGCATAACATGAAAAATAATTATTGAACGTACATAAATGTAATTTTTTTCAGCTTTAAACATTTTGGAGATGGCAGTCAAGGCTTCTCAAACGTTTTTCCTGATCATTTGCGAGCTATACATCATTGGGACGGTGAGCGCAGGTTGTGCTAACGAAGCCCGATGTACGATCACTCGTGCACACAGAATGAAGGCAGCTGACTGTTTCCAGAGAGAATTCAAACAGTTTCCGAAGTGTTTACCAACTGATGTGGAGGTGAGTCTTTTAGTCTAATCGAAGTCCATATTTTATTTCTCAGAATGTTTACACATTTCCCACGGTCCTACCATTATAATAACACTCAGTACCAGAACTCGGCATTTTTGAATCACTTCACTGATAAATTACACCGACTTTTCCAACCCCTTAGAGGTTGGTGGTTGGTAAGTTAAAGGCTGACGAGCGAGATGCCGGAGCCGGGTTTACCTTTGAGGTTTTCCTTAGCACTGAGACCAGTTGGGGTCTATTGCATTGTTCTTGTGTCAGTGGTTCCTAGTTGAATTGGCCTGTATTATTCACCAGGTTCAGTAGTCTATTCACTAGGTGTTTCGGATTCATTCCTACTTCTATGTTGATCTGTCCGAATGTTCTATTGCATCTGTTGAAGCCATTTCAATTTTGGTAAGGTTTGAGAAATGTGATCGAACTTTCGTATGCTAAAAATGAAACTAAGACAGGAATTTTGTACTTTTTGTATTCTATTCGAATCAATATAATCCAAGCAAGGAGAGTAAACCTGCGAGCAAAACGAAAAATGTGATATAACAAGTGTTTCACAGAGGTTTGCTTTTATTTCTCTAGCGAGATATGTTCTATGAGGATATAGCATTCTCAGACTTGAATATGCTTTTTGCAAACAATTGGAAACATGCTTTTTGTATCTGAAGGAGTTGTCCAACATGACACCCAAGTTTTTTGCTTCCTTTACCACCTCCGATTCTGCGTTGTTCAATCTGATTTTGATTTCAAGTTCATATTTCTGACAAAGCTTCATAGGGCCAAAGAGTAAAACTTAGGTTTTGGTAGGATTGAGCAGTAGTTTGTATTTCAATAAACTGTCTTATATGATCTGTAGATCCTCATTAATTTTTTCCACTGAGTCATTCAGACTGGTGGGATTGAACGAATGATAAACTTGGGTATCATCAGCATAAGCATGAATTCGGGAGTGCTCCACATTCAAAGTTAAATGAGAGGTGTATATACAAAAAAGCAATGGTCCGAGCACTGAACCTTGGGGAAAATCCCTTATTAGTCTCAGTGGAGCAGAAAGGGAACTTCCTAGTTTGACCATTTGTGTTCTATCAGTGAAATAACTCATAATCAGATTGCATGCATATTTTGAAAAGCCAATGTAATGGAGCACTGACACTAGAATGTTAGAATTCAAACTGTCAAAAGCTTTACTGTAATCCAATAAGACCAAAATTGAAATATCTCCCTTATCACTGGTTTCTAGAATATCATCTGTTATTTTTAATAATGCTGTGCAACAACTGTGGTGTGTTCTGAACCCAGATTGGTAGTTAGGGATCAGTTCATTCTGGTATATAAAAATTTTCATTTGATCATTCAGGATATGTTCTAGAATTTTTGAAAATGTGGGAAGTATACTTACAGGTCTCAAGTCCTTGTATTCTTCAACATTTTTAGTTTTGGGAAGGGGAATGACATACGCTACTTCCCAAGATTTTGGAAGGTAACATTCCAAAATCACAATAACATATTGTTGCACATACTATGTGCAACAAAAAGTTCTTGATAACAGGAAAGCATATTTCAAGCATATTTAGATTTAGTCCATCATCTCCAACTGCAGTACTTCTTAATTTATTCATAATGTTCAGTAGTTCATGATCTTCAACTATCCAAAACTGAAAGCTATTTTCGTCAATACCGTTCCCAACATTACTATCTTAGAATTCGATGACTTGTTTATTATCATTTGAGAATTTGGGAACGCTCTCGAGAAAATGGCTGTTTATATTATTTGGATCGTATAAATGATTAGAAATTTATACTTCGTTATTTTTCTTTGCTATATCAATATTTTTCAGTTCTTTCCATAGTTGTTTAGGATTATTTTTACTACAAATTTCTTTATTACAGCGGATGTTACATAATTTCTAAGTGTTTTGTAATATTGCCAGGACCCCTCAGATTTATTTGTTCTATGTTTCAATTTGGCTTTATCTCTAAGACTCATTATGAATCTAAGGTTATCGTTAGCCAAGGAGCAGGCTGTTTCGTAAATCGCATTAAACGTAGCGGTGCATGCTCATTAAACACTTTCAAAATTGATTGATTTAAAAATTCAATTTTTATGTCAATATTTGCCATGTAATATATCTTTTCTAGATCAAGTTTTTCAAGTTCCGATCGAATCAGCTGCGGATGAATCCTATTAAAGTTTCTACAATATTTATAAACAGGTTCAGGTTTTGGAATTTTGACTATGACATATACTCCATCATGATCTGACAATTCGCAGTCCAACGTACCTGACGATGAAACAATTTTACTGTCAGTAGTGAATATAAATCGATCACAGTCATACTGTCTTTACATATTCGAGTTGGGGAGTTGATCAGTTGTGTCATGCTGAAATGTTTGGTGTTTTGATTTCTTCCACTCATTGATTAGCTCTCCGCATCGAGTTTTGCTAATTCCAAACGCTGGTTCTGTGATGGTGATTCATATGCTTCTTTTGCAAGTTGGTCTGCATTTTCATTAATTCCCCAATGTTCGGGCACCCACACAAGTGTAACCTTGTTGTGTTTCGAAAGTTCATTGAGGCTCTGAAGCCATTCCAAAACTTGCTTTGACTTGATCTGTATTGAATTCAGAGATTTTAGTGTACTCTGGCTGTCAGATAGAATGATAGATTTTGGTTTGCACAGTTTGTGGTTGGGTTCTTCAATTACCTGCTTGTTTAAGTCTACAAGCACTCATGCTCGCTTCCCCCATGACTGTGACGTCGAAGGTGGAAGGTTTAGAATAATTTCCATAGACAGGCAAGCCTCTCTATTTTACCAGGATTGGTTTTGTACTGTCTCTGTTCCATTTTGGGCCACTACAAAAATGGGCCATATGTGAGTCTGGGTATTATCTAAGAACAGCCCTAAATATTGAACATGATCAGTAATTTGTAGTGTTACGCCAAAGAATTTGGGTGACTTCATGTCCCCCAGAATTCTTTTGCATGTGAAGGGAATGAGTGGTGTTTTGTTGGGGTTTGACTCTCTTGTGCTTGGCTCGTCCACTTAAATGCCCAAATAAGCTTCTAGAAGGCTTCCGATCAGACGACCACTCTGGAAGTGCAGGTGCTCAGATTATACAACTATACTCGACGAAAATTTGCATTCGAGAGAGGCAGACTGAGAATTCATGGGAGGCTCATAATTGGACTCCGTGGCATTATCCCTATCCTGAATCTGATCGTCTCCATCTGATTCAGGATTACCATGGCAGGCTTTTTACTTTCCCAAACGAACTACATATATTTTGGATTGAGGGCTCTTTTGAACTCTCTAGGCGACAATACAGTTACTTTGTACGATTGTATATATGTTCTTTCCCATACCCATTTCATCGATTTGATAATGAACTTGCAATATTTGCCTTGAGCTTTTTCGGCTCTTTCTTTCTGGTTTCCAGAGTTTGGTAAGCTGCACTAAGTGGACATGATCGTATATATTGGCAGTAATTGAATCAGTAGAATAGATCGCGAAACTTATCCAATATCTTAATAACCCCAAAATTAGGTACGACTGCTCTTCTTCCAAAACTAGCATTTTTCCTAGTACCAATTAAATCTTAATGACATTTTCATCAGCATTCTTTTAGGTTATGTTTTCTGCTCCAAGTGAGTCTTACTGATCTCATATTACTTTATATATGTATTGGGATTTAATTCATCAGAGACAGTTTTCCTGTCTGACCGTATTCGATTTTTTTTTTGAACGCAAAAATGGTGTTAGCTCATTGACTCTCAGATGATCTGGTATGAGCTAGATGGTAGACCATTCCTCGCCAGAGAAAAATCTTTCATAGTATTTCATTAATATTGACATTTAATTTTGAATCAACAAACCACTACTAAATTCAACAAAACTACATGATAGGCAGAAACTTGTAGTCGCCATCGAAAATTATATAATTTTATTTCAGGTTATGTGACAACTCCAATGTTGCCTTACTTTGCCGTGCAAAGATGAAAAGCAACAACCTCGAAACAAGTCAGCAAGTAGTCAACCCCGCCTAATAATATGTATTCTGCTTTTTGGTTACAAGAAGCACTTGCAGTACAAACTGTCCTTGAGGAGCATTCCACAAATATCTGTAATTCAATGTCCGTCGTGGTATTTGCCAGCAAAGTAGTAGTTTTCTGTCGGATATTTACCTCTCATATCTCACTTTGCGGAAATGTTTGAAGAGAAGGGTATTTTTACATTGTTGAAATTACATCAATTTGTAGCTTCGGCAAACTTCTTGGACTTTGTCCGTTTAGACGAAGTCCATCTGTCCGCATCATTCAATATTTTTTCAAAGGTATATCTTGGAAAAAACATGTGAGAAACTACTTGACAGGCATATCCGAAACGAGTAGGTACTGTTTTCGAACCCATTTCTGAAAACGTTTCAGCTACCCTGAAATTAATAGTAAGTTAAGCTTTTGGGTGTGACACTAGATAATGTCATTTAGCGCAGTTAGAGCGAAATATTTCCTCCTTTAAGTTTTCCTTTGCAAATCACTATTGAACGGGAAATTCAAACACTTTTCCAATCGTTAACCACACAACTTCACAATTCTTCAATTCGACACACCTGAAATGTACAAAAGTATTCCTTTCATTTATTGGAAATTTATTTTCCTTTGTACCTTTCGATGTATTGCATTCAATTTTGTTATTTTTAATCACTCAAAATACGCTCTGCGATGGGTCAGTAAATAGCAGTTTCCGGTATCCGGCCAAACCTAAAACGAAACATTCCGAAAGAAAGATTGATTGAATCTGTCATTGTGGAGGGCTTACGGAAATACTCATTTGCTATACAGGGTGTTCATTAAGTACTTGTTCAAACTTCAAATGGTGATTATTTGACTAATTTCAAGATAAAAAGTTGATATGAATATGTGTAAAATATGGGAAATTTTATTTTCAATTATTTTGAATAACTTTTCCAAAAAATAGATTTTTTGCACAAAATTTTGTAAATGTGTTTTTTTTATGAGGAAAATCAAAAGTTGGTATTTATTTTTATGTAACACTTAGAGAGCTGTGCGTACGCTCTCATTATTTATTATATAATTTGCCATAACTTTTTTCCAGTAAACTTTTGGAATTTTTTATATTCATTTCTTATTTCTTCACCGTTTCTAAACAGAAAAGGTATACCTGTTCAACAACGATAGGGACAAGCGTTTTTGAGGAATTTGCAAGTTTTTTCATTGATGCAGGTTATGGGGTCATTTAGGCGCCAGGTAAAGTTGCTCAGAACTATAAAACTGAGTATCTGATAGATCTCGCCAAAATGAATACCTAACTTTTTTTGCATGAAGATGCATCGAAAAATTATTCGTTCTCAAAATACAGGGCGTTGAAATTTAAAAAAATATCGGTATTTCAACATTTTGTATCTTGAGAATGAATTATTTCTCAATACATCTCAATACATACTCAGTTTGTGTAAATGGCGCCAGTGACCCCACAAACTGTATCGATGCAGAATTTTGCAAATTTATAAAAAACAGTTACCCCTAGCGTTGTGGAGCAGGTATACTTTTTTTGTTTCGAAAAGTTGTAGGAATAAGATTTGAATATAAAAAATACCAAAAGTTAACTGTCACAAAAGTAAGAGCAAATTAAAATAAATAATGAGTGCTTTCTCAGCGCCCTCTAAGTGCTACATAAAAATTAATACCAAATTTTGATTTCTCAGCTCAAAAAAATACTGTTCACCAAATTTTGTGTGAAAAAAATATTTTTTGCAAAAGTTATTCAGAATAATTAAAATAAAATTTCAATTTTAACACCCTGTATCATTTGATAACATTTGATAACACATGTTCATATGAACTTTTCATCTTAAACTTAGTCAAAAATTTACACTTTGAAGTTTGAACAAGTACTTAATAAACACCCTGTATATGCTGTTTAGGTAAACCATAAAATTATCAATCTTCAGTTACAACATTGACGATATTGGTAATGAGTTTGGATGTTACGAATGCATGATAAGTATTGTTGTTCATGTTTATGTCAATGAAGAACAAGTGACTTGCTGAAGATTCTAGGGCTTCTTGATAAGAGTTCGTATTGTCATTTTCTTTATTTGAGTTTGGCTCACTCAGATACACCGGATACTTCCAAAATTGTTCTTTGCCAGAAACTTATTTTTTTACTCCGATTTGAATGAGTTTGTTTTTGTTTTTGTATTTTCTTATTCGACAACCAATTTCAAAAAGTTTTTTCAACATGTAGTACTCAATGAGGTCTACATTTCTGATTATTCATTATTTATCTTATAGCACTTTAACACGGCCAACTATGATCAATTAAAAATGCAAAAAATCAGTTAGTTATTACTGACTTAGTATTACTAACTGATTTTTTGCATCCCTGATATTTCAGAAAGTTTTTTAGCTGAAAACTAATGTTCCTCAACATGCTGAGAACTCTCTAAAACACATGAGTTAAAATTTTCATTTCGATGTCATGTATTTATTGAGAATAAACGTAATAAACGTTCCATTAAAAAAAAATAATAAAAACAGAATACTCAGTATAATATCATGAATATTTTCGTGTACCCCTGGAACACCTATTCAGTACTTTTTCTGTACATATCATATACAGTTTGTCTCACTAAGTTGGAACCATATGGAAAACTTTTTTATTATTCATTTTAGAAAAAAAAGTTATTCTTCATAAAAAGTTCTGCATGTTCTTAAATCTAAAATACAATCATCAGATATCAAATTTTTCCAGTCGTATACGCGGTATGACAAAAAATATGAATTTTACTCAAGAGTAAAGTACCTTTATATTTGAAAATATCGAAAATTCTTATGAAAAAAAGTTGTTCATATTGAAAATTTCATTCAAATATGCAATTACGTCCATAGGCATTGAAAAATTGGGTTATGTTTCTTTTAACTTTTTTTATTTATTTTGAATGAACATTTATCTCTTTTGATTACTTCAAACGCGTTTTGACATTCGCTGTCAAAGATATCTTGCTTTTGAATAATCAACAAATCATTTCTTTGTCAGTGCATCCAAGATTACACGTAACTACAGTTAAATTTGCATTGTTATTGTTGACAAGATAAGAAAAAATGATTTTTTCTCGTAAGTGGATGCAATTGAATATTTGAAAGTAATTTTTAGTTCTGAACAACTTTTTTTTATAAGAATTATCGATATTTTCAAATATAAAGGTACTTTAGTCTTGAGTAAAATTCATATTTTTTGTCACACCGCGTATACGACTGAAGAAATTTGATATCTGATGATTGCATTTCAGATTTTAGAATATGCAAAACTTTTTATGAAGAATTACTTTTTTTCCTAAAATGAATAATAAAAAAGTTTTCCATATGGTTCCAACTTAGTGAGACAAACTGTATATGTCTGTTGTTTGCTCTAGGAATTAATAATTATTTAAGTTCAATCATTTTTTTATTCATATCGTATCGAATCGAATTTTGATGTTTTCTATAGTTTCCTATGATTATAATTTGATTTTTTTTAATAATAATTCTTCTTCAAATCAAAAACAAATATAAACTCCTGAAAACTATCTGTTATTCATTTGTCATAATTTAGTATTCTCTATTAATCCTTCATTATTTTTCATACATTTGAGAATTCTTTTTCTGTAACTAGAATTTATTTTTTTTAAGTTCAATCATTATGAAATTTATTATTATAATGGTACAGGGTACATTAATACATTTTATGAATTCTACATTTACACAATTTACATTTTATATACCTGGTGTTTATTAAGTACTTGTACAAACTTCAGAGGGAAAATCATTGACAAATATCAAAATAAAAAGTTTATATGAACATGTGTCCACAAATGTTTCGTTTCGGAGATATAGGGTGTTGAAGTTGAAATTTTATTTTCAATTATTTTGAACAAATTCTGCAAAAACTGTTTTTTTCTGCAGAAAATTTGGCGAACGGGTTTTTTTTGAGGTGAAATATCAAAATTTGGAAATAATTTTTATGTAGCACTGCGAAAGCTATCATTATTTATTTTAATTTGCCGTAACTTATTTTACAGTTAACTTTTGCAATTTTTTATATCCAAATCCTATTTCTACACCTTTTTAAACGAAAAAGTTATACCTGTTCAACACCGTTAGGGACAAATTGGCAAATTTATTCATTGATGCAGGTTATAGAGTCACTTAGGCGCCAGATGAAGTTGCTCAGAACTTTACAAAACCTGAGTATCTGAAAGAACTCGCCAAAATAAATAACTTCTTTTCATCAAGATGTATCGAAAAATTATTCGTTCTCAAAATACAGGGCGTTGAATTTAAAAAAAAAGATCGGTTTTGCAAAATTTTGTATCTTGAGAATGAATGATTTCTCGATACATCTTCGTAGAAAAATGTTGTTTATTTTAGCGAGATCTATCACATACTCGGTTTTTGTGAAGTTCTGAGCAACTTCATCTGACGCCTCAGTGATCGCATAACCTGCATCGATGTAGAAATTTACAAATTTCTCAAAAATGGTTGCCCTTAGCGTTGTTGAGCAAATATACCTTTTTTGCTCAGAAAAAGTATAAAAATAAGATTTGATTATGAAAAATATCAAAAGTTCACTGTAAAAAAGTTAGGGCAAATTAAAATAGATAATGATAGCGTTCGCAGTGCCTTCCGAGTGCTTCATAAAAATTAATACCTAATTTTGATTTATCTCCTAAAAAAACCGTTTTTCAAATTTTTTGCAAAAAATTAAGTTTTTGCAAAAGTTATTCGAAATAATTGAAAACAAAATTTCAACTTCAACACCAACATTTTCAAACACATGTTCATATGAACTTTTTATCCTAAAATTAGTCGAAGATTTCCCCTTTAAAGTTTGTCCAAGAATTTAATAAACACTCTGTATATTATACCCCAACATTGCAGATCGTTCTATCTTTAGGATAAGTTTTGGACGTGTCTATGAAATGTAAATTTTCTTGAGACAAATAAATATGGATGTATGTATGCATGTATTTAATTCAATATGTGTTGTTTGCAGGTAATAGAGTTGACCTCCAACCGAATCCGCAAGATCAGCCGTTCCGACTTAAGTCCGTTCAAGTACCTTCAATTTCTGTACTTACAAGATAATTTGATTTTCAAATTCGACGACGACGTATTCGAAGACATGGACGATTTGATTACTCTTGACCTATCGGTGAACGCAATCATGAAGTTGCCAGCTACAATATTCCAACTTCCATCTTTAACAACACTGTATTTGAGCCAGAATTTTGTGAACATCATGGATGCCCTGGAGGCTTCTAGACCGATACTCAGTCCTTTGGAGAAAGTGGATATAAGCTTTACCACCGACGTAGACAACATACCCGAATTTCCTGATTTTGGACCTCTTCCATTCCTGTTACTACTGAATATAACAGGAAACCATTACGTCACAATGACTCGTCAAAACTTTATGGGTTTCTGTAATTTTCAAATTCTGGTAAATGACAATGTCACAACTGGATTTGACGTTGCGTGCGAATGCGTAAGAATAAACCAATGGCTGACACTGCTCCAAGTCAAATTCACCCCTTTCGTCTGTTCAGTTAGAGAAGCAGGTAAGAAGCATTTGTTTTATGCAACTCAGAAATGGGAAGTACACACTATCTTTCTTCTATTGGGAAATTCTTGCATCTAGCACTTATGAAAAGGTAAATAAATGAATATTTTGGAACCTTTGGTGTGAATACAATTCAAGAAAAAAGGAGCTAACCATACACCAAAACTACGTCACAATCACACTCGACGCGCGTTTCGCCAACAAAGTTAGCACCTTCAGGAGCTAAAAGCTTACAGTAAGCTTCTAGCGTCTGGAGATGCTTACAGTAAGCTTTTAGCTCCTGAAGGTGCAAACTTTGTTGGCGAAACGCGCGTCGAGTGTGATTGTGACGTAGTTTTGGTGTTTGGGTAGTTTCTTTTTTCTTGAATTTTTTCCTTGAATTATGGAAAGGCGTCTAACTGAGTTTTTAGAAGCGAATAATTTGATAAATAATGCTCAGTTCGGATTCTAACCAAAGAAAAATACTCACAATGCTATATATCTGTTCCTATCCGAAGTTTACATCTCTTTGAAAGTACATGTTGTGGTCGCAGCAGTGTTCTGTGATTTATCTAAAATCTTCGACTGTGTTAATCATGGAATACTGCTGCGAAAACTATCTCACTATGGCACGAATGGAACTGCACTTGAATGGCTCCAATCTTACCTAACTGGAAGAAAACAAATCCTCAAAACGACAACTTCTTCGGAAAAGAATTCTGTAGTTCACAATGAGCTTATGACAAAAGGCATAAGATGTCCGGAGGACTGCTCATCTCTAGCCAGCATTAAGTGCGGAGTTCCACAGGCACAACAAAAATAAAATTGACTTGCACAAAAGTATATGCCTTGATATTGAAAAATTAAAAAATTGGTGCGATTCTAACGAACTATTCTTGAATATTTCGAAGACTAGTATAATTAGTTTTAGATGCGATATAGATGCCATACAACTGAATAAAAAATGATAATCGAACATCAGCCACAACCCAAGCTTTTTGGGGTGATGATTCATTGTAAACTGAGATTCAAGGATCACATAAAACACAAATGAAATTATCATCTGGCTGTTGTAGTGTGGGTCCCATCGAAAGAACTGAGGTTAAGCGCTGTCAACACAGTATGCCACTCGTAGAATCAAACTTACGATATAGAATTCTATTTTCTCTCACTTTCAATGTTGGTTTTGAAAACAATCTACACTTGTTCCCAGGTTTCCTACTACATTCTCCATCATGTTGAATGTGTTGGACATCTTTCTGGTAGCTCCCTTCTCAATCACTGTCATTGATGAGTAGTAGTCGATTTCTTTATTCTTAATACTAGGTTATTATCAAACTTTCCGTTTTATCTTTTCGGCCTTTTCTTGATTTGCACTTCAATGTCTGGGATCCCGGAGGTCACTGCTACTTGTGGTCTTGCACATACTTCCCAAAATGGGATTCCATATCTTAGGTGCGATTCTATTAACAAGAAATAAACAGATTTGCTGCAGAGGATCCAAGTTCTTCTTACTGCGTAACACCCTGAAAAAGGCTTTTTATTGAGCGCAGAAATGGAGTCATCAAACCTGAGTTTGTTATCGATAGATACCCCTAGAAATTTGGTGTAAGTTTTGTTTTCTATCACGCAATTGTTTGGGGCTAAAAGTATGTCCTCAACATTGCATCGGAAGGATATTATGTTGGATTTTGAGATGTTGAACGATAACAGATTTGAGTCATACCAATCTTTGAGTTTTTCAACATCTGAACTGATGATTTATGAAGATCTTTCGTACTTTTTCGTGCCATAATATAGTCGTATCGTCCGCAAATAAGGTAAATTTTCCAACGATATCTATATTTGCCAAATAGATTGTGTTAAGCAGAATAAGTGTTGGTCCCAGTATTGATCCCTGTGGAACACCGCTATTTATATAGGCCTTCTCCGAAGGTGTTATAGTTTTAACAGTCATTAGTTTGTGATCTCGTCTACCAAAAAGAGGATTTTACTTCTTTACCTTCTTTCACTTTTTTCTTTGATACCTACAGGATTTTTTTTCTCTTATGAAACTGAAGATTATAACGAATTAGTTCAGTCTTCATATGGTTGTAATAAAACGTCAACATTTCATATAGGATTTACTACATGAGTAAATAAGGTTAATAAGAAAATTAGATTTTCTTATCAAGGCATGATTTACCTATCTCATATTCTGGTGCAATTGTGGTGATGAATTGAAGATTAAATTAGCTTTGATAAATAAAGTTTATATCTGATATGACACGTTGGATTTTCATGATGAAATATTATATTCAGAGTATGTAAGCAAACATATCTACCATTACGACGGATGCATTTTTTGTATGTTTTTAAAAAGTCTACTGATTTTAAAATTATATTCCCTTCGACCTTCAAGACGAATTTGTTTCAATTTTGCATTCTCTTTTGCAGATTGTCCCCATATGCCTTACAGTAAAGAAGAACTAGAAGTTTTGAATCAATGTAGGGAAATCGTAGAGGCCTTGCACAAAAGATACAAGATGTGGAAGATATCTGTTGGACTAGGAGTGGCTGCTGCGATTTTGGTTTTGTCTGGGCTTCTATACTGTTTGGCATTCAGAAAAAAATGTGGAAAACGACCAGTTCATGTAAATGAAAAAATATCCAAAAAACCTCCGGATAATCTTGGTCTACTGAATAACAAGACAAAAGCTGTCCCAAACGAATATAAAGTGTGATATTTTTACGTTTTAGTAAATAAGTACACTGGAAATATATGAATCATTCTTCATTCCAAAGAGGAAATAGGAAGGAGTCATTAACAAAAGAACTGATGAAAACTTAAGATTTCCTTTATCCGGCAGCGCTATCGATCTCTTCGAATATCAACAAATAGCTAACGAAGAACGGTTCATAAGTTTTCATAATTTATTTATATGTTACGTTTTAATTTTAAGGAATGTTACTAATTTTCAAGTAATGGATGTGCAAGCCGATTTCTATGATGAAGATTTATTATCTTTTGCTTGGATTACTTAGTATTTTTAAACGAGTTTTGTGATATGTTATTTATGTTTTTTTATACTTGCGAGAATTTTGGATTTGTTTGTGAAATTTTTTATATTTTTCATTAAAGTTTCAAAACGTTTATATTATGGTTTGATTGTCAATGATTCAATAACAAACCCGCAATTTCTACGAAAATTTCAATCTACACTAATAAACAAATTTTCAAATTGAGAAATATCGAAAGACATACTAGACAGAAAATTGAATATAGTGTACTGCTTTTGAACGGTTCGACGTACAAACATGGGACAAACACCATTTTGAATGGTTTCAACGATACTACTTTTTTAAATAATTAACATCGCGATTGCTTGATAAAGGGGGCACATCAATACAAAAATTTAAAATGGCATGGGGAGTCAAGTGACACTTCGTTGAAAAGAGAATTCAATTCTCTCTTCAACCATCTGATTTTTTTCGGATTTCATTCATATTTTTTACCAAATATATTCACTCAAAATATCAACTATAAGCAGATCTAAATGGTACCCTTATTTCGATAAATTCGAAAGAACAAAAAATATTTTGAATGGTATGACTAATACTACTTTTTGGCGAAGAAACATTGCAACTACTCGACAAATGGCGCTTGTGCCAAAACTCTTGCTCAGGGTGATTTTATGAGTTAGCTGATTTCAAATGAAAATACCAGTGCTTCTTTCGACTCTGCTAGGATACCAGGAATGCATATACAGGGTGTTTCTTAAGTACGTGTAGAAACTTTAGGAGCATGTTGCTGAAGTCGAAATAAAAAAAAAAGTTCCCATAAACACATGTCCGTAAGTTATTCGTTTCTAAGATACAGAGTGTCAAAGTTAAATTCTTATATTTGTTTTTAGTGAATAAATTCCAAAATATTTGTGATATTCGAGTAAAGTTTGGTATCTGAGATGATTTTTCAATGAAAAAATCAAATTTTATGTTAATTGTGAAAAAACTAATTTCTAATTGAATTTATTTTAAATTTAAAAATCTTGTCATTCAACATCACTTGCATCGATTAGTTCAAATCTCAATAACTCGAAAACAGTTGCTCGCAGTGACCTCTACCAAGAATATATTATTTACACAAACAGAATAATAAATATTCCCATATACCAAACTTTACCCAATTATCAAAATTATTTTGAAATTATTCACAAAAAATAAAAACATGAATTCAACTTTGACACTCTGTATCTCAGAAACGAATAACTTGCGGACATATATTTATAAGAACTTTTCTTCTTATTTTAATGTCAGCAACACGCTCCTAAAGAAACACCCTGTATTATATTGGTATTTCACAATAACTGAAATTATGAAATACGATTGTAACTCAGTCCTAAACGTCAATACCCTCATTTCATGAAGAGAACAAGATCAAAAAAAAAAAAAATAACCTGTAATTGACCAGGCACTAATATATGAAAATACTCAAAAATATTTAGTATAAGGTAAAAACCAAAAGGTTATATCGGAAAATCTTCAGAAGGAGGTATGAGTAGAATGTTTAATCTGCTAATAAAAGAATCATTCCAACAACGTATTTCTTTTTTCTTCTGCCCTTTTCATCATATTTCATAAAAAGGCGCCATAGACGGCAGTTCTGAGTTTCTAACTAGTTTCCAAAGTAGACAACCATTAATACCATTGAAAGAATTGTGGGTTGCTGTGCCTGAGGCAGAAGTCGAGATCATTTTTACGGTATAGAAACGCTTCGCTACACGCTGGGAGCACATCGAAATTGTGAAAATAGGTATAAACAAAAATCCAACATTCAGATGGTTGAAAAGACAATTGATTTCACCCCACATGTAATTTTCATTTTTTAAATTGATGTGTCCCGCTACCTCCTTGATCGGGCCATTACAGTGTCTATTATTTCAAAAAGTAGTATCGGTGTTAACATCAAAATGGTTTTTATTCCATATTTGTACGTCAACCATTTAAAAGTTAGCAGGGGAGGGGGGTACTAAATAAAGCAGTATATTGGACGGAAATATGGTCAAGACAGCGAAAGTTGTAATAAATTCCTAGACAACATCGTTCCATATCTACTAGAAGGTACTTACAATAAACATTCCCTTTTTTGGGTTTTGATAGTTGGTGTCATTCCAATTTCATTTGATGATTCGTTGAATATTTTGCAGATTCGATAAAATATACCAAACACACCAAAGGTCATTCCAATATGTTTATTTTGAAAAAAACAACGAACATTTCATACCGATACAATTTTTTTTTATGATTCGTTTATGGAGAAATGGAGAATTTTTGTCATTCACTGTTTTTGTAGATGGGGTATTCTCAGGATTCCTTCATATGGGCTGAGATGATACCAAGGAGACTAAACATTATTTAACAAGATGGTACAGCATTCGCTCTTCAACCATAAGGACGTGGGTTCAAATCTCAGCATGGTCGCCGTTCTCAGCTCTTCCACAAGCTTCCACAAGCTCTCAGATTTTCTCTGGAAACTTTGATGATTGGTTACAAAAAAAAACTACTATCGAAAGATATTATTACATTTACAAGACTGTTGCCTTAAACGAATCATTTAATTCTGTCAGTGTCTGTTTTTGTAAGAATGGTGGTGTGACATGGAACTAGAGGTAGAAATATCATTCAGAAATATCCTAGATTAGTTAATGCATCAGGAGGATTTGAGAATATTTATTGATTTCAGTTTATGTCACATAAAAATGTTGGACGGATACATTTTCAACAGGGACCAAATTTTTTAATTGTTGAAATTGGTTCTCTAGAGAAATATGGAGTAATTTCGAGCAATACCTATTTTTGAAATATTACGAGAAAAATATTACTCTTGATATTGACAGATGAATTCCCCACGTAGGAGAACTCGAATTCTCCTACGAATTCAGTTGAGTTCAGGTTAAAGAAACTCATTTTTTACGCATTGTTGAAACTATTATTATTCAGGTAGGTAAAGATATGGTTATTGTACAAGAGATGGATTTGAACAATCTGGAGGCTGCGATGGCTCAAGAACGGCGCAATTTTTTGCGAGACCAAAATTCTTTCCATAATGTGAAAGACAGTTTGTGATACACTTCAGATTGAGGAAGAACACGAGTTCCACAATAAAAGAAGAAACTTAATTTTTAATAGCCTTAAATAGCACATACAGATAAAATTAGGGCACGCTGTGTTTTTTTTTCAATTCATTCATTATAGGTTTATGATAGCAAAATTTTAGTTCACCTTTATCTCTAATGTATAATTCAACCCACACATCTTTTTCCAGCAAACCCCAGTTTTATGTGGGCTAGGAAAGGCATTCAATTTGATGGCCACCTTTTTTTGTGATATTATGAGTGAAAGTATTCGTAAATTTACCAAATCTTAGTTCTGTATAATTTTTAATGAGTTCTAATAACATTTTATTGATCGCAACATGTGAAACTTCTTTTGACGTCCATTTCTAGAAAGTATAATAACAAAACCTAGCAAAAATCGTATCTGCAAACGTCAATTTCAAATGCGTATCAAATGACATCTATAAATTGGTCAAACAAAATTCTTCTATGATCGCACGATTTGAAAAATTGGGTTTCTGTTCGTCTATTATAGACCGTCAGATAATGACAGATTTTTCTGACAGATTTTCTCTTGTCTGGGCTTTCAACCACTAAAAATTATGCCAGTGTTGATCAAAAACTGAAAATTTTGCGATCGGACGTGTGCTAAGCATATGGAAGAATCATTTTCCTTTTGAAGAAAAATTTTTTTTTTCTTAAGCTCTCGTTTATTGCATTTTGACGCAATAACATATATAACAATCTAATAGTGAAAAACCAAAGCCATAAATAAGGTTTGGACGTACTGAAAGAGTTGAAAAAAGGGCGCGATCTTGTAAAAAAAAATACTCGGTTGCTGATGCATTTTTTCGCTTATGGCAATCGATAGAATGAAATTTGATATCGTTGGGAACCCGAAAAAAAATTCTAATAAGAAGGTCTGTCATTATCTGACGGTTTATTATTTATCTTCTCTAGTCACTTCAATCATATTATAAATACAGGAAGGAAATAGATGGCCTTTTTTATTTTTTACAGTTGAGGAAGTTTCCATCAGCTTCTTGTAGGACCATTTTTCTTTGTATGATACAAATCTAAACATATAATAGTATACGTCGATACTATTCATTTGATTTAAATGGAATATGGTACTTATTAATTAATTTCCCGACAGTAGTATAAGTAAGGAAATTGATAATCAAAAGAGAACACAGCAACATCGATGATTAAACTTTTCTGTGGCGATGAAGTTTGCCTAGCCACTAGAATTCACTCTCATTGAACCATCTCAACTCCATAATGATTTGACAACGTCAACGATAGATAGGGGACACTTTTTCGCAGTGAATCAAACTCACTTGGAACAACCATGTCTAGATCAAGGTCAAGCAATGACAGTCAAATTGGGCAATTGAGATTAGTCCTTCCACGGTTTGTTACAACAGTTAAGGAATTATTTCAATGTCATGTGGACTTACTGTGTGGAGTTATTAAGGTTGCACTTTGGTACATTTTCCAGGGATATTTATCAATATAAATTTGGAATCAGGGAACATGTCTGTGTTCCGTGTAGACAAACCGTAACGTTTTATTCCTTTATTGATATATGTACTTGTATTTCCCCCTCAAAATGAGTATTTAAGTTTCATATTCCGTCCTATAACATTTTTACTATATTTTTTGCTCACTTCCGAAACAATTTGTCCAGCTGACCGACTCCATTCAGAACAAAATACCACTCCCACAAACTCGCTGCCTTCTCTGTAACACCGCAGATTAGTTGCTGTTCTGTATCTATTTTATGGATATTTCCATATGCATAGTCGATGCACTTATGGACGTTCCACTGACATTTGACGACTAATTATTCAGAAGTCTTCAAGAGACTTGTGCGAGCTAGGGAAGACGCAGCTCTTACCTTTTAACGTATGATGACATGCACGAGACCGATGACCATGCTGGGAATTGATCCCACAACTTTATGTTTGAGAGGCGAAAGCCCAACCAGTATGACCACCACGGTCATTTCAGTCCTTTAGTATTTAGTATTCAATATCTGAGATCTTCAAAAAACATATTTTTTATACCATTAGATATGATTTGATTGAACCAGCAGAGTTTATTCTCCACTCATGAGGTCTTGGCTGCTGTTACCTATAACGTTGATCAAGCAATGGACAAGAATAAAGGCCTTCACAGACACACTTGCATAGCACATAGCATGGATACATAACGGAGTTTAGCCAGTAGCGTGGGATATTCGCTTTGTGATTGGCTGAATTTTGTTATGTCTTTATGCTATGCGCTATGCAAGTGTGTATTGATTACTGAGCTAACCGCAATCAAATAAATTAAGTGTACAATGAAATGGATTACATATGGCTTTCCTCAATGGACTGTACCAGTCTATAGCCCAGTTCCAAAATTGTAGATAGTGACTCATCGTCAGTTTACGTGCATTCAGCACTCTGAAACCACGTAAACTGACGTTGAGTCACTATCTACAATTTTGGAACTGGACTATAGGTTTAGATTAAAATGTACCGCTGCGAGTTATGCAATGTTTTGACTTACGGCGAGAGGATGACAAAGATAATGATAGCGCCAGCTATATTGATACTCACTCTCAAACATTTTCGTTATGATCCAGCATTACACCAGCTTACCAAGCTCCTGCAATCAGTAACGAACACCTCATTCTGGAAAAGCGCTATGAGCTCTAAGCGGCTGTGGTCCATTGCGGTTCGAGCTTGGATTCCGGCCACTGTTACACACTCGCTAAAAATTAGCAGATGTTTGGTACAAATTCAGTGACTCGAATGTTTCTAAAGCCACGCCGGAGAACTTATAAGTTGCTTGAAACCTACTGAAACGCCTTTTATACTTTTTTATAGTAGGGAAATCCTTTCAGATATTGAGAACCTGCCAGCTACAATTCTTTTTTTATAGATAACAGATACTTTTGAGTAAAGACAATCCACAATCCAAAAAGTTTAGGCCCGTGAAAACATATGATATCAGGCAAGATAGAGATGACAAACCCCTGCCAATTGGCTGTGTAGGAGGCGATTTTTCTATTAGATAGACTCTTGTACATTTTATTTTATATATTAATTTGTTTATACCAGTGAATTAAATTTTTTTTAATCCATTAAGAACTATTCTAGAACTATAATATCGTTCACTGAAGATGCGGCGTTCATATACTGTTGATTCATGGGAATGCGTACTTGGAACAGCTATGGACGACCTGAAAAATTCACTAAAATATTTTCAGTTGTAATATTTTAATAAAAAACGAAAATAATCGGAATCCATCCACATCATAACAGAAACTCACGCTGAACAACATCAACGTTCCAGTAGAGAATAAAGTTTATCTCAAAGGTATCTCTCCGAAACTCATTTTGAATGATTTCTCTGATGAAGTATTCATATTGCTGATGTTGTGAAGAAAACCTGTAGACTGATCTGACTGATATCTGGCACTATTCCATTGTAACTATTGTGATGCTATATAATAATAATAATGATAACATCGTCTTCATTATTTCCATATGTATTACATCAATAGTGACTAATATTAAATATTACGAAAAAAGTTAATTTCATACAAATCAAGCATTTGTAGAGATTGTTTTTCCACTTAACCCCTAAAAGAGAGAAAGACATGTTATTTATAATATTTTAATCATTCTATTAAGTGCAATGCAAGATCAAATATTCATCCCTGAGAATTGAACAAATTGTTTTCAGAAATTAATTTGAATTCATTTGAATGAAGAGCTTTGAATTTTTCTGGTAGGCAGTTGTACAATTTGAAAATTTGATATTTGAAGGACCGTCTGAATATTTCTGTTCTAAAAGCAGGGTTTGTGCTATCTTTATCTATAATGTTCAGATTATGTATATCCGTACGATATGTAATTTTGTTATAAAGATACGGTGCTGTCTTTGTCATAAGTATTTTATGAAAGAAACAATGAATGATGTACCCTTCTATTTTCCATATTCAACCAATTGATTTCCTGGACTTTAATGTTAAAAAAGATTTTATCAATTGGAAACTTTCAATTGAGTTATTTTCATTCCGGGAGCATAACGAACAAAACAAAAAAAGGATCAACTAAATATGTACTTTCTATGGTCAGTTATGATCTAGAGTGTATACACAAATTAGGAATTTTGCAGTTTGTCAGAATTTTCCGACTCTTTTTTCCTGAAAACTTTTCAAGGACTATAACGAACCAAACAAAAACAAGGCTGTTCACAAAGTCACAACCACCAGAACATCAAAAATAATACCAATTTCTACACCCTTTTCTTCCACACCTCAAGGCCCCCACGATGTTCTTGTAATATAAAGAATATACTATTCCTTGTGATGATGGACATAAAAAAATCACTGGGCTTCTAGATTCATATTGAAATTCTACTCGACGTTTTCGTATTCCAGGATATTCTAACTTATGTCGACGTAGCTTAGAGTATATAACAATTCAGAACCTTATCTGAATCTAAAACCTTGTGAGAAACAGTAACTTTTCCTGAAATAGATTTCTTCCTAGGCTATATTGTCTATGACCATGTATAAATAAAGAGGTATCTCGCATTCATTCAAGTCATTTGGCATTTGCCTTTGAAGTAGACAACTGAATCCGCTATTGATATAAATGATACCGTGAAATTCGCAAGCGAATTCGTGTTGTATTGCGGCGAGGATGAACTGGTGTTTCATTCTTTTTGGAATATGGTCTGTAGTCCATTTATCTGGTGAGTCAAGATTCATTTTCTATCTACAAATACAGTCTTATACTACAGTTAAGTCAGTTTATTTCTCCAATTTTATTATTATAAAACGACCTCTTAGGAAGTTGTATACTACGGTTCTCTAGATAGACACCAACATTTTTATTTGACGTTTTAGACCAATGATTACTTTGGGGGAAATGATCCCCCAATAAACAAATCTGTCGGTCTCTGTGTCTGTCCGTCTGTGAACACTTCAAACCTTTATATTTTCCGAACCCTTTGAGATATCGCTGCGAAATTTGAATCATTTCAATATTTCGAGGAGAGTATTTAACAATTTCAATATTTTGCCCTTCCTACTTCCCTCGATACAGGTTCTGGAATTGATTTAATTCATTCAATAGTTCTTGAAGACATACTTCAATATGTCCTACAGAAATGTGGAGTTTTGAAATGATCGGAAAATGTTAACAGGATTTTTTCAGCGATTTTCCTGAACGATTAAAAAAAATCCGAAAACAACGAACTGAATTTTGAAAAATGAGACTGGTAGAACTCGAATATACAAACAAATCCTACAGGAACTATTTTTCACAAAAATAATCGGAAAACCTAGAAAATTTGAGAAAACTGAAAAAATATTGCAATTTGGAACATACGAAATATCTTAGGAACGGTTGATATTTTCACAATTACGCAAGAAATATTTTTTGACCGCCTTTAGAAAATTCACAATGTTGTTTAATCAATGATAATTTTAAAGAGAAACATTCTCAATTGAAAATTGAATCAATACATGACTCCTCTGGAAATGGAAAAACCCTACGATAAAATTGAAGTTACTTTTTTGTAATATCTAACAGAAATCAACTACTTCCCAGGCAAAAGCCACGCTGGACATTGAACTACATCTGATAGATATTGAGAAAGACCCTATGTAACTTGAGAGAAAAAATCTGAAAGTTATATAGGGTCTTTCTCAATATCTATCAGATGTAGTTCAATGTCCAGCGTGGCTTTTGCCGGGGAAGTAGTTGTTTTCTGTTAGATATTACAAAAAAGTAACTTCAATTTTATCGTAGGGTTTTTCCATTTCCAGAGGAGTCATGTATGAAAAATTGTGAAACATGAATACAGGGTGTTCCAAAGTCGAAGGCATATTAGACGTTTCTGGAGAACGGGACATAGGATTATTTAGAAAATTTGGTTTCTTGAGTAATTAGGTTGCCGGTTGAATTAAAACAAGTGCTGGAACAATTTTCCGTAAAATCAGTAGCCCGAGAAATATTAAAAAAAAATGGAAATTGGAGATATTGATCGTACTAATCAAATAAATGAAAATCTTGAAATTGCTTAGTCACACCGATATTTCTAAACGGTTTTCCTCCAACTCGATCAAAAAGTGGAAAAAAATAAAAAAAAGTGGAAAATTTGTAATTTATTCTAAAATCGCCAGAAACTCGAAAAACAAACAAGATATCGGAAAGTTGTATACTAACCATTTCATTTTTTCTTGATCAGTTCTACTAAAAGTTTCCATAAATTTTTTTAATATCTGGGAACAAAATTGAGATATGAGATTAAAAACACCAAAAACTCGAAGACGAAGCGAGAAATCAAACAAATTTATATGAAGTTTGATGGCCCTCAAAGAGGTCTACAAATAGTTCCCATGACATTTTTTCATATCTTAAAAAAAATGCGAAATGGACTTTTTAAAAAAAACACCGAAAACTCGAAAACGAAATAAGATATCGAAAAAATGTAAATGAACAGTTTTATTTTTCTTGAACAGATCTACAAAATTTCTAACAACATTTTTCATGCCTTGAAAAAAAAATTGAAAATTCCGTTTTTTTTTAAATATCGAAAACTCGAAGACAAAACGGGATATCGAAAAAATATATATAAACAGTTTCATGGTCCTCAAAGAGGTCTACAAATAGTTTAAAAGAAATTTTTTCGTATCTTCAAAAACAAAAAATTAAATATGGATTTTTTTAAAACACCGAAAATTCGAAAACGAAACGAGATATCGAAAAAAATTTATACAAACAGTTGCATTATCTTCGATCAGCTTTAAAAAAAGTTCTGATGAAATTTTTTCACATCTTAAAAAAAATTGAGATATGGACTTCCGTTTTTTTTAGACACCGAAAACTCCAAAACTAAACGTGATAAAAAAAAATGTATATGAACAATTCCATTATCTCTAATCAGCTCTACAAAAATTTCCAATGAAATTTATCCATATCTCTGAAAAAATTGCACTCCACCCCTTCGAAATCATGTTGATGGGGAAACCTATTTCTGACTATCTGAAAAAACAACTGACTCATACAAAAAGCCACCTTCAATATTAATTGGCGATGTTATTATACATATAAACATTTCGTTCACACCTTCCATATTGGATAGATGAAGTTCGAGGACGAAAAACAATATAATTGCTTTAGAAGAATGATCTCGGATATAGTTGATTTGAAATACTTATCAATTGCATTCAACAGTTTATATATGCTTACCCATGGTCAGACCCGAAACTGAACCAAATAAGAATTCAACAACTTCTAGAAGTAAGTGGGTATAGGGTATAGTATAGCTTCTGAATTATGAACAGCCCCCCAAAAAAAGATTTTTCGTTTCGAATTGGACAAATTGTATAGAGTGCGGCTTTTTTAGTCCCCCCTCTTAACTTTTGAACGGTTTGACTTACAGACATGGATGAAAAACCGTTTTGAATTGTATCACCGATACTACTTTTTGAAATGAAAGACGTTGTGATTCCTTGATAGGGGAGCAGGGGGCACATCAAATTGAAATTTTCAAATGGCATGGGGGGTCAAGTGACAGATCGTTGAAAGTAAAATTCAATTCTCTTTTCAACCATTAAAAGTTTTTCGGATTTCGCTGATTTTTTTTACCATATGCAATCGAAATATCGAGTGCGGATCTGATTGGTACCTTATTTCGATAAATTTGAACGGTTTGAAGTGGAGCAATGGGACAAAAATATTTTGAATGGTACTACCGATCCAACTTTTTTGAGAGAAGATACATTGGAATTACTCGAAAGATGGCGCTGAGGGCACATCAACTTGAAACTTTTTAAATACAAAGAGATTGAAATTGTGAAAATACTTATTGACGAAATTAAAAAAATATTATATGGTTGAAAGGATAATTGAATTCTCTTTTCAACGATGTATTATTTGACCCCCAAATGCCATTTGAAATTTTTCAATTGATGTGGCCTCCCGCGTCCTACATCGGGCAATAGCAATGTCTTTTAGTTCAAAAAGTAGTATTGGTAATACCATTGGAAATGGTTTGTGTTTCATGTGTTTCGGTCAAACCGTTCAAAAGTTAACCAGGGGGGGGACTGAAAAATCCGCACTGTGTACATAAGGATGCAATTTTTGAGATACATTGTTCCTAAGTGAAGGTTTTCACGTTTCACCTATTTTATACACTTGGAGTTGTCAAAACGTTTATTGAATCACACCTGGGGTATGTACATGTAGACATAATATTGACTGTATTATCATTTGAAACACAGGTTTTGTTATCCTACCACGCCATAAGCACCGTTTTCCCTTTATTTGCCATAAATTGATTTGAATGTTGGTGTAATTGAAGAATTATACAATTGTTTCAATGACGAACTTGAATGCCGCTCAAAATGAACGGACATCATCAATAATAGACAACTAAAGACCCGAACGGATTCATAAATGAAATGAATTCAGAGGTGAACCTACTTGGAATTATGCGTTTCTCATTACAGAATGTGAAAAATTTTTGAAGATATTTTTCAAATAGAATTGAATATGAAACATGAGTGACGAGAATGGAACAGATTTAACAGAAGCTTAAGTGTATGTTTAAGTGTTTGACTGCATAAATAAGAGCTGGCGGAATATGGAGCAGCTCTTGGAAAAAAACAGAAAACCGAGATGTTAGCGGAATAAAATACTAGATCCTAATTAGCAAATCTGTACTGGTTTCATGTTGTTCCAACCAAATTAATCGTCGAGTAAAAAGTTTTGTGCAAGAATATCTTTGTGGAACACAAACTCAGAGTTAGAGTTTTAAGTTTCCTTCTATACAGACTATTGCATATTTCCTTCTATATAGAATATTGCATTTTCCGACTTTGATCGCCTGGGAATATTTAAAAATGCGGAATCCCGCGAATGTTACTCCATCTTATAGAAAATTTCCTTCTGAATCCGAAAGTGTAGTCGTTTTTTTAATCAAAATGCTAATCCATTTAGAAAATGTCGATTTTGTGGATGGATGCATTTTCCATAAAAAATTACCTTTTATAGTTAATCTTTCGTCTAATTCAAATTTTAACGTGATATTCGGTATCAACTCGTAGAGTTACGTCTGAGGGAAGTTTGCGGTTTTTCTAGAAATGCAAAATAAAAATGTCGCAAAGTTCTATTTCCTCCTATATAGAATATTGCATTTTCAAACTTTGGTCGCCTGGGAATATTTAAAAATGCGGAATTGCCCAAATATTACTTTATCTTATAGAAAATTTCCTTCTGAATCCAAAATTGTACTCGTTTTTTGAATCAAAAGACTAATTCGATTAGAAAATGTCGATTTTGCGGATGGATGCATTTTTCCGTAAAAAAATGTCCTTTTATAGTTAACCTTTTGTCGAATTCAATATTCAACGTGATATTCGGAATCACCTTGTTGAGTTACGTCTGAGGGAAGTTTGCAATTTTTTGAGAAATGCAAAATGGAAATTTTCGCAAAATTGTATTTCCTTCTATATAGAATATTGAATTTTCCGACTTTGGTCGCCTGGGAATATTTAAAAATTCGAAATTCCGCGAATATTACTTCATCTTATAGAAAATTCCCTTTTGTCAACATGTTTAGTCAGAGCCTGCTGCTCATTTGGAGACGATGGCTTTTGATCAATTATGTGAACATAGACAATAATTCTCTGAGCAAAACAAACGGAGACCATCTAGTCTAAGAGCTAGCAACGTTTTTGAGAGAGCAATTCAGGTCTGCCAGTTTTTAGAAATGTCATCTCTCTCACTCTCCCGGACGTCATACAGGCCATCTGGCTGGCGGTAGAGGATGCGTTCATCACTGCGCATCGTACCTGTCATGTACAGGTAATATATTGATTTTTCAAGAAGGTTTCTTTTTTTTATTAGTTTCATTTGACTTTTTGATGCATGAATACATTATTGCCAGATATTTTTATCGTTGTTTAAACTGTGCCAGACGCCAATAACAAAATAAAGAAAAAAATTGAATAATATACAAAAAAGAATTCAAAATATTTTAGTATGGCCGAAATTTTTATATGATGTTTTTTAAGTATCTACAAACCCAAATTTAATTTGCCAAACAATAATTCGGTTGTTAAACCTCCAGCCAGACCGATTCGAAAGTAAAAAATGATTGGGCATGTTAGAAGAGTAAAGTCAGTCAGGCGCTAGTTGCGCAAGCGAGATAAACCACAACAGCCGTTTGCAGCTTTGACCGGCTGATGCGCATGCGCACAAGCCTCACAGTGGATCATGTTCTATGGGGTCTGTGGAATCATGTTAAAAACTGAAGTTGGTGATGATTCTCAGAGTACATTGTGGTACATTTTGTTCTCATAATAATACCACATCACTTTTCAATTTCAAATCGGTCTAGCTGGAAGTTTAACAACCAAATTATTATTTTCCCTTAGGTGTTTGTTTAGCAAATTAATTTTGGGTTTGTAGATACTTAAAAAACATCATATAAAAATTTCAGTCATATTAAAATATTTTGAAAAAATAAGTTATATTTTAATCAAAATTAGCGTCTGGCACAGTTTAAACAACGATAAAAATATCTGGCAATAATTGATTCAAAGAGTTCAATTGAAATAATAATAAGAAAAGAAATCTTCTTAAATTAATTTGAAAAATAAATATTTTACCTGTATAGGAACGATGCGCACTGATGAACTCAACCTCTACCGTCAGCCAGATGGCCCGTATGACGTCCGGGAGAAAGAGAGAGGTAACATATCTATAAACTGGCCTTCCTGAAATTCTTGTTTTCCCGACGTTGCTAGCTCTCATACTAATCTCAGTCGAAAGGATTGCAATGCCATACAGGACGTTGGGGTAGCGTATTGCTTTAACAAATCTATAAAATAGTAGAGAAAAGACTATGAATTGACTATTAGGTTGGAACACAAACTTATTATCTGTATAGATGGGGTTTGGTGGTGATATATAGGTCAAGTGTATGATGCATACTTAGGTGAATGATATTTCCCTGTTATCTTTTCAAAATGAAACGAACTTGAATTTTATTGGTCAAGGTATTACAACGAAGAAGTTGTTATTGTGGTTATTTATGTTTGCAGTAAACAATTATAACAGTGGGAAGTCTCTTTGGGATGATCAGCATTTTTATGATAAAGTTGAAGTATGGATTTTAAAAAAATAATAATTCATTTGTAAAGTAACAATAACAAAGTAACAACAAAAAAAAATACAAAAAAATTATTGGCGCTCCGTGGGGGCTTAAATTAATTCGGTGGCGCATTCGCTTTTACAGCTGCAGGAAAATCCGGGAAAATCCTGCAACACCACATCATCTGATAAGTTGGAGTTGTTATATTCAAGTTAGAAATCACTGGCAGCCCCTTCCTTTACTCATTTAAAAAATACTCCTTACTCTATATTACATCCAGGCGGCCCGGGTTTGATCCCACCGTCTGTTACGGAGCTGAAGTGGTTCGGAATCCATTTTTATATAAGCTATAGATCCTGGATTTCCCTTGCTCGCACAAGGCTTTTGAGGGTTTTTTTCCGAAATCCTGGGAGATCGAAAAACGAAAAAAAGTACGAAAATCCGCATTAAGAATCCTCTGTAATCTTCTCTGAGGACACTCATGCAGGGAGTCTTATAAAAACATTAAAATTTTAATCGTAGTTGATACTTACATATACGAAATATCGTGCTATTTTCATAAGAATCTTTTATTAAACAATTACTTGAACAATTTACTTCTGGCAAAGTAATCCACCAAGTTTTATCAAAGAAACTTGTATTACAATGGTTGCAGAACCTATAACAACTTACCAGAAGAAGTGCAAAGTGCGCTGAATATTTTCATTTCCAAAAATAGGCTCAAAGACTTCTTGACCCAAAAGAACTTTCACACACTAGACGAATTCTTTTTTTTGTTTGGACCAGTTGTATACATTTATTTTATATATTTGAGGGTCGTCTGTATTCGTATTCATAAATCATTTTATATTACTAGTTTTGTACGTTTACAGGGAAAACTTCCATTTACTGACGCTCTCGGCAATTTGTTATGGATATCATTGTGATGGTTTCGATAAATTATTGTTGATTAATGTATATTATTATTATTATTTCAGTCTTCTATTTATCGTTTTAGGTGCAATTGAAGAGGACTGTACTGACTTCCAAGGACAAACTATAGAACATGGCATATTATATGTACCAGGACCTGCTGTCTGTACTATGTGTGTGTGTTACCACAGCGAACCAATGTGGTGTCAAGCGATTTATTGCGACCCACCATATGTAAGTCATTGTATATGATTTGGAGCAGGACTTTTTTAAATATTTTGTATCTCATTTTCTTACAGTTTTGCAAAAAATTTCGAGTAGGTGAACGTTGTTGTGATTTCGAATGTTTGGATCCACCTGGAGACGCAGCTTCGAGATTGTTAGAAGAGTATAGAAGAAAGTGGTTGAAAGATAAAGAAAACAATGCTGGTCATCACACGATTGCAAATTTCTTGTTGATCTTTCTCATTTCAGTTTTGCGGGTGTGGCATGAACTAAAGAACATATCCTAAATGAATATTAGGCAATCCAAATGTATTAGTGAAAATTAGTAGACGTTTGTTTTTTCCAGAGTCTTTCACGAAAAACATTTACAGCTAAACAAAATCGAAGACAAGTAGAATGATTTTTGAAGAACACATGATTCAATATGTATTTGAAAAGTTTTGTAAAAAATATTCCTCTGTGAAGAGTAAAGTTGTTTGTTGAACATTTTTGGTTTTCAACTCTCTCTTATATGGAATAAGAAAAGTATAAATCCTTATGTCCATATCTCTGTACTAGTAGGTAAAACCCGTAAATGGGCCGTGGTGGTGGTGCTGGTGGAGTGTTCGCCTCTCAAGCATAGGGTCGTGGGTTCAATTCCTAGAATGGTCATTGGTCTCGTGCAGACCATCACACGTTAAAAGGTAAGGTCTGCGTCTTTCCTCGCTCGCACAAGTATCTCGATGACTTCTGAGGGTTGCACGTAGGGGTGCAACAGGTTGACGGAAATAACAAGAAAATAACAACAAATATAATTCTTCCGAAACCTGTCTGAAATAACTACCTACTCCTCTGACTATGCAAGAAAATTTCAAGTGAATATGACACAATACAAGTACTTCTCATTTCTAGAGATGTCTGGTGAAAGTAAAATATTCCAGATTAGGTTCTCTGGAACATTACATGCAGGACTTTCCTTTTTGTCAGAAAGTGAAAAAAAATCTTGGTTACCGTGGAGTATTCAGCAACGCTTGATGGAAGGAAATACGCTCTATTAGCCATGACGTCTCGCTTCCACGTGTGGTTGGTGTAAGTCAGGTTATAGTATCCAAACAACGTGTTTGTTTATGGCGTTCTACACGTGATAGGTTTTTGGTGGTGATTTTGAGAACTGTATAAACTGTAAAGCAATTTTTCGTGTGTTTCTGGGAAGCTTGAAAACTAAAGTAGGTACTGTAAAAGTTTATTGAAGTTATGAGTAGAATTTGATTACTTATATTTCGGACGTCCATCATCTTAATGGTTGAAAGATTTTTATCTCTTTCAAATTTTTTCACAACGTTTCAATTGCTTGAATCCGCAATCGTCTTCTGGTGAATAGTGACAAAATCAGATGCTACGCGACCTTTTATAGGTCTATAATTAAGAGTAATTACGCGCGGTCTTGTGGCGCGCGTGGTTTCGCGCTTTTTCTCCCTCCAAAACGGTCCATGAGCGGTTTCCATACGTTTTTAATTTCCACGCTTGGTTGACTGAAGGCACCATTGGCTTCTATGTAGGTGGTTTCCATAAATTTCCTTTTGAACCAATGTTCCTCTCTATAAAGAACACTAGCTTCGTCCCAGAGAATTCGGTGGTGTTTGTGACCACGCCTGGACAAAACACCACCGAATTCTCTGGGACGAAGCTAGTGTTCTTTATAGAGAGGAACATTGGTTCAAAAGGAAATTTATGGAAACCACCTACATAGAAGCCAATGGTGCCTTCAGTCAACCAAGCGTGGAAATTAAAAACGTATGGAAACCGCTCATGGACCGTTTTGGAGGGAGAAAAAGCGCGAAACCACGCGTGCCACAAGACCGCGCCTAATTACACTTAATTATAGACCTATAAAAGGTCGCGTAGCATCTGATTTTGTCACTATTCACCAGAAGACGATTGCGGATTCAAGCAATTGAAACGTTGTGAAAAAATTTGAAAGAGATAAAAATCTTTCAACCATTAAGATGAATGACGTCCGAAATATAAGTAATCAAGTTACTACATCGTCTAAAACATTCAAACAAACGTTATGAGTAGAAGTTGTAAAAATTCATATTGTATGTCAAAAAGTATGAACACTACTTCACTAGTGTACGTGTCAATAATAATCATCAGTGTTATAATAGTAAACAGCTCTCAAAATCAGTACCAAATCAAATATTACACTTGAAACGTCGAAAATTAACACATTGTTTATGTAATGAATCCTGACTTAAACCAACCAAATCAAGCGTCGTGACGTCACACTAATAGCGCGTATTAAATAAATAGTGAGAACTAGATTCAAAATCCAAGATTCCACAATATCCACAGAAGCTACTCAAATATACCAAAATTACGCCAATTTCACTCGACGCGCGTTTATCCAAGTGGTTTCGTCTGAGAGAGACACACATGGTGACAGAAAAAGGCAGGGTGTACGTGATCTGAATTTATACCATTTTCATTAGGCCTAGTGAGGAACATTGAAGCTATTGTTTTTGATTGGGTAACAAAATTTTGGAAACATCTGAAACTACAGTGAGACATTTTATTGAAAGTTTCTATTATTGAGAACAAGGTGAAAAATTCCTCAAATCAAACTAGCATTATGCTAAGATCTGGATTTGTAGAAAGTTGACCGACCTATTTAAGTTTTGCGAAAATATTTCTGTTACTAAAACACGTATCTATGTGGTTTGTAGGATGATGCTAGTTTCCACAAAAAAACGGTTATTTTTCATTTCATCAGGAATTAATCCTTCCAGAGAACATTAATTAAAAATAGCATCAACAGCTCTATGAAATGCGGATAACATTTTTTAATCAAATATATGGAACATTATTACATGTTCCAGAATGAAAAGTATGAATGGGATTTCCAAGCTTTTAGTTTCATCGAATAGTCAGGTGGGTGTTACAAAATCCCATACTTTGTTCATGAACTCCATCATGAAGATTGCGTTGGGATTCGTTATCAAATATTGTCGTAAATGTTGAATTTGAATTATTTTAGTGCATTGATCCATTCATCTTATTGTTTATTGATTCGTCCACGATATAGAAGTTCATTGTCATATGTGACCGACATTGAAATTAGCGAAGTCGCGTGACGAGCTAAAATCGTTGACCGAATGAACAAAACATATTTCCTTATATAAATACAAAAGGAATAGATTGAGGAGATAGTTGATAATAGACTCCTGTAGAGGAGAGAGCCCTAGCGTTCAGTTAGCCTTATAGGCTAGGCCCTTTGGCCTTAGCTGTAAGTATTGGTTTAGTGATAGGTTTAGGTAAGAGTTTTATTTGTTCCCTATTATATACTGAATGCCCCTTACTTTACAATGTGTATATAACTTTCCCCAGTATCCCTGTTGTTCTATAATAAATATTTATATTCCTTTGCTGCCCCTTTCGTTTTAATAGCTACCATCTGTAACTACACCCCAAGTCGCATTTAGTATAAGGGAAACAACCCTTTATACGGCTCAGGATGCTGCCCTAGTAGCCCTAGTCGCGACAATATATCAAAATTGGCTATGTCAATTTTTTTCATTACATATTGGTTCGTTCGTCAAAAAACCTGTATTTTTCATCAGACCAACATTTGGACAATATATTTCGCCATTTTCAGGGTTTCAAATTTTAAAAATTTTAACAAAAAAGAAATTAAATTTTTCAACCGAAAACAACGTGTAAACCGATGTAGTCAAAAATATAGTAACAATACCAAACAAAATCAGAAAGCAGGCTAGAGAGAAATAAATTTAAAAAAAAAATTCTATTATGAAGTAGTCGTACATGAAGGGTTTTCGATTCCTTTGATGAGGACCACATGAAATAAAAATATAATTAGGTACTAGACAGGGCGATATGAAATTGGACAGTAGTTTCTTCTTGAAAAATATCTCTCTTTAGAGATGTACCAGTTTGAACTCAAACAAACTTTGAAAAAAAAAAAGATCCAACACAGTTCGCTGTAGATGATGTTGACTTGATAAGCAAAATGTACGTTGAATGAATAAATTTTCCCATATCAAAGTGTTCCTATTTTGTTAACGAACTTGTTCGAAGTTTTTTCATTGCAAAGTATGGGGAAACACTATAAGCAACTTCATATTTGATCCAAAGAATCAGTATTGCTGTTCAGAGGGGCAATGCCGCTTCTGTTTTAGGAACTATTCCTGTATCTCGACAATTAAATGAGTTGTATTTGAATCCTTAAAGGACGTTTTCATCTGTGGAAAAGTCAGATCATTCACTAGGTGACGTACTTGATAGTGATTTGTCAAAAATAACACCATCTTCCATATCGCAATCCAACTATTTATCAAACAGCCTCAACTCTCTATCGCGCCGATCCAATGAAAATCATCTTATAAGAGAGCCCTGACCTACTAGCAGCATGAACAGCTCAAACTCCTTCTGGCCTGCAGTTGATAGTAATGTCGAGTCATCTGGTCTCATTGGGTTGACCAATATTGTTTTATGCATAGTATCACCCAATGTTTATCGAACACAAGATGGTTATTGGAGTATTTGAAAAGAGACGCCCACACAAGGGATATAAACACCCACATATCTGGGGAGGGAGCTTTAATCAAAGCATTTGCCGAGGTGATCAAGGAATTTTGGTCAGATGATTCGTCTAGTGGAGTTGTTAATACAGTCTCCTTGAAAAGTCAAATCCAAAGAATCGCTCCTCGTTTCATCGGTTTTGCCCAGGAAGATGCTCAAGAGTTCTTACGATTCCTGTTACATGAAGACGTCAATAGAGTAACGGAAAAGCCGATACCCATATTGGAGAGTTAGATGAGAAATTGAGTGACAGTGAGAAGGCTCAAGAGTCGTGATCAAGATACTTAAGAACGAACAATTCCAATATTGGGGACAACTTCGTTGGCCAGTTAAAATCTACATTGAAATGTACTCATTGTGGTCACTGTCAATGACATATTACCGTTAGACTCCGTTATTTACATTCCTAGCTGCGGTCAACACAGAGTCACACTCTAAGGACAATTTTTACTGCCGCTTATTTCGCGGAAATTATCTGCTTATATACATTGTATATAAGCAGATAATTCAGGAGAAACTTAGCTTTGCCGATTTTTGGGTTGACTGGCAACTATTTTCAGCGAAACAATCGGCAATAAAAATTGTGTTTAGAATGTGACCGCAGCTCGAAATGCAAATAACGAAGTCTATCCGTAATATGTCATTGGTCACTGTTCAGTCTCTTTCGATCCGTTCTGGGATCTTTTCCTCTCAATATCACGAAGAGCAGGCCAACTAAATTTGTCACAATGTTTTGATTCATTCAAAAGGGAAAAAACTTTGGATGGTGACGAGAAGCCGACATGTGCGAAGTGCATAGAGAGAAGGAAGTACACGAAATCATTATCAATTCACAAATTCCCTAAAATTTTAGTAATCCATTTGAAACAGATTTCTTCAACAGAAAAATTCCAAGGAAAATTAAATCTTACCATTGATTTTCCCTTAGAGGGATTGGATATGAGTAATTATACTGCAGAAAACGTTACCCCTTTGTCAATATAGTCTGTAGGCATTATCTAATCATAGTGGGACTACCTATAGCGGACACTACACAGCCTACTGTAGACATCCTTGTGCAAGCACGTGGCATGAATATTGTCAAAAATATATGGAACATCCTGTACATTAAAATGTTTTATATTTCAATACGTGGGTCACCTTTTTACAATTCAGTACGTGAGCGAAGATATTTTATTTTGAAACACAACTTGTCCTCAACAGAACATAAACAAGAGTTTTCAAAAAGGCCACTGATAGTTCGATCTGGTAGTCGAGTTTAGAGTTCTGCCGTGCCCGCAGCTAGTGAGGGCTATGGGGGAAGTTTGGAAGATCAGATATTATATAGAAGGAAAATGTTCCCTAAATGAAAATGCCGATATGTATTGTAAGTAAAGATCTTTTTAAAATAATTTATCCAATCAATAACTAGGAGAGATTCTTCAATTCTTTAATTCATTAATTCTTTATTGATTATTTCCTTCATTAATTTCAATCGTCTTAATCTCATATTTGTACATAATAAAATAAATGTTTTTTATATTTTTCTAAAGTGTTTTAAATCTATGAATGATCAGTATCTACCTAGTTAGTCGTGAACAAACCCCAATTCACGACAATATAATGATTCTCGTGTGACCCAATTTCATCTAGATCCCTGGTGAGAGGAGATGCCTATGTTTTTTTCTATGAGAAGGAGAGCACTGAATCGCCGCTTTCAGATCATTCTTAATTTCATTTTATGTTTAATTTGTATTTTTATTGTTTTTATATTTCATTGTATTAAAGATAATTTTGAAAAATTAATAAGTAGTTGTACTTATTGTCAACATGATTGGTCGTGTAGAATTCTTCGGTTTGTGTATTTTAGGGAGACAGTACAACTTTGCTACGGTGGTATTGTTTATAATCAACTTGTATGCAAGCATGTTATTCTGTTGATGTTTAATATCTCTGCACTGAAAACTTCAAATTTGTGGAAATGTGAGGATCTTTGAGAAATTTACTTTGAAGCAAACGGAACCACAAGAAGAAACTATATTTGCCTTGTTTCATATACGTGGCTAACTAGGCTTTGGTATTTATTTTATTATTATTAACATATTCACCCACAACTGTTTGAGTTCCAAGAAATATATTGAAAAATCATTTGGGTATAGGCAAATTTTCGAAAACACAATTATTCTTATGATCCATAGTTGAATTGAGTCTTTGTCATTGCCAAGGCAATCATTTTGTTTTTTCAAAGAGCCCAGAGCTGATCAATTTTTTGTAATATTTTGAAAATTTTCAATCAGTATAATATACCAGTTATCATTGGAACAGAAGATATAGGTATCCCTCGGCAGAACTGATGATATAACCTTCACTTCATGTAGATAGATATTGAATAGCATGGGACCGAATCCATACCCTGTGGGACTCCAAATTCGATGGTTTCAAAACTGTCAAGGTGATGAGCTACACGGACACATTGTGTACCTTTCTCAGTGAGGCTTTCCGTCCATTCTAGAATATTTTTTTTCAGTTGAACCCTTTCTATCGGTCTAGTAACTTGTTATGGCTCACAGTATCGAAGGCCTTATCAACAAAAATATAATACATAATGTGTATTTCTATGTTTTTCATATTGGGTTCGATATTTTCATAAATTTTAAGATAATTCCACTGTGTCCGGGTTGTTGAAATAAGAACAAACAAAATAGGAAACTAATAGTTTATTCGTTGGTAACATGAGTAGGGTAACATGAAAATGCATTTTGAAAATATATAATGCCAAGGAATTCAAAACAGGCTATAACTATGCAGATATATGTATTGTATATTATGGGGGTATAATGTATCATTAAATAATATACGATTATAAAACTTGTGAAATTGCAGAAAACTCTAATAGTTTAACAATTTGGACCTCTGAATATATATTCATTTATATAGAATGCCTAAGGTGCACCATACATTATCACACCAGTATATTCACTGATTTTATCCTTATCTTAAGATTCTTCACACAATGTTTACGTCTCTTATCCAGGAAATATCACATTCAGTTCAAAAACCAGAGCGTATCAATAACAAAAGTCAATGATTTTCATCGAATTTTCATATTCAATAGCAACCAAATTTTCACGATTCTTTCAATAACGCAAAGATAAATTTTATGATTATATAGATTACGTCTCAATAAAAAAAAGATATCAACTAGTGAAAATTGGTAGAAAAATAAAACATTTTCCGAAAAAGGGTATTGAATGTCAAACTGTTCCTGGGGCAGGATATATTTATACTAGTCAAGAGGCAGTGGAATAAAAAACGAATGAAGGAGGAGTATGACCCAATTGAGAAACAAATCGATAGCCAGTGAGAGGTGGTAAAGAATAAAATTGCATTTGTGGGCTGATATTGGTGATAAACAAGTTTCTTTGTGAGCTACAGAGACAAGTGAAAAATGGATATGTTTACCATGGAAAGTTAAACTATGTCGAATTTACATTAGATGAGATTCAAATTGGTGTTTCAATAATTTGTTTCCTTTCTAGGAGTAACGTATCGAATCTAGATATTTGCTTTGTTATCAAAAGAATCGGATCAATTACCAAAAACGACTTAGAATAAATATTTTACACGCGTAACAAACAACAAGGGTAACACTCAACATTTTCCGTAACCTAAATCTTTCAGATACAACAAACATTTCTTTATCAACTAATTGAACAAACTGTACAATAATTAAGAATTCTCTGGATAAGAAATATGCACTTCAACAAATTTATATCAGTTTAATATCTTAATTTGTGGAAGTACACTCTGCATTTTGGAAATGCTTAGATGGTTCCATCACTCTCTTGCTTTATCTGACCCAGAAATAATGTGAGTACCCATAAAAACCCACAGAATATTTTGGCCTCTGTATATTGGAAACACTGTGGTCATCAATGAAGCCTTTTATTTCACCGATTACATAGAAGAATAAACTACATTTTTTTATATAAAACTGTTATCTTGAAAACTACTTCAGTCCTTATTGTATATCCATTCCTTTCTAATTATAATTTATTGTTAGTTTACGGAATTCAACTTATACGTATTTTTGGAAAATTTGTCCCTGAAATGGTATGGCCCCCTAGTCGATTAGTGAATATGAAAAAACAAACAAAAGGGCAATTAGTACTCACAAGGATTTCTTGGATCATTCATTTATTATACGACATTGAAGTTAAAGTTACTTGTCAAGCGTTTAAAAGTTTTTATTCCTACATATTTACATATAAAATCATGTAAAAATGTTTTTTTTCTCGACTACTATTAATTGCTGAATATGAACCTATAACGAAACACAACTGAAGAATGGTCTTATGATTACCGTCTGAATAAGAATTGAAACTAATTGATTTATAATCGACAATTATTGTGGTTCGGCCGAGAACATAATATTACTTCGATGAACTTAATTTGTGTATATAAATATGGGTGTGCTTTTCGTTGGTTACGTCAATGATATCTAAAAAATACTATAATCATCCACAATCGTATCATGAAAAATTTACATAGTGAGATATAATGTGCCATTTGTTATGATGTGAAATATTAATAAAATTGAAATATATTTACAAATGGGAGTTATTTCAGCTCTTTCAATAGAAATAGGAGTAAACTCAATTGGCACTTGTTAACAGAGATTTCAGCAGGTAGTTCATACAACTATAGTTTTCAGTAATACTGCAGGAATATTTGATGAACATTTTTCTAAGGGGTCCTCTCAAGTCTGTTGTTTAACGAACTCAACCTGCAGGCTAACATAATTCAGATTACGGTGGTGAATGGTTTTAGAAAAAAAAATATGACAAAACTGCTAAAGCTATTTACGTCTCAGTTTTATTGGGAACGATTTTTTTTTACGTTTAAGACGTACTTTGTTTCAATTAAGAGTTTTCGATGTTATACATTGTATACTCGCTTTATATCGAGATATTTCTGGATGACATAGAGTATCATTACAGATGATTATCGTATTTTTTTAAAGAATAATCACGCTTCTTCATTTTTCTAGTGACTATTACGTAATGTGATTTCTGTTAACTTTTAACTAATACTGTATAATATTATGGCTCTAAAACTCATCAGTAGACTTTTACATTGGACAAAACGGATAGTTTTTTCAACATTTGATTTGCATGAATTATGAACAAGAAAAATGGTAATCAATATATCGCACTTCAAGAACTGTGATCAAACCATATTCGATATTTTTATCACAAACCACTTGATCTGTTATCATGAGTTTTGTGACATTATTTCCAAAAACTTTATATTACTGACAAATGAGAGCTAAAATGAATATTCTCTACCAGGATTGTATAGAGTACTTCTTGTACTTCTCGTTTTGCTCGCGAGATGGAGCGGCAACCAACCTAATATTAATTAATAGTAAAATCATTTTCAGACCTGGGTCAGAATCCTCCAAATATTGTCAGACAACAGCTTTGTTGGTAAATCACAAGAACGTATTTATAGATTAGAACCATTATCCTCAAAATTGTTCCATCAACTTTCAATTGGAAAGACTGGATGAATTCAGTTACTTAGGCCTTTGGTGCCTGAGTGAGTTCTTTAATTTAGGCCAAGAGATATTCTAGACAGTTTATATACAAATTGATGAATAGAAGACACGTTTGTATAAATGTATGTCATACCATTGCATTAACGTATGGGTAGAACAGTTCTGGAGAAGTTGATCAGCAAGTTGAATATGGCATAACTGGAGTGAGATATTTTGATTTAGGAAAACTAATGTTCGGTTATTTAGATCAAGTGAACTCATTGCAATCGAACTAATAATCTATTGTAATGAGATCACTTGATCTAAATAACCAAACATTAATTTTCCTCAGTCAAAATCATCCCGCTCCAATTATGCTCTATTCAACTTGCTGATGTTTTGGATGATGTTATGGGTAACTGAAGACACACAATGGGATGAAAGATGAATTTAGAACAATTATTTCTGAAAGGCTGGAAACTGGTGACGATTTATTTCATATCTTTTATCCAAATCTTCGCAGAACGAAAATTCATAATCATATTTAGCACTGGTTCAGATGATGAATCCATTTCGTCCGACTTCTCTTGTTTTTTTATATTTCAAGCAACCACGTCAACGGGTTTTTTACGAAACATGATATTTTCCCAAATATTGACTTTCCCAACTATAATCTCATAACTGAATGAAAACTCATTTTTCTCTCCATATTGTTGCAGATATCTAACAGAAAAAAATAATTTTCCTTGCTAATGCCACGACAAACACTGGATTATATATGATACGTGGCAATTGTAACTGCCTCTTGTACAGTTGAGCCTGGTCTGACATAGTCTCTCCATAAACTTTCTTGGTCTGAATCCGATATCGAATATGGTTTAACTTTGTCCGATTACCAATAAATTTAAATTGACTATCATCCGTCAAAGGTATCATTCGTGTTGCTTTGGATGACATAGAGGAATTTTGAGTGTCTTCAAATACCAGTGCCCGTAAAATTTAGTTTTTGCCCATACAAAGATATTGAAAACTAGACCAATTGTACTGATAATCGGTGAAAATAAAAAATATTAATTTGTCCAAATCAAACCCATCTCAAAAATTACTTTGATATGCAATTACCGAAACTTGATCCATGTTACCCAATCAAAAGTGTAGATCTTTACTCGAAACTAAATACTGCGTTCAGTAGGTAATTTTTTTAAGTGAGTCAACTTTGTCCAGTTGATGGTGGAATACAAGACTTCCCCAGTGGCGGCAGTACTGTGGGACCAGGCCATGGACATCCAGGAGGAACACTTCGTGCCTGTTGAAGACCCGCCGCTGACTCGGGGTGGAGGAAGTTTCGCCTCTGCTCGATTTTTTCTTGCTGAAAGGTACAAATTGAAGTTAGACGTACACTGCTCAACTATTGAACTGGAAATTGCAAGAACACCTAAGTTTTTAAGATAATCTAAAACACAAAGTAACAACTAGGCCTTTACACTCCACTGAACGAAACGTGTGCCTCTAGATCCTCGTACTTCCACAAAATACTATACTTTCCCATTAGTTCCCTCCTTTTCATATTGCAATATATTTGGTATAATTTGCTCCTGTCTTCCTAATTTTCATGGTTTTATGTTCTAATGCAGTCTTTGGAATTCAACGGAAAAGAAAACTGTAATTTACAATGAGCTTATGACTTTAGGCATAAGATGTCCGGAGGACTGCTCATTGCTAATATCCTATACAATAGGAAAAGTTGGGTCGAAAATCCATCAGAAAACAACTACTTTCCTGGCTAATGCCACGACGAACATTGAATTACATCTGATGAAATTTCCGTGCAGAGTTCCTACAAGGTTATCTCTGCAATTGCTTGGTTGCATGGGAATGTTCATCAAAACATTCGGACCACCCATATATCGATTTCGGAGTGTTGCTCCTCATCAGTATAGGGTAGGTCTAGCAGTCAATAACTAATGACTGCAACGAATGAGTCGACAGCCAAACCCATTTACAGACCGAAACTGAGACCGCGCCCGCACAGTGGATTAATTCCAAACTGCGAGCGCCATCTCAGTGCCGGAAGCCCAACCAAAGCAATACCCATGCCACGATCGTCAAGACCGTATATGAAACGGAAAAGAAAACTGTAATTTACAATGAGCTTATGACTTTAGGCATAAGATGTCCGGAGGACTGCTCATTGCTAATATCCTATACAATAGGAAAAGTTGGGTCGAAAATCCATCAGAAAACAACTACTTTCCTGGCTAATGCCACGACGAACATTGAATTACATCTGATGAAATTTCCGTGCAGAGTTCCTACAAGGTTATCTCTGCAATTGCTTGGTTGCATGGGAATGTTCATCGAAACATTCGGACCACCCATATATCGATTTCGGAGTGTTGCTCCTCATCAGTATAGGATAGGTCTAGCAGTCAATAACTAATGACTGCAACGAATGAGTCGACAGCCAAACCCATTTACAGACCGAAACTGAGACCGCGCCCGCACAGTGGATTAATTCCAAACTGCGAGCGCCATCTTAGTGCCGGAAGCCCAACCAAAGCAATACCCATGCCACGATCGTCAACTTTTCCTATCGTATAGGATATTAGCAATGAGCAGTCCTCCGGACATCTTATGCCTATAGATGAATTCAGTTGACATCAAAACATCCAATAAATTTGAATAAATCAATTGGGATACTCATTGAACCACAGATATATAGTGCAATAGGATGAATTTTCGTTTCATTGAAAATATGAACAGGATGTTCATAAAGTCAGTCGTTGAATCATCTGCGACTGAAAGTTGGAATTTAGTCGCTATTTTCCATCGTACAAGATAACCTCTCTTGGAAGGGATTCATGTTGTAAAGAGAAACATTCTCAATTGAAAATTGACTCAATACATGACTCCTTTGGAAATGGAAAAAACCCTACTATAAAATTGAAGTAACTTTTTTGTAATATCTAACAGAAAACAACTACTTCCCCGGCTAAAGCCACGCTGGACATTGAACTACATCTGATAGATATTGAGAAAGACCCTATAAAACTTGAAGAAAAAATCTGAAAGTGAAAATTTGCATTTTCATTCAGATAGTTGATTATTAATTAAATGTCCAGTTTCCATTGGAGATTCTTATCTATAAATGAGATAAGAGAGAACGTTATTCATAAGTATCACAGAAAATCGCTCATTTTATTGATGCGTGAATTGCATCTCTTTCGCTAGGCCGCCAATAAAATGGGCGATTTTCTGTGAGTGATACTTCTGAATAACGTTCTCCCTTATCTCATTTATAGATAAGAATCTCCAATGGAAACTGGACATTTAATAAATAATCAACTATCTGAATGAAAATGCAAATTTTCACTTTCAGATTTTTGCTTCAAGTTATATAGGGTCTTTCTCAATATCTATCAGATGTAGTTCAATGTCCAGCGTGGCTTTAGCCGGGGAAGTAGTTGTTTTCTGTTAGATATTACAAAAAAGTAACTTCAATTTTATCGTAGGGTTTTTCCATTTCCAGAGGAGTCATGTATTGATTCAATTTTCAATTGAGAATGTTTCTCTTTAAAAGGATGAATTTGTTAAATCATAAGTCAATTGTTTGTTAGCTTATTTGTATGGACGATATGTTTAACGTTAATTGTTTATTGTACTATACAGGGTGTCAATTTGAAAACTTCCCACCCTTAATATCTTCCTTCCAGTAAACAATATGAGTAATCGAAAAAACAGGTCAATTTTATTGTCAAGGGGGACACTTTCACGGACTATTTGTAGCCCTCGTGGTTCAACCCCCTAGGAGGGGTAGATGTTACCCTTAGAATTTTAAATGGGAAGGGGGGTCAAGTGGCACATCATTTTGATGGGCGTTCAATTTTTGTTCCAATGGTACCCTGACTTATTATTTTGTGATGAGCATTTTCCGAAAAATTGCGTTCTAAACTAACAGAAGTAATTATTAGAACGCCTATACTGAGATGCATTATTGTATTGACTCCCTTTAATAAAAATGGTTAGAAGAGTAGGTGGCACCGCTCCAACCCTTGAATGACAGGAATAAATTTATTACGCATGGGATTTTTTATTTGGTGGTTATTTTCCTTCTACACAATAAAATTTAATTTGCGAGAAAGACATTTCCAACATAAAATCTACTTACGCTTATCTTATTAGCTGTTCGAAATGTTGTCCATTTTGCTCTAAACAGTAATACAGTCTGTTTTCGAACTCCCCTCTAACATTACGGAAAACTTCACTAGGAATTGAACGGCATGCTGCTGTAATTCGTCTTTTAAGTTCGTCAATATCAGAAGGTTGTGTTTTATAAACAACGGATTTAAGATGCCCCCAAAGAAAGAAATCTAAGGGTGTTAAATCCGGTGATCTCGGAGGCCATTCAACTGCTCCCCTTCTGCCAATCCATCTACCCGGAAATCTCTCGTTTAACCACTGTCGGACGGGAAGAAAATAATGAGGTGGAGCACCGTCCTGCTGGAAATGTAACAGATCCTCTTGCAAAAGTTCATTACCTTCTGCATCAATTTGAGTTTCTAGCTCGTGAGTTATAAGAGAATCGATAGTCTCTTCAAGCATATCAAGGTACAGATTGCCAGTCAAGTTTTCTTCCAGAAATAATGGACCAAGAATGGCATTTCCAAGAATACCAGCCCAAACATTAACTTTTTGTGGGTGTTGCCCTTCCCGAAAAATATGTGGGTTTTCGTCACTCCAATAGCGACAATTTTGTCTATTAACATTGCCATTCAGAAAAAATGAACACTCATCGCTGAAACAGATGTTTAACAGAAGATTAGGGATGGTATTGACTCGATGAGACATGATTTCATAAAACTCTATTCTTCTATCATAATCATCCTCGTGGAGCTCTTGAAGAATCTGCATTTTATATGGATGAAATTTATGCATTTTCAATGCTTTTCTTATAGTCTCGCGTGACATTCCCGTCTGTTCTGATACTGATCGTAAGGAGCTCGTGGGCTCTGCAGCAAATGTTCCCAAAACTTCAATTTGAGCTGCTTCATTTAGTACTCTGGGGTTATTTCTTTTTTTATTTGTCACTGAACCAGTTTCGTAAAACTTATTCACCAAATCAAGCACATACCGGTGACTTACATTACAATTTGGATGTCTTTCGTTAAAAAGACATGCCGCCCTTCGTGCGCACTTTCCAACTTCGCCATAAATTACAATCATTTCAATTCTGTCTTGAAGAATGTAAACCATTTTTACACTTTTATACACTTATTAAAGTAATTCCTAAACAGCCCAACAGGTACAACGGTATTCACAATACTACCACATAGTTCAAATTTGCTAACCAATTTTTTGCCGGAAAACAGAAACTTTTTACAGCAGAAGTAGCAAAAAAGGAAGGCTATCTGTACAATTTCTGCGATGACACTTAAAAATTCAGCATTTAATATACACAACTTTACTACCATCTACGTTTTACTATTACACTACTTTTTTATGTAAAGTGTTTGGAGCTAATGGCTAATGTTACCCCTAATAAAGGGTTGTAACGGTACCACCTAATATTCTAACCAGTTCTGGCCAAACCATGCATCTCAGTATAGGCGTTCTAATAATTACTTCTGTTAGTTTAGAACGCAATTTTTCGGAAAATGCTCATCACAAAATAATAAGTCAGGGTACCATTGGAACAAGAATTGAACGCCCATCAAAATGATGTGCCACTTGACCCCCCTTCCCATTTAAAATTCTAAGGGTAACATCTACCCCTCCTAGGGGGTTGAACCACGAGGGCTACAAATAGTCCGTGAAAGTGTCCCCCTTGACAATGAATTTGACCTGTTTTTTCGATTACTCATATTGTTTACTGGAAGGAAGATATTAAGGGTGGGAAGTTTTCAAATTGACACCCTGTATATAACTTTTGACTTGTCCTATATCATGTGATGATCTTAAAGGATGAATAATGATTATTATTATTATATACCTCTGCTAAACCTGAAGGATGAGACGTTATTTATGAAAATGATGAATATGAATGTGGAACGCTGTCTAGTTTCATGAAAACAAATAGAATTGTGAAAAAGAAGTTAAACTTATATAGAGACACAGAAATCAGGGACTGAAAATCGAACAGGACTCTCGAAAAACTGCTGGAAATATCTGCATGCTCTTGTCAACAGATAAGATCGAAATGTATGTGATGAAACGATGCGTCTTTTGAAATACAGACAGATTCACTCCATGTTAAACAATTTTCCTAGGAAGAATTTTTGAAGTAAAATGTTCTTGCCTACTACATTGTTCTCGAGTTTTTAAAGAGTTTTCCATCCTAATCAAGGATTTGGACGATTTATCCGGCTACAAGAAAACAATGAGAGAATAATCAATTACGAATGAATACCAAATTACCTCACCTAGCAACTACAGACCTAATGCGTGGCTATCTGTTACTCCGGAGGTTATGGATAATAAATAAATAATTTTCAATTCACGTATTTCCAATTTCCGCAGAATCAATATGACAAAGAGATTCATTTAAATGAAATTGAATTCAAAGAAGTGAAAGTGAGCACGAAAAGATGAACTATTGTTCAACAAAGCATAAGTATTCTGCAATGGAAAACTTTCGGTGCTCATTTAAACTTCCTCATCGAAGAGAGGTAGGCACTGTTGGTTTCCGTTTCCATTGTGAACTTGATAGAAATTCGAATCCTGAAACAAGAGTAATTACTCCGGTAACAGTTATTACTTTGACTGCCTCAAGAAGCTTTCAATTCTTGAACTCCTGAATATTCGGATCTTCAATGATCTCTGTTTGAATTATTATTATACCCTTCATGTGGATCGAACGTGAATGAACGATTCCTCAGTGAACGCGTTCTTTCATTGCCGATGATGGAATGCACCCTGGATATTTATTGCTAGATTAGCTCGAAAATTGGGTGAATTATTGTAATGAAACAAGTTGATTTCAATAATCAGATATATTTCCACGCGTAAATATCACAATGTTACTTGTTGAGGCCATATTTACATTTATTAATTTTATTTCAGATTTTGGAGCGATATGGTTCTACATATTTTGTGTTTGTTATGAAAACATTTCGAGTAAAAAAGAGACGGAGTTAGATTAAAATTCTAATGGAATGGTATTGTGAAGGTTGCCTCGCTAAAATGAACTCGTCAGAAAACAGCTCAAACCATAGTTGATAATGTAAGGTTTATGACCATGATTATTGAATAAAAACCCGAGATATTTAACCTCATTAACAAAATATTGAATTTTCTCAGAATTGAATTTAATATTGTACCTTCTAGCAACAGAAACAACCTCCCCAACTGTTTGACTAAGTTCCTCCTCAGAGTTAGCACAACACAAAATGTCATCAAAATAAACTATGACATTCTTTATATGACCGAAATACTTATATGTTAGTTTTTGAAAGAATTCTGGTAAAACTGTCAAACCAAAAGGGGCTCTTAGATATTTAAAAACACCAAAAGGTGTACTAAAACAACATAGCTTACTGGATTCCTCATCTAGTCTAATTTGATGAAACCCATTTTTTTGCTTGCTCTGTATTTTTGTGGTTAAACCTTTATTTTCGAATAAGTATTTTTTTTCACTGTAAGGAATACTGTTTGTTTTTTTTTCTCTTTCTTTACTGTAATCATTTCCAAATAATTTGTGACAAATTAGATCATAAGTTACGTACTACATGAACATGATTGTAATGTCTACTTTATTTTCATTATTATTATTATTATTTTTATTTTTGTATTCAAAACTTAAGGAGGGGGATGTTAGGTTGGTAACATTGTAAGAAACCTAACCTAAATCTCATGTTGTATTGCGTCAGGTTATGGCGTGCTGGTACTAAATAATAAACTACTTTTGTCACCATGTGCTTATCAATTATTATCACTTATCACATCTAAACAGATAAAAATATTGAATTGATCATTTAATCAAACAGTAATAGCATTAGCTATTAGCGAATCTCTAGTTGTTGGTGATACTATCAGACTCCTATTCGTGTTTCACTCCTTTACCGCTGGTGTATCAAGAAAGAAGAAGCAAGACCTCCCATTCCCAAAGGTAAGGCAATTAGTGAACGCATTTTCAAATGTGAAACTCACCTGAGACTGTATCCTGGTAGCTATCATATCAGGAAGGAGATCCAGTTGTTCTTGGAGTGCTACCAACTTATCTTCCATTGTGCTGAGTCTATCTTCCAAAGTATCCTGTCTTGTGCTCATGTCAGAGACTATTTCATAAACGGTGTTTTGTGTCTGCAAAAAAAAACATTTTCGTGAATATGAAGGGAAACCGAAAAACTGAAAAATCACTTTTATACTAGGCATATTTCCCTAAAACTTTTCTTCCAACAATAATTTATATTTGTGATAGTAACAGTGTTGAAGATCAGGTCACAATGACCTATTATATTACTGGATTTTTAGATATATATTTGTGGGTGCGAGATTCGGGAGTCTGGGTGAACCAAGATTCGATGAAAGATCATGCAGAAATCACGACATGAACGGTGCAAAAGATTCCTAGTTCCGCCTTCAGAGGAAAAAGTAAATGAAGTGCTAGGTTTATATGTTGATTTCGTCCCCGAGAGATAGAAGGGAAGTTTTGGGACACCCTGTACACATACTGAACATCGGAAAATTTGAATTTTGTAGAATAAAATATATGAACTTCAGGAAGGAGATAATCCACTTTACTACTGAACAATGAGAAATAATGTTTTGCATTTGAATATGTTTTTTCGAATATTTATTTTTCGAGTCTATGCCAAGTCGATTGAATGTATATGATACTGTCGTTCACGTTCACAACTAAATGAAAAGAAACAAAGAACAATGTTTCAGAGCTTTTCGTTATAAATAATGACATCGACATCTAAAATACGAAATAAATTCAGTGGGATGTCTTGTTTTTGAAATCGATTCACATGAAAATGAGATCGAAGCAAGTCTCTTTCAGAATCATCCATACGTGTAAACATTTCATCGAAACCGAGAGATTCATGACATATTTTATGTATCCAGAAACCTACTAAAATACAATGCATTTCCTCTGAAAGTGTGAATACAAGTCTAGTTTTGGTTCCGTTGCCACAACATTTTTGTTCAGGCCTAAAAAGGCATCTACAAAGAAACATTTTCCGCCAAGATCCTTGCATAAGATATTTTTGAATGGGGTCTTTAAAAGAGGATGGAATTGCTGATCACACAAGATTATCTAGTGTGTCCCACAGCAGTTTGGGTTATCCAGAATAACCCTAGAATGGCCCGCAAATGTGCCTTCACCTTCACCCGAACCCTTATAATACCGCTTTTTCTGTCAAGTTAGTGTTGACATTGAAAAACCGAGTCGGGAATGAAAAGGAATCTACTTGAACATGAAGAGGCTGGAAACTTCATTAATTCCGTAGTGGTTCGTAGAAAATGATACAGAAATACGGACTTGTCACTGCTTTGTTCTTTTTCGGTAATATAATAAAGGGAAGGGAGATCATTTGAAGTGAATTGGATCGATCCTCAAAGTACTGCTAATTCCCATTGATATTGATTTTATGTCATGGGCTGTGGTAAACGTGATGGTAGAGCGTTCGCTTCTCAACCATAAGGGCGTGGGTTCAAATCCCTGCATGGTCACCGGTCCCGTGCAGGGAATCACAAGTCTAAAGGTAAGGGCCTCGTCTTTCCTAGCCTGTTGACGGAAAGAACAAAACGAAACAAAAAGATTGGTGGCAAGAAGTGTCTCGTCTCCAAAAAGTAATTTGTGGTCTCCCTCACTGAGCGCATGTGCAACTACTGCCGATTTGTCTGTTTGACCGAACATGTTGTTTCTTCTATGTTCCTTCTGCCTCGTACCCATAAATCTTTTAGTCGTTCCTATATGGACACCTTTCTAAATGTGCAAGGTATGCGATATACTCTGGCAAAGGGAAGACTTAGCAAGGTCCAGAGGCTGGCCTCTTAGGTGATAACGGGCATAATAAGAACGACTCCAAACGCAGTATTGGAAGTACTACTGAGGCAACCACCACTTCCAGTCTTGATCAAGAAGGAGGAAATGGCAGCCCATTTGAGGGTGCAGGACTCGGGAGTCTAGGTAAACGAAGGAGCGATGATAGGTCATGCGGAAATCGCGAAATGGGCGGAGCAGGAGATCCCCATCTCTGCCCTCAGAGTGAAAAGTGCACAAGATAGACTGCGATGGAATAGAAAGGATATATGGTGGAGTTTGGCACAGGAAGCCTAATATGTTATACGGACGGTTCGCGTCTGACTGACAAACAGGCTTCGGGTGCAGGCATCTACCTGGAGGAAAGAGAGGTATGAGAGTGCTACGCTTTGGGTTTTTCAAACTGAAGTACTCGCCATCCTAACCGTAGCTACGAGGCAAGAGGGAAGAGAAGGGCCCGAGCAGATAATTTAAATCTGTTCTGATAGTCAGGCAGCGCTCAGAGCTATATGCCATCCTAAACCAAGCTCAGCACTTGTACAGGAATGCGGAGATGCGCTCAGAGGGGTGCGCGGAAACGAGGTGGCAGACGGACTTGTCAGAACTGGTTCCGCAACGCCGGCGCCGTTCTGTGGGCCGGAGCCTGTACTAGGCATCGCAAGAAGCCAAACATCTTCAGCCTTTGACGAGTGGGCGGAAGAACAGTTGAATGAACTTTGGAGGGGTAATACCGGCTGTGGGCAATTGAAAGACTTTTTGGCCGGCTCCAGTAAGTCAAGGACGGCATGGCTCTTAGACAGAAACCGTCAGGCACTTCGCCTCTCTATAGGAATACTAACAAGGCATATTAAGTTGGGCAGACACCTATCCCTAATAGATTTAGAAGACAGTCCCAGTTGCCGCAAATATGAAGAAGATGAAGAAACTTCATCTCACTTCCTCGGCGAGTGAGGCTATGGGAGGCTAAGATTTTGAATCTTCATAGTTGAGTAACTTCAACAAGAGGAACTAATCGATTTGGAGTGGACAGACATACTGACTTTCATCAGGTGGTCACGAAGGATCGGAAAGAAAGATTAAGAGGAGAAATGTAGATAAGTGGAGAACAGGGGATGACGAAAAGGGTCCATGAGGGCCCACATGCCTAGCTGCGGCAGCGGCCTCCCCAAGAACTACTACTACTCTGGCAGCTGATAAACGATCCCTGGCTGATCTAAGTTGATCTTGTTGGCTATAAAGCCACTCAATTCATCAATTTTTGAATCCCAATAACTTTAGCCCTACCCACTAGATTGAGTATCACTTTATTGCACTTTATATAATTGAAAACTCAATGTAATTTTAGTACAAGTTACTTGATAATGGTCTAAAAACCGGAACCGGTCGTAACAAATAAATCAAGAGTCAGTAGGAAAGTTGAAGTTTCTTTCCTGTAACCGATAATTGGAACTTCTTGCCTAGGGATGTATTATTCCTTCAAACTTTCAACTTCCAAATATTTCAAATTATCAATTACTCTTATATTTTATCTTGTAGTTCTTGCGATATTCTCTGAACATAATTGGATTTCGAGACTGAAGTAAATCTGACGAATGCAATTTATTTAGTATAGCCGAACGGTCTGGAAAAGTAGTTCTGTAGCGGAAGTATGGGACATTGCCCGTGAAATTATAATTGTTTGAAAAGTGTATAACTGAAATAAAGAAGAAGATAGGTAGTTAGTGTTGAAATTTTTGGGGTTACAACGAAAGGTAATTAATTCAAATTGATGAATTAGAAACCAGAAAAGTGTGTATGAGATTATACGGGAATCAATAAACCCATCATATCATTTGCGTAAGGGCACCCAGAACTGTGTTTATTTTACACGTGTTATTTTTCACATTCTATGATTGATGGACTATTTATTTTCAACACCCTCTTCGTGCCCGACATCATTTCCGACACGAAAGGAGTCGATGACCATTGAAGTGATATGCACTTTGCAACGCTAATGGCCCTAAGAAACTCCCGGCAAACCTTAGAAAACTCCATCGTTACGTGCGAGTTTTCTATCAAGAATGACCGAAGGAAAAAGTTCCGGAGTTCAAATTGAGTAGGGAATGAACCTGAATTGCCCGGAAATGTAGTTGGAAAATAATTATACAGTGACCGGCAGATTTTTGGATACGGATAGAAAAAGAAATGAATCTAAAAAAATTCTAAAAATTTGGTTCTTCATTGAAGCCTCTGCAAGTCTTCAACAGGACGGCTGATAAAAATATTAGGACATAAAAATGCAATTATCCACAGGGATATTAGTAGCAAGAGTTCAAAACACCCCAGGGCGAATTTACCAGACGCATAATTTATTGCATAAGCTTAATTGCTTGGCACATTTTATAATACATAACTTGAAGTTTCCAAGTTTTAATTTATTCAAATCTTTCTCAGAAGTGTTTTACACCAAACGGGTATTTATTTATTCATATTCAACTACGCCTCTACTTTGCATACGTATCCTTCATGTGTTAATATTAATTATGTCTGTACTCCAAGAAAAGGTGTTTCGGCCCCTTCTTTACCTGTACCTCTGCTATTTCATAACCCGCTACTCCAGTTGTGTCCCGGAACCCATAGGAGGATAACAGTGTTGTTCTTATCCAGTTCATTTAGTTTTTCCAGGCACTCCCAAACCATCTTGGAGTTGATTACAGGAGAGTTCAGCGCATTAATTGCTGATTGGCTATCTGATATGATGATCTCTTGTCTGCGAATTTTTTTTTCTGTATTGAACTGGACGCATTTTCCAATGGCGTAGATTTCCGCTTGTGAAATGCTAGGGATTTGCTTAGACTTTCGGAATATTTGGTTCCAGGCCCATATATTCCTATTCCAGTTCTGTTGTTCTGGATCCATCTGCTGCTCTGGATCCATCTGTGTACCATTTAATAGCACTTCTCTTGAGTATTGGGATGCTATATTTGTGGTGCCATTTCATTCATATACAATTCTATAGAAGTTATCCCAGATTAGTTAATAAAATAAAAAGTTCATTGATTTTTTAATTAATAAAAAAAACATAGACTGTTTAAACGGAAAATAAGTTTAAGTCTGGGGGGTTTTCGTTATATCAACCAATTGATATAACATAAGTGTTACTAGTCCATTCAAATTTTGAGAGTGTTTACTTTGTATTTGAAATTGATACTGAATAATTTTTTTTTCGTAACCAATGTTTCGAATCATTTCAGAAACAGGTTTTCAAGCTCAGATCGGTTAATAGATTCAAAAACAGAACATTGTTTTTGTTTTCTTAGGATTAATGAAAATAGCTAGAATACTCTTTTCACTGAATTTCTTTTTAACAATGATTTGATTTAGCAGAAACTTTTTCAATAGAGTACCCTTGGATACTGACTCCTGCCAACCCACTATATAAATGATGGTGATGAGAAAGGATTGCCAGAATTCATTTATCATCCAACAATCGTCATAAACCGTATACTCCATTCCAGACAGAGCGTATTCGCAACTTTCTGGCACTCATCATTCTCAATTTCGAAATGGAAATCAATATTGCAATTTTTCACGATACATTAGCCGTATTCCTGGGGAGTAAATTATTGCGAAGAATCCTTATATTGTGCTTATTGAGACGAAATAATACAAACTTCATAGGATGTAGCTACTCAGTCGACTAGCGGTATTTAACATCGATTCTTGAAAACGTTCACCCTTCTTCATGCATTTCTTGTGTGTTAGACAAGTTTATCCATTGAAATGATCAAAGCATTTAGTTGTAGATAGTTGTAGATGTGTGCATTATTTTCGCTCTTGCAGTAAATGTGACTTTTAATGTGCATAAAGTTAACTTTTGTGGTTGAAATTTATATCAAACTGAAGTGAAAACCTGGATGATTCTACTTGGCGGTACTTACCCCCACAAAAGTAAGAAATGATACATGTAATTAATGTTTTAACAACATCTTCACTAATGTACTTGAACTAGATAAAAACAAATTGAACAAAAACTTATCCAGTATAAAAACATTCATTCCTTCATTATCTTGGGATTTGAGTTGGATTTTGGAAGTGGCTACTCGCCCAATCAAATTACACTGAACAAATGAAAACAAATTGAAATATACTCTAAAATCGCAGAAATGAATGAAATTGATGAAACTATAACATTGCAGACATTACAAAAAGAAATAATTAACCGAAACTCTGAAATAAAAAATCTTATACTTGCAAGCGAAGCAAAAATTCTGCTCAAATTAGAAGACCAAAGACAACAAATTAAAGAACTCGAGTTAGAAAATACTTCACTTAAAGAAAAATTAGAACAAGTAGAAAGAGAAAGTAAAAAGAAAAATTTAATTATATATGGTCTAAAAAGAACAGATCCTGAATGTGCTGTCAATAAATTGTGTGAAGGAATAAATAACCTACTAGAGCTGAATTTATCCGAAAACGATTTTGGTGATTGTTATCCTTTAGGCAGGAATGTAAACTGCCCTATTAAAGTAGAGTTACTATCACAATTCAAAAAACAACTTATACTGAGAAATACAAAAAAACTCAAAGGAACGAAAGTGTCCATATCTCATGATTATACAAAGATTCAGCAGCGGGAACAAAAAATATTGAAGGAGAATTTAAGTAACATAAGGAAGAAGTATCCGTCCACCGTGAGTTATATAAGGAATAATAAGTTATTTATCGATAACAAGCCCTATAAAATAGAAGATTTGCACGAATTTGAAGGAAGGGAAGATCAGGACGAAGAACTAAAGGAAGAAAGACGTAGAAGCGACCCTGGAACACCAACTGTAGAAATAATTCATGAAACGCCGAAATCAAATAACCTTAACACAATCATATGGAAAACTAAAAACATTCAACAGTTACCCAATCAACAGATCAATCAAAAACCACAGTCATCCAATGAATCGAAACAACAGCAACCAGAGAAACAGCATCCAGTCCTACGAAATCAACAGCAAAACCCGGTTCGAACCAGACTTCAATCTCAAAACAGTAACTCGAGGAAACAGTCTACAAGTTAAATATATTATAAATAAATAAAGATATATGGATCCATATATAAATGATTTCAAAGCAATTGAGATAAATGATGAAATTATTGATAAAAATGATCTGTCAGATATTTGTAATACTAACAAAGCTAATTTTAACATATACCATAACAATATTTGTAGTATTAACAAACATTTTGATGAAACCTTAACTATTCTAGAGCCAATTTTGAGTAACTTGAACTGTATTGTTCTCACCGAGACCTTCAATATACTGAATGAAGATATTTATCAAATAAAAGGCTTCACAACCATATATAACCAAGGAAGACTTGATAGAAATGATGGTATTTTAATATATCAAAGATAACATAAATTTCACTCATAATACAGTAATGTTTGGGCCAATTACTGCCATACACGTTTTTCTTAAAATTTTGGATAAGAATATTGATTTTATAGCAATATATAGATCTCCGTCCTTACCTCCTACTGATTTTAATCATGACTTATACGCATATCTTCAAACTTGCAAGAGAAAAAGTGACATCAGTTTGATTTTGGGCGATATTATTATCGACTTGATGAAAGATGAGCAAGATAAAGCAGACTATCTCAATACGTTAGCTGAATTTGGATATGTTCCTGGTATCAGCTCACCTACGAGAACCCAAGGTAATTCATCTACATGTTTAGATCATATCAACATTAAAACTAATATGCCCCTTGATCCCTTCAATTTTCTTATAGTAGATTATTTAATAACTGATCATAATCCAGTACTTCTACATGCTATTTTCCCCGAAAACAAAGAACAAGATCTAAATAAAGACAGGTACAAAAAAATAATAAATTACAGTAAACTAAAAGAATGTGTTAAAAGTGAAAATTGGTCTGAAATTTACAATACAAATGATTTAGATGAGATAGTGGATATTTTTACTGATAAATTGAAAGTATACTTGAATAATAACACTAAAATAAAAATAATAAAAAGTCTATAAATACAAAGAATAAATTATATAAAAAAATGAAACGTGAACCGCAGGACCCAGATATAAAAAATGAATTTAGGGCATTCGATAAGCTTCTGAAAAACTCAATTGTACTGGCTAAGCAAAATTATTATAAACAGAAAATAGAGAAAGAGCAGAATAATCCAAAAAAATTATGGGAAACACTGAGAGAAATTGGCAAACTAAAGACAAACAAAAAGTTAACTAAAATAAGATGCGATGGCCAGGAAATGACGAATCCTGTAGATATTTCAAATAAGTTGGTAGATTTCTTCACTTCGATAGGAGAAACATACGCTGCAAAAATTAAAATACCTAACAAGGTTTTTCCAACAAAAACTACTGTAAGTAGTATCATGATGTCTCCTACCACTGAAGATGAAGTAAAAAGTGCGATATTGAATCTCAAGAAGAAAAAGGCTCCTGGAATTGATGAAATCACATCGGAAACATTAATCGCTATTGTAGATGGAATCATTGTACCTCTCACATACATACTCAATAAGTGTATCTCTGCGGGATTTTTTCCACTCAAATTTAAGGAGGCTATCGTAATACCAATATATAAAGGAGGTGACAAAGAAAACTGTAGTCAGTACAGACCAATCTCATTAATATCTGCCTTGGCTAAAGTCTTTGAGGGAATAATAAAATCAAGAGTATTGGGATATCTAAATAGGTACGAGATATTATCTAGTAGACAGTTTGGGTTTCGAGAAGCCAGATCAACCCAAGATGCAATTGCATACCTCACAACTAAAATTTATAGAGCCATAGATGAAGCTAAACCTGCAATTTGCATTTTTGTTGATTTGGCAAAGGCCTTCGATACTGTCAGTCATGAAAAATTACTTATCGCTCTGAATAACATTGGTTTCAGAGGCAGTAGCTTAAGTCTCATGCAAAGTTATCTAGAAAATAGACACCAATGCGTTAAGAATGGTGAAACTTACAGTAATTTAAAAAAGTCAATTATGGAGTGCCTCAAGGTACTATATTGGGACCTATGCTGTTTACTATATATATCAATGACTTATTCCTCCTACCGATCAAAGGAGATATCATTAGTTTTGCTGATGATACAGCTGTATTCTATGAAGACAAAAATTGGGATGATTTGAGAAAGAAAATTGAAGGAGATTTTGGAATGGTCACTGATTTTTTTAGTCATAAGCTATTTACGGTAAATGGAGACAAAACTTTTTTCGTTCCCTTCTGTAGCAACTCAAACGGACTCCCAACATACAATCAATTAGAAATCTCTTCTGTGAACTCCCCCATGAAAATACAATGTAGAAAAGATATAAAATACCTCTGAATTTATTTGGATTGCCACTTGAGATGAGACATCCAAACAAATAACGTAAACGAAAAATTAAGATGCCTAATCCCCAAATTTAAGTTATGCAAAACATTTTGTAATATCAAACAACTCAAGTGTCTGTATTATGCACTGGTACAGCCTTATTCAAATTATGGAATCATTGCATGGGAGGTTCATCAAATTATCTACGGAATAGAATTGAAGTGACTCAGAAGTGTATTCTCAAAATTATATTTGATAAACCTTATCTGTATTCAACCGAATCACTATATAATTTGAGTGGCATGCATGACTTGAGGCAAATATATTACAAAACACTGATAACTCAGCAGTATCGAAATAAGAGCCAAACAATAGAACATATATATAACACAAGATACAAACACTCCTCAATAACATTACCTGTAGTAAACAAAACATTAATCCAAAGAAGCTTCATTTACATGGGTCCAAAACTTTATAATATGTTGCCATCTGATATCAAGTCGATAAATTCCCACAAGGTGTTTATCTCAAAAATAAAAAAGCATATGTTTCAAAAGTCAAGAACAGATATTCATCGACTTCTAGAAATTATTAATTAACTCTCCTTTGTTTATATTGTTATTTATATTCATACCTATATTCTGATATAACATCTACATCTATATATGTCAGTAAATAAATATGTCTCTGTGTGTGAATGTGTGTGAATGTAAGTAGATATCTACATGTATGTCGACCGCGAGCGGATTCTATATCCATGCGGTTTCAATCATTTATTTATTAATGTTTGTAAATGTAAAATTACTTGTATGAAAATGTTATGCTGATACCTATATCGATAAATAAATATTACTATTACTATTCATTTCAATACTATCCATATAAAATAGCACATGTTTGTTGTATAGATATTTTGATCTATATCAAAATAAATAACTGGGAGTTTGTAGGGATATCTTTGTATAATTATTGATTGGTATGCCCCATATAACATTTTGTCAAGATTGAAAAAAACTATTCACCATTCAATTCTAATATCTATTTTGTAGATATCAAATAAGTATAGTCACTTCTTAGTTGGCATATCTATAAGTAAATTCTTCTATTCCTATGCAATGCCAGGATGTTTTGTATAACAAACATTTAAACTAATGTCACGGAAATTATTCGATATTGTATGTGATGTGTTATAGGTAATCAAATCAGTTCAAACCCTCCGTGGAAAATTAGAAGGAAATTATCGTCTATTCTGCTTACCTTGGCCATATCTGTGATGGTATTGGCATTATCCATTAATTTACGTTGGTCCATTTTAACTTTCCTTAACCTGAAAAATGAAAGGTTTCGATTAAAATCATTAGAAAAATAGTGAATGAGTTCACTTTTTAATGAAAAAATTACCTGACATAATGACATGAATAAAACCAACAGAGTCGAAGTATCCTTCTCTCTAAACATTCCCACAAAGTGGAAATATACTTTGACATTGTCGATATTATTCACGTTATTCACGTTATTCACGTGATCAACTCCCTTCCCAAAATTTGTGCCCGTTCATATTCTACTTCAAAACTGCCAAAAAAAAATCCAACATAAATTCTTTCCATCCGTCTACCTCGAGTAACTCATCACAACGTGCTTCAAACATAATTTCCGCATTACTTTGCTAACTCAACACTCGTTTCTCAAATCTTAGTTCAGAATCTTTCAAACAATATAATAACTTAATATGGATGATGAATGAGTTATACTTACGCATAAATAGCAAGTAAAAATTTTCTTTGATGAGTTCGAACTCTACCTGGGTTAACTCTTTTCACTAGCCTTGTATGTTTATAAATCAACCAGGTTTCCCTTAGGACATTTGCAGCTGCATTTTTTAACTGAAAAAGAAATCAATGATGAAGAACTGGAGTAAAAGGCACACTTCTAATGTTAAACGATATATTGAAATGCTTTTTTAAACTCAATCATATTACTAGTTTTGATGCTAGATTACTCCAATGCTGCTATACTCCTTAATTTTTCATGAAATTTTCAAGATGATACAATTTTCGGATGAAATATCCATGGGTTTGTTCGTGAATTGTGAATCTGAACACTTTCAACGGTCTCAATTGTGAAAAATTGAAAGTAATCTTAATTATTTTCAACATATCTTAGCGATTGTACAAGATTGAGAATATTTTGGATATCCATTAGTGACTAGAAATGCAGTGTCATTTTGATGTTAACCCTAATTTGACGCAGGCCATAAACGAAATCACCATACTTACCCGCTTTGTGAGCTGCGTGTCCATCATAAAATTATGTACATGTTTTTCTGCTCTCGTTAATTCTAATTTTCTTGAAACTACCGCTACTAATAAGGCTGTACAACCGGCTCCCTGAAAAAAATTATATTCTTAGTTTTATTAAATTATCCTTATTGAAACAAATTGTTACAATCTTCATGTAGAGCTCGAAACTAAAAGTCTAAGGATGGGGGTCATAAATCCATGACCTTTCCCCCTGGATATAGTGGAAATACTACAAGAAATGAGAAGATGTAAAAAACTTAAGCAATCAACAAATGACAAAATTCACTAAATTGGATTCCTCGTATTCAAAATTGCTCAAATAACAAAAAGAAAAAACAAAATTAGCTCCATTGAAGGGGAATATTAAGTACAGGTAGTTTCTTCTGACACTGCTAATAACGAATTGAAATCAAAATAATGTCGGGATGATGCAGCAAGCAATATTGAATAAATCTTTTTGTAAGTGTAGTAAGAGTCGGAAAATAGCTTTAATTAATTTGCAACAGTTCGTGCAGTATGTAAAAATAATGACCTCAACTCACTCACTTATTTTAATCAGTTTCTATGGGAATGGAGAGTAGCAGATTTAGTACTGTGATAGAAAGGCAGAAAACACAGTGTTTTGTATAAGTCGAAGGAATTATAGAAGTTGTAAATCAAAGGCGGGTTTATGGCAATAATTTCAGAAATGGGTACCATAAAATATGAGATTATTTGATCAAGAGCTCTACATGTATTAAACGGCACGATAACTTTCATACAAACATTTCAAAATACCTGGAGGAGGTGGAATGTTTTCAATGAAAAATAAAGTTAACCAAGAACTTTTGAAGAGCTCAAAAACGAAATATGCGACTATTTGGGCAAAACATGCACATTCTACCTAATGATATAGGGGTAATCAATCTTTGGGGTTTCACAGGTATAAACCGTCTCAACCATCAGACAACGCTGAATTCCCTGAAGAACCAGAAAACTACCATAGTAGCATTCATCACGAGGAAGAAAACTGGAGAAGTAACCATAAACTCTACAAGAAGGACCCCTGCTTTCTTCGCTCGCGAGGAGATCTGCGACTGACTTATTTATTATTATATCAAATCACCCTTGGAACATTTGAATGTTACAGGAATTGTCAATAAACGTGACATTTGATTATGGGGGTGAATTTATAGTTGAAATCTAATATTGTCTCTTTTCAGAATGAAAATATCCACGGAAGCAATGAAACCATGGTCTACATTTTGGGTAACTGTGACAGAAATTATTTATTAGCCAGTAGAAGGTATGCAGTTTGATATCCTGAGTCAAGATCTATACGACCAGAGAGTTTTCGGAGGGTTAAAGAAAGAATTGAGGAAACAGGCAGTGTCAAGCACAAGAAAAGGGAAGCAATGAATTAAATTGCAACAAACGAAGAAAATAAATGAGCTAATGTTTCGTCTTCATATCAATTGTATCACCCGGTATATGTTCGGAACTTGATGTGTATTTATTTAGATAAAAAAGTACTCTCGCGCTCCTCCAATGGCATGTGTTTGTACTACCGACGAGAAGACGAGTCGATTTCAAATGACCGTACGAACCGGTGCCCTTTTTTATTATTATTTTTTCGCTTTGAATCGGCATCTCGAAGTTACGAGTGCTACAATTTTTAAGAAACTCATGTACGTTTTGAACACAGAAGAACATAGGAAGAAATGCTGTGCACAGAAGTGAAGATCCCGAAGTTACAAGAGGTTGGTCAATATTTTCTATTTAAGATTTGCCATTGATCGATATTTGAAAAATTTTACATTTGAACTCAGCAATTACAATCCGCTATACCTTTTTTTCACGAGCAGGTAATGCTTTCAACAGTTGATAATCCTCATGTTAGTACGAGGAAAATTGCAAGCGAACTGGATATAAGTCATACTTACGTTAACAGAATATTGATCAAAAATAAACTTCATCCATACCGAATTGAATTACATCAACAACTCTATGAAAGGAATTATCACGAGAAACCAAATTCCCTGAAATACATTTTGTTTAGTGACTAGTCTACATTTAAATGTAATGGGGTAGTTAATAAACACAATTGCCACTACTACTCGACAGATAATTCCCTTTGGGTTAGAGAAGTTGACAACCAAAAAAGAAGGTCGGTAAATGTTTTGGGGGCATAATTTGGGATCAGGTGAGAGGACCATATTTTTTTGATGGGCCTCTGAATGAAGAAATTTATAGAAATTTTCTTCGAGATCATTTACCAAATTTGATGAGGTATGTACCGATCAACACCAGACACAGGTTATATTTTCAACATGATGTCATACTTCCCCGCAATCACAATCAGGTTGAAAGGTTTTTAAACAGATGCCGCCAAAATAATTGGATAGGAAGAAATGGACCCATTCAGTGGCCAGCAAGATCCCCAGACCTCACACCTCTAGATTTATATCTCGAGGGATATGTTGAAGGCGCGGTCTATCAAGAGAAATCAACAACATTAGGAGATATTAAGAAAATAATTAGAGAAGTTTTTCGCTCTATTACACGATCAACTCTAACTGAAGTTCGAAGAACCATTGTAGATAGACTCAATTTGTGCATAGGTGAAAATGGAAGATTGTTTGAACATCTCCTGTGAATGAACGCTTTTTTACATTTTTGAGATTATTTTGTTGTCGTGTTTGTCCATCATTGAATACAAATATCAGTATTGTTTTTATGACAATTTTCCTATTGGACTATTCTGGTATGACCTCCTTTACAATGTGTTCCATTTGAAAAACTGAGAAAATAGTTATCCCTAGTTTTGGTTGCCCCTGTATGGGAAAACTGTCATTCGGTAAATTTATGAATGTGAAATGAGAATACACCATTTTCGAAAATATTTGGTGAAAAAATTTTCTTCTTCCTAATTATTGATTTTGAGATATTCGGTTTTGAATGAACCCCTTTTGGGACATAAATGTAACCATAACTTCAGAACCACCCGGTATAAACCCATACAACCCTATATTTTTGAGAAACTCCCTTTCAAAGAAATTCAATGTAGGCCAGGTAGCCGAGTGATTGAAGCGACATTGTTTCAATCACTTATTGGCTGCCAGTCGGCTATGGTTCAAACCATGGCGATTGCAGACATTTCTCTGATGGCCCGAGAAAGTGCAAGGAATCGCACGTAAAAAGTTAAGACCTCGTTAATCCTTGGATCGCACAAGTTTAGACTTCTGAGGGCTGTCGAGGACGTCAGCTGGTTAAAACAGTTTTAACATTTTTTTTTTAATTTACGGTGTTTTATTTAAAAATAACATAACTTTGATAAGTCACAGATTTGTCAGACACCCTGTATGTTGGTAATTATTTTTGAAACATAGCCTTTAATGGTCTCTAAAACTGTTATTTGAAACATTTTTGCCTATCTTAAATAGGGAAGCATCGGTGATACACCCTGTACGTAAAAATCTCACCTGATCTCAATTTGAGATAGTCTTTTATATCGTGACAGTTTTGAATGGATATTCTGTCAACGTAAGGTCAGGTTAGTTTGGATAATAAACTACGTATTTTCTAATAACAATAATTGTAACTCTTCTGTCCATAGACGCAAGGTTTACAGGTCATTTGTCATTCTCCATCTAAACTTTCATATTTGACACAACCCACAACTGGCAGCTATTGCGAATATGATGGAATTCCTTGCGTTTTAATGACTCATGAAGCTCATAATGGCAGTACGCCAGGGTGGGGTAGGTGGCCGTGGATTTAAACTTTAAAGCGATACTTGCTCATCTACGAAGAGCTGCCAACATAATATTCTTAGGGTCACTCGTTGAGAGAAATTATGGTTGAAATTGCTTTTTCGGTGCAGTGACAATAGCAATTAAAAACGGGATGTGAATATTAGATGAAAGGGATATTTCTGCGCGAATCGGAGGTAGGAAGTGCTTGTTAAACATAATTATATTGCACTGTATCACTAAAATTATTTCAGGTTGGCTGACTATGAAATAATTTCCGTGGATAAGTAGAACTATATTTCACCAAATATGTACGTAAATCATGAAGAGCTCATAATACAAAACGTCAAATCTAAAAGAAATTGATTGAATTTGGGGGAACGTTGTCTGAGAAATAAACCGGTTGGCAATGTTGAAAGTCAATTGCAGTTAAGTTGCGCGAATCCGGCTACTTGATATTTCGAATAATTTTTGATAGGTACAAGAAGAAATGACGCCAAGTTAGTCCATTGTTCGTATGTAGTTGAATTGTAAATGCGTTAAAGATTTCGCGTCCGTCAAAATTTGTGAAATTACGACTGTTGTGGAAGATTTTCTAGGATTTCCATACTATTTTCGAATTCTCCCATCCACACGTTTGGTAAGAATTGTACAAATCATTTGGCAACTTACGAATATATTATCAAATAAATTTCAGATTATGTTAGCTGATTATGGGTACTTTTGTAATACAACCGCACCAAAATGAAAAGTCTTAGTTAAGAAACTACTGGTGGACGTGGCTATGATTCCATGCATTTCCCAAGCAATTACCAACAGGCAGGGTTGTATCACCACCAGAAACACTTCCTTGAGACTTCAGCAGAGGTAGAAGTTTTGTTCTACGCGGAGAGTAACTTCATTCCGAGGTAAAATTTCAATTTTCAAACATCTATTTCATCCTCAGCTGAGGATGGCTCTCCCTTTTGACCTAAACAAGACCTAAATCACTTAAAGTTTATACTTTCAAGTATAAAAACTTTCGGCTTTTCTCCAAAATTCATCATTATCGAATCAGGTATTTAGTGATCTGTTGTATTACAAAATAGCTTTGTTCATATCTGTACACAGCTGATTTTTTTTGAAAACATGGGTTATTTATGGTTCAAAATAATAGTGATACAGGGTGCACAGATCGGGTTTCGGCTAGAAGGAATACACTTACATCTTTTTATTTGACGAAATTACCTAAACACCAAACCTTTTTTTCTCTTTTCCGATTAAGAGCGTTTGTTGATCTTTGTTCCATAATTAACTACCTACCAGGTTATTATTTATTTCTCATCTGGTTTTATATTTCTCAAGTTCATAGGTATGAAAACCTCACTGAGTTAAAATCTGTACACATTGTTAGATCTTTTTTTATTAACTCCCTAATAAAGGAAGGAACAAAAATATACTCGAATTTTTTCCATGGAAAAATTGAGAAACAGGGATATATGGAATATTGTTTTGATTCCGGAATTGATAGTTGAACCACATTAGTATTTTCTAGCAGCTATTTTGTAGCAGTTAATTGTTGTTTTTTTTTGAATTCGGCGATATAAATGAAAAAAATGGAGTGTGGATAATTTGCTGGCAAGTAATTAATTCTAACGAACAGAACAATAGGAAGTTTATAATCGAACTCAACTCTAAAACTGAGTTGTATATAATGAGATATTCGTGCCACCATAGAAAAAAAGAAGTTTATGGTTGTGATTTTTCGAAAAACTTTGGTTTCCGGAGGAAATATTTCATTGAAGCAGTGTACTAGAATAGCCCAGAATATACTTTTTTTGCCACCATATAGAAAATTTGAGTCAACACCCTCTTAAGGGTAGTTTGTACCTGCAATTTTTCGAAAAACTTTGCTGCCCGGGGATTTCCAGTAAAAATCTTCAATGGAAATGGTAACTGTGATTGCTCGAAATATACTTTTTGTGCCACCATAGAAAAAATTCGGATCAGATCTCTCATAAAGGTAGTTTATTCTTGCGAACTTTTCAAATACTTTGCTGACCGGAGTTTTCCAATGGAAATATTTCATTGAAACCGTAGAATATGATTGTTCGGAAAATAATTTTTGTGGTACCTTAGAAAAAATTCGAATCTCAACCTCCTCTTAAAGGGTAGTTTGCACTTGCGATTTTTCAAAAAAAACTTAGCTGACCGGGGGTTTTTAGTGAGGATATTTTATTGAAACGGTAGATTATGATTGCTTGAAATATACCTTTTGTGCCACCTTGGAAAAATTTGAATCAACCTTCTCTTAAGGTTAGTTTGTACTAGCAATTTTACGAAAATATCAGCTGACCGGGGATTTTCGGTGCAGATATTTCTTTGAAAAAGCAGATTATGATTTCTCAAATTGTAATTTTAATGCCGCCATAAAAAAAATCTGATCAGCCCTCACACAAGGGTAGTTATATATTAACGTGTAACTGAGGGTTTCCAGTTGAGGTTTTCTGTTGAAACAGTGAATTATGATTGCTTATAATGAACTTTTTATGCTCCCATAGGTAAAATTGGGATCAGCCCTCAAATAAGGGTAGTTTTTTTGTAACTTTTTGAACAACTGTGTTGATCAGAAGTTTCCTGTGGAGATATTTCTTTAAAACGGTAGATTATGATCGTAAAATACCTTTTATACCATCATAGAAAAAAAATAGATGGAAACCATCGGTGAAAAAAGTTTCCAAAAAATCACAAGAATAAACTACCCTTATGTGGTGGGTGACCCAATTTTTTTTGCTAAAGTGGCACAAAAAGTGTATTCTGAGCAATCGTTATTTACTGTTTCAATGGAAATTCTTCACTAGAAACCTTCGGACAACAAAGTATTTTAGAAAATCACAACAATAAACTATACCCTTATGTGAGGGCTGATCCCAAACTTTTCTAAGGTAGCACGGTATATCAAAACAATGTTTTTTCATGTCTCGATTCCATTCTCATTAGCAGTGAACTGATAAATTTGAGTCCATAACTCCTCGTCAAAGGGGGTGTAATCACCCCTTGAATGATTCAATTTAATTTTTCTCAAAGTTCTGAATGGCGTGTAAAAAAAAATTACGTCTTGATTGCATTCTCTTTACAAGTGAACTGATATGAATTTGTATTCCGTACTCCCTCTCAAAGGGGGTTTAATAACCCCTTTGAATGATTTAATTCGATTTTTCTCAAAGTTCAGAACTGTGTATCAAAAACATGTGTCTTGATTAGATTCTTATTAAAAATAAACTGATATGAATTTGAAATCCTTACACCTCGCCAAAAGGGGTGTAATCACCCTTGAATGTTTTAATTCTATTTTCTACAAGTACAGAACGGAGTGTCAAAAAAAATCATATGTCCTGATTGAATTCTTATTACAAATGAACTGATATGACTTTGAATTCCTCACTCCTCGTCAAAGGGCGTGTAATCACCCCTTGAATGATTTAATTCCATTTTTCTCCAGGTCAGAACGATGTGCCAAAAAAAATTTACGACTTGATTGCATTCTAATTACACGTGAACTAATATGAATTTGAATTCTTTACTCCTCCTCAAAGGGGGTGTAATCACCGAGTGTAATAACCGTTTGAATGATTTAATTCGATTTTTCTCCAACTACAGAACGGTGTATCAAAAAATGTGTATGTCTTGATGCATTCTTATTACAAGTTAACTGATATAAATTTGAATTCCTTACTCCTTGTCAAAAGGTGTGTACTCACCCCTTGAATGTTTTATTTCGATTTTTCTCCAAGTACAGAACGGCGTGTCAAAAAAATGTCTATGTCTTGTTTGCAGTCTCATTACAAATAAACTGATATGAATTTGAATTCCTTATGGTGGATTTATGCAGCAGTTTTTAATTTATAAGGAAGAATAGTCGTCACTTTTAATTGTAGTTTTTGTGACTGTTGTAATTTTAGTTATGTGACAACTTTCAATGCAATTTTATAATTGTCAAATTAAAAAGAATAAAGAAATTAAATGAATGAAATGAAATGATAGGTTGGAATAAACGGTTCAACCAATCATTGACGAATAATAATAATAATAATAATAATATTTATTTTCCAACAAGACATATAAAATGTATAGGAATAGTCAATATATAATGCAAGAGCAATTAGACAGAGTACAGACAATAAAAATAAAAAATAATAATAAAAGTATACATTAGTCCACACATATATACATTTATACATATACACCTAACTATTAAAATATTCTTCCAATGAATAGAAACATTTTTCAATCAGGAATCGTTTCAGGGAGCTACTGAATTTTTTGAAATATTTGGCTTCTTTTATACTTTCAGGTAAATTATTGAAAATAGACAAACCCATAATTGTAGGTGCATTGTCAGAGATCTTATATTTTCTAAACGGAATGTGGTATTTATTTCTTTGGTGAGTATTTACGGAGTGAAAGTCTACCGTCAAAACAAATTTTTGTCTATTTTTAAATATAAAGATAGACAATTCATAGATATAAACAGACATGAGTGTCAGAATTCTGAAATGTTTAAAAAGGTCCCTGCAAAAATGTGTACAAGGAACTCCAGCTATTACTCTCACTATTCTTTCTTGTACCGAAAAAACATTCTTTGCCAAAGTGGAATTACCCCACAAACATATTCCATACCTGATTCGTGTCACAACCTGTGCATGGTATAGGGATACCAGCTGAGGTATTTCAAGTATATGTTTGAGATTTCTGAACAAGAAACATATAGAATTGAATCTTTTTAATAAGTTTGTACAATGACCTTTCCAACTCATATTTTCATCAATAAAAAGACCAAGAAAATTGGTTTCATCTGTATTATCTATGGACACATCTACATTCATCTTAATTCTGAGTGGATCGCACTTTCTTTGATGGTTATGAAATCTTAAAATTTGGGTTTTCTGAACGTTCAAATTCAGATAATTGGTACTACACCAGTCCTGCATAAGTTCTAGAGCTTTTTCTGTATCTTCAATCATACGAATTTCATTTTTATGTGATATTATCAATGACGTGTCGTCTGCATACATTGTTACATGAACACCTTTCAAGAATTTATCCAGATCGTTGGAGTAGAGTATGAATAAAATAGGTCCTAGGATTGATCCTTGTGGGACACCAATATCAACGGGTTTACTCAACGAATTGACGAAACCAACAGTTTCAGATTGGATATTTGGAACACAAACATACTGCTGACGGTGTATCAAGAAAGAAGAAATCCAATCCGATGTTACACCTCGTAATCCATAATTATACAATTTCGATTTTAACTGATTATGATTCACACAGTCGAATGCCTTGCTGAGATCACAAAAGATCCCAGCAGGGCACTCGCCTGTCTCCATGAGCTCTATGACCTTCTCAAAGAAAGCGATAATGGCCGTATTAGTGGAACGACTGGCTAGAAACCCATGTTGATTTTCCGTGAAAATATTGCATTTATACAAAAATGCCAAGAGACGGTTGAGAAATGAGTACTCAAAAACTTTTGAGAAACTTGATGTTACAGTGATTGGACGATAGTTATTCATAGCTGTTGTAGATCCCTTTTTGAAGATGGGAATGATTTTTCCAACTTTTAGACAAATTCGCCAAGTAAGTGATGGGTTCAATAATATTTTCTGAACATGCTCTGATTATAAAAAGTGGGATTTCGTCTTGCCCGGCAGAATATTCTTCCTTATGACTTATGACTGCTACCTGCATCCACCATTACACATCGTCAAAAGAGGTGTAATCATCTCTTGAATGATTAATTTCGATTTTTCTCAAAGTTCAGAACGGTGAGTCAAAAAAATATACCCGTCTTGATTGCATTCTCATTACAAGCTAACTGATATTATTTTGAATTCCTTACTCCTTGTCAAACGGGGTGTAATCACCCACTTAATAAGTTAATACAAATTTTCTGCAAATTCTGAACGGCGTGTCAAAAGAAATTCTACTTCTATCTTGATTGCATTCTCATCACAAGTAAACTGATATGGATTTGTATTCCGTACTTCCTCTCAAAGGGGGTGTAATAACCCCTTGAATGAATTAATTCCACTTTTCTCAAAGTTCAAAACTGTGTTTCAAAAACATGTGAACGTCTTAATTGGTTCCTTATAACAAATGAACTGATTTGAATTTTAATTCCTTACACCTCGTCAAAAGGGGTGTAATCACCCCTTGACTGATTTAATTCCATTTTTCTCCAGGTAAGAACGATATGTCAAAAAAAAATCACGGCTTGATTGCATTCTCATTGCAAGTAAACTAATATGAATTTGAAAGGAAATCAACCCTTGAATGATTCAATTCGATTTTTCTCCATGTACAGAACGGTGTCAAAAAAAATTGTACGTCTTGATTGCATTGTTATTACAAATAAACTGATATGAATATGAATCCCATACTCCCCGTCAAAGGAGGTGGGTGTAATCACCCCTTGAATTATTTAATTCGATTTTCCTAAAAGTACAGAACGGTGTGCCAAAAAAATTGTACATCTTGATTGCATTGTTATTACAAATAAACTGATATGAATTTGAATTCCTTACTCCCCGTCAAAGAGGGTGTAATAATAATAATAATAATAATAATAATAATAATAATAATAATTTATTTACCATGAAATTACAAAATTTTCGATTGTGCATTACATTAATTAAATAGCACATGGTGAATAAATGGGAGAAAGCCCACAAAAGTAAAACTTGTGCGTGGGCTGATTTTTCCATCTATATTTTTGTGCGCTAGTTGGAGCTTGGTTCAAGTTTTCATAAAATAATGTAATTCATTCAAGTAAATGATGTGAATAAAACTGTATAATATAGCTATAGACTAGTAAAATTTGTAGAGTATTATTTTATGTGCATGTTGATATACAAGGACTTTCGCAAACACATATACATGTAAACATTAATTTGTATTAGTAAAAATAGTAAAAAATAGTAAAAATTATAACAATTGTAAACATTGTAAAAATAGTAAAAAAAGTATTAGTTATAAAATAGTAAAAATTGTGGAATGTTATTTTATGTACAACATGTAAACACATAAGGACTTACGGCATGTACATGTACATGCGGTTACAGGGACTTATATACGTGTACATCAGAATAAGAATAAAAGATTAAACATTGTTACAAATGGAAACTTGTTTTACTAATGTAAGTTGAGTAATGTATTTTATGACCTATTTTTGTATAAAATATTAGATATGTAGGGGAGAGTCAGTAGCCAATTTGTAATCAGCTTTTTAAAAAAGTTATACGAATGTATTTTTTTTATATCTGGTGGTAGTTTATTGAATAGTGTAGGTCCAAGGTAGGTAAAACATTTTTGACCAATTGTCTTTTCTGCTCGGGGTATAGTAACGGCATTTATTCTGTATCTAGTATTATTGGGATGGTTGATTGAAATCAATTTTTCTTTATGTTTGTATTGTTTCAACAGAATTGTTTTGGCGAATAACTGACTCATACTCAATACTTCTAATTCAGAAAATAAGGCTTCAGAAGAATCTTCTTGGTTTTTTATAAATATTTTTCAATACGCTTTTTTGAATTTTTTCCACTCTGCTGAAGTTGGTTGCCGACGTAGAACCCCAGGCAATAAGTCCGTATGTCAGGTGAGACTCCACCAAAGCATGGTATAATATTTTCAGATATTTCAAGTCGATAAAATTTGCCAGATTTTTGAATTTATAGACCATAAACCGGAGTTTTTTTATTACGAAATATGCCTGTTCGTCCCATTTCATGTGGCAGTCTATGATTATTCCTAGATATTTAATTTTCAGTGCTGATTTTATACTTGATTTTTATGTCCTGATATGAAGGTAGGTTATTACTGTATGAGGTGAAGGGGATGAAGAATGTTTTTTTAAAGTTTATTGTGAGTTATTTATAGTTGAAAAAATTTGTGATTGTCGAGAAATCCATTTCTATGGTATTTTTAAGTGAAACCTAGTTCGAGTCTTCATAAAAAATTGCCGTATCATCAGCAAAGCTGATGATTTCTCCTTTAGTTTCTTGTTCAAAAAGGTCGTTGAGGAACACGTTAAAGAGAAGTGGGCCTAGTACGGTTCCCTGTGGTACGCCAATTCCAATATTTCTTGGGTCGCTTAGAGTTCCATTTATATTAACACGTTGCGTTCTGTTATATAAGTAACTTTTCATTAGGTTATAGGAGATTCCCCGAAGACCAACATTCTCGAGGGCCAGAAGAAGCTGTTCATGGTTTACTGTGTCGAATGCTTTTGCGAGATCGACAAAAATACATATAGAAGTTTGTTTCTTATCTATGGCATTGTTTGTAGAGCGGTTTTGTCGGAATCCGTACTGTTTTTCTGAGATGACTTCGTATTTGTTGAAGAAAGAGTTTATTCTTTTCTGGATAATTTTTTCGAATATTTTGCATATGCTGGAAATGAGCGATATTGGGCGATAGTTCGACATGTCTAACTGATCTCCGTTTTTTTTAAAAATAGGTGTTATGACTGCATTCTTCAGTATGTCAGGTAACTTTCCGTCATTGATGGATTTATTTATAAGGAAGGTTAATATGGGTGCTACTTCACGACTTACCACCTTGAGAGTTTCCGCTCTTATACCATCTAAACCAGGTGCTTTGTTATTTTTTAGGGTCATAATCATTTCCATAACTTCTTTCTCGTCGGTATTTGTGAGGAATATTGAATGTTCTATTTTTTTCTTTTTTATATCGTTCGGTTGGTAATCACCCCTTAAATTATTTAATTCGATTTCTCTACACATTTTTTGACACACAATTCTGTTATATCCCTTTGAATAAAATATCCTATTTGCCGTACTAGTTGTACGATACACTATATTACTTAGGTTTTTATTTGTAGACCAATAAAACTTTGGAAAGCTCATAAAATTTGAACCTGATGTATGACTGACCATTTTTTCTGTAAAATTCGTTTAATAGTTGAATAAATCAAGAATGCCGTAACTTAGTAGGAATGTATGGGTATATTTTTCTTTCAGTCTGAAGTGTGATTGTAAAAATAACTTACGGATGGGAGAATATCCACAATTATAGATGTATTCAATGAATAAATGAACTGTATTTCATGATTGAGGGGTGGCATGTACAATGAAACGTAAAAGTACTATTTATACTCGCTGAACTATTTGTTTTATTGGTCAGTAGGAATATTCATTTCAGAAACGAGAATGATTATATTTTATCGAATGTGGCCTTCGAGTTTTTCATCGTCGTTAATGGGTAGTAAGTACTCAATTGCTCACCCCTGAAAGTAGCGGTAGATCGTAATTTCAGTTGGTAAGAGAGATTGTTGTGGGGGTTTGAAAATAAGTATCATTTGGTATTATGATAGCAGCAATCAAGATAAGTCGTTTACTAAAAATAATGAGTATTTTTCTAGAATGTCAGAGATTTATAGGGGTACGACGGGCTGTTTTTGTGAGGGAGGAGGGGATCTTGGGAAATTTTTCCTAAATGACGTGGGAATTGATCCTTCTGATACCTTAAACAAAACAACTTTTTTCGTTTTTCTCTACTCTCCCAAAAATATTTGTTGTCTAGATTTACAGTTATAAAATTTCCTCGGCGACATACAAAAAAACTTGTCTTGACAAGAACATTTTCGGCAGCGTGCCGCGGCTTTCCTGTCGGAACAATTCGTTCGTCTATATGATAGCGGTTGACGCTAGACGGATCATTTCTTAACTTATAGTCTGCCCGTACGTTCATAGGTAAATTGCGTGTTGTGTGTTCATATCATTTTGGAAGATTTTTATAGAAATATTGTCAATACACATCTCTATCTCTCTATAAATTCTTCTATACAGGGCAATTCAAATTCGACCCTCACCACTGGAGATACGTCGAAGCTTAAATTGGGGCAAAGTTGCGTATTCTGGTGCGCAAAATACTGTTTTGAAACTTGGAAAATTCCGAGTAATTCCAGAAATATCGGGAAAAACTGAAAATCGGAATTTTCGTTTTTATTTTTTTCTATCGTTATTTGACAACATAGCTCAAAACCAAAAGTACATTTTCATTGATACTTTTTTTCAGCTACACGTTTTCATGTTCAGATTTACTATCCGACGTTTCGTCTTCTGGCATTCATCATCAACTTTTTTTTCTGTAATGGGCGCCATATTGTTTTTTTATACAGAAAAATAGTGATTTTCATTTTGATTTCATTGATGTATAATTTGTTATGATTTGCACTTCTGAAACCACATACAGGCCGTTTCTTTTATCATGTGGTAACATTGCTATATTCTAAACCGTAACACACAACAGACGGAAAAACGGGAAACAGACCGACCTGTGAAAATTGCGAATTTTAATTACAAGGTATTGTTGAACGGATGAAAAGATACTGAGAGGTATGTCAGAAAACGGAAGCAGTTCAAGTAGTTATATTAGTGACAATAGTGATAGTACTTTTGCAACTTTTTTTGGGCCATTTTTTCTTCTTCGATTAACTTGGAATTCTCAAAATATACATTGTTTGGTGTTCGCAGAATTGCTCTTTCTCTAACCTTTCTCGAATCAATTTGAAAGGGGTTTTTAGTCCCTTTTCCAACTAAATATTACATCTGAACAATACAAATCATGAATTTTTTTAATCAGCGTGAAATTTTACCTACATAGTGCAAATTTCAAACAGATCTGCCGATTTTGTATTTTTCTTGATTTTTAGGGGTCTACCCCTTGCAACTTTTGTCGAGTAATTTTTTTCTTCTTCGATTAACTTGAAAATTGGAAAACTTGAAATAATTTTTCATTTCCACTTTCCACCAATAAATAATTGATTGATTGGTTGATTTGATGTTCTTTACAAATGAGACGTAGAAGAATAATTTAAAAAAAATAGTGATTTTATCTCAGTATATTTGTTACTAAAGACAAACTATTTTTTAAATTAAAATTAATTAAATAATTAACTTGCAATTTGGTAAACTTGAAATAATTTTTCACTTTGACTTTCCACCAATAAATAATTGATTAATTGATTGATCTGATATTCTTTACAAATGAGACGAAGGAGAATGATTAAAAAAAATAGTGATTTCATCTCAGTATTTTTGTTATTCAAGACAACTGAAATGAAAAAGAATATAACACTTGTGTCCCAGTTTGAGCAGAATCATCAATTGAAAATCTTTTGATTAAAATTTTTCATTCCAGATGTGATGTATCTTTACCCTGATCTTCGCCAAGGAGGTTTTCAGGGAAAGCGATGACGCAGTGTTTCAAATGAGGTAAGAAATAACTTTTTCAAATATAGCAGTTTCGCAGGCACAAAAATGATCTATTCCAAAGAAGGACTCTTAGCATATTCCTTCAGTCAATGAAATGAGTTGATCAGTACATTTTAAAAGCGAATTGAAGAGAAGAAAATACAATTCAGCATTTACTTTACAATAAATCTTGCCATCTTATGTTGATCAAATTGCATGATAACCAAAAATTTTATTACTCAAGACAATCTTTTGCTTGATTCAGTAATTTTTTATTTTATTAGAAACCAGTTCGAAATAACCTGTTTGTAACAAAAAGTGAACAGACGACATAGATATGCTCAAAGTTATATTCAGCGGACTTTATTTCATTAGGCCTATATATTTTTTTCATTGGGTCTCCAAAGATATTTTTCTGTGATTCTTTTTCCAAAGTTCCCAAAATTGTTCGAAATATCGCATCATTTTGAGTAAGTCTTCTCTGATCCGCAAATATTCAAATATTATATAATCATTTGGGAACAGAAAATTCGAATTGACCTCCATGTTCATTGACTACTTCATTTTGATTGAAGAGTCTTCAATACAAAGCATTTATCAATTAGAGTGCCAAAAATGAGTTGAAAAAATGTATGGAAATACTAAATGTTATAGAAACGTTGGGGTATTCATATTTTTTTATATTTCCAATACTTCCACTTGGATATGCACAACCAATTCAGCAAACAATTCAGCGTGTCTACATTTGAATTGATATATTCGGGTCCGTTCATTATTCGTTGAAAAAGTCCCGTTTTGTACAGGAATTCCTTCAGAGGAGTACCTATATGCTCAAAGAGAAGCCATGTTATAATCATCAACTAGTTTCGTTTCAAACTAGAAACTGATGAGTTTTTTGTGCGGCATCAGCCACTATGTGTTCTGTGCAGACCTTGTTACTGAATCCATACGCCACCTTAGGAGTAGCACTGTTAATTTGTACGCAACAGTCAATCGTGCAGGACGAAAATTGAAATTGAATGATTATTTGTGTAAAATTAAACTGAAAAAAATTCCAGCTCCGACTGCGGCTCAAACCCGAGACCTTTAGCACCAGAGTCAATAAAATTAATCTAAAATATTTTAATGAATCTATAGGACGGACAGAATTAATTACTAGTCTTGTCCATAGAGTTTAATTGGAAACTAATCCCAACGGCCGGAACAAATTTTGGACCCCTTTTACTATACATCAGATATATTTTTTTGTAAGTAAGTAATTCACGAAAAAGCGTAATTTGGTTTAATTTGGAGTAATTATGTTCTTCTAACTTTCAATGACCTACTCAATTCAATAGGGACGTGTTATTCAGGTTATTTCTCAAGAGAATCACTTTTATTTAGCCAAAATTATGCCTTTTCACCCTGACGGGACCAGTGAAAGTATTTTTAGAACTTATTTTCAGAGTAAATCGATGGAAAGTATTTTTGGGCGGCATGTTTTGCTCATAGCGATAACGTAACAGGTAACAGGTAGAACTGTAATTTTTTGCATATTTGGATGGGTTAGTTACACGTTACCGTAATCTGCATGTGCTGATGCGCTGTTGCCAGATAAACTTCATTTTATTCTCGGAAAATATAGGTATGAGTTTCCTGATGGGAATAATGAGTGTATATATGTTATGATGATGATGATGATGATGGTGATGATGAGGATGATGATATATATGTTTATTGTACATAAGAATAACTTCTTGTTGACAAACACAGGTAAAATTATAAATAACATGTAATAGACAAACTTTTAAAATTTAAAATCTAGCCAAATAATAACAATGCAGGCATGATAAAGATATGTTACGGTTAAAATAAGAAGTGTGTTAAATATAAAGTTCATTATGTTAAAATTACAAAACTAAACATCAAAATGAATCGTCATAAACTCTGCTAAACTATAATATGCCTTATCACTAAGTAGTTTTCTAAAAATATTGTACATTTTTCCACAATTTCACGAGGTAATTTGTTATACATTTCCACCCCATTATAATTCCACATAACATTTATTATATTACATTATTTATATTGAAATATTTTCCAAAGAAATTAGCAATATTCCGGTATATGGTTTTATTGCCACTCTGGATAATATAAATGCCATAATTTGCTAGGTGATTTAAATATAAAATCTTATTTTTTATTGTATTCTTATACGTTTTTAAATTATTCTTTGTTATTTATACAGACCACATATGTTGGTAGGATGTTATTATTTTTTATAATAAATATATATATATATATATATATATATATATATATATATATATATATATATATATATATATATATATATATATATATATTTATGCTAAATACTTGTTTCAAGGAGCAATAAATGTTCCAGTGACTGTAAAACAGTCGAAAACAATCCTTTAGGAACTCACTATACCTTTGTATAGATTGTATGGCATATGTCCGACAGAAAACAACTACTTCTCTGGCTAATACCTCGACAGATATTGACTTATATCTGTCAGACATATGTGCAAAGATCCTTACTTTGAAGGAACAACTTTGCAAGAGCTCTCAGAGACAGACAGCAGGACACCGCCTGATCCAAACAAGGAACCAACTGCAGACCGGTTTCGGGATGAAGTCCCTCATCAGTGCAGTCCAGGTTATCACGGTTGTATACACGCGGGGGCCCGGTGCCCGTCATCGTTCGCCGGGATGAACACTGCAATCGCTTACAGGATCCACCACGGCAACAGATTAGAGAGCGCTCCAGAAGGACATTTCGGATGCGAAATGGTATATGCTGAATACTTGTTTCAAGGAGCAATAAATGTTCCAGTGACTGTAAAACAGTCGAAAACAATCCTTTAGGAACTCACTATACCTTTGTATACGGGCAAAATAACGAGCAAAATAAAATCATAATACTCATACTCTTTTGCAAGGAGTTTGTTTCCGCTCTGTCAGCTGGTTTTTTGCAAATTAAAGTAAATGTTGACAAACAATTAGAAATAGAAAGTTTTAGCAAAGAGGTGAAGGGGCCCCTTGTGGAGCTGCCCCCCCCCCCCCCCCCCGCACGGCGGGCTCTGCGGGCCACATATCGCCTCCACTGGATCCCTTGTTCAATAAAGAGTGGTTTACATGAGTCCCTAAATTCTATTTTACACAGGTAGGTATCCAATTGCTCGCTTCTGTAGTATAAACACTGACTGATGATACATTTTTGTATCAAGTCAGATTTTATTATAGGAACGAATTCGTTAATGAACGATAATTGAATACACTAAAACACATTGCAGAAGTTTTGTATATCTGGAGATACAAATGTATGTGGCAACACGGCATTTGCCAACAGAATTGCTTGCGCCCGACTTCGAGAAAAGATGTAAATTCATTGATATCTTTACCTTTTTACTCTTTACTCTTTGTAACTGAAGTTTTGAAGTGAAGAACTCGTATTTTGTGTTTCATCTGAAAGTAGACTTGCAAAAAATGCTCAATGAATTTTCATGAGTTCCACAGACGACAAAACATCGGTGAAAAAAGAAAAGTCCTCATTGTAAATGCTAATTGCACTGGTGTCTGTTGATTACATTTCGTAAATAAATAAATAAACTGAAATTGGAGATTCCTCTCGAAAAATTTATATTTATGGATGAACTTTTCCCAAAGGTTTGGATGATTGAGCCAAGAAATTAAATTTTCTCCATAATGAAACAGCGTTTTCATCAATTTTAAAGGAGACACGAAATTTGTCCGTTACCAAAATGACCACAAGTCGGTTATTTCCGATCAAATAACTAACACTAGACGAGATGATGAGTACTACCAAAATAAACCTGAAGACAATTTTTTATTATGTTTGCACTCATTTTCAAGACATTATTGTCATGTCGCAATTCTGTATGGTTTTAGTAAGCACGTCAGTTCAATTTTGATTTCTATCGTGTTGTATTCATGACACCTAAAATCCAAAAATACTGACTTTAATGGTTTTTTTAAATGTTCTGGTTCCCACGAAAAGAAAATACTGCAATTTTCAGAGAACATCGTGAGAGCCGAAGACGCAAATAATTTTCCAGAAGTTATTTCAGATTCTTGGGAGAGTATTCTCATCTCCGATGGGAGATTCTCATAATCGATCCTTTCCGGTTAGTATGGCAACGCTGCATTTAATTTTCTACTGAACATCAACAAGGCATTTCTGTTGGTTTGTGTGAAACTCAAAGGGAAACCGAATTGGAAAATTGGTTGCTTTCAGAATAATACGGCAATTCTTTTATTATATTTTCCGATTTATAGTAGAGGGAACCCAATAGGGAATTTTGGGAGTTACTTAAACGCGGCAGAATAACATGGGGGAGGGGGACACCTTGCAACCTGTCGAATTTGAATGATTTTTTTTGAGAATAGAGCTTCAAAAGCTATATTGAACCGCCATAACTATGAAATAAGAATCGAAATGTCAAAGCCTTCTTCGATTTTATTTCAAAGCCAATAATACAAAAAATATTTTTTTTTTTTAATATCATTTGACTACGCCACTGTATCTGCGATGATTTCAAACCGGTGTAACAGAAATTACTCGGAAAAATAATACTAAAAATAATATTATTATAAATAATATACTTATTTTCCGTTAGTGTAACTTGAGGAGCATAAACTTCACTAATCACTCGTTGAATTTGACTTATTTTGTATTTTGCTTTGCTGACTATCGTTACTATCAGTTTCGAACTCTTCTTTCAAAAATTATTATTTTTTAATATGAATCTGTATCTAAGACGTGTTAGGAAAAAACAAAGATTGGCAATACTAGGAACAACTGTTGGTTAGAAATTTTCACAATTCAAACTCATAGCGGTCTAATGAAGCATAGTAAATTACAATATTTCACACATGTGATATACAGGACGTTTATCCAAAATATTTCGATAACGTAATGTAAATGTTAATTAGGCCAAATTTGTGTTAGAATTCAATCTTTTTTCATGAAATTTCGGTAACACTCATTTGGAATCATTGAATATCCAGTGGCGTTCTTTTACGAAAATGGCTAATTAATTTTTTGGAGTTTTGGCGATAAAATAAATTCCAAGTAGGCCTCGAAAATTTGAATTTCATTTCGATTTTATGGCACTGGGGTGAAACTATTGATGTTCTATCTATTGAAGAAAGAAACTTTTGAATCGGATAACAAATAATTATAAGCACTCTATATTTCACTATTTTCGAGATAATCGCTAATTAACGAAAATAAACTTGGAAATAATCGAAACATATCTAGATTATGCCCGTGAAATTTTCTCCAAAGATCATCCTTTATTACAAGAATACACTTATCGAAATTCGAAAATGAGTTTATTTTTTGATCTCCATGGCACATATTTTAATATTTTCCAAAAGTTGACTGTTGAATTTTGAAAATGAAAAAAATGTTTGATTTACTTTGAAGTTGTGCATTGAGGTACTATCTTCACATTTATCAATACGCCACTGTGGAAACCTGAAAATTTGTTTTTTTCTTCTTCAGTTTTGACTCGCAAAGATGAATACAAAATTAGCATCAATTACATAACGGTATTTTCGAATCATTCAGACATGCATTCGCTATCTCAATTTCGGAATCATCTTCCACTATAGACTGAGTTGTTGATTTAGGACATTTCAGTTAGTGTTTCCAAGTAATTTAACAATTTCACATGCAATCGATATCGATAACAATGTTTGAATCTCACCATGATGCCGGTGCTGACTGCAATGCCCCTTCCACAGTACGTGTTAGGAACGATGTCTCCGAAGCCAACGCTCAGGAATGTTATTGCGATCAGCCACATAGCGTTAAGGAGGTTCGCATGTTCTTCGTCGTGGAACCTGCAACAGAATGTCCATTTAGTAACGATTTCGTCGGCCAGTGAAGGTCACCATATTCGAGGTCACGAATATCATAAAACATAGGATTATTTAATTTGAAACAGGAAGAATATTCATTAATTTTTCCTGGTTCATGTTTTCTTAATCAATGGTGACCGTATACGAAACAACAACAAACAACAGCAATACACAAAATTTTCATTCGAATAATTTGTGTATTGAAAGGAACGCTTATGCAGCGGTGTCTAAAACAAGGCTTACAAAATTAATACCTTAAAACTTGATTTCGTGATGTAGATACTGGTTCTTTTAGCCCATGTCACGTCAACCTTACAGAAAAGTTTTCTAAATTGGTCTTTCTGGTATTTGCATTTTATAAACTCAGGGATATTATTTTTGAAAGTAATACTAAGAAAAGGCGCAGATTCTCCACCAAACAACTGTTCATAGAAAGTAAAATGCTTGACTTAACTCATTTATATATTTTCATTATTGGGAAATTCCTGTACAAAAATAGAATGCAACATTTCCCACACTCACAGTGCAAGACAAAAAGGACTAATGAATTTAAATATTTCTCGTCCTAATTCTACCCTCTATTAGAAGTCGATAGCATAAGTTGGCCCATATGAAATATATAATTTCATCCCAGAGTCTATTAAAAACATTCATAGATACAAATTATTCTGCAGAAAGCTGGTATCCTTCATTTTCCTCAACTCCAGAACTTAAGTACTTCTACTATAAATATCAGATATTATCCAGAACTATTTTCTTAGTTTCTTATAATGTTGGTTGATTTTTTGTATATTATTTTTATTTTTTTACATTATATAACGTCTTACTCAAATTATATACCAAATGTTCGAAAACACTTAGTTAATTAGTGTCATAGTATTATTCAGGCACAAAACGATCTCATCCTTAGATCAGGTGCATTAAATTTGTTAAAATTACGTTATAATACTATTGTAATGAAGATATTATCAACTGAATAAACTCAAACACAAACTCAAATTTTTGTAAATACCATTTTTCATTCAATGACAAATTATATATTGACCAAGCTTTTTCAACCAGATTCTGTCTTCTGCTAATAAAACATGTTTATAATATCAGAAGAAAATATTCGATGACGGTACGTCTACAACAGCAGACAACTACTGTCCCCTAAGACCATTGAATTATATCTGTTAGATTCTTGGCAAAGTATTCTACAAGAACTACTTTGCAATGTTCTCCCAATCTCAGTGGCAAAACATGTCTGAACCCACATGGGGGAACATCTACGGATCGGTTTCATGGTTTTGCCAATCATCAGCGCAGGGCAGCTCGCCCAACGCAATCGAAAAATATCTTGACCCCATATGTTCAAAGAACACCCCAACTATGGTGTCAACTTCCTCTGAAGCCAAATAATTTCAGAAGATGACACTACTTGGCAGAAGCCCATAAAACTAATAATAAAAATGGATTAAGCAATCTAGACTTCTGCATTTAACCTATATAATAGGTATAATCGTCGGCAAGTCTCCAATAGAAAACAACTACTGCCCCCTACGTGTAGGGGGAAGGTGAAATAAAAAATTGCAATAAAACCTTACGAAAGCAAAGATTGTGCGAGCAAGGGAGATCCAAAACCTAAAGCTTGCGTAAAAGTGAATTACAAACCACTTTAGCTCAGTGACATGTGGTGGAATCGAGCCCGGTCTGCCTAGGTAGGGGGAAAACGCTCTATCATCACGACCACTTAGCCTCGTATTAAAGCTTCATTTAGGAATTATATTGTCTTTGGGCATTTCATGAATTTACCCTGCATATGTAGAGGTGTTAGATTTAGTTCGGTCTCAAAAAGCCGCGGATGACCCCTGACTGGTCCCTGGCCACGCAAGGATTGAAGGCAACGAGCAGGCGGACCAGCTAGCCAAGCAAAGAGCCGGGCAACCTTACTACGGGCCCGAACCCACACTCGGCATAACAAGGAGTAACAACGGCACTAAATGAGTGGAACGTTGGTACATTAGGAAAATAGTGGAGAGAGATAGACGGCTGCAGGCAGTTAAAGCAGATGATATCGGGGCCCGACAGGACAAAACGGCCAAAATACTGAAGCTGAGTCGCAAAGAACTCCGACTCTTGGTGGGAGCTCTAACCGGCCACTGCGACCTCAGGAGGCACCTGGCTCTCTTCTTCCTGTGCGAATGTGGTATTTATGGCAGGCTCAGACAAAACGTCTTCGGAGCTGCCACTATTGAGGAGGAGAAATTGCACTCATTGCAATGGAAGGACATTTTGACTTTCATAAAAAGGTGGAAGAGGTTCGAGCAGGTAACCACCATGGTATCAGTAAAAATGCCGGGGATTGCGGAAAGGGCCCACTGGGGCATAGTCGCTGACGCTTGCGTCCTACACCCATCACCACTACCATTATACCCCTGACTGTTAAATATCGTTACTGACCCTTGGGATATCTTCGTTGTTTCTACCATTCTGTATAGCCATAGCGTAATTTTTTTGTTCAACCCTTGTTTTTTTGTACTTCCTTCCATATCTACCTTCACTTTGATGTCGGAAACAAAAAGTTCCTCTGTAAAAGTGACACGGCCCTTGACCATTAGCCTTGAGGGTGACGATTTCTCTTAGACGCCCGCAACAAATATTTCCTCCTTTGCCTGGACTACCTGCGCTCCCGCACATCGATCCTGCCAAACGCCAGACACGTGTTAATGTAGTTACGATTACGAGTACGAGAGACAGTTTTTGCCTTGTTCTCCTGCTCCACAAAAATGCGAATGAATAACAAAAAGACCCGAGGGTTTTTGTCGATGCCATCCAACTGACGGTCAAACGCACGATATCGTTTAGGTTGAATTTTCGTAGTTATATAAGTTGTCAATTTGTTTTCGTGTGCACGCATATCTCCGTTGGCCGTTTGAAAACTGTAAGCAGTTGTGCCAAGAGAATGACACGAATATCAGTTTTGCTACACCTCCACACACATGAGTGGATAAATAGGAAGCTTTTTTAATTTAGCTAGTATAGTGCCATCGAGTGGATGAAATCAATTTAGACGATATTACCAAAGTAATGGTATTTCACAAGGGAATTATCGGTGTGGAAATGATCAAGAGGTTCACGCAATGGTGTACAGGGCATACGCAAAAAACAAGGCTGCCTCAATAAATAAGGGATTACTTGAAATATTTTGGTTGGGGATTTGGGTAGGTACGTATATGAGAAGTTGTTCATTATCATTATTACTCGGCGGAGCTGGCCATCGGCAGAAGTACAGGTAGTTCTAAGTAGAACCTTTCTGCTCCCCGCTCTCAGGTCTATCTTGTAAGTAGGTACTCCGGATCTTCTGATGAACTCATGGAGATTCCTTAAGAGGTTTCCCTGTGGGATGATATCTTCTGCACTGTACTCAACGAAGATATCTATTCTTATGCAAACCAGGGCTTCGCATTCGAACATTAAGTGGGAGACTGTCAGAGAGAATAACGATGAGTTGATTTCTAGAGTCCCTCCTTAGAATATCTCTCGTGCAAACGGAAATAGCCACTACCTCTGCTTAGAATATTGAGGCATGAGTGCTAAGGCTTGGACTAATGTCTTGCCTTGGTCTCTTTCCATATATTCCAGCTCCTACCCCATTGCTTGCTTAGAGCCGTCCGTGTACCAGATTTGCCCCCTCGACATCATTGGTATTGCCTTCAATGTGACTTCCCCATCTTGTATGATGGAGGTGTATGTATATTTTGTCCGACGGCATCTCAGATGTGTGTGTTTTTATGTCCATTATGTTGGAGTTTCCTAGGTTATTGCTCCTCCATTGACTCATATACTTTAGTCTGGAGGCTCCTATCCTCGCAACCACTGCAATATGCTGGTTGTAACTTGTTCAACCTTTGGCCTCCACAGCAGGGCGCCATACGTAATCAAGGGCCTCACTATCGCTGTGTACAGCCAAAGGGAATATTTGGGTCCGAGTCCCTAAATTTTATCAAAGGAGCGCCTGGCCATCATCAGTGATGTCCTTGCATTTGTTAACACTTTTTCCAGATGTTTGTTCCAGGTAAGTTTCAAGTAGGTTTAACCCCACATATTTTGTCTCTCCTGACATTAGTAGGCTTCCTCCAAAGATGAGGAATTGTTTGATTGTCATGATTTTCTTCCAAACTAAGTTATTGAAAACTGAGTTTAGGCATTAATTGATGTAAATCTGTTGTAAATATAATGGAAATAACCGAAGAACTCCTAACGTGATTGAACATTTGTAGTGACATATTTATGAATGCACTTTTTATTGCAAATATATTGTTGATAAAAAAACTGTAGGAAATGGAGTGATGAGAAGACGTATGTATACAGGAAAGGTCCAATTCAACATCCACATGTAGTTAATTTTTGGGCCGTGGCATTAGGAGATCCTATAACTAGTCTCTTGCTGAAAGTAGGATATTCTACTGGAGAAATGTATCTCAACATGCTATGAACACTAGAATCGCATCTTACCATTCGACACTGGTTAAGAAAATCAATATTACATCAAATGCATTAGAAGTGCTAATGAGTGGCCACCGAGGTCACCAAATTTAGCGCAACCGGATTTACTTTCAACGTTTCATATGAAGTCAGTTGTTTACAATACCCAAACTGAGTCAATTGTAATACTGCTAGACAGACTCACTCATGCATGTCGTGCTATTTCCAGATAAAGTTTTGCAAATGTTTCTACATAATTTGAGAAAATGCTCTAATGTTGTCAAATTCGAACATACACTTGCTTAACGTGACATACGGTATTATTGTTATCGTTGGAATGTATTTTTGGAGAACTTCCCAACGATGAATTACAGGTGTAGGGGTTATTATTCAAATTTTATTGATGGGGGTGGCTAAAGCTACAGGAGTAGGTAAGATGGGGATGGCTCAGTTGTTATAAACTCACTCAGATGATGGAACTGAGTGTCAAACAAAATGTGAAGGTTTAACGAGAAACATTCTCAATTGAAAATTGAATCAATACATGACTCCTCTGGAAATGGAAAAACCCTACGATAAAATTGAAGTTACTTATTTGTAATATCCAACAGAAAACAACTACTTCCCCGGCTAAAGCCACGCTGGACATTGAACTACATCTGATAGATATTGAGAAAGACCCTATATAACTTGAGAGAAAAAATCTGAAAGTGAAAATTTGCATTTTCATTCTGGTAGTTGATTATTTATTAAATGTCCAGTTTCCATTGGAGATTCTTATCTATGAATGAGATAAGGGAGTATGTTATTCAGAAGTATCACTCACAGAAAATCGCTCATTCCATTGATGCGTGAATTGCATCTCTTTCGCTAGGCCTCCAATACATTTTGGTCGACAAAAATCTATTTCATTCTTCTAAGATCATCAGGGAGGTCGGAAGAATTGGAAAATATACTCTTCAGAAGCAATTTCACACTGTAATGAGGAATTGTTGGACTATTTCTTGTGCGGTGAAATCAAAAATGAAGTCAAAATGTGAAGTGTTATTTCCGCTGTATTCATGAATATTTTAAAATATATTTGTCAATAATTTCTAATTATAAAGCCTCCTGATGTCTATCTAATTGGCCTCGCAGTCATTCTCTACCTCCCAGTATTTTTACTGAAAATTCATTCGTTTCAACCCTCGACACATCACTCCATCTCTGTTCCGGACAGATCAATTTTAATGTAGAATAATTTAATCTGCGCCTTTCTAACGGGACCTTGCCCCTATCTCATTTTTCATTCATTAGGAAACGTTTTACCTACATATTTTCTCTCACCTCTTGATATTTTCGGAAAGATGAATAATAGGACCACTTCACTGGCGCTCTTTATACGACACGGAGATGGTGGGTGAAAAAAATTATATTCCGACATATCGCATTAATGTGAGAGATGAGTTTTATATTCCATTACTTCAAAGTGAGATCGCACGATGATATCATGCTCGCACTTTCAGTTCGCTGGGTACGTTGACATTTCCAAGCAGATGATGATTATATGTTTCAACAAAGTTGAATATACGTTATTATCATCCCAGATTATCAATTTTCCTGTCCTGAAAGGCTGAAAAGGCACCAGAGGAATGTGAGACAATATAATTGATTTTGATTAGTACTCGTCAGGCTTTGGAAGACTAGCAGAAATAATTATTTTCTGCAATTTTGTCAACAAAAAGCAGAAGGGTAGTCAGTTTTTTTGGTCAACAGGCTTAGGAGAAATTGACACTGAAGCTTGTTATAGCTCCGACTCATTAATTGGTATTAATGTTCGTTGAGTAATCTATCTATCTATTCTCTTGGTGTTTTATCTATTCTCCCTGCCCATCAATTTAACCTAACTTTCTGCCTGTCGATCTATTATTCCTATTTTTGATTTTTCTCTATTTTTTTTCCTGCCAGTCTGTATATTCCTCTATCGTGCCCGTCTATTCTTTCAGTCTGTCTGTCGCCATCTGTTATTTTTTTGTTCTCTTCCTGCCTGCCTGTCTTTTCTCTCTGTGTGTATTTACTCGCAGATCTGATGTTTTGTACTATTCTTCCTCTTATGCCTGCATGTCTATTTTCCACGTCTACTCTTCTCTCTTGTGTTTCCTGTTCTTTTGGGTTTCTGTCTATTTTTCTTTCTGGTTTACCCTCTCCAAACTCAGTTTGTCTACCTGTATAGCCTCCTGTTTTCTGTCAATTCTCTTTGTGTTTGTCCCTGACCACCAATTCGTCCCGACTTTCAGTCTGCCTATTATTCTTATCTTTTCATTTTTCTCGCCGTGCCGGTCTGTATATTCCCTTTTCCTGCCAGTCTGTATATTCCTCTTTCTTGCCCGTCTATTATTTCAGTCTGTCTGTGTCTATCTAATTATGTTCCCCCGCTCTTTTCTTGTGTGTTTGTTTATTCTGTCTGTATGTGTTTCCTCACAGTCCTCATGCTTTGTTCTATTCTTCCACGGTCCTGTTTTTTGAGTCTTTGTCTATTTTCCCCGGGAGCACCCAACAAATCATTGATGTGAAGGAGAAACAGTGTTGGTGCTAAAATGGATCTCTGTGGAGCACCAGCATTTATAGGTAGATTGTCATATGAAACTTCATCAACCACCACTTGGAGAGGTTTGTCTGAGAGAAAGCTAAATATCAAAGAACACAACTGGTCGGCCGAACCATATACGATGGATGCTTGACGAGGTGCCAAACTTGATCTAACGGCCATGGTTTCGCCATATTTTTGAATGGTTAGTTGCCATATATGTGAGACATCAGCAGGCCACCAGCTGATCTCTGATGACGGAAACAATATCGTCAATCATTCGCAATTCCTCATGTGTCTAGATATTTCATTAGCTCAATGTTGATGGCGTTTTCCATGATCTTCGAGATAACAGATAGCAGTGCGATAGGTCTGTAGTTACTAGCTATAAATCTAATTCATGTATCTCCTGTTATCTGTCAATTTTCTAGGTATGTCTGTTAATTTTTCCGGTTTTATTTGATTGTCCTTCATTCTGTTCTATTTATTTCATCTGTTTATATGAACCTTTCCTCTTAATTCCCCTTCTATCTGCGTTTTTCTTCTTTCTTTGTATGTACATCTGTATGTCTGCCTATTCTATATCTCGCTCATTTCATTCCGGAAATAATTTCATTTTCTTCAATGTTTCTTTCTCAATGCTTGTGGGTGGGCCAATGGAAACTTTCTACCCTAATTGATATCTGCTTCAACTACCTCATTTTCTAATTGAATATGCACTGATTTGATTGTTTCCATTCACTGTTTTATTTCTATGTCAATTTATATGTCCATTCATTAGAAAAAAATAAATTGTTTTGGGTCAGGGTTTATATAGAATATTTGTGTTTATTTTTAATTTTTTAGGAGTGTGTGGAAGAATCGGTCATCAGACCTAACACTCCACCTTTTGTTTGCCATAATTTTTGACAAATAGCAAATGTACCTATGTATGTATTATTTTGAGGCAGACAATAAAACTATTATTATTATTATTATTAATTTGTAGGATTTAAAATAAAAATTTTGGAAAACGCTCGAATATATCGATATTTGATTTGAGGGGGAACTGATTTTCAGTTTTTTTCACCCCTGTAGCTTTAACCCTTTAGCGGGGGGTGAACATCCCTCAAAATTTGAATAGGGAAAAGAGGTCGTGCCATACCTCTTTTCGAAGGTCTCATTGAGTTCTTCATTACCCTATGATTTTCATAGACAATGAAATGACAGCTTGTCAAAATCTTGGAAATAGACTACTATTTCCTTAATAAAAATACCAAATAGTTAGCGTTACAAGTTCAATAATTTTATTATTGCATGAATGTTGATGGAGGACATTTCGAACCGTATGTACACCTGATTATTAAACTTGAAACTTTAATTATGTGGTATTTTTACTACGAAAACAATAGTCTATGTCCAAGATTTTGACAACCTGTCATTTCGTTGACGATGAAAATAAAAATAATAAGACAAAATTATAGAGTCATGAAGAACTCAATGACAACTTCAAAAAGAGGTATTGCATGACCCCTTTTCCCTATCCAAATTTTGAGGGTTATTCACCACCCAGCTACAGGGTTGAAGCTACGGTGGTGAAAAAAACTGAAAATTAGCTTCCCCTCAAATCAAATATCGAGGTGTCCGAGCGCTTCCCAAAATTTTGATTTTAAATCCTACAAATTAGGGTGGAAAATTTCCATTGGCCCACCCTGTATGTATTTCTTGACTCTGCATATGAACCTGTTTTTTTTGATTATCTCGAGTAAGCACAATTTATTTGGAGTATGATACTTACCTACTCTTCTCCGTACTATGTTTTTTAATTTTGTGTCTAATTTCGCTTTAAAACAAAACAGAAAGAAGAAAATCTGTTGATAATGATCCACTAGATAACAAACAAATAGATGGTGAAAGAATTCGTAATGGTGTCAGCTGAATTATTACTATGCAATAAATCACATATAAAGATAATTACATTTGCTTGGGGATGAATTCCCGTGTTTCTCGACACTTTTACCGCCCTATCTTCAGAAGATTACAATTTATTACCTGAAAGTCATTACCCTAGGATATGAAAGTTTATTTCAAGAATCGGGATTAAGGGAGGGAATCCTAACCACATTAACTAAAAGGTGTGGGAATGATATAGTTAACGTTGATTTTCAGCTGAGATAATTGAAGTTCGTTTTTTACGATCCTATTTTTCGAATTGATGCACTGTTTCCAAATGAGTTTCAGTTTCTGTAAATGTTTCTCTCAGACATTGGAAAGCTATTTACTTAAAACTGATTGCGAGTCTGGTAGACTAGTCAACAGTGCTTTTTGGGTCAAACTCTTTCTCCGCCCCCAAAAAATGTGAACGAGATGTCATCCGATTCGGAAAAGAGTGAAGATGATTTCTGAAAAAAATTCAAGAGTCGCTTGTAAAAATTACGAAAGTTATTAACAATTAATTGAAGAAACAAACTGGCGTTTGGTTTTTTGCAAATATTCCAAAAACTGTTCAACATTTTTCAAATTTGAAAAAAGATTAAGTAAGAGGAGGAAATTTTCCACAAAAAAGTTGCCTTCTGGTGCTGTAGGACCCATATTTTTAAGCTTCCTAGATGGTTTGAAATACAACCGAAAACGGGGACTTGTTTAACCCCTCCCACTTTGGACCTTTAATGAATATTATTTAAACTTATTAAATATGAAATTTAAGAATTGAAGAAATTCAGGCATCTACTGGATAAATGAATGAACAATAATCTGCAGAAGAAATATTTTTATCGCGATTTTTCTCTATCGAATATGCATTAATAAATTAACAATTTTTTCCGACTTGAACATGAAAACGTGTGATAATTGTTAAATAACGATTCTGAGATTATTTTTCTTTTTTGGAGCTATTTTGTGAAGTTCTCAGAAGAGATTCCCGTGGGAAAAATTTGGAGAAAGTGATTTTTTACTTTGTTATCAACAATTTGATTAGGTTAAAAATAAAAAATCTTGATTAATTATTGAATACATTTTTATTATTTTATATCACTAATGATCCGTTTTTTTATGATCAGAAGTAACATGAAAATGACTCTTAAAAATTTATATTTCCTATTGTTTACACAATTGTTATAAACAAATGCGTTGTTTATAAGATAATTTGATTTTGATTTCTTCAAAAAATCGTTCATTAAAAAAAAAATTATTACTTACAAATGGATTTGTTAATTAACAATTTTTTTCTACCACCTGTAATTTTTATGAGGAAACAATTTTTTTTAAATCATGATTTATCGTGCTCTTCGATAACTAAAAATGAAAATGTGTTTTTATTTAAATTTTCATTGTTTATGCAATGAACAATTTGTTATAAATGATTAAATGTTTTCTATATTTGATTTTTCTTTTTCTACGTAATGAAACAAAAACAACCATATGTTATTTTTTGGGAAAAATAATTTATTTTTAATTTTTATCGATTTTTTTAAATTGAAATTAACGTGTCTCTGCATCTAAATGGCCACTAACACGGGATATGTGATACATTTGGTTACATAATAAAAATCAAATTGAATTGAACAGTCGACAGTCTTTGAGGAATTGTATAACAGCCTTAATTTTGACAAATCTGTTCTCCATCATTCTCTTCTGGTTTTTCATGTTTTTAAAGTATCCTTCAGTGACCATTGATAATTAGTTGTAGGCATGCGAGTCAATTACAGACTGATGACGTCTTAATGGTAAACAAATGCGTTGATGAATTATTGCATTGATGAGTGTGAACAGGCAAAGGTATTGACGACCACGTCAGAGTACGATAATGAGTAATGGGATGATGGTGCAATGAGTGAATCAAGTTTAGAGAATAGAATGATATCGAGAACGGTCAGTTAGTTGCTATCCGTTGTGCGAGCAGTTGATCCTTTTTTATAATTGTCGCGTTGGAGTTCGTTTATGGTGGAATAAATATTGAAGAATAGTAGTGTTTAATTAATATCGAAGTTCACATGAATAACTATAACACTGAAGAATCTATTATTTTTGTTAATTTGCCAAAAAATCCATTAGGTCATTATAAACTTACTATCAGCATAATCAAGACAAATTCGGACTACAATGATTTTCACAGATACCTAATAATTAATTATTCAGCGAATAATAGTGTCAGACTAACATTTATAAGCTAAAATTCTTGATAAATATACGTCAGATAACAAGTTACATAAGTAATATAGTCATATCCATTATAGTTTATGTGATATTTAAACACAAAGTTGAAAAAAAAAAATCTGAAAGTTTTTTTTTATAAATAAATGCTTAAATTAAATAATATTTGGGTATGAACTTGAATTTCGGGCTTAATATGTTCTTTGATTAATAGAGAGAATAAATAATTCTCAAGTTTTTCCATCGTATTGTAATTAGTTATAATAAAACATAAAAAACAGGAGAGAACGACGGAGTAAAGTAGAACATAATTTTTAAAATTCGATAAAAAATATAAATACCTAAATAATTTTTCTCAAAAGGACATGGTTGTTTTTGTTTCATTATGTAGAAAAAGATAAATCATATACAGAAAACATTCAATTGTTTATAACAAATTGTTAATTACACAAAAAATTCAAATAAAAACATTTTTTTTAGTTAACAAAGAACAAGATAAAAATGTATGATAAAAAAATGTTCCTTTATAATAATTATAGGTGGTAAAAAAAATTGTTAATTAACAAATCCGTTTTAAAGATATAATTTTTATTTTAAGGAACAGTTAAAAAAAATCGTAATTTGCATCAAAGATTATATTTTCGAAAAAAATTTGAATTATCTTATTAACAACGCATTTGTCGCATTTGTATATAACAATTTTGTTAACAATAGCAAATAATTTTTTTGAAGAATCATTATCATTTGGCTTCTGATCATAAAAAAAAACGGATCAATAGTAGTATGGAAAAAATATTCAATGTTCAATCAGTCTTTTTGATTTTCAAACCGTAAATTTTTGATAACAAAGTGGAAAATATTTTTTTTTTATTTTTCCAACGGGAATCTCTTCTGAGACCTTAACAAAATAGTACTAAAGAAGGAAAATATCTCAGATTTGTTATTTAACAATTATCGCTATTGCAATGTTCATGTTCAAGTCTGAAAAAATTGTTAATTAATTAATTCATTGAAAGATTGCGATAAAAATTTTTTGATCGCGGATTGTTGTTCATTCATCTATCCAGTAGATGCCTGAATTTTTTCAATTCCTAATTTTCATATTTAATAAGTTTAAATAACATTTATTTATTAAAGGTCTAAAGTGGGACGGGCTTACGCAAGCCAGAGTCCCCGTTTTCAGTGGTATTTTCAACCCTCTGGAATTATAAATATTGGTCCCACAGTTCCGAGAGTTACATTTTTTTCCGAAAATTTCCTCCTCTTCTTAATTTGAAAAAAGTCGAATAGTTTTTGAGATATTTGCATGAAATCAAACCCCATTTTGTTTTTTCAAATAATTGTTAATTACTTTTGCAATTTTTGCAAGCGGCCCTTGATTTTAAAAAAAAAATCATCTACACGCTATTCCGAATCGAATGACACCTCTTCCATATTTTTCGGAGTCGGAGAAAAAAGTTTGACCCAAAAAGTACTGGTTGACTAGTCTATAGGTGTAACAATTGCTTCAAGTTCAGTCTGTAGGTATGGTCACAGGTAATGAAATTTTAAGCCGGTGGTTTGATTAAAATCTGTTGTCCTTTCATAACTTTCCAATTCCATCGCATGAATGAGTTATCTTAGAAGATATGTGGAAGGAGCGGAACGTGCGAAAAGCAGTGGATTAATATGTACGAATGAAATTGTAGATTTCCCAACAGACAAGCCTTTTCTACAACGTGAGAGCGGTGTTACGAAAAATAAAGGAAAGCCATGTTTTACCAGCTTTGATAAATATTGTAGTGTTAACGCGATGTATACGCATTAGACAAAAATTGTAAGAAATACCCTCTCCTTTCATTGAATGTAATCACAGAATCCGGTCGGATTATACAAATATAGGATCTCGGCACTAGATTGATTCATAAATTTCAGTTTCACAAACCCTTTCGGTGGAATAGCAGAAAAATTTAAATTACTGAGCAGTTAATGAATAATAATAATAAAAAATAAATTTATGAATGGTGAAACCTGCTCACGTAAATATTTGAATTCGTAAAATGCTCTATACTTCTTCAGTGTGATGAGCAACGATTTTTTTGTAAATAATCAATTTAGAATATAAATAACCAAAGCATAAATTCATTAATTGAAGTATATACAGTGTCCCTAAATTCGCGCCTCATAGAGGGGGTGTAAAACAAATGATGCCGAATGTTTAAATACCACGTTTGGATCCTTCGCAGGGTTATCGATAAACCGGGTGTTAAAAGGTTCACACAATGAAAATCGTTTTTTAATTTTCTTGGAAACCATTCTATCTCTACCTGCTAAACTCAGTATTCGGTATTTTTACAGGATCATCTATCATATAAATTAGATTTCGATTACAGCTTTTTACATTGACGTAGTTTATAATAGTAATAATAATATTTATTTATTTCAGAAAACATTGTAAAAAGATAATATTAAACGTTGTTTGAGAAATATATCTGTAAACAAGTAACATGAAAAATACAATTACAAGCAATAAACATATTAGGATATTGAGGCATAAGATGTCCGGAGGACTGCTCATTGCTAATATCCTATACAATAGGAAAAGTTGGGTCAAAATTCATCAGAAAACAACTACTTTCCTGGCTAATGCCACGACGAACATTGAATTACATCTGATGAAATTTCCGTGCAGAGTTCCTACAAGGTTATCTCTGCAATTGCTTGTTGCAATAACCTTGTAGGAACTCTGCACGGAAATTTTATCAGATGTAATTCAATGTTCGTCGTGGCATTAGCCAGGAAAGTAGTTGTTTTCTGATGGATTTTTGACCCAACTTTTCCTATAGTATAGGATATTAGCAATGAGCAGTCCTCCGGACATCTTATGCCTCAAGTCATAAGCTCATTGTGAACTACAGTTTTCTTCTTCGTATTAGGATATTGTCTCGTGGAAAATTTAAAATATCGTTAAGAAAGTTTTAAAAATTATAAAATTACGCACCAGAAACAAGGTAATCAAATCACATACAACGATAACATCACAAACAGAATTCATGGAAAAAAAGTCACCCATAACATAACAACTTTTGTTAAGAAGTATATCCTTAACGTGTTTCTTGAAGGAGTGTGTTAATGATAGGTTCTTCATTTCATGTGGTAGATGATTGAAACACCTGCAGGCATAGAAATATAGACTTTTTTGGTATATACTCGTATTATGTTTTAACATCATTTTTACATCTAACATGATAGTGATGTTCAGTTTGAGTTTCAAAAATCGTGTCTTCATATTCAAAAGCAAAAAACAGTAACTCATAAACGTACAAAGAAAATGTTCAATGATTTGAAAGCTTCCCAACAAGAATCATCATATTGTAAGTTACCCAGAATCCGTATAGCACGCTTTTGAAGAATACAATTACAATAAAGCAAGTCTCAAGAATACTCGAAGAACATCTATTGAAAACGTTATACTTATACACTTTTCGAACCTCATTTGAAATATGGAATCATCGGATGGGGAGCTGGAATTAATGTACACCTCAAAAAAATAGATATCATACAGAAACGAATAATAAAAATAATATATAAAAAACCGCCACGTTATTCTACAGAACTTCTATATCAAGAAACAAAATTGATGGACATAAAACAACTATACTTTTTGAGCCTGGCAACACATCAGTTCATGAATAAACAAGAATTGATTAGAAAAAATCATCAACAAAATACCAGAGGTCACAACCTTTATCAAATTCTGTTTGTTCACAAATCAATAAGCTAGAGGACTTACAGTTATCTAGGACCAAAGGTTTTTAATGCGTTACCAGAAAATCTGAGAGACGAGAAGCAACTGAAAAAATTCAAAACTCAAATAAAAAAATACATCCTCGAAAACCCTAGACAAAAATTCATGAAATAATAGAAACATAAAATAACAGAAATATCATATTTCCAAACTTCTATACTTTTTAAATCTTTCAACTTTATATGTCTATATTTTACGTATACTCATAATTTTTTCATATTTTATCTGTATTGTGTATATTTAAAATTATAACTCTTATTTTATTAATCATATCTACATCTACATTTTTAAATATAAACACTTTAAATTTTAATATTTTAACATCTAAACATTTCTAAATCTTTACATAGGTATATTTTATTTCATATTGAATATCAGTAGACTCTAAATTTGTACATATGTAGGTATAGCATAGTATATAGATTTTTTTAAAATTTGTTCTACTTGATTGTGATATTATCACATCCTGTATTTATTACATATTTATATTTTTATATTCTTATACTGGTTCATCACATACTTATCACATATTTTACACATAGTTTACATATGAACCTTTGTTGAATACGTCCACAAACAAGCAGTATTAACTGGTATATTCATTATTCATATCCATAATGTATACGTTGATGTCAACTCTGTATCTTTGCTTGTGAATAAATTATTATTATTATTACTTTGGGCTTCAGCTGCTTGCTCCCAAAGCACAATTCCATCATTCAAAATAGAATGAAATGATCCAAAATATAACTGACTCAAGATTGTTAAACTGCACGAGTTTGAAGTTGTCTTCTGTGCATAAAATGTTTTAGCTAATTTCCCATATGTCATGTCCATATGTTTCCTTACAGTTTAGTATTTGTGGAAAAACAATCTTGATCAGACTGTCAACTCAATGCTGTTAGGTGTCTGTGAATTTGATTGCGCGAATTTGAAGTGAATACATGTTGTTTTATTTTAATTGTACGATAAAAAGACCTATAGCTATTTCTGATTTATCTAACGAGTAAATTATTCCATTGACGAAAGAGCTGAGAGCATATTCAACATTTATTTTCTTTATAAACCCATGCTGGTTCGATGAAAGTAATTTTCTATCTGTCGAAAATCGCATAAGTTGGTCATGGCATATGCATGGCATCACACGTTAAAAGGTAAAGGCTACGTCTTCCCTAGCTCACACAAGTCTCTCGAAGACTTCCGAGGGTTGCGCGTAGGGGTGCAATCGGTTGACGGAAATAACAATTTTAACAATTTTTTTAAACAAAAATTAACTGTTGCTTCGAATTCTTTTGATGAACTGTTACATAATGTTATAGCAATATTATAGTTGAAAATAAGTGATGGGCCTCTTTTTTAAAGCAACGGCATCACATTTGCTATTTACAATATATCTGGGAAATTCCCTTGTTCCAAAGAGAGATTCATTAAGGGAATGTGCAATAGAATAACTGTTTTTTTTTGAGAAGTGAGTTGGACATGCCATCACCATCTAAAATAGAGTTCAAGTTTTTTAGCTTTGTTTTATTTCCAAGATATCACTGTCTGCGACTGCGTGAAAGAATAAAGAGCATCCGAGGCTTTTAATTCGTGATTTCAAATAATCAGAAGTTCATTGTTGAACTAGTCATTGAATGCATAAACACATTGAACTTCATTCAAGGAAATGCCATCCTGGACAATTTCCATTTTCTTATTTTTTATTTGCCAACAGTATTATTGACTAAATTCCACATTTATTTATTTTTATTAGATGAATTTTGCACTTTGCGTTCATTCATATGTATATACGAGCATTTTTTCTATAGTCAATGTTTTGCGGTATTGAGTGCTTCTCTGAATTTAGGATGCTGTTTAGGGAGTTAATAAAGTTATCTTCTTTCATAAACAGCAACAGTAGAATTCAAAATTGAAGAAAAAATTCCCAAATGTATTATAAGCTAAAAGTATTCATAAGAATGTATATAAGTTCTCTTTCTATTTAATAATCTTGTGTTCCAGGGATATTTCAGGAGCAACCTGAATAATTCTGAATTATTCTGGGATATTTGTGTGATCATATTTCAATTAAGGTTTTCCATTCACGATTTTCCTGAAACATTTTTGAAATACAATAAGTTTTCCTGTTGATACAGTTTGGGGGTTAATAATACAGTAAATTGAATCGAAAATCCAAGGCTTCAGCAAAATTTAGATTAATTTGTTCATTATGTATTTAATGGCTTTCCGTCGAGCATTGTCAATACTCTACATTATTGAAATGCGAATCAAAATTGTAAAATGGTCACTTGAGTGAAAACCGACCTTCCAGTCAGAGTATACTGTGTAGTTACAAGCGAATATATGATGTTTTCGATTATGCAAACAAACATTACAACCAATAAAAAAGGTGTACTTCAGCATGAGTGGAATAAAAGTTGTATCTTTTGGAAGATATTAAGTTCACATTTTTTTATCAATATACCTAATTTAATTGTAGCATGTATAATCCATAAGAGCGGATGTGACTCAATCGACATCATTATTCATTGGTTTTCCTACTGGAATTATTTCCTCGTTATAAACACACCCTGCACATTTCATAACATTATTTAATAATACTCATTTTCCGCCGCTGAAATTTCACATGCGGAGAAAGCACTCAAAACTAATTGTTTTAAAATAATTTAGGGGTGCATTCATAAGAAATCTGGAAACCTGGAATTGAAAACAGCTGCTAACGAATTATTTCATAACTTTGTTGAAATACTGGATGAAGAAAAATAACATTTGTCTAATTTCCACTGAGGCTTGGTTTATTTGTTAGGACCCGTTTCGGCTTTTACACCACCATCAAGGAATTTTTTATGCAAAGAACTCCCATTGGTAAATAAGGGATCTAATTGGAATATTTATAGAAAAAAAGGAAAATCTACAGCACCACCCGGTGTTGTCGGTGTTATCTAAGGAAGCACTCCTAACAAGGATTTGTGTATCACGACAGCCTACATCATACCGACTCTATACAGGGTGTTTCCAAATAAGTGGGAAGTTACACGATTCCAAAAATGAGAAGTTTTTTTTTGTTTTTTTCTTAAAATTGCTGAAGAGTTAAAGAAATAGCATTTCGTGAACGTGTTCTACCAATGAAAAGGTTACCTAAGAACATTTTTAAAATTATATTCTTTAGATTTTGTTGTGATCTTTCAAACGGGTGACACACCCCTATTCCATTTTTTACCAGAACTTTTCAACGAAGCAAAATAATTGTTGAAAAGAAAAACTTTTCAAATTCCTGTGTTGTTTCCGTGAAAGCAACATTTTCTTGATAAAAAAAAATAAAATACAACATCGTTCATGCACGAGTCTTCGCAAATGCTATCGAAAAGATCTAGTAGGTGACTGTCAAGTCGCTTTGATTTTCATAAGGTAGTTGAAAGTTCAATTGTGAGTTTTATCTTTAATACAAATAATTATCCTAACTTTGAAATGGTCGAAATGCATTTTATGTATTGTCGTGCCAATCGAAATTCTTTGGAAGATGGACGGCTCAATGCAGAGATTTATCCTCAGCGCGTGATACCTCATCACACAATTTTTGCACGTCTTCACCAACGTCTCTTTCTAAAAAGAAAAACTGATTGTGGTCGTCCAAGAGTGATAAGACAAGAGTGAAAAGAACGGTGGCACTGGAAGAAGAGGTTCTTAATATAATTGAAGATCGTCCAGTATAAAGTACAAGGCAAATTGCCAGCACACTAAATGTTTGTAATAAAATAATCTGGACAATTTCGAGTCGAGTCCAGGCACTTTTGCCGCGAGATTTTTCCCATCGAGTATACTTTTGTCAATGGAGTCTTGAAATGATTACCCAAAATAGCTGATTTTTAATAACTAACGAATCCAACTTTTCAAGGCAAGGGATTAAAAATTTTCATATCAGCCATCTATGGGCGGAAGATAACCCACATGCAATTCAAGAAGGTCGGTACCAATATGCATTTTCACTCAACGTGTGGGTCGGAGTTATTGGCGAAAATGGTATCAGACCGTATTTTCTATCGTTGAAGCTAAATGATGTATCCCATACACATTTTCTCCAGGAGCAGCTTCCCATTTTACTTCAAAATGTTCCACTAGCTATTCGAACACGAATGTGGTTTATGCACGATGATGCGTCTGCCCATTTCAGCATCCAAGTACTAACAAGCAGTTTTGTCAGTACTTGGACGATGTGTATCCAAATCGATGGATAGGCTGAGCAGGACCTCAGTCTTGGCCATCCAGATCTACAGACTTGAACCCCTTGACTTTTGCATCTGAGGTCACCTTAAGTCCTTGGTTTATACGACTACCGTTGAATGTGTAAATGATTTAAGGATTCGCATCATTGCAGGCTACGAGACAATCCAAAACGTTTCAGCGTTTGCGCAAATCCATGAGACGAAGACTTGATTCCTGTCTAATGGTTGGAGGTGGTCATTTTGAACAGTTTTTATAACTCTGTACTGTTTGATCTTGTTGTCTTCTTCTTTGTTGTAAGACACATAATTTTGTTTGCATTTTCAATCTGATATTCTTTTGAAATAAAACATGGTACTGGTACATGCCTACATTGAGAGTTAAAACAAACAAAATCATTAAAAAAAAAACTATGATAGAAGTCATAATTTGTGCAATCAAAATGTGACAACAACCTACTAGATATTTTCGATTTCATTCACAGAAGATGCGTCCATTCACGATATTGTATTAAAAAACTATTGCTTTTCCAGAAACAACACAAGACTTGAAAAAGTTTAGCACCAATCATTATTTGCAAAAGTTATTTTTGAATAGAAAAATTTCATTTTGGTAAAAACTCCTGGTAAAAATTGGAATAGGGGTTGCACGTTTCACCCCTTGGGAAGATCACAGCAAAATAAAAACAAAATCATAGGTAGCCTTTTTATTGGTAGAACACGCCAACAAAATGCCATTTCTTTAACTCTCCAACAATTCCACAAAAGCAAAAATAAACTAACTTTTTGTGCAAAACATATGGCAACTCATTGATATAGAATAAAGAGGGTCGGCCCTGAAACTAATCCTTGGGGAACACCTATGTCATTTATTACCTGATTCGAAAAAAAAATTCGTTATAATTATCATTCGAATATTGTATTTTGACAGTTATGTGAGCGGAGTTGGTCTGTAAGATGATCTATCTCTACTTCGTAATTTGGAGTTGTTTGCTTAAGATTTATACTGTTCTTTACTGATATTTCAGTTATTTCGGTACAGAGAAACGTTCAGTTCCAGCTGTGTTTTTCGTTCGTTTTGAATAGATATGGATGAGAAGAGAGACGGCGAAGCCGATTGTTTTACCTGAGTTGAGAAACATAAAGGAAAGTTTGAATCCAGCACTTTCCCAAAAGTTTGATCTGAATTACCCAAGTGATTTATTCCTGAAGTGGGTTTTTATCTCGGTTCGTTTGAATATATTTATCTCTATTTCGGGATTCGGAATAAAAGGATGACCGTCGGGAGAATCCGACGAGAAGGTAGTTTCTAGTTTTCAGTCTTAATCGATATTCATGGTTTGAGCGAATGTGTTGAAGGAAGATATCCTTGAAAACGTCGTTGCAGCTTGCCAATCGAGCAAAGAAACCGTGAACTACCCAACTATTTTGAAGGCGTTGCATCGATTTTTCCTTTGCGTCATTGAGGAGGTCATAGAAAAACTTGTGAAAAAAAGATGCAGTAGTTTTTGCAGGACCAAAACATTTTGAACAATACCCAATTCGGATTCCAGATTGGTAAAAACAGAAATAACGATATTTTCAATTTTTTTGAAAAGGGTGTATCTAGGGATAAATGATAAAAACGATAACAAGTACATTTTCGGATTCAGAAGGAATTTTTCTAGAGGATCAAGTAATACCCGCGGGGATTCCGCAGTTTTGAAATAATTCCAGGTGGTCAAAGTCGAAAAATGCAATATTGGCTATTGAAGCAAATCGAATTTTTTCCAATTTTCAAAAAATCGCAAACTTTTTCCAAGCGTATATCGACGAGCTGAATCCGAATATCTCCACAAAAATTGAATTCGACAAAGGAATATCTGAAAAATAGCAATTTTTTTCTACGAGTATAACGCACCTATCTACAATATCGATATTTTTTGAAAAAAGGAGCAAATTTTCAGATTTAGAAGGAAATTTTCTATAGGATCAAGTAATAGTCGCAAGGATTATGTATTTTTGGAATATTTCCGGGTGATCAAATTCGAAAAATGCAATATTCGGTGTTGTAGGAAATCGAATTTTGCTAACAGATGTATTTTCTATTAAAAAAAAAAAATGCAAATTTTTCTCAAATGTATCTTGACGAGCTGATTCCGGATATCAATCACAAAAGTGTAACAGAAAAATTGCAATTTTTTCGAAAAAAAAAAATGCATCTATCCACAAAATGGATATTTTCAAAATGAACCAGACTTCTAATTCGAAGAACAAGTACATTTTCGGAACCAGATGAAAATTTTCTACAGGATCAAGTGAAACTCACGGAAATTCTGCATTTTTGAAATATTCCTGGGCCATCAAATTCAAAAAATGCAATAGTCGGTATTGAACGAAATCGAATTTTGCGAATATTTGTATTTTCCATTTTTTTCAAAATTGCAACTTCCCCTCAAACGGAACTCGACGAGCTGATTCCGAATATCACCTCAAATATTGGATTTGGCGAAGGGATAACTGAAAAACGGCAGTTTTTTCGACGAAGAAATGCACACATCAACAAAATCGATATTTTCTAGACGACCTATAGCCTTCTAATTCGAATAACAAGTATATTTTTGGACTCAAAAGGAAATTTTGCATAGGATCAAATAATAATCGCAGGAATTCCGCATTTTCTAATATTCCCAGGCGATCAAAGTCGAAAAATGCAATTTTCGATATTGGATTATTTTCTATTTTTAAAAAATCGCAAACTTCCCTCAAACGTATCTCGTCGAGCTGATTCCAAGTATCACCTCAAAAATTATTTCGACAAAGGAGTAATAATAATAATAATAGGACTTCATTTCCCACAATATAAATTTCACAAAAAAGCACATAAAATACACAAATACATACTCATGGGAAAATGCCGAAGATCAGGTGGTGCATCATGTATGAAATACACAATACATAAACCTCTGTTATTATTCTTAAGAAGAAGAAGAATAAGAATAACTGCAAAATGGCAATTTTTTTGACGAAAAAATGCACCTATCCACAAAAACGACATTTTACAAATAAGCTAGTCTTCTAATACGACGAAAAAGTATATTTTCGGATTCAGGAGGAATTTTTTTATAGGATCAAGTAACACTCGCGGGGATTCCGCATTTTGAAATGTTCCCAGGCGATCAAAGTCAAAAAATGCAATTTTCGATATTGAAGGAAATCGAATTTTGCAAAAAAATTTATTTAAAAAAAAATCGCGAACTTTCCTCAACCATATCCCGATGAGCTGATTCCGAGTATCATATAAAAAATTGATTCAACAAAGGGGTAACTGCAAAATGGCAATTTTTTTAACGAAAAAATGCACCTATCCACAAAATCGACATTTTCCAAATGAGCTAGCCTTCTGATTCGACGAAAAAGTACTTTTTTTCAGATTCAGAAGGAAATGTTCTATAGGATCAAGTGATGTTCGAGGGGATTTCGCATTTTTGAAATATTTCCAGGCGAACAAATTCGAAAAATGCAATATTCGGTATTGAAGGAAATCGAATTTAGTGAAAATTTATATTTTCCATTTTAAAAAAATCGCAAACTTCCCTAAATCGTATCTTGACGAGCTGATCCCGAATATCACCTCAAAAACTAAATTTGACAAAGGGGTAACTGAAAGTGGCAATTATTTCAACGAAAAAATGCATTGGTATTGAAGGAAATCGAATTTTGCAAAAAAATTTACTTTCCATTTTTCAAAAAATCGCAAACCCCCCTCAAACGTATCTCGACAAGCTGGTTCCGATCATCTCAAAAATTGAACTCGACGAAGGATCTTCTAAATTTTCTAAATGAAATTGCCTTCTAATTCGAAGAATATGGAAATTTTCGAATTCAGAAGGAAATTTTCTATAGAGTCAAGTAATATCCGCGAAGATTCCGTATTTTTTCAAGTATTCCAGGGCGATCAAAGTCGTAAAATGCAATATTCAATACTGAAGGAAATCGATTTTTGCGAACATTTTTATTTTTAATTTTTTTAAAAATCACAAACTTTCTTCAAAAGTATCTCGACGAGCTGATTCCAACTATCACGTCGAGAATTGAATTCGACAAAATGGTAACTGAAAAACGGCAATTTTTTCACCGAAGAAATGCACCTATCCACAAAATCGATATTTTCTAAATGAACCAGCCTTCTTGTTTAAAGAACAAGGATATTTTTGGATTCAGAAGAAAATTTTCTATAGCATCAAGTGATATTCGAGGAGGAACCGTATTTTTCAAATATTCCCGGGCGATCAAAGTCGTAAAATGCAATATTTTCCATTTTCCAAAAAATCACGAGCTTTCTTCAAACGTATCACGGCGAGCTGATTTCAAATATCACCTCAAAAATTTTATTCGACAAATGGGTAACTAAAAAAGGTAAATTTTTTCAATGAAGAAATGCACCCATTCACAAAATCGATATTTTCTGAATGAACCAGCCTTCTGATTCGGATAACAAGTACATTTTCGGATTCAAAACGAAATTTTCTATTGGGTGAAGTGATACACTCGGGGATTCTGCATTTTTCAAATAATTCCAGGCGATCAATGTCAAAAACTGCAATATTTGGTATTGAAGGAAATCGAACTTTGCCAAAATGAATCTCGACGATCTCATTCCGAATATCACCTCAAAAATTTAATCCGACAAAGGAGTACCTGAAAAAAGGCACCTATCCACAAAATCGACATTTTCTAAATAAACTAGCCTTCTAATACCACGAAGAAGCACATTTTCGGATTCAGAAGAAAGTTTTATGTAGGATCAAGTGATAACCACGGGGATTCCGTATTTTTGAAATATTTCCAGGCGATCAAATTCGTAAAATGCAATATTCGATATTGAAAGGAATCGAATTTTGCGAAAATTTGTATTTCTTGTTTTTCAAAATTTTTCTCAAACGTATTTCGACGAGCTGATCCCGAATATTACATCCAAAATTGAATTTGACAAAGGGGTAACTGGAAAATGGCAATTTTTTCTACGAAGAAATGCACCCATCCTCAAAATCGACATGACAGCTAGCACATGACTGTTTATTTTCAAATTATGATTTTCCGACAATGATACAAGTGCTGCCAAATCGTTATGGAGCATATAATTTGCTTGTTGTATGTCTTTCAATTTGAAGGAATAATTAACTTGCATGTTGTCTGCATACAAATGATAATTAAAGTAGGAAAAATGAGAACGAAATTTCGAAATATATGCGTACAACAGGGGCACGAAAATGCTACCCTGTGGTATTACTTATCGCAGAGATAACCAGCTCGATAATTCATCATCAATTTTGACTTGTTGTTCACGACTGGTTGAGAATGACTCGAGTAGCTCTACTGATTATCTGTTAAAGCCAATGTAATTCAAAATTATATCAAAATTTGATCATACAGTGTATCGAAAGCACGAGAGTAGTCTATCATAATTAGGGCACCAATTTTATTATTGCTCAATGATTAGATAATATCATTAGCAAGAGCACTCAAGCCCATCGAGCAACCATAGCTGCTTCTAAATCAAGATTGATTTGCTGGTCAAACTTTTTTCTTTGCGTTGCCTTATAATAGGATTGTCAAATGTGTTGGGCAACATATTTTTGTAAAAAAAAAAAAATTGATTCCCTTATTTCAATTGACTAAGCATGTAGTGTTACTCCTAGTATGTTTGGACTGCTCACTTCTACCGAAGAGAAAATAATTTGAGTTATTGGAAATGAATGAAAATCTTACCTTTCGCACTGTCTTAACGTCCAGCTGGCAATGATCCAGAGGGAGACCATGAAGACTAGAAGCACCGTACCGGGACAGATGGTCATGAGAGTTTTTAGCACGAATCTCGTGTTGAAGTTTATTCGATTGAGCGCACCTATACTTCGCGAAGAGGCGTCCGTGAACAGTTTACTGTGGAGCAACATCACTCTGCAGATTAAATAGAGCCTAAGGAACATCGGCAGAGACAAGGGCACATCGTACGGAACGCACTTTCTTCCGATGCCACCGCTTTTATTGGCTAGTTTCGTCGTCCACACGAACAAATAATGTCCCGGAATCGGATGCACCGCACATATCACTAGTTCCATCGTTATCTGCGAGATCCTCTGCCAGGTCATCGCTATTCGCCAGTCGTCGGCACAATTGTCTATCATGAAAAGCTGGAACAAATACGGGAGACATATTAGGTAGAGCTTTACAAAAAATCCACTGATATTCCTAATCATCAAATTTTATATCAGTTCAACAGTAAAATAAAGTTTACAGTACGTCAGACAGAATAATGTCGATTAATTGGGTTTCGAACTCGGAACTTTTTGAAATTCAGTCGAATGCTATCAATTCTCATTCCACAGAATGAAAGAGTATATTTATGATGGATTCCATCACTAATTCTCACCAAAATATTATCTTTGTCCACTAACAGAAAGTTGAATTTAACGGTTTTCGAACTAATGACGGATAGAATAATAGGCCAATCATTCAATAAAGTCAATAGAGTCAAAAATCTTTCCTAAAAGTTCAATTTTGGTGCGCAATGAGACTATAAAAATTTGCGCCCTTGTACAAGGTCGGCAACATTGTTGAAAATGTAAATTATAAACAATTCTAGTTATTTTGTAGTGAAAATTGCGAAAGAATCGCAAAACAAAGAAAAAATCATCCTTCATCGTTCCTCAATTTTGCGACCATTTCCAAGTTTGGCATCAGAGTAAATAAATTATTTATTCATACTTTTGTTAATAACTAGGATGAAAAAAAATCTTAAACAGTGGCAAACGCAAACAATCATCTATTTATCATAAGTTTCGCCGAAACTGTCACTCCGCCGATGACGGCAATATATTTTTTTTATTTATTTTAAACTAAAAAGTGTTGTTTGCAACCTGAGTTGATTATGGAAATAATAATTTTGTTGAGTACCAAACTGAAGAATAAGAAATCTTTGGGGGCAGATGGCATGAATAGATTAGAATAGAATATTTTATTTAACTACGTTACACAATATAATGTTTGTAGCAAGTCATGTTTGATTTACTTCTGAAAAAACTACTGTAAAAACTGTAAAAACAACAATAGAAAGACTGTGGAAGACTAACAAATGAACGAATAAACAAACAAACAAACAACATCAATCACAGACACAAAAAAATTGTATAATTATATAAATATATCAACCTTTTAAATCAAAGAGAAGCAGTGAGATGTTTATTAGAACAAAAATGAATTGTGAATTAATTGACAGAATAGAAGCATTGCCCAAGCAAATATTTTTTCAATTTGTTCTTGAAAGTGTTCAGACTGAGCTCTTTGAAATCTTGAGGTAGAATATTGAATAGAGAAAAATCTAGGGAATTTTTTCTGGATAAGTGAAGACGAAATCGTTCGAGACGTATGTGGTGAGAGTTACGTGTATTATATGTTCGTGAATAGGAGGTTGTTTTGTCAAGGTTGATTGCTTTTTGTGTATTTCAATCACAACATAATATAGAAATAGGGCTGGTAGTGGCATAATTCCAAGTGTTTTGAACTTCTCGTGACAGCTATCCCTGTACCCAATATTAGCCAGAACTCGTACAGCATAAATTGTCATTTCCGTCCTGAATATCTGAATGGCGTTACATGAATTTCCCCAAAGTTGTGCACCATAACTAATAGGGGAGTGAAACAGTGAAAAATATGTGGTTCTCAATATATTTGCATTAGTGATGTCTTTTAATTGGCGAAGAGCAAATAGAGAACCCGCGAGTTTTCTCTTCGGTTGGGAAATATGTGCAGACCACTTAAGTCTATTGTCTAATGTAATGCCTAGTAATATGACCTGAATCGTTTCACAATTGGAGATTACTTGATTATTAGCAGAAATCTGGATGTTTTGTGTCTTTTCGCCATTAAGTTTTAGCTAATCAGATAAAGACCACTCATTAGCACTGTTAGTAATCTTGTCGACATGAAACTGTAACTTGTCATTATTTTTATCTGATAGAATGCCAATGTACATACTGAAATAATTTATCCCTTTTATTATTGAACCACTAACAAATCTTGTTAATATGTCATATATAGAAGGCACTTTTCCCCAGCAGTTGAAAATGGAAAAAGTATCTCCAATTTTCTAAAATAAATTACTAGCTTTGATAGAAAATTAACATCCAGTAACTGTCCGATACGGACAGTTTCTGGATCGTCTTAATTCCCTTTTGAATCATCACAACATTTCTACCAATATCTACAATATCTACAAATACTGCCATGTTTTCACTATACAATGAAGTCATAAAATATGTTGAAGCAGGTGAATGTCCGGCAGCAATCTTTTGTGATCTGAGTCTTGCGTTCGACTGCGTCAATCACCAGATGCTCTTAGCAAAATTGGAAATGTATGACCTAAGAGGTGTCTCGCTCAGCTGGATATCCTCATTTCTCAAAAATCGGAGTCAGTGTGTGTCTCTTCAGGAAACCATAAATAATGAAATTTGAGGAATTGATTCAGAGCTTCTGAACATAGGAATGGGTGTACCCCAGGGATCCATTTTGGGCCCGATTCTATTTATTTTGTTTGTCAATAATATTGACTCTGTAATTGCTGGGTATCATTATACGGCCTATGCTTTGATTATTTCTGCGTCAGATGCCAGAATTTTGGAAAATTAAAGCATTAGTGCAGTTAGTCAGATATCAAAATTTTTTAATAATCATTATGTATTTTTCAATTCAGATAAAACAGAGATTATCCGCATACATCATAGACAGAATAAAATGGAAACATTTAGGTTCATGGCTGATAATGTGACATATCTCTAGACTAATGAAAGTGTTGAGTTTCTGGTATTTTTCTTGACAAATTTCTGAAATGGAATGTCTGCTGTCAACACTTAACTTCTAAGCTCAATTCCCTGAAGTTTCTTTTCATGAATTAGCGTTCGGTTCTAAATAGAAGTCAGCTGATGAATATTCATTACTCTCAGGTAGAGTCTTGACTTATGTATGGTCTCTGTTTTAGGGGTAGTTCAAGTATGGCGCAAGATTTTTCATTGCCCAAAACGCATTTTGCGTTGTATCGCAAAAGTCTCGGCTAGAGAATCTTGTAAACCATTACTTAAAGGTTTCAATGTGTTAACGTTAGTATCTATATATTATATTAAGTTTCAACTAGTGACTGTATATGTCATAAGTAACTTTCTGTTATATATATATATATATATATATATATATATATATATATATATATATATATATATATATATATATATATATATATATATATACCCAATAACTTTTCTATTTATACTTTTATATATTTCCCCTCGATAAATCCATCCTGATTTATATATATATATATATATATATATATATATATATATATATATATATATGTCTGAAGTATGTTTGTATATGTATAAAAACAGGACAGATTTTGAAGTGAATAAAAACGTTCACCACCAGGATTAGAGATCAATTTCATCTACCGTTTGCTAGATTAAAAGTAACTTCCTGTTCACCTGAGTACATCGGGAGAAAAATTTTCAATAAACTTCCTGACCACATAAGGAATACAGAGCATCTTGCTCTTTTCAGAAAGTTGCTAAACAGTTTTTTGGTGTAAATATGTTTTTATTCGTCGACTGAATTAGTTAGACTAGATATAGGTCTTGTTCTTTGAATCGTCCTTTCTACATTTTTGTGTTCAGACAATTCCTATACAATTTTTTATATTGTTTTAGTGGAAATAAAGTATTAGAAAAAATACAAAAGTTTTTTGAGCTGGTCGTAAACACAGGTAGTAAGTTCCTAGAAAACTTGTCACCACAACAGATTTTGGGAACTTTGTCAAATATGAAAAAAATGTAAAATTGTTTCTTCTCTAATTTGACAAAGTTCCCGAAATCTGTGATGGTGGCAAATTACATATGTTTTTTGGGGAATAACTACCTACGTTTTCTAACAACTAAAAAACTTTTGCGTCATTTCCATATTCAATTCAGGTTGCAAAAAAGTTTTTAGTGTAAAATAAACTGAAACAATATATGTTGCCGTTATCGGCGGAGGTGGCAAAGACTCTGCGAGGCATAAGGACATAAAGAGAAACGTTTCTTTGAGTTTGCCACTCTTTTAGATTTTTTTAGGACGAGTTAAAACAAAAACATGAATAAATAATTTATTTATTCTGATGCCGAACTTGGAAATGGTCGCAAAATTGGGGAACGATAAAGAAAGATGTTTCCTTTGTTTTCGTTATTTTGCGAATCTTTTGCATTTTTTCTCTACAAGATAACCTGAATTGTTTATAATTTATATTTTCAACATTGTTGCCGACCCTGTACGAGTGCGCATATTTTTATTGTTTCACTGGGCACTAAAATACAACTTTTATGAAAGTTTGGATTGTTTTGCTATTTTCCCCCATTTTTCCTTGAGTGATTGGCCTATAGCGTAGATATAATAAGCTTGACTAGACATCGAGATATCTCGGGTTCGAGTCCTGGTTGGTTCACAACTCTAATTCAGTTTTGAATTTTTGTCAGTTGTGAATTTCTTGGTTTATATTGAATTACTAGCATCTACTTTGAGATAATAGGTTAAGTTAAGTGCTTCAGTCGCAAACGGTGTGCAATTCATGATTATGAAAGAAAACTCCTACAAAATCCAAAAAAAACATCGTGAGAATCAAGGAAAAGAAAGTAGGTATCAGCGTTATTAGTTTTGGAAATCGAGAGCCTTCCACTTCTAATAAACTTTCAATGGAGTCCCACAGGTCTCAGTATTGGGTCCTATTTTGTTTACGCTTTACCTGCTTGAATTACTTCTACGAAAAATGAGAGATAAAACTTTCTATGTTTTTATACCACTTCTATTTGTAACCAACGTTAGTGCAGTTTCGTCCTATATGAACATTATGGAACGAATACTGTAAACTGAGTTAATGAATAACACTCCTTAAATGGCTTAACATTAGTGACTAACGGTCATTAATGACTTTTACTTCAACCTTGATTATTTGCGACAATGTGAGTGAGCTACCTGTGAATAGACCAAATCCAGTTGATCGATCAGTAGGTTGCATTCACAATGTTTGTGTTCATGAATTACTCATGATTCTAAATAATTCAGTTTCCAACCATTCCTTGCATAGTGCAACATTTCCGTATCGTTCAGATTCGGAAACTTGTGGTTGCATTTCATGGAATGGTTTGAAAATGTTGAATAATTTTTTTCTAGTCTGAAGGACCTTTCATGTTCAGCGTGTTAATTTGAAAAATTACGTCCACATTGTCCCACATAAACACCGTTACACTCTGGGCACTTAAGATTATAAACTCCAGATTTTTTCATTTTGTCTATTCTTTGGCATTGAAGAATTACTCCTAATCCTTCCGAATGCATTTACGTGTTTTTATGCAGATGAATCTACTTTATTAGGCAAAGGCAAATTCAAAACAACATTAACACTACTTTCCAGTCACTACGTAAATGGTTATATAATAATTCCCTCTTTTTGAATCCTGCTATAATAAATCATATAACTTTTCACACTAGGCAGAATAAAAATACCCCGGTAGTAGAAATAACTACAGATGACCAAACTATTAACAGGGTTGAATGTTCTTCTTTTTTAGGTATTAGACTTGATCAGGAAGCATCTTTCGATATTCACTGTAAAACTTTAGCCAAAACATTGAGTATCAATTTTTTTCAAACTAGATCTCTCAAATCAGTTATAGACCTACAGGGACTCCTGCTCTTCTACTTCGGAGAAATCCGGTCTAGATTGAAATGCGAAATAATCAAATCAAAATTCTTCGAACGACCGTTTTTCGAAAGGACAGTTCTTCGAATGGACAGTTTTTCGGAATAAATTGGTTTTATTTCATATAATTAGGGTTAAGATTAAATGCCAGAAGCAGGTGATTAATAATAAATTGTAGGTAATTTGAACAAAATTCATTTTATGTATGTATTCATTATTTTTACATGCTATATGTAAGAAAAGAAACGAGAAACTTATTTATAAGTTTTTCGAAAATATATTATTGAGAAATGAGGAGTTATATTTTAGTCTGTTTGGTCTGAAAATAATGGTATGTCCCTAAATCGAGAGAATTGCTTCCAAATAACATTTTCTAGAGTTAGTAAAAAATTCCTCTTCAATTATCCTCTCGATGAGGTCAATCTAAAACAACTCAATGAAACAAAGGACTTGGGTGTAATATTCGACGAGAACTTGTCTTTTAATACCCACATAAACACCACCATCAGTAAAGCTCTTAAACTTCTTGGTTTTGTTCTCCGAAATTGTCCACATTTATCTATTGACGCCACTAAAATTGTCTATCTAGCCTACATAAGATCGGTTTTAATGTACTCATCGCCTATCTGGTCTCCTCATTATGAAGTACATATTACTTATATCGAAGCAGTACAAAATAGGTTCCTCAGACATATTGCCTTTCAATCAGACCTCACATATGGAGAGTATGCTTATTCAGATATTCTTGATATTTTGAAACTTAACACCATTTCCTTTCGCCGAACAAGCAATGATCTCTTAACCTTATATAAAATCATCGCAGGTTACATAAATTGTAAGGATCTACATGAGGTCTCATAACGAGTACCTGTTCGTTCAACTAGAAATAATGTCCCTAATCGCCAGACTAACTATGGATACTACTCTCCCTTGTCAAGATTTATGCGAGAAGCAAACTCTCATAACTGTGACAGAATATTAGGAATTCATGTTTAATGGGATAGGTACCTTGTTTTAATAATCAATCTCCTACTTTCTCTGGTAATTTCTGTTTTAGTTTACATTTTGGAATTGTTATATGTATAATTCCGGAACACATTTTCTTCCTTTGATTAACGAATTTCAACCTGCTTTTACCGTTGAGTCCCGCCGTTTAATCACTAAAGAAGGTGTCAGAAACTCCACATTCATTCCAGTTGGCGAGTGGGTTGATATCATCCTCATAAGTGATTAGCCGTCAAGTGTGATTGATCATCAAGGATGAGAAAAGAGGCGAATCTCGTTCAGATGTATTTCAAAAAAAAAATACGAGTGGAGATGAAAATGAATATGATGACGTTTGTATACGTACAGCAAGACAAAACTATTATTTGACTTGAGAATATGCTGCGTTCAAAAGAAGTATTTTTCCTTGAACTCCTCTTTTATGTAAATATTCAGTTTCCAGATTTTTCAGATCAAAGCTAAACTGAACTGTCATCTGAAAAAATGCCTTTGAATGATTGTTTTTACACTAACTCAAATGAAAGAATAATGTGATCAATATATTTCAAAATCCGATACATTCAGAAATGTTTATAATATAACTTGAACAGTAATTGATTTTTCAAATTGATTTTCATTAGGCATTACCATCTTTTAATGGGAAACATAATTTCATTTCAGTTCCAAAATTTTGACTTTTTCATCGCGGTTAAAAACATCATTTGAACTTGTTATCTAGATTTCTTTCTGACTAATCTCTTAATGTTGTAATAGATGGTGTTTTATTGAACTCTGCCTATTTTAGCGAAAATGCTGTTTCTACCATACATTGACGATCACAGTTTCTCAGACAACGGCACCCTTTATACTCTTTATTCTACAGAGCTCCGATATCAGTACTTGGAATAAAAATTAAATTATGGAGCAAAATAATCGATATCAACATGGACGTTGGATCCAGAAGTTTTGTACGACCAACCATGTATTTTCTCTAGGAAAACCGAGCTATTCTACTTTCAGTTACTTTTATTGTATAAAGTTATTTCATCATTTTCATTATTTTTTATTTTATTGAATACATATACATAGTATAATAAATAAAAGGTAATATTGAATTTTTTAATCAATATATGATTACTTAGGTGACAAGACCTGTGTGTAATCATATGTTATGTATAATCTAAATACTAACACAATATGACTTTTAAAAAGTTACAGATCGAAAATATGTAATTATATAAACATAACCGAATCATCAGTCTAATATTTCACTCAAATGCTACATGATTTATCAATATTTTCAATGTTCTTATTTATTCAGGTTTTTATACATTTTGCAAAAGATTTTTCATATAATTTTTTTGGTTTCATCAGGATCAAATTAAATACTCTACATACTACATTAATAGCATGATTTTGCAATAAAGTGTGAGAAAATTGTTGCAACTGTAGATTCTTGTTAGAATTTTATCTTGTTGATTATTGTTGGTGAAGATGAAATATTATTTTTGAGATGAGTACAAGATTTTTCATAAAACAAAGCTCTAACTGTCAAAATATTGTATTTGTAAAATAACAATTTTGAGGAGAATTTAGATGATTTATTGAAAATAATTTTTAAGAAATATTTCTGAAGACTAATTATTGATTTTGAAGTATCTAAGTGAGTTCCACCCCAAGCAGTTATTCAATAAGACAGAATAGATTCAAACAAAGAATGATAAAATATAAGTAAAAGTTTTCGACCAATTAAGTAATCGAAATTCGCAAAGCGTCATTCTCAACTTTTTTGCAAATTTTGATGTGCGTGTGTTCGATTTTGAATTTTTGTCTATTCATATATATATATATATATATATATATACATCTTCAGGACTTACTGGAAAAATTGTGAAAATGAGCAATTGTACAATTTTTTGTTAAGTGTTATATAATTCAATATCTGTCGAGGTATTAGCCAGAGAAGTAATTGTTTTCTGTCGGACATATGCCATAAAATCTATACAAAGGTATAGTGAGTTCCTAAAGGATTGTTTTCGACTGTTTTACAGTCACATATATATATATATATATATATATATATATATCTGTGGCTTGGTACAAGAAATGACGAAGTCAAAAATTGTAACTTTCCAGCAGCGGCAATTTCATGCGCTCGAGAACATAATTGTTTTATAAGTGCTCTTATTTACGTATTTATTGGGAAAAAAATTGCATCCTTCTTGTGTTTCAACTTAGACACTTTTTACATCGAAAACTTCATGTTCTTATGATAAATTTTGGGCAAAAATCTCAAAACTGGCGAAAAGTGACTTGGTCACTTCTTGTACCAAGCCACAGATATATATATATATATATATATATATATGAAAATAGGTAATTCGTGACTGACTATAACTGTAGAATTGAAAATATCTTGAGTTTTCTTTAAATCCAATATCAGACTGCAACCTCAAGATATTTTCAATTCTATATATATATATATATATATATATATATATATTTCAAGATATCTTATAGAATTAATGTTTTCTATCTCTTCTTCACATTTAAAATTGAATTTTTCATAATGTTTAATTTTATTAAGTATACATTTTGATATATGAATTTTGTCTTTTTCAATAATTTTAGGTTGATTGGTCATTGCAGGACAATGTAATGTAATTTGATTTCTTCAAATTTAGTGTGAAAAGATCAAAATCGAAGTTGTTTTCCAAAACAAAAACATCAGTATCAGCCTTCGACACTGCTTCTTCCCATGAGTTTCCTCTAACAATAATGACAGTATCAGTAGCATAAGAAATGATTTCACCAGTAATTTTCATTTTCAAAATGTCATTAACATATACGAAAAAAAGTAATGGTCCCAATTCTGTTCCTTGTGGAATTCCACAAGTCATCTGTCGAATATGACTAATGAAATTACCAATTTTAACGACTTGCTGTCTATCAGTTAGATAATTTCTGAAGAGTTCAAAGCATACTCCTCAGATACCATAATTGGATGGTTTTGCAAAAAGTTTGTTATGTGAAACAGTGTCAAATGCTTTTTTTAGATCTAAAAATATACCAATAGTATGTTTATTGCCATCTAAATTTTTATATGCTATGAGGTATAAGGTACCTCTTTTAGAATCACGAGTACATACTCAGAGCTCAGCTCGAAGATATCAGGTTATATCAAACAAGTCAATTTGTTTCATTGGTAAAGCCTGCTTCGCAAACCCGTTCAAAAAATTGGACAATCTGTTTCTCTTTTCTTTATACACATTTCCGTTGCATCTATAGCCTCCAGAAAAGAGAAAATATTCTACTTTCTCTTGGTTCTCACGATGATTTCATAACATTACAGGATTTTTCTTTGGAACCAGAAAAAAATTGGTATCATTCACTTTAATACCACATCGGTAGGAACCTGTTCGGAATACTTTCAAATCCACTAAGGAAAATGTCTCTACCTACTTTGTCTACAACATATTGAATTTCAGCTGAATTGCAATCAAATTACTTGGGATCGTTTTCCGTATTCCTGGCAATGTTACTTTTTTCATTTGAAACTCAATCTAAAACATTTCCAGATGTTGCAATTCTAGATTTCCTCCAACTTTATTGCGTAGAGAACTTCTCAACATCTGATATAAAAGAGTCTTATAATAACATCCCTACGAACATTTCAAATTACCAGCCAGATTTCCCCTGAGTGAGAACCAAATCAGTGTCATTCTCTGAAGTTTCATGCCATCTTTCATCAATATCCACTCGGTTGAATTAGGCAATAGCTCATGCTTATTAGTGTTCGGGTGTCAAACATTCTCGAGTCCGATGAATGATTGTTTCCATTGAGATTTTGCAATGTTACGAGTTCTTGGGAAATATTGTAACTGAAATATTCAGATTCTGAAACAGCATTCAATGGCCTCCATTATCGACGATTGATGGTCGTCGGAAAGTTTCAGAAACTCGGATTAGTTTTACTCGCAGTTGAATCTCCACTTTCACTTGTCACTATGAAATACCAAACTTTTTTCTGTCGTTTTTGTAAGCCAGGCAGTTAAGGTTCACTTTTTGTTTAGATATACTTTCCATATCAGATACTTGGTTTTTGAGAAAAGTTTAGTTGAAGGACTTCTAGGATGTTGTTGATAGATTGACAATCTGAGGCTGAGGATCTTTTGAAAGGAAACCATGGTCAACAGTTCCCGCAATATTATGTATAAAGACGTTGATTAAGAGGCCTTGAGGTTTCTTAACTTCTTTATAATTGTTTCCTACGTCTCAATGGAATTAATGTCGACAACAAAACAAAAGTAAATTTTATGAATCTAGGATGAAATTTCTTCAACAGAAATCTCTCCGGAAAAAATCTGTCGGTAAAAGACCCTCTGTAAAACATCCTCTCGAAAAACTTCACATGGGAAAAAATCATCCACAGAAGAAAAAATAGATTATGATAACTTCATAATAGTGCTTATACATTTATAAACTATTATACAAAATAATTAAATATAAAAATATAAAACAACAACAAAAATTAATTGGCGCTCCGGGGCGACTTGATTGATTCCAGTGGCGCATTTGCTTTTTCAGTTGCAGGAAAACCTGGAAAAACCTGCAGCACCACATCATCTGAAGATCCATTATTACATGATCATAATTTTAAAGTTCAAACCTAATTTTTGAGTTCGCCCCTGTTCAGTGAAGAAGGTATACTGAAAATTATAACTAAACTGATTTAATATCTTATTTGATGGGAACAGCCCAAAATTTTTAAAAGGATAGGAATAAAGCGTTTGATATTTAAAGCACATTTGCACAATGGAAAATATATAAAATAATGCAAACGTACCTACGTACAAACGTACCACTATATTAATTTTATATTGTAAAATGAACTCGCCCCTATAAATTTTTTGTTTATGAAGATAATAGAAAGGAAATTGCAGGATCTGTATAAGACATAAAACTGCAGTTTTTGACAAAAACTTTCGATTTTCAAATAAGACGTGTATTTTCACTTCTTTTGAACACTTATGACACACTGAATACAACTATGTCACTTTTTGTAATCGAATTTGGTTTTTATTTTGAAATTCATTTTTTATTCTAGAGGGCTATTATGGATATATTCAAATCACTAATTTTAATCCTAAAATTTCGAGAATAATATACAATTTTACTGTTTTCGATCGAAATGTATGTGCTATACAACTTTTCATTTTAAAATTTATATTACTAATGTTTTTTTTTTAAATGGCAATATGGTGGCTCGTCATCTTAAGAAAAAAAAAGAATTTGAATACGATTAATTTGATATTGTACACTATCAAGTTTCAAACAAACTTCCGTTGAAAACTTTGAAAGATGGCATTAGAAATTTCACAGAATGAAGTATCTTGAGAGATTTTAGAATACGATTTAAAGGCATTGAGCAACATGTAACCAACACAACTGATAAATAGATAGATAGATACTTTATTCGCCCTTCATTTAAAATATTCACAATGAAAATATAAATGAACATACACGTCAAATAATACAATTACAAATACATAAAATATTACGAACATTATATTATATTGATGATATATGATAAAACAAAATCAATAATCCAAAAGCTAATAATCTTTTCACATAAATATTACCATTATAATGTTTTTTAAATAATTACAATAAATACCAAATTTACTCTTGCAGATGCGAGGTCAAGAAAGCGACCTCCTCAATGATTTTGTTTTGTTAGTAGGGTTTATGACAGGTTACTGGATGCATTTGAATTTTATTTTCCTATAAACGTCAAAAAATGACAAGGTTCGCGCATTGATAAAAATATGCGAAGTGACCCTTTTTTTTCATTTTCCTACGACACTGTGCGCGAAATAGTGTATACATATTTCTTAAACTGTTTTTCCAAATCAGGTAATAACTGTAACTATGGAAACAAATTGGCATTTGTAGACAATTATTTCAAACTGACAGTTGTTGATTTTTGCATAAAGGTTCAAATATAAAAATCCCTTATAGTTTACATGCAGTGTGCGAAGTAAGTAAGTAAATGAAAAAAAGGGTCACTTCGCATATTGTTGTCAATGCGCGTACCTTGTCATTTTTTGACATTTCTAAAAAAATTTGGTTTGCGCGAAATACTTTGGCGATCTCGGCTATTTTTTAAACTTGGCGTTAAAGAAATCAGTTCTCGATCACCAAAGTAGCATTTCGCGTACTAGATACATAAATAATTATTCAGTACAAAAAATGCTTTGTCTCGAGAACGTAGTTTTTTAACGGACGTTTGTTTAAAATCTATCAGTGTGCGGTATCAAATTAATCCTAATGAAATGGTCTTTTTTCCTAACCTTACAAGCCATCATATTGCCGTTTGAAAAGAATTTGTTATTTCAATTTAAAAATTAAATTACACATAGCACACACATTTTGACCAAAAACAGTGAAGATGTATTTTTCCCTAAATTTTAGGGCTGCAATTAGTGACTTGAATGTATCCATAGCACTCTAGATTGAAAAATAAAATTGAAAATAATGAAAAAAAATTGGACACAAAAAGTGAGAATTGAAACATGGTTGTAATCAGAATGTCAAATGGAGACAAAAGAGGTAAAAACTTTCCGGGTGTCTCATTCAAAAATCTAAACTTTAAGTTACTTTCGTAGTAACCGGAAGGTGCGTGAATTCGAATTACTTGTCAAAAAACGCAGTTTTATATCTTATGCAGATATTTTATTCATAAACAAAGAAGTTAAAGAGGCAAGTCACCTTCCACGGACACCCGGTATATGCAAATTGGCAGGAATATAATGGGTTTGAACCAGTACAGTATCCTTCAAAAATGAGAGATGAAACGGTAATGATACTATTCGATACTGTGTATAGATCTCAATGACAACAGATTTCCGACAGAAAAAGACACAAAACCACTATTTCCCGATATAGTGGTGCACCTTTCCCTCAACCAGGTCTATTATGAAATTATCCTTTGTTTTTATTCTATCAAAGGGGATCTAAATCCGCTAATCTATTTTCCCGTCCTGGTTACAGCCATTTTTCAAGTCAATAAGATTTGTCAGACCAAGCTAAAACACCTACTTACCTGTACTTCTAAAGCGTGGTAGGCCACAATGAGGCCTAGGAGAATCACAGTCGAAACAGATATCAGGGTTTTGAGCGCAATTGAGTAAAATTCGTCCTGAAACACACCCTTATAAATGGAACAATAAAACGCATTGAATGCGGATCATCTTACTTTACGGTAGACACCAGCACTTGAGAGTTCATTTTCTATCACCATTACTATAATCCCAAACATTCCCATGACTAAGGCATAATCGCTAATTCGTTTTCTTTTTTCGAAGAGCGCTTTGCGCCTTCCTAGGCGATAACCGACGTTAGGCTTGTGTTTAAGGCTTCCGGAAGAGGGTCCTTTGTATCCTGTACCGATTCCTCGGTCCTCCATGAACCGGGGATAGTCCACGTGCCCCGCCAGCGCGACACTGGCGGGCTCCTCTTGTTGCATCCTGCCGCCCCCAGAGTCTCGACTTGAGTTCTTTACCGCCCCCGGTATGGATAGGGTGGACACTGGCTTTCGTAGCTGCAAAAGAGTTTTGGTCAGTATCTAGAGAAATGGGATGAAATTGCGGTGTTATAAAACGCTAAGTTTTCTCCATTTGAGCTACTTATTTAGTTTTGGATTTCAGTGGAGAACAGAAATATCGTGATTTGTCGATACACTTGGGCGGCAACTGTGAAGTTATGCTGAAACTCTTTGAGACATATGTTTTCAGTGAATTATGATTATAATTTTTCAAGCACGTGGTTGATGGATTCGCGGTAGTGATAGATGGAGGGTTTCATTAGATTGGACTGGGAATATTTCAAAAATGCGAAATCCCGCGGGTATCACTTCATCTTATAGAAAAATTCCTTCTGAATCCAAAAATATAGTTATTTTTTTAATCAGAGAGTTAATTCAGTAAGGAATTGTCGATTTTGCGGATGGGTGCAATTTTTCGTCAAAAAAATTCCCTTTTCCAAATACTTCTTTGTCAAATTAAATTTTTGAGTTGATATTCGCAGGTAATACCACAAGTGTATTGGTGATTATCGAAATTATGTTGCTTGGCAATCACACGAACGCTTGCGCGAGTGTGGTTGCCTAAAGCCACATAATTTGATTCGAAACCGAGAAGGAATTAACGATAATCGCCGATAACACGAGTTGTATTTGTTAAGATTATTTCATGAATAAAATCGAAACCATTTTTATTTATTTACTATTCAATTTAACTAGGAACAATAATCCCGCATTTAGTTCTGAAATTATGCAACTAACAAAACATATACTTGATGATGATAAGTTTGGTGTTGTCATTATAGCAGCTTGCTAGTGGTAAGTTTGTGTTTTGATAATAACCAATCAGGAATCGAACTACAAAATCGAAAACACATCATATACATATACAGTAGTCAATCAAGAGCCGAACTACAAAATCGAAAACATGATGTTTTCACAAATTGTGAAAGGCTTTCGCGGCCATCGTTGAATAAATGATGGTTTTTCGGGTTTTTAGGCCGACGTTTATTTAGAGAAAAACTCGACGTTTCGCCAACACGAGTGGTTGGCATTTTCAATAGAAATGTTTACAGTTTCGATCACTGAACACTACTTGTTTTCATTTATCAACACAAAAATTTCAACCAATCATAACACGCTATTTTAGCATAAGTGAAATAATCGGAATCAGCTGGTCGATTTACGCCTGAGGAAACTTTTCGAAAAATTTAAAATAAAAATGTTTGCAAAATTCGATTTCGTTCTATATAGAATATTGCATATTTTGACTTTGATCTCCAGGGAATATTTCAAAAATGCGCAATCCCGCTAGTATTACTTCATCTCATGGAGTAGTTCCTTTTGAATCCAAAAATGTACTTATAGACTACAAGCCCATATAACAATTTGGGTGGGGAGGGGGGGGGGGGGGTCATTTGACCCAGCATGAAACATATTCAGAACGATGCTGCTATATGAAAAAATAGCTTTAGTCACTATGCCGTCAATTCTTGGTGGTGCAAATTACTGTAATAATAATAATAATAATTTTTCATCTGAAGATGTGCTTTTCCTACAAAATATTCATGTACGGCGTTCCTCACGTTGGTAGATTATAAAATAATAATCTCTTAGAACCTACTGCCGTATAAAAATAAAGGGACTGGAAGCCGAAAATTCCGAAAATTCCGAAAATTAAAAAAAAAAATCCTGGATTCCGGTCCCATTATTTTTGTACGGCAGTAGGTTCTAGGAGGTTATTATTTCCTAATCTACCAACGTGAGGGATGCCGTACAGGAATATTTTGTCGGAAAAGCACATCTTCAGATGAAAAATTAGTATTATTATTATTACAGTCATTTGCACCACCAAGAATTGACGGCATAGTGACTAAAGTTATTTTCTCATATAGCAGCATCGTTCTAAATACGTTTCATGCTGGGTCAAATGACCCCCCAAAATTGTTATATGGGCTATTATTTTTCGAATCGGAAGGCTAATTAGTTAAAATATGTCAATTTTGTGGATGGGTGCATTTTTTCAAATTTTTGAGGTTATATTCGTAATCAGCGCGTCGAATTACGTCTGAAGGAAGTTTGCCATTTTTCGAAAATCGGAAAACACAAATTTTCACAAAATTCGATTTCCTTCTTAGAATATTGCTTATTTTGAATTCGATCGCCTGGGAATATTATTTAACAAATGCGAAATCCTGCGAGTATCAATTCATCTTATGGAAAATTTCTTTTTGAATAGAAAGTTTCCTCTCGAATCAGAGAATTTACATGATTTTTGAATCAGAAGGATTTTTTTTTATTGGTGTTTTTGGCATCGACTGCTATGGTCATTAGCCACGTGTTCTGGATAGGCCTTGTTACTAACTCCATGCGCCACCTCAGGAGCAGCACTATTAATTGGAACGCAACAGTGAATCGTGCAGGACTCACCCCAGTTCAGCCACGAGATTTGAATAATTTAATCGGTCAAATTAAATTAAAAAATCCCAGCCGTAACTGGGGCTCGAACTCCGGACCTTTCGACCCAGAGACGGACGCTCTAACCACTGCGCCACGCCCCGATATCAGAAGGATAATTAATTTGGAAAATGTCGATGTTTTTGATGAAACTGTCGATTTTCGGACAAGTGCATTTTTTTCGTTAAGAAAATTGCATTTTTCCAGTTAAACCTGTGTCGAATTTAATTTTTGAGGCAATATTCGGAATCATCTCGTCGAGTTACGTCTGAGGGAAGTTTGCCATTTTTCGAAAAATGGAAGATAAAAATTTTCGCAAAATTCGATTTCCCTCTATATAGAATATTGCACAACTTAGATCTCCTTCGATTTTCTGACTTGGATCACCTGGGAATATTTAAAAAATGCGAAATCCCGCGACTATTACTCAATCTTATAGAAAAATTCCTTCTGAATTCGAAAATGTACTTGATTATTGCATCAGAAAGCTAGTTCATTCAGGAAATGTCGATTTTGTAGATGGGTGCATTTTTTCGATAAAAAATTGCCCTTTTCCAGTTGCCCCTATGTCAAATTCAATTTTTGTGATGATATTCGAAATCAACTCGTCGAGTTACGTCTTAAAATGAAAAATTTCGCAAAATTCGATTTCCTTCTATATAGAGTATTGCATAATTTGACTCTGATCGCCTGGGAATATTTCAAAAATGCGAAATCCCGCGGGTATCATTTCATTTTGTAGAAAATTTTCTTCTGAATCCGAAAAATTACTTGATTTTTGAATCAGAAGGCTAATTCATTTGGGAAATCTTGATTTTGTAGATGGGTGCATTTTTCAGTTTGAAAATTTTATTTTCCAGTTACCCCTTTGTGGAAAATGTACTTGTTTTTCTAATTAGAGGGCTAATCCATTTAGAAAATGTCGATTTAACGGATGAGTGCTTTTTAAAAAACTAATTTTTGATAAGTTCAAGATATTCAATGAACTTCTCGAATGCATTCTTTATATCCAAAATCCAAATAGTAAGTGAATGAGCCTGCAGCGTTCTGAATAGTTCGATTTCTAAGATAAAAGTTGGAGTTATGTTTTCTCATATTCTTCCATCACGCTGCCACTGAGAAAATGTCATCCTGTGAAAACACTCTTTTATATTAATAATGAGGGGATGATGAGGGTGTCATATTTCAAGATTCGTTGAAGGAAGATTTCTTCATCTTAGCCACACCCTTCTTATTATACAGTTTTGAAATAAACTCGTCCGAATCAGTATTGCTGGAATCAGAGCATTTCCAGAGGAAAGAATGAAATTGACAAGTATTCACTTATTTACTGAGGGAAAGTATTGCCAATTCCTTTCAATTTGCAACGTTTAGGTGTTATTTGCGAATGTTCCTTTCTGTTCTGAATTGCCAAAGGAACCTTACAATCGTGAGAATTGAATTGAAGTGAATTACTTTTCAGCTGGAACGGATTGTAATTGCTAATGCTGTTACATCAATTGAAATTTTTGCAAAGGATAACACGTCACGGGAAGAAAGTTGAATCTGTCAGTTCGGAAGAACACATTGTTTGTATGAATTATACAGTAAATAGTTGATAAAGATGTACTCCGTTGTGAAAATTACTTTTGACTGATTTGGATATATTGGCGCATTTGCTATCAAAGCTGCAGGAAAACCCAGACAATTTTTTTTGCAAAGTTCGATTTCTTGCTATTTAGAATATTGCATATGTTGACTTTGATCGCCTGGGAATATTTCAATAATGCGAAATTTTGAGGGATCACCTCATCTTATAGGAAATTTCCTTCTGAATCCGAAAATGTACTTATTTTTTCAATAGAAAAGTTATTTCATTTAGAAATTGTTGACTTTGCAGATGGGTGCATTTTTTCGTAAAAAAATGCCTCTTTCTTGCTCCCCTTAGTAAAATTCAATTTTTGAGATGATATTCGGAATCAGCTCGTCGATTTATGTCTGAGGGAAGTTTGAGACTTTTGAAAAACAGGAATTAAATAAGTTTCGCAAAATTCGATTTTCTTCTACAGTGTCTCACTTTTCATGAAAGCACCCCCGTAACTTCCGTAATTATAAAGGTAAAATGATGAAACTCTCTGACTGAAGGAAATTTTGGAAATGCACCTACCGGTACAATGGTAATGGCCTAAGTGATAACACTGCCCTCCAGTCGCGATGGAACAACCCATTTTTACGGTAAATCATATTAGGGGGCAAAATAGAAGCGAAATTCCATCAGATTCGCGAACTTATTACAGATACTCCTTTTTCCTGAAAAATCCGAATTTATCTCACTTTTCCTGGAAGCACCCCCCTAACTTTCGTAATTATCAAGGTAGAATGATGAAACATTCAGGACTGAAGGAAATTATGGAAATGAACCTACCGGTTCAATGATGATGGCCTAAGTGATATACACTGCACGCCAGTAGCGATGGAACCAACCATTTTTCTATCGCTGCTGGCGGGCAGTGTATATCACTTTGGACATCACCATTGAACCAGTAGGTGTATTTTTATAATTTCTTTCAGTCCTGAGTTTTTCATTATTCTACCTTGATAATTACGGAAGTTACGGGGATGCTTCCATGAAAAGTGAGACAAATTCAGATTTTTCAGTACTGAATTTTTTCCAGGCAAAAGGAGTATCTGTAATGAATTGGGGGGGATCACGAACCTGATGGAATTTTGCATCTATTTTGCCCCCTAATATGATGTACCGTAAAATGGGTTGATCCATCGCGACTGACGGCCATTGAACTGGTAGGTGCATTTCCATAATTTCCTCCAGTACTAAGAGTTTCATCATTCCACTTCGAAAATTACGGAAGTTACCTACTGCGGTGCTTCCATGAAAAGTGAGACACACTGTATATAGAATATTGCATATTTTGACTTTGATCGCCAGGGAATATTTCGAAAATGCGAGATCCTGCGAATATTACTTCATCTCATGGAAAATTTCCTTCTGAATCCGAAAATGTACTTGTTTTTCGAATCAGAATGCTAATTGATTGACAAAATGTTGATTTTGAGGATGGGTGCATTTTTTCGTCAAAAAATAGACTTTTTCCAGTTACCCCTTTGTCGAATTCAATTTCTGAGATGATACTCGGAATCAGCTCGTCGAGTTACGTTTGAGGGAAGTTCGCCATTTTTTGAAAAATGGAAAATACAATTTTCGCAAAATTCGATTTCCTTCTGTTTAGAATATTATATATTCTGACTTTGATCACTTGGGAATATTTGAAAGATGCGAAATCCCGCGATTATCACTTTGTCTTATGGAAAAGTTCCATCTGAATCCGAAAAGGTACTTGACAGAAGGTTAATTCATTGAAAAAATTTCGATTTTATGGATGGGTGCATTTTTTTGTCGAAGAAATGCCCTTTTTCAGAAACCCCTTTGTAATATTCGGAATCAGCTCGTCGAGTTACGTCTGAGGGAAGTTTGCCTGTTTTCGAAAAATGGAAAATAAAATTTTTTGCAAACTTTGAAAATTTTAACGTTGATCTCCTGTGAATATTTCAAAAATGCGGAATCCCGCGATTATTACTTCATCTTATAGAAAATTTCCTTCTGAATCCGAAAATGTACTTGATTTTTGAATCAGAACGCTAATTCATTCAAGAAATATCGATTTCGTGGATGGCTGCATCCATAAAGCGGCCCTTAGATATCTTCCAGAGCCTTGTGCTAGCTGGGGAAGACGAGGCCCTTACCTATTGAAATGTGCCATGCATGAGACCGCTGACCGTGCTTGGATTTGAACCCACGCCCCTATGGTTGAGTAGCGAATACTCTACTATCACAACCACCACGGCCCATTGTTCTAGTATTTTATACTTGTCTCGAAATATACTGCTTCTGTTTAGAGACTAAAAACAAAATGTTGATTTATATTCTGAAAACATATGTCTCAAAATTTCCTCAGGGGAACACAAACTTAGCGTTTTATGGATTCAACAACTCTATACGGTATTTTAGCACAAGCAAGTGATCGCAGGGGACATTCAGGTATTGATTGAAGCAGTCTATACTATCGGAACATGACGTTTCAAACTGTTGGAATTTGTGTTCATAATTGGGAACATATTCGTATCTGCCATAACTGTTTTCATGCCTTTTTTCGCATGGTTGACTTTACCTGAAAATTGATGGCATCGGAATATTCCCGTCAATTCAGTGATTTTAGTGAGATTTGTTTGGCATGGATCACTCACGCAAATAAAATGCATCGGAACCACGACCAATTTATTTTTCATTCCAAATATTGACGTAAGGCTGATGTGAACGTAAAATCATGTTCATTAAAAGTAGTGGTAATAACGCTGAAAATTGTTTTTCTATTCGGGCTTGACACTATCGATGAGACAGACTTCAGTGAACTGTATAAATGTTACATTAAAACTATTATATTTGATTAAACATTGATAAAACTGTAAGAAAATATAATTATAATATGAACAGAATATTTGGATATTGTAAAACTTATAGTTATTGAAATTACATTGTTTTATAACAGATTCGTAAAGTTGAATCACAACTGTTTGTCGAAATAGTACTCCTGTAAAGTGTAAAGTGTAACAAATATAAAATTTTTTCGTTGTTATACGGTGTGATTGGTAAATTGGTTATAGTTATACTAAAGTGTTTTTTGGACTAAGTTTGTCTAGGCTAGACTAAGGCCAAGGCAAGTGTACAAACAATTTTCGCCAATTGGAAAAAAAGTTAAAACGCGAAAATAAGAAAATACGGCTGGAGAACGGTAAGAGCTGGAGGGATGGGGTTTTCATCGTTCTATTCAAATACAATGTTTTCCCACAACAGTAAGGTTTTTTTCAAGACATAAAAAAATTTCAATCACAATTTTTGTAGATCCGTTCAGGGATAATAGAACTGTTCATTTTAATTTTTTCGATATCTCGTTTCGTTTTCGAGTTAATGGTGTTTTCAGAAATAAATTTCCCTTATTTTTCGTTTTTTTTTATATTTCTCGGACTATTGATATAACGGAAAAAATGCATGCACATTTTCTGTGGGTTTTCAAAAAAGGTATCTTGTAAAATATAAAAATCTGTTGCCGTCTTTGAGTTTTGGGTGGTTTTATAAAACAAAATTCAATATTCCATTTATTTTTCAAGATATGAAAAAATTTCATATGCATATTTTGAAATTAGTTCTATACATTTTTTGATATTTTTCTATTTTGAGTTTTTGTTAATTTCAAAAATGTACAGTCATAAAATCATCATAACATGCTCATTTTTGAAATTCAGTCCAATTTTCGAGCTTATTATTTATCAAAATACGATAGAGTTGAACTTTTCTGTAGACCTGTTCAAGAACAATAAAACTGTAGTTATGCATTTATGAGATTTCTCTTTTTCGAGTGAAAATACAAAGTTTTTAATTTTTTTAATAAATTTTTGTTCTATTTTCCACTTTCTAATCGTGTTGGAATAAAACGGTTTTGAATGTAGGTGGAGCTTGTGAAGACGTATTAGAAGCGATTTAAAAAATTAAAATTTTATTTTTAGTACGGAAAGTATATCCATTTTTCCGTTTTTTTTTTAAATATTTCCTGTAATATTTATTTTACAAAAAACATTTCGGGACATTGTGTGTGGATTTTCTAAAGGCGGTCAAAAAAGATAAGTTGGTAAATTTCTGAAATAAAAATTTTCATTTTCAGATTTGAGGGATTTTCACCATTTTCCGATCGGTTTTTGGAAAAACGGTTCCATCAGAATTAGTTTGCTCGTTAAAGCCCTATCGATTGCAAATTTGAAATTTTAGTTTCTTCTATCAGTTTGGTCGCATTTGGACTTTGAAAATTTCCCGTTTTTTTGGAAACTCGACCGGAAATGCATGTTTCCATTTTCCGTCTTTTTTCGAAAACGATACATGATATATATATATATATATATATATATATATATATATATATATATATATACTATTACACAGATTTCAAGCTTTCGATAATCTTTATTATCATCATCAGGTATGCTACAATATGAGAAAGACACGTAAATACCAATGAAGAAACAGTAATTTCCTAACTAGTCAGCAAACAAGACTACCTTTTTCTATATATATATATAATTATATATATATATATATATATATATATATATATATATATATATATATGAAGAAATTGTGGGGTAGCAGCTATTGGTTGGGTATTGAAGAAAACTCTTTTTACTTTTGTATATTATAAGTATTATAAGTATACTCCCTAAAAATATGGAATGGATCGAATCACTTTCTGGACCGCTATCGTTGGAAGTTGAGAAAAACAGATAAACATCGTAAAATTTTTCCAGATTTTCCAATCGCAAAAAATATTCTCCTCGAGTTAGTGATGAAGTTCACATTTCAAAGGGTGCGAAAATGAAAGCGTTTTGAAATGCCACGACAGACAGACAGATTTGAATCAAATCAAATCAAATATACTTTATTGTCAGAAGATTTTGCATCCCATTGACAAAGATTTGTAAGTAATTATAAATATAAACATAACTAATGGTGTATAGATAAAAACTGATGAATACAAAAAATTAGAATAAAACAAGTACAAATACAATAAGAAATAAAATAGAATAAGTACACGTTTTTTCAAAACGATTCATTAAAATACTCTTGTAGGCTATAATAGGGTCTATCAGCTAGCAAATTTCTCACTGCTTTCTTGAATTGTACGTTGGTCAGATTTGCAGACCTCATATCTACTGGTAAGTGATTGAAAAGCTTTCCACCATTATAAAAAATGGAATCCTTGATTAATGTTGAGTTGGGTATGGGAAGTCTGATATTAAATATGCTATTACGGGTAGCATACGGAGAAGAAACAAAGTCAACCTCCGTTTTATGTTTGTATACCAAGCATACAGTTTCAAGAAGAGTCCCCTATAAGTTTGTAATTTCGTCCGATGGACCGTAGTATAAATTCTTAAAGTCTTTTTTCTCCAAATGACATTAAAAGCGGCTTAGTGACACTTGACAACCTTCCAAGTAATAATTTAAAACTGGTTATTAAAATTGACAATGACAATATAAGTTCAATTCCATATTTCGCGCCTGTTCTCTTATCTCAGATGGTGTTAATGGTATTACCTCATCCTCACTTTGAATTACAACTATTTCTAACAGTTACTTGACAAATTTTCAAAATTTACAATGACACTGAAGTAAACACAAACAGTTCAACAAACGTCATCAGCGGTAAACATAGTAACGAAGAGTCCAGTTACCTTTGATTAAATAATTTAATTATTTGGATATTGATAATGAAGAGCAATTAATAAATATAAAAAAGTCGATTTTGCGTGGAACTGAAACAAATTTGAAGAAAAAATTATGTTCCACACGACAGAAAAGCAGATTTAATGCCTTGGCTGGTTTCATAGCTTCGGCTATGAAACACCAGTCGCGGCATTAAATCTTGTGCTTTTATGCCTAGTAAAACAAATAACTTATATAAAAAGTGATGTTTAAGGGCCAGTTGATCATTCGGAGATGATCGACAGATCAACTAATCTTGGTTCAGTTAATAGATCGTATCCAATAGAATCACTAGTTGCCTAGCAACGAAAAAAAGATAGGTTGTTCTGGAAATTACCTTGGATTGAACAACCGGCCCTAAGTCATTTGGTCAATTTCAACAAGGATTGAGGCAAATACATCAATTTCAGGAAAAATTTCCGTAACTATTTTCGCTTTTCCTAATTCTTAATGAAAATGAGTTGGAAATTTACATATTGAAGGGAACGTTATCGCATGAAACACTTTCACTGTGACATGAATTAATGTAACTTTTTATGATCCCTATCACCAACACAGCTATCGCATTATTTGGTAAATGGATTGACGGGAGACAACAATCACAGTACTATAAAATGGCCTATCCCTGACGGTGACGCCCACTGATATTTTTATGACGAAATCTAGTGGATTTAGAACTCTCATTAGTTCTACATACTATGGTGATTCTTCACTCTTTCCGGCTTTTCTTGGTTGTCTGAAGGTAGAGTGAAAAGTTACATACTTTTCAATATATGGCGGTGCGATCGCAAAGATTATCATTATCTGAATAGTGGCATCCATTGTAGTGGTGCTATGTGAATTACATACTGGTTTGATAATTATGGTTTGAAAGCCTTCGAAATTAAAAGTGGAAACATTTTTACAAAAACACAAAAACGTGATTTTTGTGTGTGTGGGTGTGTGTGTGTGTGTGCTATATTATGCCATTACACATGAAGCCATTACGCAAACTGAATGGAAGCTGGAAAAGTATCAAGGGGACCCTGTTCCTTCACTTTTTATAGCCCTTGATTGAGAGGGCATAGGGACGTCCCGTTGAAGTGACTATCGAAGAAATTATCAGTAATTTATATTATTTCAGTATTATGCTCCAGAATTAATGAAAGTCACACTGATTTTGCTAACAAATCAGAGCGGTTGTACCACGATAGTACACCTGCCCATTCGTCAGCAACAGTTGCATTTATCGATTTGGTGCTAAACATTTCTTTTTTTCTGGATATTAGACCACAAGACCAGGCCAATTTTAGAGGGGTCTTGTGACTCAGCATGAATTATATTCAGAAGTTTAGAATCATGCGAAACAACTCTATCACGAACTGTGCAGTCAGTTGTGAGCTACGCAGGTAAAGGAAACTATCCATCGAAGCTAGAGATTTTTCGAAAAAAGAATTTCAAGAAGAAGAAGAAGAATAATCAAGTAGGACATACTGCCGTACAAAAATAACAGTAGTGACAGCCAAACATTTTTTTTTATTTCTCGCATATTTTTATATAATTGAATATTCATAATTGGGTAGATTAATCTTTAGCAACGCCGTACATAGTTGCCAGTACAGGGGTGGGTAGCCCCGTACGCATCTCCCTACCCCTAACTAGTATTTATAGTTGGGGCCATTTGATACAACACCAAATTCAATGATCTGAATACTATTTCATGAAACGATGAAATTTTTCGTTATGCCTTACATTTTTCATGGAACATGTGACTGCCCCAGGAAAATTTATTTCTCTTTGGAAAGGTCAATTTTACAGAAATTTGTTTTTTTACAGCATGAATATATTTTCTTAGTAACTATAGCAATAATCAAGAAAAACTTTATGCCGCACAAAAAAAATTCGAATTCTTTGAAGAACGTTGCACAAATATCTGTCAGATGTAGTTCAATATCCGTCGAGGCATTAGCCAGGGAAGTAGTAGTTTTCTGTCAGATTTTTGCCTCATATTTTCCACTTTGTGGAAATATGTGGAGATAAGGATACTTCGACTTTGTCGATTTTATTCTTATAGTTCTCATGGAATCAGCGAAGAATTTTTTTTATATTTGCGAGAGATCGCAGGATCTAATTCGTATAATAAATGTTGAAGAGGTAATTTGTCGAAATTGAAACTTGATCTCCTTTCAAATAGCAAACTCTCCAGTTTTCGAGAATATTGGATTGTTATCTCGATAAGTCCAAGGAGACTCATAACGAAAGGACGTGAATATGTCCACAGAGTTGAGGAAATGGGTGCAAGACGTTCCTATTGCATTTTTTATTACTGTTCTCCATTTTTATCCAAACTTCATACTTTCCTACCATCTTTCGTTAATATTACTTTTCATGGCGTGAAATTGACATAAAGTAGTCCAAATTTATTTTGTAATGCTTGTTTCAAGAAGCATTAAATATTGCACCAGTGACTGTAAAATAGTCGAAATAATCCGTATAGAAATGAATTTATTTATGTATAACTTGTATGGCATATTTCCAGCTGCAAATGACTATTTTCCATGTTGATACCACAACAAAAATTTTATTAAATCTGCTAGATACAAGTGTCGTCTCGATCTCGGGTTCAGACAGATTTTTCGAAATACCATGTATTATTTGTCACTTTTTTTTTCACATGTTTTTTTTTGTCACATGTTTTCCCGGATTTTCTCAGTGAAAAATGCACCGATCTGGTCTATAAATAGTAATTTACGTAACATGTCCGAAAAATACTGTTTTTTTGGATGAGGAGACCAAATTTTCGCTAACGCTCGTCCTGGAAGTCTGCGAGTCCAAAAACACTATTTTCGGACATGTTGCGTACACTATTTTTTCGGCAACCATGTAGAAGAACAAGTCAATGAGACGTATTTAGTCTAAGAGACGAAGATAGGTCGACCTTCACCCATCTGTTAACCGGATGAAACATACGTTTTTATGAAGTTACATAAATAGCCTAAAATGGGTTGCCTATCCGGGTGTCAACGAATCCATTAGACAAGTCATAACTTCTAGACCATTAGGTGTATCAAAATGAGATTTGGTATAGGTAAATGGTATGTGGAGAGGAGAGTTTTCACATATTTTTCACTTTCCGGTCACTTCCGGTTTCACCGGAAATGACTCCAGTTCTAAATTTTTAAATGGAACACCCTGTATATTGTAATATTTTTGGATTTCTGTTACAATTCTAGATCAGAATGTGACATTTTCGAAAGTTTTTATGTCTACTTAATTTTTTTGGAGTCACTTTTGAAATTACATCTAGGTGGCCATTATCGGAAGTAAACTAATCTAAGGACCTCAGGTGATGTCAGAATATTACAATCGCGAAGTTTTAGTGACTAGTATGATAGATATGAATAAGACAAGTTGGCAAAATTACATTTTCGTGTCTAACTATTATTTTTCAAATGGCGACCATTTTTTGACAAGCACTTTCCGAAAAAAGGATGTTTTGACGAATCTGACGATACTAATTTATTTGCGAGTGGATTACAAATAAAAACATAAATTAAATATTACCGAGGAAAATACTTCATAATAATTTATTTACTTTTGTCAAGTGTGCCGAGGATAGGCATGCTGCATAATATTTTGCAGTTATTTCGATCAAGTCTTCTTTGGAAAACAAAACACTCACTTAGGTTATGACAGTGACATAAGCTTTGAGAGCAGAAGGTAAAATTTTCTTGATTTTCGTTAAATTTTAGTACAAATGTCCGTCAAAATAATGTATACTCAAAGCGAAAAAGTGGATATTTTGTTATTGTTTGGAGAATGTCACAGAAATTCAAGGAATGCTGCTGAGTTGTATGCTCAGAGATATCCCAATTGGCAACATCCGTCCCATCAGTATTTTCCGTAAGTTGAGAATCGTTTTAGGCAAGAGGGCAATCGTCAGGCAGAACAGAGGTTTATCATAAATGAGGAGGCTGAGATTAACGTTTCTGCTATGGTTGAGGTTGACAAAACGGTTTCTTTAAGAGAAATTAGTCGAGAAATACAGATAAGTCACGAATCAGCAAGAAAAATATTGAAAAAGCACGGATTTCGAGCATTTAAATATCAGTTACATCAACATTTGTATGCTGACGATGGCGATTGACGAGTAGTGTTTTGTGATTGGTTGCTTCAAAATCATAGAGTTAACCCAAATTTCATCAACTTTATTCTATTTTCCGACGAATCACGATTTACAAATAATGGCTTGTTTAATAAGCAAAATTCTCGGTACTGGGCCCAACAAAATCAACATGCAATGAGAGAGGGCAATTTTCAAGAAAGGTTTGGCGTCAATGTCTGGGCTGGTATCGTCGGAAACAGAATCATTGGACCAATATTATTTCAAGGTCAGTTAACAGGGGCTAGGTACTTAGGTTTTCTTCAAAATGAAATCGAGGATCATCTTAATGATCTACCTTGAGCAGTTTAACGGCAAATTTACTTCCAACAAGATGGAGCACCCCCTCATAATACCAGATACGTTCTTGATTACTTAATAGAGCATTTCAATAATCAAGTTATTGCAACCAATGGTCCAGTACGGTGGCCTGTCCGCTTACCGGATCTGACTGTGCTAGATTTCTTCATTTGGGGATATGTTAAAGAAAGGGTCTACTATGCAACAGCCCCAGCCACTCTCGAAAAATAGAAGAAAGGATTCTACAGGCATTTAGAAGAATAACGCCACAAATATTACGAAACGTGTTGAGAGAAACAATTGAACGAGCTGAAATGTGTCTTCAACAAGGAGGAATGCACTTTGAAAATTTACTATAGTGAAAATTTTAAGAAATTAGGATATTGAAAAAAATGTAAGTGCATCGCTGAAATTATTGTTAATTTTGTTAAATTTGTTGATCCAATCGCAAATAAATTGGTATCGTTAGATTCGTCAAAATATCATTTTTTCGGAAAGCGCTTGTCAAAAAATGGTCGCCATTTGAAAAATAATAGTTAGGCACGAAAATGTAATTTTGCCAACTTGTCTTATTCATATCTATCATACTAGTCACTAAAACTTCGCGATTGTAATATTCTGATATTACCTGAGGTCCTTAGATTAGTTTATTTCCGATCATGGCTACCTAGATGTAATTTCAAAAGTGACGCCAAAAAAATTAAGTAGACATAAAAACTTTCGAAAATGTCACATTCTGATCTAGAATTGTCTCAGAAATCCAAAATTGTTACAATATACAGGGTGTTCCATTTAAAAATTTAGAACAGGAGCCATTTTCGGTGAAACCGGAAGTGACCGGAAAGTTAAAAATATGTGAAAACTCTCCTCTTCACATACCATTTACCTATACCAAATCTCATTTTGATACGCCTTATGGTCTAGAAGTTATGACTTGTCTAATAGATTCGTTGACACCCGGTATACAGTGAGTTTAAAAAATTTGCACCATATGGAAACTTTCTTATAGAAAAATTGGTGCATTACGGACTACTTGTATTCGAGTTATCAAAATTCTGAATTTTGATCAAGAGTAAACTACCCTTGCTGTGATTCGAAATTTGAATATTTCGAACATTTTAGTTCTTATTTGTATTATATATTGAAATTCGAACAGAAGATAGGTACCAACTGTTACAGATATCTGAAGACAATACTTTGTATAATGACCTAATCATAGGTGACATGTTGACATTGTATAATATATTTATAATTTCTGAATTAAGTAAGCGGAAAATGGTCGAGTGTCAAATATATAAATAAATAAGATTGATGACATCACTATTCATTTGAATCTTATTTTAAACTACATTTATCTTCTAACATATATCTAATACCAACAGAAACATTCTAATTCTTATTTACATTGATATTTATATTAAAATTCGAGCAGTTCCCGGCCTAGTCCGGGAAGTACGTACGTTTCTAGATCATCCTTACTTAAATTTGAAGGAGGAATATACAGAAGAAATAGAAATTTCATTAGGTTAGATAAAAGCGAGGATAAAAGTAATCTTTCCGATACATCTGTATTTTTGCCAACTGGAAATTGTACGCAACCATCTGATGACAATTTACCTTCAACTTCAGGTATAGCAAGTAATGTATCTGAGTTTCAAAATGTTAATAGATCTAGATATGGCCGAGTTTACAAACCGGTTAAAAAATAATTGTATTTCTTTTATCAAGAGTATAACTGGTTTTCTGCTTTTATTTAGAAAGGGAGATGTTACAGATATCTGAAGACAATACTTTGTATGATGACCTAATCATAGGTAACATATTGACATTGTATAATATATTTATTTCTGCATAGTAAATATATAAATAAATAAGATTGATGACAGCACTATTCACTTGAATCTTATTTTAAACTACATTTATCTTCTAACATATATCTAATACCAACAGAAACATTCTAATTCTCATTTACATTAATATTTATATTAAAATTCGAGCACTTTCCGGCCTAGTCCGGGAAGTACGTACTTCTCTCTTATATTTGTCCTCAGGTTGGCCTATAACTATAAAGATAGCGGAATGGATTGAAAAGACAACCCTTTAAATAAGCAGAATCCAAATTATCCAACTATATCCAAGCATTACTTCATTCCTCTAGAACCGGTCGTTCTATTTGGAAAGGTGATATGTCTCATAGCATAATTATTAGGTATTATTGTTTGCTCAAGGATATCAGTTTCATGTTCACCATGGTGTGTATTTTCCACACGAATGACAAGTTTCGGAATTTCAGAATTAAATTCGATGAACAATTGAGACAAGCAACGACCCTATTAGCAATTTAGAGTTGGTAATTTCAAATATGTACATTCTACAAGGGCTGTTTTCTCGCGGCATATCTCCGGGGGATGATAAAATGCCCTAGATAACTCTTTGTCGGCTGAAAACAAATATGAGTTCAAAGTGTGTAGCAGTTATGGCCTGGCTATAAAGTATTACGAGGAGGCTATTTGGAGTAATTTTATTTGATTCACGCAATAAAGAGTTATTCTGCTGAACGGACATTGCCGAGGTTACATTTGTAGCCGGGTGGTTTTAAGGAATCTGAAAAGGATTTTTACTGGGAATCCAAAGATTGCTCTCATTGGATTTATACAGGCTCGTGACATTATTTGTCGAATGCTAAGTGCTCATAACTGAGTTTTGATTTTCAGTAGCTCGGACATATGAGGATGGGGGTTGAAAGAGGTTTGGGACTTTTTAGCCTCGAAAATATTTTTGTCCCTCTGATATAATGAAAAAGAGGGTGGATCAGTTTCTTAGGAAACTTTTGATACTATCCCTAATCTAAATATGTTCATGTACATGCCAGATTTCCAACCGCCCTTATCTCATAATAGGCTTTAATTAACACTTTTTGACATAACCTCAATTTAACCGTCAAAATGGCAATAATTTAATTTATTTCAAAATTTGTAAGAATACGTCTTTTTTGGCGTCGAATAAAATCGATTTTTTTCGCAAATCAGAAGAAGACTACATTTCAAGTTAGGTACATTAAAAAAAAAATACCCTTATCTTCCACAAACAATTGTCTTGATGGTTTTTCGTGTTTCGAAGGTGCATAAGTAATCATTTTAATTGTTGAAGTGCCTACTTTTAAAATGGTCAATCTAACTTGGTGGTGTATTGATCGCTAAACCGCTTAAAATTGAGAAAAAAAGTCTTTCTGATTTTCACAAATTTTTTAATAATTTTCGACACTCATCATTATTTTTATAAGAAAATGTATTAAATCCTTCATGATAAAATATTTGAATATATAGTTATACTACCAAATTAATTCATTAATATAATTTAAATTTTTTTCACAATTATTGAAAATCATTGGAAATATTGGGAAAATCATGATTCAGAGAGACTTTTTGTCGGTTTTTCTACCAACACGTTACATAGACCATTCAGAAGTAGACATTTTGACAAATAAAATGATCACTTACAGACCTTCCAAATACAGAAAAAAATCAAGACAATTGTTCGTGGAAGATTAGGGTATTTTTTTCGAAAAATGTTCCTAACTCGAAAAATGGTCGTCTTCTGAATTGTGGAATATTCTTGCTTATTTGACACCAAAAAGACATATTTCAACAAATTTTCCTCATTAATACGCGAGAAAAAACTACTGAAAAATCTGTTGAGGTTATGTCGAAAAGTGTTGAATATAAAACTTTTCGAATTTTTTATTATCTACAACTTTTTTTTTCGAGATGGTCACGTTCTTCCGCAAATCGCATAAAACCGTATTCAACTCCTAAACTGCATCCCCATTTCACCATTTTGAGTGTTTTCGTGTTTAAATATTTCTCAACAACATTTTCCACCTAGTCCTTGCCTGTAACTTTTTTTTTTCACAAAAATTATAGGCACCAGTATAAGGTTGTTAGAGTTTCAACAAATTGGAATGAATTCTATATCTTTCAAAAAAGAACAACAATTACATTCAGTGTAAGAAGACTACCAGGTATTTTCATTTTCTCAGTCTTGAATAGAAGTAGTGTATGATATTATTTCATAAAAAATTCCGTAGTTGAGCTAATGGTAATGGTAATACGTTTCCCCACAATCACAAATCGAGGCGACTGAAGTCAGTTGACCTCACTGGCCATTTCAGCAGTCCTACCTTTCCATTCCATTGATTTGAAAAGATTACGTGAAGGTATTGTCTGGCGCCAATATTAATGCGGTATTGCTCCATTTTTTAGGGATAAAAATTTCTCTGACACGATTTTGAAGACGAACTAATTAATTTGCACCGCGCACCTATGTTATAATCTGAAAAGAGTGAATTGATGAATTACATGGTCTCTTACTTTTCTTGCCGAGACATTCATATTATCGGGTATTTCTTATGTTATCCAGTGAGGATGTTCTGTTGACCAGTAGCTGCAATTCGGACGACTCACATATCCTTGATAGGTAAACTTTGATTCGTTCGAAAACAAACTATTTTCTACTTTCCATCACCCGCACTAAAAATTCTATTAAACTTGTCTTCACCAAGATCTTGTGTTGGAATGCATGGATTTCATTTTCCTTTAGTATTTGTGCGACGGAAAAGCGGCTAATATTATTTTCCAAGGCGAATTGTCGCGTTGACGCAATTGTGTTTTTCTCAAATCTCAGTATTAACACCCAATTTTGTTACGTCGCGTCGTTCAAAGAAGAATCCTGTTTCATAATTCGTCGATCATGTTCCAGTTTTCTGAATCGATTCAGTTTTTCCAACTGAACCTTGTGAAATGAGTAGTGATTCTAAAAATTGCTCCCTGAAAAGGCAAACCACTTGAATCCGTGTTCTGTTTCTATAACCGATCATCATTACAAATGTTATTTTATGAATATCAGTTGAATAAATTGTTGCATAAAATCTAAATCGACGAAGAATTTCATTTTTGATTCGGACAGCATCGATAGGGTCAAAACTGAACTATGTCAACCCCTTATGTCAAGCATTCGTTCGTATCCAAGGTAATAGTTTCTTTCAAAAAATGTATTAAATTATGTCTTGAGAATTTTCGCCCAATAACGATACAAAGTGAAAGGTGTAAAATATTCGAAAAATGTATTTATAAGCATATTATTTCCTTTATTTCGAAGTACAAGGTCATAACAGAACATCAAAATGGCTTTCTGCCGGGGAGATCAACGGAGAGTGCGTCTATTGCACTTTTCAACTATATCCATAATTCTTTGTTATGAAAAAGTATGTGGGTGCCCTGTTCTTTGATCTTTTAGAAACTTTCAACTCAATTAATATTAATATTACAATAAATAAATTGAGTGAATTAGCTGATTTCATATCTTGATGTCAGAAGAATTATAGTAAAAATTGACGACCAGAGATCTCTTCCACATGACGTGGATGCTGGTGTACCTCAAGGATCGATTCTTGGTCCGCTGATTTGCTTATTTTACTTAAATGATTTTCCTGAATACGCCAACACAAAATATTTCATTTCAAATGCTGATCATACCATTTTGGCTACTGATGCAGATTCGCCTGATGAGCTCATTGTAAAAATGAATGTATTATTATTCTCTTATAGTTAATTCTGCTAAAACCATTTGTATGCAGTTTTCCACCAGAAATGGAATCTCTGAGAATGGTAGAATATCAGTAAATGATATTGAAGTCTCTTTTTCAAAATCTACCAAATTGATATTTATTGACAGTAATACGGGTGGGAACTCTAATCTTGATCATATTTGCAAAAAAATTAATAGCGGTTACTTTGCTATATTACAACTGAATTTTTTTTTGTCGATTCAGGTAATAAGTGATTACTACGCTATTGTTTATTCTCACATTTCATGCAATATTATTCTTTGGGGTGGAGCAGTGGGTGCATCCAGTGTTTTCATTTCTCAAAAATATACGATTAATATTCAACCTAGACTGTAGAGAAACAACATCATTTTGAAGAACATGGAATTATTGCGTTATATTTCATATACTTCTACTAATACAATTCATATGCAAGAAGTAATAATCACCATATCTCTCTCAAATCTGATTACCACAACTACCCACCTCGATCATGGAACCAGTCAGTGCGAAAAAAGCCCGATGTTTGGGAGAATTCAATTTCTGAATCATTTGTCCCCCTGTATAAGATTGGAAGACAATTTCAATGCATTCAAGCGAAAATTCAAGAATTTTTTTATGTAATGAATGAATTTTTGAACAGAAAGCTAACGTGAACTATCAGTGGTGGTAGATTAAAGACCTGTTTTGTTGTATTTACGTAAGGTTGATCTAGGCACTTCTGTCCTTTGACTTATTCTATATCATGTGTGATCATAAGGGATGAATAGAGTATTATTATTAGGAAATAGACAATTTTTGAAATTGTTTTTCTTTCTAGGTAAATTGATTCTAGGATCCAAAAACCAGAAACAATGCTGAAATCATGCACTTTGAATGCCTTTTACAAGATTTCGTTACTTGCCATACTATTCTATTAAAAAAAATCCATGACGTCTCCAACAGAGAACACGTGAATCACTTTTGCAATCGATATTGGTAGCAAATCAGCTACATACAAAATCAACTGTCGTGTGACCACATAACGTTCCATTATGTGAATATTAAATTAATTCCAGTTGGCTGTTACACACTGTATACGCTATAAATAAATCTCAACAAAAATGTCCAATATCTCCACCAAGAAGCGTATCAAATATAAAATACGTACTCCGAACTCCCAAGTGGAACGGAGCAAATTTCAGAATAGGGTCCACTGAATATTCATGGCAATCTCGTATTTTAGGGGTCCTGATAGGCTGCATTCTCTTTTATAAGCATGGGCTCATTTCCTGAAGAGTTGTGACAAAATAAAGGTATGATGGGTGAAATTGGCAGAAAGATTCGGGAAAAATTACCAGTAACTCAATTTGACAAGTTTTGTGTTCGTCTAAGATATACGGATGAGTTAGTATCATGAGCTCTCAATGCGTGAACTGAATTATGTTAGGGTAGCTCACCCTACTGTGAGTTGAGTCTCCAGAATAATCATCATCATCATTATCATCAACCGCCGTTATATTCCTTAATTTTCTGCTCAATCTTATAATTCAGGTGGATTAGTGTGTTGTTCTCATTTTCCAATTCCTGTATCGTGTTGTTAATTTTGATAAAATTATTGCCCTCGAATCTTTTTTTTGTTTGACCACACCATTTCTGCCTAAGTGTGCCTCTGCTCATATTCCGTGATGAGCCTATCGTTTTCACATTCTGCAGTCTTCTTCTATTGTATACAAGTATACAGTGTGTCTCACTTCTCATGGAAACACCCCCGTATCTTCCGTAATTTTTTACGTAGAACCATGAAATTTCTAGGATCGATAGATACACTGAAAATGAACTCACTGCATGGGAATGGTCAATCTACGTAATATACACTGCACGCCAGCAGCGAAGGAACCACCCATTTTTCTATCGCTGCTGGCGTGCAGTGCACATCATGTAGGATGACCCGTTTTGTGCAGTTCATTTCTAGTGTATCTATCGATCCTGCAAATTTCAGGGTTCCACGTATAAAATTACGGAAAATACGGGGGTGTTTCCATGAGAAGTGAGACAGATTCGGATTTTTCAAGACTGATATTTTTTCAGAGAAAAAGTGTATCTGTAGTAAGTTGGTGGTCCTGATCACAAATCTGAAGGAATTTTTAGCCTATTTTGCCCCCTAGTATGTTTTACCGTAAAAATGTGTTGTTCCATCGCGATTGGTGGGCAGTGTATATCACGTAGGCCAACCCCACTCAGGTGGTAGGTGCATTTTGAGCATATCCATCAGTCCTGAGAGTTTCATCATTCAACCTCAATTATTACGGAAGATACGGGGGTGTTTCCATGAGAAGTGAGACACACTGTATATCCCAGACATTCTAGTGTTTGTGCTTGATATATTATACTAAGGTTATTTAAATTTGAACCAAGTGACTCATTATTTTTGTCTACTACTTTCTCAAATTTCTATCGTGTGCAAATAGGCGAAAAAACATATTATAGCACCAAATATGCTTTAAAATACACAAAGCATATATAAATGAAACCAGAAAATATTTTTGGAGTCAGATTTCGATTACAGCCGTTCCCTAAAGACTTTGTTGTTCATAATATATGCACTCTCTTTAAACTTCCTTCTATACCAGCCCTCTTCTTTATGGATGACTTCGGCTTCAGCCCATTTTATGTTGTGTTGGGTCGTCCAGACACGATCCGCTATCCCTGACTTTGATGTTTCTCCTCGTTGAGTGTTTCTCTTGTGTTCAGCGAGTCTAACGCTAAGTGGTCTCTTAGTTTCTCCAAGATAAGCTTCGCCGCATTCACAAGGGATGCGGTAGATGCAGTTTTTGGAGTCAATGTCAGCGTTACGTGGTCTGGTCTTTGTGAGATGGCTGCGAATAGTGTTACCTGACTTGAAACATGTCCGTATTTTGTATTTCGACCCAATTCGCTTTATTCTTTCCGATAGACCTCTAACATACGGAACGCATATCTTCTATATGTTTTTTGGGGTACCCATTTCGTCGCAGATCTTTCTTGATATTATCCAATTCGATGGTAAGACTTTTATCTGTATTACATAGGTTGTAGGCACGGTCCACCAGCGATCGAACAATCATGTAGCACCATGATGGTTCGATTCGAAGTTCAGGTATTGTCCGGATGAGTCGGCTTTCTGTATACTGATGTTTGGCACTTATCATTGTTCTTTTGAACATTCACGTCTAGAAAAGGTCTTGGGTCTCCTTTTCCATCGTGAAGTTTATGGACTTTCTGATATTATTCAGATATGACAAACGTGTCGTCAACATATCTCAACCACATCTGAGGTTTCTTATGGGCTGTCCCTGTAGCAAAAGTTTCAAACCATTCCATACAGATGTTTGCTACCAAGGGCCATAATGGGAATCCCATCGGTAGTCCGTCTTCCTGGGAGAAAAAGCGGTATTTTTCTTGAAAGTAACAATTTCGCAGGCAACATTCTAGCAGGTCCATAATGCCACGTACTGGTAGATTCGTCCTGTTCTTCAGCTCTGTGTCTTCTTGCAGATTTTTCCGAATAATTTGCAAGGCCTCTTCTATCGGGACGTTGGTGTAGAGACTTTCCACGTCAAAACTGACGAATTGGTCTCCTGGTACTACTCTGACTCCTTCCAGGATCTCTACAAAGTGCCTGGAGTTCTTCACGAACGTCGAGGTATTGCCTTGCAGTGGTTGAATAATCGGCAGTAGGAACTTGGCTAGATTGTAGGTTGCTGAGTCTCTGGAGCTGGTTATCGGTCTCAAAGGAACTTCTGCCTTGTGGATTTTTGGTAGTCCATAAAGGTGCGGTGGCTTGCTGTGGTGTGGTGTCAGCATTGATCTTTCTCTATCTGAGAAAAATTGTTCGTACTTTTTTAGCGTCTGGTACACCTTTCATTCTATCGTTGCAGTGGGATCTTTAGCCAATTGTTTGTATTGAATTTTTCTTTGTTCCTTTTTAGACAATGAAAGTCCAGAATAACCTTACTCAAAGTGAAACATTTATTATGAATTCTTGTGATGTACGAGGCTAAACATGGAGGGATTCAGTAGCATGTGTTGACGACTTATGTATCTTCAAGTCAAATGTATTTTCAACACTGATGAGTGGTAATAACTGAAGGTGTTCTCCTGGTTTGAATTCAAACGTAGGTTTGGCATGAGATTCTTGTGAGTCTTGTAAAATATGTGGAAGGAATCTAAAATTTATAATTGAAAGGTCGTAGGATGCAGTAGCTGTTTTTTGTTTGAGAATCACAGACGCCTGAAATTTTTCTATTGTATAGTTTTATACGATTCCATACGAATGTTTTTGAATGATTTGTCATTATTAGAATGGCAGAGAGAGAGCCAGTTCTCCAAATGAGATCCTTCCATAGAACGCAGTAATCTACTGGCACATTTTTTGAGGTTATTAGATCATGGAAAAATATAATGCCAGACAGAATAAATTCCTGGAAGTTTAGCATGGTTCATGAATGGGTGAGACACTACTAGTAATTCAAGAATATTGAATATATCTCAGATAGAGTCTAATGTTCTTACATGAATCTAATGAAGAGCAAAGCGTCCTAAGTCGAAATTTATACGATACTACAATGAAACTATGGAAACATAAATACGTATCGTTCCCGATGATCAAACGGCAGGCATACATTAAGGATTTTATGTACCAAAAAGTAATGTCTAGACCAATATAGTAGACATTGCAGGTCTCGAACTCTGGCAAAATGGAGAAGAGATCTTTCCTGATTGCCACAATGAGATGGTATATCAAGAGATAAGAGAACTAACTTAACAGGCACGAAATAGGCAAAATATTTCTAGGCCTGGAACTAGTTATTAGTATACCAGAATAAAAAGTGGGAAAGTTAATGAACAAATTGGTCTACAAAGAACTTACAGTCCACTGAAACAAAAGTTAGAAACTGAAATAATCGTTTGACGATGTCTAGATAGGAGAAAACTGACTCAATATTAGGGATAGTGCACAAAGCTCTCCAAGCTGCAGTACCTTCATATTCTGATGAAGGAAAAATGTCCTATACACTATTTTTGTTTTATCCTTAGCGAATGTGATAACCGAACCCATTTCAAGTTCTTGCATATATTTGAATACAGTGTGTCCCACTTACCATGCTCACCATGGGTATCTTTTTAATGGTAAGAGATACGAGGTCGGTTGAATGACACCAAATGTGGACTTTATCAAGGTCAACTATAATGTTATAGTTGATAAAATTTGATAAAATCTATTCGTTTTTGTTTTATACGCAAATAACAGATTTTGATAATTTTCATGTTTCTTGCGTGAATTTTGACCCACTTCTGGCGGTCCTATTTACTTGAAATTTGGCGGATGTTCATAATTCCGGTGACAATGCACTATGGAATTTTTATTGAAATAAAAAATTTAAAATGGTGGCTCCTCCAATAGGGCGGACGAGATTTGTGATTATGGTCCGATTCCATTCAAAATTGGTATGTGGGGGTTTTTGAGGTCGGAAATCATGATTTTTTGTTAAAATTTATAAATTCAAGAAGGCGACTTCAAAATAGTTCTTGTTTTTGTATAAATGACGATAACTTCGTTGTTATCAATAAAAAACTATTACTGTGTCACATCATCTGTAAGACCTACATTTGAAAAATAAAAGTTGGTGCTGATATCTCGAATTCTAGAAGAGTTGGTATAAATTTCATATTTTTTTCGAAATCTCATTGAAAAACTGTCAATGTGAAATTCCCATTCAAATATTTCCATAAACAAAGAAGTTACGGAGGAGATTTGAGAATGATCAAAATCTGTTTTTTGCGTATAAAACAAAAACGAATAGATTTTATCAAAATATTTTTTCACATTATAGTTGGCCTTGATAAACTCCACATTTGGTGTCATTTAACCGACCTCGTATCTCTCACCATTAAAAAGATACCCATGGTGAGCATGGTAAGTGGGACACACTGTATATGAATACTAACATATAAAGTTTGATTTTACCAAAGATTTTTTTCATATATCTTGAATCGACTATGTATGCAGATGACTATGACGCTATGTGTGTATAACGTATATGACATTTTAAGTCGCGCTTGGACCATTGATAGCGGAAGTTATGTGGCATAATTAGGTGCAGTTATCTCGATAAATTGCAGTGGGCGTTGATTTACCAAGCATCTTTGATTTATTGAACGTATTCTGCGGAGATGCTAAATATTAAAATTGGTATAACGACGTTTGAAAGTCACAGTTTATATGGGATTTTGGAGTTTCTTCGAATGCAATATGCGATGGACATGGTAGCTTTTCGAAAGTGTATGGCTTGTGGAAATTTAAATTTTTGGTGAATGCGCCACGAAAACTACGGTCCTCTTAAATTATTCTCGTTTCAGACCCAATTTGTCGAGTTCAATGATACTATGTATGTTATTCGATCAAGAGTGTAGTATAAAGCCAATACGTGATACTACTTTCCCAGTCAAATCGCCACTAGAGTTTTATTCTTTTTTATTCTCTTGTAACATCATGGTTCCATGTAAATTTATAGCCTATGGCAGGCAGCTTCAAGATACTCAACCTCTGTAGATAACATAAATTGTTTACCTCGGAGATTCAAGGATCGTATTGCAGGCGTGGTCACGGATTACCAACGATATTTTTTTAAATGTTTTGTTTCTCAAGAAGAGGAAAATCCCGAATGTTCAAATAACATTGTGAGGGCCGAGAGAAAGTAGGTAGGAATGAGGGTTTTCGATTCCAGATGTCGCAACTGGCCTAAACAACTGTCAAATTGTACTGTATTTTATGCTAGTGAAACTTTTTACTAAAAATTAATCGTATTTGCACTGTTTTACAATGTAAATATGAATTACTAACAAAGAAAAGTAGCTGAAATTAAGATTCAGCTCAAACGCAGAAGTGCAAATTCACTAGTACCACGGAAAAACTTATTGAAAGGTTACTTATGCTGTCCATATTTGTCTTCACAATTTGCTTTGGATTCTTTAACTATGATTTTACATTCTTATAAGTAGTTCAGGTGTAAGGACTATGGTAGAAATAACAACTTCGACAATGAGATAGGTAATATCCTACCAGATATAAAAGTCACAAGCTATGCGGATGACACAACTCTTTTACTCTCTGGTAGAGATAACGTCAGCCTAAAGGAAAACTGTGAAAGTACTCTGCATAAACTGAGTCAATGGTTCCAAGATCACTATATATATTTCAATACAGATAAAACCAAATTACTACATTTTCATACAGCCCAAAAGTCACTGGAACGTATTGAAATATTTCACAACGATGCAGTTATTGACTTCCATGAAAATGAAAGGTTTTTGGGTCTCACTATTGATTCCTGTTTGAACTGGAAGAAGCATTGCACTCTGCTAGGTGCCAAACTTGCCTCTCTGCACTATATGTTCATGAATATAAAATCCATATTGGAAAAGAATCAACTGATTCAATTGTATTACGCAGAAGTCGAAAGCAGGTTAAGGTATGGAGTATGCCTTTGGGGAGACTCATCATTTTCTCAAAACGTTTTTGTCAAACAAAAAAAAAATTCTAAGAATTATAGCTGGCCTGAAAAAAGATCAGTCATGTCGAGATTCTTTTAAAAATTAGGGAATTCTCAGCTTGACTGCAGTTTATTTATTTGAGGTATGTGTGTTCGTCAGGAAAAATGAAAATATGTTCAATAAAAATAAGGATTTACACCATTACAATACCCGTAATAGAAATGATCTACATTTGCCTTTGAGCAGAGTAAACGCCACTTATAAAGCTCCTGGAAAAAACGGAAGAAAAATTTTTCACATACCATCCTCTATAAAAAATATAGAACGTGAAAAGACGTTCAAATATCAACCGAATAGACATCTAACAAACTTATGTCCTTATAACATGAATGAATTTTTCAATGGAATGCAGTAAACTCTTCGTTCAATTCTTCGTTCAATTTTGGAGCATGCTTCACCTTTTCAACTGTTTTTATTATATGATTTTATTTACATGTATATTCTATTGAATTTTAGAGCATATTCTTTATTCGTTTTTGTATACACTTTTACACTGACCTTTTCTTATACAATGTATGTTGTCCAACAAGAAATAAATAAACCTTTGAAACCAAATCTGAATATTAATTGTAACCTACCAAGTTGCGATGAATTCTAAACTTTATCATGATATACATAAAAAATCAAAGATATTTTTACGTTTTTCTAATACTGTAACTCATAATCATCCGGCGTGAAGTGGATTTTACAGACGAGACGTTGGAGTAAACTTGAATCTCCGAATGGCTACAAACCACTGTTTTAATCGGGTTTTATCTCTTTAGGGAAACTTATGCCCTCCTGTTTTATTTACACACATTGGCACTGCACAACACTGTGGAATTTTATGACAGAATATTTCTCTGGTAATGATTTAAAAGAATTAAATGAAAATATAATCGTAAACTACAAGAAGCTCATGTATTTCGACAGATTATTAGACCTTTCGCTAGTGCTGCCACCTCGTGGATCTTATATTACAGAAAACCCTCATTGGTGTTCGTCTTGAATTTCTGTGGTCTTCCAGAGAAGTGAGTCGGCATCACCGATGAGATGAATGGCTCTTTTTTGAACATAATCTAAAAGTTTCAGTGTGTGTTCAGTGGCTACACTCCATATGTGGCAACTGTATTCCAGGACAGGTCGGATATGTGCCTTATAAATCGCAATCAACTGACGGGAAGTGGAATAGCTCTTGGCACGAAACAGAAAACCAAGTTTTGAGATGCACTTATTGCAATGAACCTTACATAGCTTTCCCATGACAGGGTACTGATGGTAATACCGAGCATCGAAATGAAGATCAGCCTCTCTAGAGAAAATATATGCTTCGGTTTTCGCATTGAATTCTACCAAGTTGTTGGATACCCATTCTAGATGTTAAATATTCTTATTATCAATATTCCTAGTATTTCAAAATGGCATAAATCTACCTGAACAACAATAATTTTTGCCAACAAAGTAAGCTTTTAAATATTCATATGGGTAATTTAAAGTTCATAAAAATATACCGAAGCGTTTCATCTCTATTAAATAAATTTCAGATAACAGGAGAATCAGACAATAAATCAACCGGCAGCAATTAAACTAAATGAATGAATGAATGGGAAAGAGGAATTAATATTGGGGATGATTCGAACGTATTCCAGATGTAAGTTCGGGCTGTTTATAACACTAATTAGGGGTAATTATGTGCATCTAGAGAAGTAAATTACTGGACGTGACAAAGTCTGCGAGTTACCGTATGCAGAGGTGAACAAACGTAATTGGATACTTCCAGTGGAGTTAATTGCGGAAGATGCTAGCGATTTCAAACTCAAGCATCAAATAAGTTTGTTGGTTTAAGTCTTTACGTATACACCGACAAAATCGCATCCGGGAACTTTACGTCTAATCTGCTCCATTTCTGGCGGAAGACTGTATTCATAAGAGATTCATTCATTAAAGCTGAAATCTATTATCGATCAGAACTGTGTTGTTTCAGAAATTCAAACAACTGATTTTCGCATTTGGACTGCTAAGGTGTTTAATTTGCTTGTTTCAGATGAACGAATTCCGACAGTTGTTTCATTATTCCAAATTTATTTCATTGGTAAATTATTTTTAAGAATTCAGTAATGGTGCAGAATTTTTTTTTGATCACTCGGGTATTGGCATCTCCAATTTACTACTCATTAAATCAAATCAAAGTATACTTTATTGTCCGAAAAATCAATTCTTGTTGACAGAGCATTTATAAATATGAATATGAAGAAGTATAAAATTGAAGAATATATAAAAATGGTATGCTTAATATAATATTTTTTGTATTTAATAATGTGATGATAATCACACTAATCGTCAAAAAATTAAGAAAAGGGAACAGGTTCATCATAGCAACTACTAGTACATTACAAAACAACTAGACATCAAAATATATCTAGATCACGTCATAAGTGGAAAATAAAGGTATTATAGATTCTTTAAATATAGCATGTTATAAAAATAGCAATAAACGTAAACATCACGCATAACTAGTATACAAAGTGAACAATTGAAATGGTTGATTCAAATCAATATTTCCGAGGGAGAATTGATTTTCATAGACATAGTAATTTTACAAATTATTAGAAAAATATATAGACAAAAACTATAATAGTAAAATGTAAAAGCGTGTATAGCATGGAAAAAAAGAATGCTTCATACATGTCGCAATGAAGATAAAGTGATTAATAGACAACAACATAGATATTATTTTTGCTCATGTGTAAAATTATAATACAAGTAGTTAATTTTGGACTAAGCGGAGAGGCGAATGTCATATAAAGAGTGGTGAATGAACATACGAGTGTATGTGATTAAGGTAAGTTCGAGCAATTCCAATCTTCGTCTAGATACTCTTGAACACTATATGAGTGTTTATCACTGATGCGATGTGACCAAAATTATCAGTTGAAAGACATTCTTAGTAGTTGTATGAAAGAAAGGAAACTTCTCCGAATACCGGAATGATTTTTAGTTTCGCAAATGTATCTACGTGAGTTCACTATTATTCCAATACACATACGCTATTGGAAGACCTTCCGATGCTCTGGAAATTACCATAAGTATACCTTGAGTGCCTTCCCATTAGTTGCTTACTCAAAGTGAGACAACAATCCATCGCCTTGATAAATGGGGTGTCTTAGTATTTCTGAACTTATTAGTGTTTATTATAATTTCATTCAACAATAAAAAATTTACTGGAAGGTCCATTTGGCAATCCACGTAATAGCTATTGATCCTTTATAGCAATAATATTCCACAACACATTTACTGAGTCCAGCCCAGGATGAAATTCTTTGGAAATATATGTGGAATCCCTCAGAGTAGGAAATTATTCTTCGAAAATTAATATTTTGGATATTCAGAGTATGTGTAACTGTTTGTAGGACGTGGTAGAAATATTTCTTTCGGCTTCAGATTTTTGTTGTAACTATTGGGGAGGAAGCAATAAAAAAATAATTAGCTTGATTTAACACACATCTGAAACATTTTTGCTGCAAACATGATTTTGCGTCCGACAAATACTCACTTCTTACTCGGTCAAGAAAAATTTGAAAGAAACGTTTCTCTCTATGTCACAAGTCACAAGAAACTTTGCCACTTCCTCCGATGACAGCATCATGTTTTTTTGTTTATTTTACACGAAAAAAAAATTGTTTGCAACCTGAATTGATATTGAAATAATGCAAAAGTTTTTCGAATTGGTCGATAGCGTAGGGAGTAATTTCCCAGAAAACATATCAAATTTGCCACCACCACAGATTTCGGAAACTATCAAATTTGAAAGAAAAAAAGTTTGTTTTTATTTGACCGATACCTGTGGTGGTTTCCAATTTTATATGCCTTTTAGGAAATTACTACATACGTTTCCGACCAATTCAAAAACTTTTGTATCATTTCCATAGTCAATTCAGGTAACAAACAAAATTTTTTAGTGTAAAATGAACAAAAAAAAGTGCTGCTGAAATAATACAAAAGATTTTTGAGTTGGTCGGAAACGTAGGTAGTAATTTCCTAGAGACCATCAAATAAAAAAAAAAGAATTTTACAGTTTTTTCACTCTTTTCGGATTTGTCAAAGTTCCCGAAATTTGTGGTGATCGAAAATGTTTCCTGGGAAATTACTCCCTACCTTCTCGACCAATTCAAAAAACTTTTGCATTATTTCCATAATCAATTCAGGTTGCAAACAAAATTTTTTACTGTAAAATAAACAAAAAAAATATGTTGTCGTCATCGGCAGAGGTGCCAAAGTTTCGGCGAAACTTATGACATAGAAACGTTTTTTTGCGTTTACCACTCATTCATATTTCTTTTCAGCCGAGTTATTAATTAAAGTATGAATAAATGATTTATTTACTCTGATGCCACACTTGGAAATGGTCGCAAAATTGGGGAACGATACACGATGATATTTTCTTTGTTTTAATCATTTTACGACTCTTTTGCATTTTTTTTCTCTACAAAATAACTAGAATTGTTTATAATTTACATTTTTAACATTGTTGCCGACCTTTCACGAGAGCGCAAGTTTTCATAGTCATTGAGCACTAAAATAGACCATTTGTGAAAGTTTGCAATGTTTTGCTATTTTTTCCCCATTTTCAATTTCAAATTCTGAAATGATTGACATATAAAGTACATTTGCTTTTATAACTATGTAATTAGTTCACTGATAATTTCATTGAGAGAATTCTAAATTCGATATTTTGAACACCCAAATCCTATTTAGGAATAAAATTCACATGGAATGGTTTAACATTGTTAAATAGTCATTATGTAAAATCAACACATACAATTGATTCAATAGAAGTATATAATTGTATAGTCCATGTACTGCTAATCGTTCATTGTTTTTTGACTATTCAATACAGGAGGTTCGCCAAATTGGTACGACAATCTATTACAGAAACGATTCAATACAAATGATCACTGTAATATGGCAGGAAATTACTGAAATTTTTCATTTTTTCAAATATGATACCCATCAATTTCTCCTTGTGTTCCTTGGTCTTCATCATTTTCGTCTCTTCCGGATTCTGGTATCCTTCCACACTTGTTTTACTTATGTATTCTTCACTCTCTGCAGGTGTCCTCATCAGCTCAGCTCATGTTTCACTTCCCTATCAACTCCATTACAAGGTGGATGTCTTATCTTCTATTTCTGTTTTTGTTTCCTTCAGTCCTTCAACTTTCCAACTTTCCATTTCGAAAAGTTGATTTTATTCACTCCTGGCTGCATCCAACGTTAGAATTCAATTTGTTGTTTTCATTTTCTGTGTATTTATTATTAATTGCATAGTATGATTTCATTGATTCATCAATTTCTCATTTACACACCTTGTGATTCAAATGAATGCTCTGATTTGTTCATATTTCACTCGTTCTTTTTGTATGTGCAGATCGTATTATTTATATTTTCATTGTTTTGCTTTGTTTTGGTTATTCTCAACTCCATGTTATCCTGTTCCTACCCTGAGTTCAATTTGTTAAGATTCTTCTGTAAAACTTTAGCACTTTCTGATATAATACCAAATCGTCAGTAAATGTGATATAACGGATTCTTCAGATATATTGGAAAGGCGAAAGGTTTGTCTGTATTTCATTCCATGGAATGGATCGCTTGGCATTCGCCAATTGCGTGCTTTTTCGCAGTGAAAAGTCCATAGTTTGGAAGTCGCACCCGTAATCGTTAAAGAACGAAGTCAAAAGCTGTAGTAGTGAACTTGACTGCACACCTTTTTTTTGTTCCCGGATCAATGAATGCGTTTCACGCAGGACATGAAACATCACAAATGACCTTGCCGCGGGTAATCGTTGAAGTGTCATTTGTTTGTTTCATGTTGACAGTCGCAAGGATGATTTATGATTCAGGAAATGCAATGATCATATTCAATCTAGAAGTGTTGACTGTTCCGAGTCAAATGCTTCGAAAGAGATAAACGCGGTTTATACATATATAAATCAACAGGATGAATTTGAAATGTCCCAGATGAAATAACTCTCCACTACAGTAAGTACATTGGAATTGTTGAATAATCGCAAAAAATGCCTGATACTATGATACTAGGTACATGCAGGAACTTGAAAGAAGTCCGTTGAGTTGGCATAATCATTTTCACATAAATATCTGCACTACAAAGGAGTACTAGACCAGCAATGGAGTCTAATACTGTCTTATAACTGGGAGGCACGAGTTGATCCTTGTTCTTTGCCAAATATGTGTGTTAAACGGAGTTAGAATGCAAAATGTGGGAATGCGAAATGTTGTGGTAGCAAATTTAATTCGGTTTGTTATTTGTCTCAAAATTTCTGGAATCTTTTCAAAGTCAATCTCATCAAAACACTTTCACAAATTCAGTGTGTAAGTCTAGATAAATTCCAATGCACTTTCGGGTTCCATTCAGGGGTGGCTGTAAATTTAAAATTTGCACTTATAATACCTCAAGTGCTTGAATTATTGCCGGAAATTTTTCGAGTGATGGATTTTCTAAAAAAATTCTTGTTCGAGATAAATTTTCTGCAATTAATTCAAGCACGTAGGTGATTCGGTAAGAAAATTTCACACCAAAATATATCAAATTAATGCTAATTCCATCTGACATCTGACACAATGAAAACGCATTTGTATTGTGGCGGTGTGTTGAAAATATATGTATATCAGAGAAAAGCGGAAAGCGCTTTGCTGGATAAAGCATTAAAGCGCTTTACAAGTCTACTAGACGATCCCAGTTACAGACCACTGAACTGCATACTGTTAGACGCACTCATTGACAGCTCAAGCACTTACCAGTTAAGCTCAACATTTCTAGTTTGTTTCGTATTGTTGTTTTCAAGGTTTCAGAAGGATAGTATTGCGGAGAGGACTTCATAATTAGATGAGAAATAATGGAAAAAGAACTCTGGTAAAGATAAAAGAAGTTACCCATAATTGAAATACTTATCTTACCTCTTTGAATAAAAAAAAAAAATAATAAAAAAAAATTTTTTTAAAATAACTCTTGAAAATGCTAACCACTCGTGTTGGTGAAACGTCGAGTTCTTCTTTGAATACACGTCGGCCTTACAACCCGAAGAACCACCATGTAAGTGACGATGGCCGCGAAAGCCTTTCACAATTTAAAATTGTTTCAAATATTAAATTCATGTAGTCAAGTATAAGTAGACATTTGATTGATATATTTTTTTATCGATGGACCTATTCATTGTTGAAATGTAAGGAGTCCTCAAAATATTTTCAGACACATTCAAAATATTCAGTAAATATAGATAATTATTTCATATGAAAAATAAAATTTCACTCGTACCTAAAAGCAAAATGTCAACTATCACATGTAAAATATTTGGACGATGATGACCAACCAACAGGCTCGAAGTGCAGAGAGAAAAGGAAGTGCACGAAGTCCCTATCTATTTGTAATCTATTTGTAAATTCTAGTTATCAATTTCAAACGTTTTTGTCATAGAGAAAAATTGAACATGATCATTGATATTCCCATAGAAGGACTGGATATGAGCAACTTTGCAGCGGACAGTGTAGCCCCTTATCGATACAACCTTTATGCATTTTCCAATCACAGTGGTACTTCCGATTTTGGTCACTACACGGCTTACTGTAGACACCCTTATGCAAATACGTGGCATGAGTACAATGATTCTTGTGTGACAACAATTTCATCAAAAATTATTGTGGGTAGAGAGGCATATATTCTATTCTACGAGTCCTACTAATAGAGAATCTTAATTTTTGAAGTTTATTATAATTTTTTTTTGTTGAATTCAGTTATTATTTATATTTATTTTATTTTTATTCATCTATTTATATTTATATTTTTATCTATTTTTGAATAAAATCACTTTCCATTCGTTTTGACAGAAAAATTTCCACTTATTAATTTCTCCCAATTTTTTGATTGGCTAAAAAAGCGAGGAGTGAAATTTTCAAGTTTATTCAACATGACAATAGTATTCAAGTTCATAAATCATTTTCCCAATCTAATTGAACATCTATCAATAGTCTATAAACAAGGATATTTTTCACGTCTGTGTATCCGCGGCATTCGTGACTTGAATTTTAAAGCTGATAGACCATCTTGAATAATGACTTTTTCATTTTGAGGTAGTTCACGTTTAGTAAGAATAGATTACAACATTTTTGTCTGTTTTACACGAATAATCTTATAATTTGCGACTTGTTTCGGGTACATCCGAATATAAACCTACCATGGTAATTACTCAGACTTAGAGAACTAATTACTGAACATATGCCGATTCCAAGAGGTAATATTATTAAACAATAATAATGTCACAACAAAATATCGAAAGATTTGTTATTGCAAGTTTGAAGATGTAAGGCTGTTGATTCAAGAGTGGCATATTACATCAGTCGAATTGTTTATTGAGGACAACCGAATTAGGGGTTTTCTTTGTCTTGTTTATTTCCAAAGATTCCAACAGATTCATCATTTGCTCTTTGTTACAGATGTTGATGATTTTCAACTTATCTGTATCTAGTAAATGAATTGAATTCCGTAGATTTTTATCCATTACTGATTTTTCACCTGGAAATGCATGTTCAATATTCCTTATATCAAAATTTCTACCTGTTTGTCTTGTATACACAGACAACAAATATGTTAGTATCTATTGATTATGCAGGTAACATCTATCCAAATTTAATTTTAAATCCTTGACAAACAACGGTAAAAGATTGTTTGAAGCCAAACCTAAATTGGAGAAACGAAAAAAACAGGGATATATAGACTGGAATTGCGGTGAATGCTCAGCCATTTATACAGACCTCACTAATCATGGCCTGGGCATAAGGAAAAGAAGGTCGCGTTGAAAACAATCGCTTGAATCAACATGACAGGAATTAGACAGGTGGTACAGCTTCAGAAAAAACTATAGTTTGAACATGCAACGGACGATTATTGTGAGGTTGTTAGGACTGAAAGAACACCTTTCAATACCAAGCTCGACAAGAATAGTATTTACAAAGGTTGCAGTGTATTATGCCATGGCCCAGCTTGTGGTTGTCAGTCTTGCATTCAGTAAAAGTTGAAAAAAAAATGGCCCAAATATTCTAATAGACTACAAGTCTATACAGTTTCAGAAACGGTACGCACATAATTCTGAATTTACGAGTAATGAATATTTTTGTCTGTTTGAGTTTTCATCCAGTGATGTATTAATTTTGATACTCATGAGCTAGGATTATATAAAGTACCTGAACTTTCGCAACGGAGAACTTTCTTTGTTGTTTTTATTTAGTTCATGAACTTTTATGAGGTTTTCGTTCATAGCGAATCTTGTTAAATATTTCTTCTTGATTTTCTGACGTAGATTTCCGTTGATTATGAATCCTCAGTTTGCAAAAATGTGCCTAGCTTTTAATTAAAAGCTCTTTGTCATGGTTTTTTAGTTTTCTCCATCGACCGCGTATTCCTTTGAAGGAAATTTACGTATCATTTACAACTATAGTCTTATACCAGACTGCCAGATTTTCAGTTACAAACGATAAATTATGAGAAATAGGAGAATTGTTCAACAGTGAAGAACAACTATTTTTAGTAAGGTACATATTTTCAAGAATAAAGGTAATACTATTTTGAGATAATGTCTTTTACTAGCCTGGCGAATTCTAGAAGTATTGCATCAAGAGTTGCTTGATTATGCTAATTTAGTGTGTATATGATGCCTAGAAGGAAATTAACTAATATGGAAAGAAATCAAATTATTGGGATGATTCGTGCTGGTTGAAATGTAAAGGACTAGTTTAGTGATGTTGAAAATACTATATTCAACGCGATGGAATTAAAATATAGATCAGTACTAGCAAATCAGTGTTTTTTATTGAATCCATCAATAAATGACTGAGATATAGATTATTTAAATTTACGTATTTTAGCGCGGAACGTCTTTGGTCTCCGAGTCGTCTGTGACATCACGCCACATGTCAGAGATCGCCACACCACAAATAATTACTTATTAGATCCTCAGCCGCGCCAATGCACACATATATTTATAGTTTTAGGTCCAAAGTCACGCCTCATTATTTTGCACCACTTCTTCCTTTTATTCATATCATTTGGTACATGATAAACAATACATTGTGGTTTTTAATTGTCTTGCTTTTACACATAGGAACAATACAATATTTGTAGGATATTTTTTCAGCCATCGTGTAATGAACAATACACGATACGAACGGCGCAAGTGATTGTACACCAATAAATTTGTAAGCACTCTGCGAATAGTGAGAATACCACACGCCTCGTTCATGTGGCGTGACGTCACACACTAGAGCGCTGCATACTATGAAATTATTCTTCCAAGCGCAACTTCAAAGTCTCATAACTTTTTCCTTTCTAGAGATATTTCAATGAATCTTTCACATTTTCGTTTCATTTTACTTAAATTTTTAGAATTGATCCGTAACAAAAAAAATTAAAACTAGTCCATTGAAGTAGCAGTTGAATTTGTTGTTGACCCAAGTGTAATTTCTCGCCATTCCAGTAGATATTCGGAAACTAGTTTTGTACTCGAAAGGTCTATAACTGGCCGATTTTGTAAAGTCACCAGAGTCTAGGTTTTCAATCGAGACAGTCTGAAAAAAGTAGTGAAGAGCATTGTTTGGTGTCAAGACGATTGTTTGGAAGGGTTTTACTCACTAGAGCAGATTAAAGTGTGTTGGTGTAATGGGCTAGATTGGTTAATTGGATTGGAAAATTACTCTCTGTTTTTTAAGCAGATGAAGCAAGGGTAAATGTTTTTAAGAAAATAAACGATTTCAAGTGTTGGATGATTTTATTTTCTGAATTGTACATTTGTGAAAGAACTATAACTTCACTAGAGGATGCTATAGAACCATGACTTCACTAGAGTACGTTGATAATATTGTGTAGTTGACGGCAATTTCCCTTTCTTAGATGATTACCAGAGCTGTGTCGAGTACTGACAAAAACTGCTCGCTAGCACTAAGCCATCAATAAAAGTGCTCGCAAGTACGAATCATTGTAAAATGATAAAATGCTCGTGAGCACGGAGCACTTTCGGAAGCGTTACGTATTTCAGTTTGATTTGTATTACAGAATAATGGCGAATTAAAAATCATCCAGGACAACGATATTGTTTTATAGCATGCCAGCTGCCCTTTCTTTGAAGTGCCGATAAGAAACTTCAAAAAATAGTTAAGCAGAAAACAGAAAGAGATGAAAAAAACACTGTATAATTTTCAGTGATCTCATGTCTCTGAAATATTTGAAATTCCTGAAAACCTACTTAACTCGATTTGGACTTTTCCTCAAAAAATACACTCATTTATAAAATCAACAATTTTGGAGTGAAATAGTGTTTGAATTCAAAAAAACAAATGTGTTTTAGGATTCAGAAAGAAGTTAATCAGCTCAAGTAAAATTCACGGGGACTTTTTAAGAGATTCAAATTTCTTAAGAGATTCAAAGACAACAAAAGTCTACTAAGGCTATAACTGAAATTAAACATGACAAAAAACTTTATTTCCAAAGAATTTTAAAGTCATCTCAAATGTATTTCGACGACCTGATTCATGAAACGGGAAGTTGTAAAAAAAATTTGGGAAGAAAAAGCTTTAAAACTTTTCAAATCAAGAAAGGTTAGAGATAGAGCAATTCGCCAATTTATTCAGAATGGTCGAATTAGAGCTTTCTCAAAATTTCAAGTTGATCGAAGAAATGAAAAACACAAAAAATACAAAATTAGCAGATCTATTTGAAATTCGCACTATATAGGTGAAATTTCACGCTGATTCCGAAAATATATAATTTGTTTATACTCAGATATAATATTTTCCCGAAAAAAGAAATAAACGGTCGAAAATTCGAAATTGCATCGGTTCCGTAAAAAGCCTTTGAAAGCTTCAACTGAATTGAAATCAACTTGCATATATATTCCGTGTTCATATACAAAAAAATACTGAATTTTACGAAACTAAGCCGAAATTCTAAAAAAAAATTGACGGGAAAAATCTCTATTCAACTTTACAGTTCGAGAACGGTTAGAGATAAGAGCAATTCTGCGAAAGCCAATCGATTCAGAATGGTCGAATTAGTATATTCTGAAAATTTCAACCCCTAAAATTCACGAAAAATACAAAGTCTGCAGGTGTATTTCAAATTCGAACTATATACGTAAAATTTCACGCTGCTTCCAAAACCATATTATTTTTTGAATTGATATAGCCGATACTTGATGAAAATCCATTATACTCGATATAATGAAACTATGGTTCAAATGATTTTCACATAAAGAGGGTTTACAAAACCACGACAATTGTTTCGCTTCACAAAAGCTTCTTCAAGTGGTGAAGATATACTAAATTACATATTTGCTATGTTACTTTAAATACTTATCCAAAATTAATTAGGGTTCGGTTGTATACCTAACTTCCAATAAATTCCCGATAGGTACTTTTACATTTCTATTAATTAAATCTAACCTTTCCAGGAAAACAAATTGATTAGTGGTGACGAATTTATTTCGAGTTGGTCATTGAGCAAGTACTGAGAATTTTTCCATTTATTAATCTCCATACTTTCTGAAAGATTTAGCTTCTTACCTTTGTTTTCGACATGAAGGATTTCAAAATCATGGTCGAACCATGATTTGTTTTCCTGGAAAGGTTAGATTTAATTAATAGAAATGTAAAAGTACCTATCGGGAATATATTGGGAGTTAGGTATACAACCGAACCCTAATTAATTTTGGATAAGTATTTAAAGTAACATAGCAAATATGTAATTTAGTATATCTTCACCACTTGAAGAAGCTTTTGTAAAGCGAAACAATTGTCGTGGTTTTGTAAACCCTCTTTATGTGAAAATCATTTGAACTATAGTTTCATTATATAGACCATATGATTTGTTTATATTCAGAATCGATTTGCATATATATTCGGTGTTCATATACGAAAAAATACTGAATTTTACGAAACTGGGTACGAAAATCTAAGAAAAAAAATTGTCGGAAAAAACCCCATTCAACTCAATATGAACTTTTCATTTCGAGAACAGTTAGTCAATTCTAGAAGAATTCCTCCCTGTTGTTCTCTGAACATTAGAGGTTGTTTTTTCATGTGAGACAGAAGATGAAAAAACACCCTTGAACAATAATATAACATCGTTGTGGCGATTATCTCTTGGGGTTCTAAAACCCTGAGTTCAAAAACACTTGATCAATAATACAGACTCAACACGGTATTAACTATTTCAGTGACTTTTGAAAGAACTCGTGTCCTTTTAAGAATTTACGGACAAGCTGTACTGGAACTATTTCTCAGAAATAGCGGAAGCAGCGGGAATCGATTCGCTGTTGTGGTGGATTTTTATGTCGCTCAAATAAATAAAATGCGTTGCCCTAAACTCGAATTCTGATAAAGTAATAATTGAGGGCGGACGTCGGCACCCCAATGTCTCTGTTTCCGCTATATTTTCATAGGGAACATAAATTCTACTGCAAAACATTTCGAGATCCGTGTGAGACAAACAGAAGTTGGACTTTGTGGCGTCTGAGATCGTCCAAATCAAAATAATATGTGGATTAGAAAGAGGTTAAATTGAAATCCATACAATAATGTGAGTTTTTGTTTATAATTCTGTTTTCTCTACCTACTTTTGTTTGCTCAGGAGGTAGGTACAGTAGCCAAAAAGAACTAATCATGTTATTATGCTAACGTACGTATCGTTAGTACGGTTCCATCGGATTTTCATTCACACATTTCGTAGGATGTAAGGGTTTTGTAATTGCACAAGATGTTTTAACTTGCTGTCTAGGACAAATTGTTATACACATAATACGGGTTCTGAACTTCACCGTTCATAGAATTGAAATCTCCAGAAAAACAGGATTCAATAATCATTATTGTTGAAGTCATATCACAAATATCTCATCAGCTGATAGGTCTTCATAAAGATTTAACAACAAATCATGCACATCTCACGGAAAATGCATGCAACAACAGGGCACAAAACACACTCATTGGAAACAATGAATCTGGTAACAATAATAATAATAAATGCTTCCAATCATATGCATCTAGAGAAAGGGACTCGCATCAATCCCTTAGGGTGGTGGAAGAGTACACGCATGGTATGGGAATGGAATTCGGTACCGACAAATGTGCCACGGTTTATCTCAAATGAGGAAGCATACCACATCATCTGATGTAGGATAGTGTGGGATAGGATGAAAATGGACTCAGGAGGAGCTGCGACAACTCAACTTTTAAACTTGCAAAATGATGCATCTTAATAGGAGCTTGCATCTTAAATAGTCCGTTCTAAGGTTATACTTCCCCAGACAACGGGGAGGACGTGGACTATTGAGTGTCTGCATAAGGGAGTGGTGCTGGATGAAACCTGTAAAGTCGTTAGGAGTTCAGATCCCTCTCTTTGCATGTTCCTCGACCATGAAAAAGCAGGAACTGGAGCATTACTTTTTACTTTCGACTTTGTGTTTTTCTACTTCGTAAATTTCTTTTCAAGACACGGAAGCCGATAAACTTAGTCTTGCATCCGACAATGAATGGGCTAACCTAAACTCTGTCACTGAGTTCAGCAAAAAGCTCACATCGAAGCTGCGGAGACCCAGGTCCTCCTACAGCTACATACGGATAAGCCAATGCATGGGGTCTTCTTCAACAACATCGAAGACCTTGGCTTATCGATAAGTTTGACCTTTGCCATCCTCAGGTCAAGTAAGCTTAAGTCGGAGACCGAGGGATTCATAATGGCCTGCCAGGATGGTGTCTTCAACACCCTAGTCTACCGTAGTCGCGTGATGGGTATAGACGTCTCTGACACTAGATACAGGGCGTGTCGTGAGGCACCTGAGACCATATTGCATTTACTTCCAGAATGACCAGCTCATGCGGTTCCAGCCTGTATCCACAGGCATAACGCGGCGCTACGAATGTTGTACTACCATCTACGATGTTCGTATGATATAGACAAGACACCGGCGTTGCCTCATGTTCCGGGTGATATTGAGTCCATTGTGGAGGATGGAAAGTGCCGAATCTATTGGAATTACTCATTTCTCACCCTCAGGCAAATACGAGCCAATAAGCCTGTTGTTCTCCTGGACCATCGAAGTAGGATGATTTTCATTGAGTTTTGTGCTCCAGGAGAAACGAATGGCGTTCGAAAAGAAGAGAAAAAACGGACTAAATATCGAGATTTACTCTTTGAACTCCGCAGGCTCTATCCCAATCATTCTGTTGAAATGGTGGATCTGATCATAGGAGTACTTGGTGGAATGATGACAAACTCTCGGATTTGAAGATAATACTGGTTTGCCATAGTATAGCAGAAATCTCAGCCGCACAAATGCAGAAGGCCATCATCCTTGGTTCACTTCGTTTGCTCTTGAATCCAATAGTCACTTACCGTACGGACGTGGGAGTGGTTATTGATGTGAATGATACCAGCGCGTCCTCCGGATATATTGGTGCTCTGAAGACAAGGCCTGACTGGGATATTCCTAACGGAAAAAATGTATGAATGTTTTTATTTTAGATTACTCGGTACAGATAACTAACTCAACAAAATGTTGGATTAAAATAAAAAGTGATTGCAGACTAGTTTGCAAGAAAACCTGCATAATTTTAGGGACTTTATTGCCGCCTGTCAGAGAGAATGGCTATGTGTTGGTTTCTAGGGCCCCTCCTTAGGATCTCTCTAGTGAAAACAGAATTAGCCAGTACTCCGGATTAGAATATTGAAGCTTGAGTACCGAGGCTTAGACTCATGACTTGCCTTGGTCTCTCTCCGTATATTCCAGCCCCTACTCCATTGCTTGTCTTTGAGCCATCTGTGTACCAGATTTGCCCTCTCGACAACATTGGTATTGCCTTTGATGTGACTTCCACATCTTGTATGATGGTGGTTTATGTTCCATCCAAGGAATATGTTGGAGTAATTTTGTCAGACGGTATTTCAGATGGTACTTCCTTCACATGTATTTTGGAAGGGATACTATATCGAGATCGAGGTTAATGCCTGAGGGGTTGCTAATTCATGGCGACTACAGGAATATCTCTGTATTTCAAAGATAAAAGAATAACTCGATAAATCAAGAACTGACTACTTTTATATAATTTTCAGAAAACTATCATCGATTCTTAAAACAACATATATCTCAAAATTTGAGTACTCACTCTCTATGAATTCTTTCATATTGATGAGAAGTTCTGCATTTCTAGACACTTCATAATCTCCAGAGAAATCAGACGAGTACACTTGCCAGCGTCTTAACCTACTGCTTTCAATTAGTGAAGATATTCAACAACTTTCCTGTTATCACTCAACGTTACTTCACCATCTGTTCAATTTTCAACCAGTCATTAGAAACGCTTTCCACTCACTCACTTCACTCGTATACAACGAATCAAGTGCTTTCAGAACTTGAGTATCCACCTCATACAGTCTTGGCACACTACGCGTTTCAACCCAGCCTATAACACACGGAGCCCCGAAAATTTTCCAGTTTATACAGAGTGGCCAACAAAAATGGAACAGGCTATTTAAGGCATGTGATTGATGTTTACTACTCTCTAAATTTTTATATGCAAAATATAAGAAGAAGTTGCTCAATTCGTAGTCGCAAGGCGTTAAGGAGTAACGAGTAGATCAAGCTCGGAAGTTGAAGAGCTCAGAAGTTGAGGAGCTCGGAGATGAGCTCAGAAGTTGAGAAGTTCGGAAGTTGTGTAGAAATTTGAATACTACGACTCTCGCGCTACCTGCTCCGAACACTTTGCGAAAAGCTTGGAAGTTGATTGGCCAAGAAGTTGTAGGAATTTTTTTGAATACTACGACTTCAATGCTTTTGAAACTATATAAAATTTGACTCCAATAATGTGAATACCACGACTTCAATACGTTCAAAACTATAATTGTACACCATTGATATGAATACAACGAATTTAATGCGTTTGAAACTATAATTGGGCATCAATTATATGAATACTACGACTAATGCAATACTTGGAAAAAAATTAGAAGACATGAAAAAACTTCATGGGAACTTTTTGTAGACCTGTTTTCGGACCATAAACATTTTTTCGATATCTCGTTTCGTCTTCGAGGATTTGGTGTATTTAAAAAAAACGGAAGTCCACATATTTTTTTTTCGATATGAAAAAATTTCATCAGAACTTTATGTAAATCTGTTTTAGGACAATAAAACTGCTCATATCCATTTTTTTGATAACTCGTTTCGTTTTCGAATTTTTGGTATTTGAAAAAATAACGGAAAATTCTTCAATTTAGATTTGAAAAAATTCTATGAATACTTTTTGTAGTGAAAAAAATGAAACTGTTCATATACATTTTTTGATATCTATTTTTGTGAAATAATTCCCAGACTATTGATACAGAAAAAAATTTACATTTTCTGTAGTCTAGAGATGATCAAAAAAATATAATTTGTGAAATTTGAACATCTGTCGCCATCTTTGCGTTTTTGGTAGTTTAAATAAAAAAATTGCTAGCTTCCCAAAAGTTGAAAAACTTCATACACATTTTTTTGTAGTAGAACTATTCAAGGACATCAGAACTGTGCTTTTAAAATTTTTGGATATCTTGTTCGTTTTCGAGTTTTTCAGATTTCAAAATTTTTTTTTCAAATAGTTCTGCGTAGAACTTATCTGCCCCCCGCTGTCAGGTCTATGAGTACTGCGGATCTTCTTATGAATTCCTGGAGATGTCTCCTAAGGTTTTCTTATCTTTCGCACGGCAGCTTTGCTTTTGTGGGGTTTTCTACGGAAACCTGGGAGTTTCTTGAAAACAAATTTTCCAAAAAAAAATTATCTTTCCTCCTGCAAGCCAGAGCTTCGCATTCAAACATAAAATGTAGCCATGGGTGTTCCTCACTGTTTTAGGGTTTGCCCTATCCAGCTGTACCGGAGAGTACTGTACTGGACCATGATCCGAGCTCATTTCGGGCTCTGCCAAACTGAGGTCTGCAACATTTTCATTCATGACCAGGATATCTCCAAAGTGACGACAAAGTGAAGACTAAGTTTGATGGGTCAGTCTCAATAGGATCATTCACAGAGGAACGATTCATGATGCTTCAGAAGCGCATCGTTCATGAAAATATCTATGGAACAGACAGATTGCCAACCTTTCTGCGATGTTCCAGAGTAGTAAGTCAACTTGCTGCACTCCATTATGGGAATAATATGATGGTTGTAAAAAATTTCAAGCCGTTCAACTCATGCTCCTATTGGAGATTAGAATCGGATAGAACTATTATGTCAACCGTGTGCGCATTATTTAAGTTTATCAATGGAGGATTAGGTGTCCTGTATTCATAGAGGTTCTAGCAAATTATAGCTGAAAATTTTATTCACAAGAATTCTTAACTTTCCACTTCACTATTCTTCCTGACAAATCGAGTTTATCCAGAGTCGCCTTACATAGTTAAAGGAGAAAACAATTGCAGTTGACCATCTCCTTCCTAGTTCCCTTACAATTGAATTATTAATCACACAATGTAATTGAAATTGGTTAGAGAAAGCACTATCAAGAATTTAATTAACAGAATGTTTTGTTCTAGTGGCTCTGCGGAATTGTATTTTTAGAAAATTGAGATTTTATCCTCTCGGTTGGGGAGTAAGGCTTGCGGATCGGATATTAAATACAAGTTTAACATGATCGCTTAGGAAATATCAAACTCAAAGAGGGGTGTCAGTAAAATTTTTGAAATCAAGAAGAAAATATTCGTATAATTGATATTTTGGAATTCATCAACATTTGATGACAAGCGTTTGATAAGCGTTGTTGTCAGGTGAACGTAAAGACATTTTTTGATTACCCTAAGTTTAATCCTCTCCAGGGGCAGTGTTGAATACGTTATAAATATATGTGTCAAAATGTGTATCGAAACTAATACCATTAGATAGGGCTTTCGATACATGCCAACTCGTGTACCACTCAAAAGTTCACATCTCCATTGGGCTTTTAGATGTGTTGAAATAACCACTCCAAATGCTCTTCTCAGAATAGAAGATGACACGAAATTAAAAAATAATTGTGGATTCTGCAGCTTGTGAAAACTCTGTTAACAATTTTCTTTTTTTTGTTAATTTTTTTAATCTTAAAAAAACATTTGAAGTCGACAAAATTCAACTGGCTTCTTTCTCGCGCCATAGCAAATTGTTATGACAGAGAATTCCGAGCAACCAATAGCATTGCCGTTCCACGTCACAATCAACTCGATTAGAATAAGCCCTCTGGCTGAGTGGGCTCGGGAGAGTACTTCACAAAGAGCGCCAATATTAGGAGCTTTGAAAATGGCTGATTTTCCGAAACGAATGGGAATGACTGTAGATGAAATTTTACTTCAAAAATATTTTCTGGGTCCATTTATATTCGATTTGTGTATTTTAAAGCATATTTGGAGTGATACAATTTTTCGTGTCCTCGCCTTTTGAAATTCATGAGTGAAAAGTGTATATTTGAATTTTTTTGCGGGAATGAAAATGTTTGGAACTTTGAGGTACCATGCATCAAACTCAAGTTCCTAATGACACGTCGTTGAATATATACGTACAGCGTCAGATATCACAAAAAATAAAATACTTAATGGTAAAGTTTACGTCACTTCATAAGAGCCATGAGGTCCATGAGTCTAACAATTTCCAATAATTCGATATATGGACCTTTCTGCATATATTATGTCCATAAACAAATTTTATGTACAGTTGGTGAAATTGTTTTGACTTTCGACTCAAATTCGATCTTTTTCCAGTAGCAACAATCAGCGGCATGAAAGCTACATAGGAATAGACCAATGCATATGGTATTCCTCAAGAGTATCAAAAATCTTGACTTTAATCGTTTCTTATGACTAGGTGAGCTGATGAATTTTTATCGACAATACTGCGCATGCAATTCTTCTGGAAAGTTTGTATAAATTTTATGAATTTTTGTGATTGATCTTCGAGAAATTTTAGAATAACTCCCCACACGCATTTCTAATGTCACTAACCTACCTGCCAATAAATTTGACCTTTCTGTCACGAAAAAATGTAACTCGTACAGAATAGCGTTTTCATTTTGGAAAGAGTGCGTTACTCTCCTGGAGATTCCACACCATGCCTCAAAATAAATGTATGAGATGGTCATGCTGGGGCTGGAAACATATTAACCAAATAAGACTGAAGAGCCCTTCATAGTTTTCATCTCTGAATAGGCAGCATACTATCGATGGCAAAAAACTAGGACCATGAGCCCAGAGCATATTCAGAGACATATTCAAGAGGCATTTGAAACCTCGAAAGAAGCGTTCACAATGCAAAAATACAATCAAAACTAGTTGAATGCCATAACAGATTGAGTCAATTGGTCTTTTGCCAAAAATGTGTAAGGAAATCACTTCCTGCTGTGTCCCTACTCTAACCAAGGTAGGTGGGACACACTTGTCATGACCGTCCAGAGAAAAACCAATTCTTCTGCCACCATTTCTACTGGAAATTTGGCTCGTAGTTCATTGAAAAACTCCTCGGTGAAGTTATTTTCCGCCAACGCACTGTCAGACAGATTTTGTTGGGCCTTATCACCACCAAACCCAGTAGATTAGACGAAATTCTGCCAATTATTCGGTTCTTCAAGATGAACAATAGCAATTATGGGATAACAAAAATTTCAACAACAATTTTCAACAATTGGTGATTGTCCAATACGTTTCAACTTTTAATAAGGAACTTATTCGATGTTGTATCGATTGCCTCTTTCAATTATCAATTTTGGATTTTGAGAATTGAATTGAATTTAATATTTTTATCAGTCACTTGAATGGACGACGTGAACATTTATTAATATTATTTGTCATCAAGTTTCGTTATCGGTGGCCTATTTTGAATAAAAACCTGACTTGATGAAGTAGTATTTTGTTCCCCACCCCCCCAACATCAAAGTATTATTCTACTTCAGAATGAATCTGGTCATTTATATCGACAGAATTTATTGTGAAAATTCTTCTTTGGCGACAAATTCTGTTTTGCTGCTCTACTTTCGATCCTTTCAAACTATCGAACAATTTTTAATTACCGCTCTTTGTTAGTTCAAACGTTTTCACAAAGTTGCCGTTTTCTGCGGAATAACTGAAAAGCATTCGCATGAATTGGCTAATTTGCAAAATATTTTCCGTTTATTTGAATATCAAACAGAAATGGTAAAACAAGACTGAACTGATAGTAGTTATTTCAGATAATAGTCGAGCCGGTACAATAGACGAGATGAGTTATTGGAATACCGGGGTGTTTTTGGAGCATATAACTGTATCTATTGAAATTTATTGTCTTTGAATCGATCGGAATTAATTGATTCATAGACACTCGTACAGGGCTTTCCTTCTTCAGAAGGGTCCTGGTAAGTTATTTCAGTTCAATTCAAATTGATTCAAATATGCAATAGATCTCACCAGTATTCCAAAACTAATAGAGGTTCGTGAGAGTTCTTATTGGCGATGCGAAACATAACACAATCAGAGGATACAGGAAGGGGTACGTGCCCTGATGGACAAAACTGAATGCCTCCATAGTGAATATTAGCAAAATATTATGGTTTTACTGCTACCAAAGAGAGCTGATCACTGCTCAGGATATTGTCATCCACGAATTAATGCTTTGAAAATACCCCCCAGACAAAAATGATGAAATAGAAGTGAAGGAAGAGCTGGAAACAACTGAAAACGGTCTGAACGTGAATCCAATACAGGCTTTCCAAACTAAACCAATTTATAGGATCTCTGAAGTTGGGAAAACCTCCAGGTCAGGACAGAATCTTTCCAGAATCCATCAAAGAACTGGGCAAGAATGTGAGATGATGGCTCAAACTTGTTTCATACTTAGATGCTGTGATTCTGGGATCCATATCCCAGTAGTTAAGAAAAGCTAAAATCCGGTTGCGTTACGATAATAAGTTCTAGCTCTAACCTCCGACATAATTTCTTTCTCGTAATCTATGCGGGATAACTATTTTTATTATTATTATTGGTTGTGGAGACTGATTAGGAAAGCACGGGAAGCCTCTAGCACCATACCAGGTGGTCAGTGCACATTTCAAGCAAAGTTTCGAAGCAGGATTCCAGAAACGCCTAAACATCGGTTGACTACGTAGACTTAATATCAGCCTATGATATGATTGGACGGGTAAATTTTGATAATCAGCAGAATCATTCCATGAAACAAATAATTTTGACGAAGTCGAAATAACCTCACATTCCCGCAAATTGGCAAATGTGAGGGGAATATTTGCCAGTCTCTTCTAAGTCAATCGACACCTGGCATATCATGGCCGTTGGAATGAAATTCTACGAAAGTTTATTGAACATGTGGTAAGAGAATGTCCATATCGTGAAGTACAACGCGAATGGGGCGAAATAACAAGAGCCACAAATGCCATAAAGTGCTTCAACCTGGATGTCAAGAGCTATAATACGGGAATCATAAATCATATCAGAAGTCGTCATAACGTGTTTGTTTGTGAAATTACTCGCAGTTTGTTATTTATACCTCTTATTGTTTTATGTAATTGGGATATACGCTATTCTGTTTATGCATCATGTAATATGTAAGCTGAATAAATACATTTCAATTCAAACGAGGTTCTCTAGGTCCCTGGCCTTCTCATTTCTTACAGTAGAGAACATATGAAATGTTTATGGATGTCAGGGGATTTGGAAACTGAGAAAGAAATGATTTGCTGGATGAATAGACAATGCATTGTATCAAATTCAGAATTCATACAATAGTTTGAATGTCAACTGATACATTGATTTACTTTGATATCACGTGAAGTTTTTGTTCAGTAGAAAAAGTTGTTTCAGGGTTGTCAGCTTTGAAGTTGGGATAGCAATATCGCTAATTTCTTTGAATAGCACTTAATTCCTCTGGAATATGAAACGAATTGTTTTCAGTAAAATAACTTATTTCAGCAGGAACAAGAAAATACCATCCTGATTTTGTAAACGGTTTCCAAGTTTCAAAATGGAGTCTTGTGAGGTTGAGAATTCCACAAAATGATCGAAACCAGTTGAAAAAATATAGTTATCTATCTATCTATCATACCAGAGGTTGAAAGCTTATTCCAAGGCCAATTTCATAATTCAGATTACACTCCTTTTGGATGTCCATTGTCTCAAATGAGCTGAAGTTTTTCTCCGCGTTTCTATTGCTCGTATCCGCAGTCGTCGTAAAATGAAAACTGATTCCTGTGGTGGGAAGAAAAAGCCAGAACCGAAATCTGAATTATCTCAACTCAGTGGCAGTGTTTGGCGAGCTCTTATCAATTTGAATGATTGATCATCGACGCTTTATGAAGTGACGACATTTCTTTCAATGTTCTGGTTCGTAGGAAAAGTGTAGTAATCTATAATTTTCTTGTTCTAAATATCCACCTATATTATACCAGTTTCGACACTACGACCGAGGACACATCTGTCTGCATCCAGTATAAGAGATGAAATAACCTGTGCAGAAGCTAGCCGTTCGTGCTAGCGATATTTTGAGGATAAATTCTTACATAAAACGGCCTCAAAACCTCACTTCTTAATTTGGCCAAGTTTGTCTGTACTACTATTATTTCGAAGTTCAAGTACAACCGATAAATATAACGAACGTACAAGGGAAAGAGTATGAAATAAACAATACACTTTGCATATATTCAAGTTAACTAGTATCTTGGATATGGTCTACGTGTAACAACATTTATGCTCTCCTATCTGCAAGACTATCGATGGTGGAGGCAATTGCTTCATTCGATCTGGTCGGTGGTTAGAGTTCACATGTTTTCATAATTTATAGACTCATATTCTCTCATCGACATAACTGACAAGAGGTAGTTGAATATTCAGTTTACATCCTAATATCCTTTATTGCCGCATTTGCATTAGCATGACAATTATAATTAATGTTGAACTTTCAATTTCTACCAATACGTTTTCTATTTCATTGAAGTCTTTGCGATTTTCAAAAATTGTTTATAATAGTCAAATTACTTTAGCAAAAATGGGGAAAAATAATGTAATCTTTCACAAAAGTTGTATTTTAGTGCTCAATGAAACAATGTTAAAAATGGGAGTTATAAACAATTCTGGTTATTTTGTAGAGAAAAATTGCAAAAGAGTCGCAAAATGACGAAAAGAAATTAAATATCTTCCATTATGGTTCTCCAATTTCGCGACCATTTCCAAGTTTGGCATCAGAATAAATAAATAATTTTTTCTATACTTTTGTTAATAACTGATCCGAAAAAAATCTAGAAGAGTGGCAAGCGCAAAGAAACGTTGCTCTCTATGTCCTAAGTTTTGACGAAACTTTGCCACCTCCGCCGATGACGGCAACATATTTTTTTTGTTTATTTTTCACTGAAAAATTTTTGTTTTTCAATCTGAATTGATTGTGGAGATAATGCAAAAGTTTTTTGAGTTGGTCGGAAACGTAGATGGAAAAATCCTAGAAAAAATATAAAATTTGCCACCACCATAGATTTCGGGATCTCAAAATTAAAAAAAAACAGTCTTGTATTTTTGTAATTTTTTTCAAATTTCCCGACAAACTGCCTGAAATCTGTGGTGGTGGAAAATTTTATGTGTTTTCTGGAAAGTTACTCCATACATTCTTGACCAATTTAAATTTTTTTTGTAATAAATCCATAATGAATTCAGGTTGCAAAAAAAAAATTGTGTAAAATAAACCGAAAAATTTTTTGCCAGTCAGCGGAGTTGGCAAAGTTTTGGCGAGACTTATGACATAGAGAAAGACGTTTTTTTGGATCTGCCACTCTTTTGAATTTTTTTCGGTCGAGTTAATAATGAAAGTATAAATAAATAATATATTTACTATGATGCCAAACTTGGACATGATTGCAAATTTGAGGAACGATAAAGGATTATATATTTTTTTATTTTCGTCATTTTGCGACTCTTTTGCATTTTTTCCTTACAATGTAACTGGAATTGTTTATAATTCATATTTTTAACAATGTTGCCCACCTTGTACTAATGGGTACATTTTTTGGCATATAATCAGTGTGTATGCACATGCATTCATTTCATCAAAATCCCTCACTTTATAGTGTCATGCATCCCAAAATGTGTTTCAAAGTGAATTCTGAACGTAAAAAAATTATTCATTCACTGCAGTCACTTGTATAATGAGTTATTGTGTCGAAACTACGTTGTTCTGAATAAATTATTTTTATGATACCTACTGTAGAATATTTTACGAAGAATTCTTTGGGGTCTGTTTTCAGAACGCATAAATCAAACTTGCATACTGGATTCCTATTGAAGACTAAAGTTTCGTGAAAGTTTTAAAGCGATAGGGAAATTTGAAATTGAATTCCAGATGTTTGGCAAGACATTAAAAAAAAAAATCTGTTCTTGACATATTAATTAGTGTCTGTTTGTCATCCATCGTGTGTTCGATCGTGTACACGTTTGATGCGGATAACAATCACCTGTAAACGTTCTGTTTTATGGGTGTTTGTTCAAGATTCGAGTAATACTGGAGATGAATATTGACAGGTCATGAATGACGTGTTACAGTTATGTTCCTAAAACGTCATGACCTGGAAAGGTTGTGATTTATGCTCTATCAATATTTATGAAAGTGCGAATAAATACATATATTCTTAAAAATTACAATTTTTGTTCGTATTCAGCATCATTATCAATATTAAAAACGGTCACCTCGATGAATGAAGGTTGGAGAATTTGAAGAAAAATGGAATTGACTGAATAAATTGATTAAATGTCATGTTCACAAATTGAAGTTTGAAGGATGTCTTAAGTTCAATAAATTAAAATTTGAAAGTTGATATAAAGATTGTGTATATTGCGACACAACTTCTTGATTTTCAAAATCACAAAACATTGAGGTGGTACGTAAAAGTATCTTTTGTTCTCGTTCTTTGATTTTCAGGTCGATACAGTTCCAAGAAACTCGGGTTATTATAGTAAACAAAGCTGAAAACCCGCTACAATGTTGCCTTCGTGCTGAATAGTAATCAAAGGAACCATAAAGTACTACAGCCAGTAGTAACTATAACGACTTATAAATTCAAATCCACTCATAAAACTGAACAACCACCTTTAAGGTCAGTTTTCTCATTTTTCACAGTAGAACTAGTTATCAGTGCATATATCACAACCGGCATCGGCATGTCTCCTTATACCCTTAGAAAACAAATATTGCACATTTTTGGAATGTGGTTTGAAAGATAATTGGCAGCAAACAAACATTTCTTGCATTTTGTATGAAGCGCTTGACGTTACCTGGTTCGAATTCGTCGAATCTTAAATCCCAAATATTTAGTGTCCCAGCTAAAACTTGTCACTCCCCAAATAACAGATCTCGTGAAAAAAAATGAACATCGCTCAGACCCGTCGATTTTTATTTCAAGGTAGAACACTTTCACCAAATACGTCATCATGGTGTTGTCAACCCCCTCATCCCCTACCTTCCCCTACCTTCCTCTACCTTCAGAATCTTCAATGGGACTACCATACTTGTGAAACATCATTTTGAAGGGAATTCAATCCCAAATACATCAGTGTACTGAAATTGAGGATCGATCAAGTGTTGTTGAAGTTTTAATGAAAACTAAGTTTTATCAAGATATTTTTAATTTTCATCACCTAAAATGTTATCATCGTAAGAAAGGTTCAAATTATGACCCATTCAGTTCCATACAGAAGTAAAGGCGATTTTCAAGATGTCTTAGAACATTGCTCAACATTTCTGGAGTCACTGCAAGACACTCCACAACAATTCTCCTACGTAGATCATCAAGCGAAGTTGCCTGTGTAATATAAACTTTGGATTTCAAATAACCCCATAAAAAGAAATCTAATGGTGATAATTCAGGAGATCTGGCCGGCCATTCTATTAGTTCTCTCCTTTCAATCCATCTCCCTGTGAAATTGTCATCTAAAAATTGACGTACAGGTGCAACAAAATGTGGAGCAGCTCCATCTTGTTGAAAGGTGAGCTGACCTTCAAGTAGAATATCATTGTCTTCAAGTAACTGAGTGATTCTGGGGTTCACAGTTCTATCAAGAAATTCAAGATACGTTTGTCCGATGAGGTTACCATCAATAAAATATGGACCTACAATATAATCTCCCAGAATACCAGCCCAAACATTAAATTTCTGGGGAGTTTGAGAATGAGTTTCCCAATACCAATAGGGATTTACGTCACTCCAGTATCTGCAGTTGTGCCTATTCACATGTCTATTTGAATAAAAAGAAGATTCGTCAGAAAAGCACACATTGTAGAGGTAATTATTATCACCAATCAATAATTGACTCATGATGTCACAAAGCTCCGTACGTCTGTCAGTATCATCTTCATTTAATTCTTGTACATTCTGCATTTTATAAATTTGGAATTTTGCTTCTTTCAGAATTCGATGTACGCTGCTTTTAGAAACTCCAGAAATAGTTAAAAGTTGTCTTAAAGGCTTCTCTCGTTCATGATTTTTATTCAGCACTGATCCCGACTTATTCATCAATTGAAGCACGTACTGATATGATGTGGTTTTTTCTGGATGAATTTCATTGGAAATTCGAGCCGTAGCTCTAGCACATCGTCTATTTTCGAAATACGCAGCTACAATGGATATTCTCTCTCGTATAGTATAAACCATTTTCGAAAGGTTTCAAATTGTTGAATGAAGTAACTCGAGTACATCAAATACCAAGGCGTAAACAAAGATATCCGTATACAAAAACATATGCTGACAATTTGTTTCATAAAAACGTCTGTTTCATCTTCTAAACGATTATTTCTGACAGTATATTATTTTTCAATACAGTGGCGTACCCACAGTGAACCTTTCTTACGATGATAACATTTTAGGTGATGAAAAATAAAAATATCTCAATAAAACTTAGTTTCATTAAACTTCAACAACACCGATATATTTGGGATTGAATCTCCTTCAAAATGCTGTATCACAAGTATGGTAGTCCCATTGAAAATTCTGAATTAGGAGGTGCTGGGGCTGAGGGGGTTGACAACACAATGATGATGTATTTGATGAACATTTGACATAAAAATCGACGGGTCTGAGCGATTTTCAATTTTTTCTCACGAGTTCGGAGATTAGTGGGGTACACTGTATGTACATTATCCCGTTCCAGATCCTACCTTCATTAAATCTAAAAAAGCCCATGGCAAAGTGAAATTCATGTTGACATTGAAAAAGCCAGTATCTTAGCGGAACACATGTCATGATTTTCCAAAGTTAGGGAAATCACATTGGTCATTTTCGGGTAGTTACGTTGGACAATACAGATATACACATAACAACTTTCCTGAATATAGTTTCAACTTGTACAAAAAAGGCCTCCATGCTTGATTTACTTCTTGTACCATATACCAAGAGATATTTCCAGAAATCTTCTCTGCGACATTTTGACTTCTGGTGGAGGTGCCAACTTTCATCAAGAAATATTATTTTCAATTGCGAACACAACAGACAAATACATGGTGCGTACTTTTCTGAAGATGAGATGGTTAGACATTATAGTATAACTCATTATACACTATACACTCAAGGAAACAATACAACGTAAAACGGATTTCTTGGCGTCTGTGGTATTACGTAATGAGAACATAAAATAATGTTATCTTCTTAGCACATACTTCTACTTCGTTCTTGTTAACCATGTTATCATCATCATTCGGTCACTAATCTGCTAGATGAATCTTGGTATGAGAGTGAACAAATTGAACAAAATAATTTTCTATGAGCAATCAATATGAATTTTTCAATTGATGATTTTATTGAGAGTTATATTGAACTGTTTGCTTTACTGGATTTGATTTTTTCTTAAATGACTCATATCACTGTTTGATAGCTAATTTCATGAGTTCCATACCTATCTGTTGTACAAATTTTGTCTTTTGACTGTCCAATAACATTTCGAGATTGTTCTTACTACTATATGGAAGCTGAAGATCGGAAAATAGACAATGAGATCTCTCTTAAGTCGTTAATCGTATTTCAACGTATGTTTGAAGAAATTCGTATCCGCTCCTTATTCAGAAAATTGTAAATAGTATTTGAAGACTACGTATATCCCATCTTTGGGTATTTCGTCTGAAATCAAATGAAATCAATGAAAAGTTGAAAACTATTTGCAGGTTCTTCGAGTATAATTAATAATACAACTTACTTTCTAACATCGAAACTTTCCTCCACTAATAATAATCATTACTAACTCCCTGAATTCATACATGTAATAAGATTCATCTAAAAATAATAATATCAATATCTGAAAAACGAATTGATTATAATTTCTATAATCAAGAGAATAGATTCAACAAGGAATAACTAAATATTTTTTCACATTTCCATACGTCCTCCACTTCCAAATATAAAAAAAAACTGGAATTGTCCATCATTTTCAATTTGAGTCTTAAATTCAATAGACCGGCAGCTGACAGATTTGGCTGACTGATTTTCTCTCTTCTGGGCTTTTAACCACTGAAATGTATGTCAGTGTTGAGCTCAAAAAATTAAAATTCAGCGATCAGATGTGTACTAGACATATGGAAGATTCATTTTACGTTTACAGAAAAAAAATAGATTTTTTCTTAATCTCTCGATTGTGGTATTTCAACACAATAACATATATAACAATCTAATAGTGAAAAACCAAAGCCATAAGATTTGGACGTACTCAAAGGGTTGAAATGAGGGCGCCATCTTTTAAAGTACTACTTGATGCATTTTTTCGCTTATGGCAATCGACAGAATGAAATTTGATATCGTTAGGAATCCGAAAAAAAATCCCATTTGCCGGTAAAATGGTTTCGGTCCAGATGATTTTGTGAAATTCTTCTTCGTTTTCTGGCAGACTTTCTCGTTTATGGCATTTGAACAGATGCTTATGGGATATTTTCTTCGGGTTCCTGACGATTCCAAATTTCATCCTGTCGATTGCCATAAGCGAGAAAATGTATCAGCAACCGAGTATTCTTTTAAAAGATCTCGCCTTTATTTCAACCCTTTCACTACGTCCAAATTTTATGGCTTTGGTTTTTCACTATTAGATTGATCTATGTTATCGTGTTGAAATATCATAAATGAGATTTTTTAAAAAATCTATTTTTTCTGAAAACGGAAAATAAATCTTCCATATGCCTTGCAGACGTCCAATTGCTAAATTTTCACTTGTTGAGCTCAACACTGACGATTTTCAGTGGAAGAGAGAAAATCAGTAAATAAAATCTGTCATTATCTGAGGGTCTATAATTCGTTAGAATAATGAATTTGAACTCTTCAGAAAGAAAATACGAAAACAAAACATCATTATATTTCAAGTTCCTTGTTGACAGGATTTTGCTTTCTTCAGAAGAAAATTAAAACCATCAATCAAGAATGCTTAATTTTCAAATATATTCAATAATATACTGAATTAGATTTTTTCAAAACATGCCACCATACTGAAAGCAAAATAGGTTCGTCGATACTCCACACGCTACAACTCTAAGGCTATTTGTCGATATGCAAATTTTCATCTTTCAAGTTGTAGTCGTAAAATTCTTCAATTGTTATTTGGCACCTCGTTGACTTGATGACAAATTTTGGATGAGTCTGAAATGTATGAGGTTAGCTGTCAAATTTTTAAAAAGTTTATTATGGTCAGAAAAAAGAATATTAGCTCATTCAGTAGCGGCAATGTTCCATTAAAATTCGGTTTTTGTCTTGAGTCCTTAGAAAGTATCAGAACCCTTACAAGAACTAACACGTTTCCATTTATCGTAGTGTGGTAACGCACAGATGAAGGTAACAAAGTTATTGAAATAAGAATGAAGTGAAAACTTTTGGTAAAGTAAACCATATGGTTACAACATAAAAGGAAATAAATAAATAAATAAATATATATATATATATATAAATAGATCATCAGAATGGTGAATTAATAATATCACAATCGGAATATCTGCGATTATCACAACATGCTCTATGTGCTTGTGCTCTACAGGTGATTAAGGGATTGTTTTCTCAAAAACGAAAACACATCGTGCAGCAAGCGGTTGAGTGGAAGACATTTTCAGAAAACACTTCCTTAATATGTATTGCTGATTTCTAGTGAGTCACTTAACCTCAAATCTATTCTATTTGCATCAGCGAAGGTGATAATTAGTGAAAGATGTAGATGAATCGATTTTTTCGATTTTGGCATCTATGAATAAAATGAACATTCATATCTGCTGTCTATAGTTTTTTGGCATACCCCAGTAATTTCATAGTAAACTTTTTCTGTAATATCACATTCACTACCATTTAGATAATTGGTTACGAATTATATTTGTGTTGTTGGCAACTGAAAATCTCTATGACGTTGACATAAGAATCCGAAATGGCTTTGTCACTTCGAATTTGATTCGAGTTGTGTCTCATATCCGCAGTTCTTTCGTATTCGCATAAAAATCTGTAGACGAAATATTGATTCAAAAATAAATCCTTCCTTATTCTTGAGCAGATGTAAATATTTTTCTGACAATTCAGTTTTTTCATTTCAAATGGACTACTTGTAACGATTATGAAATAAATCAGGAAAGGAAGCATTCGGTTTTTTATATATTTTTCTACCAGTTAGTTGTATTTTCATAATATTACGCTAGGGCAATAAAGGTCGAGAGAAATCCCTCGATTTCAAATATCAGACATCACGAAAAGGCATTGAAAAGCTATTTATAGTTAGAAAAGTGTAGATAAATTTTTATTGAGTTTGAAAATGAATTTGGACAATCAAAATTTTTGTTATCGCATAAATTTTTTCGTTATATAATGGCATTTGTTCAAGTATATACTACGAGATAATTTGTGAGGTGTTATTTTTTAGTTTGATATAACCAGAACGATCTAACCTTGCCTAGACATTTGAGGGCGTGCGCTTCAACAACCAACCTTCATTTTTGATTTTTATAATATTTATGCTTTTTATCCAGTATTCATTCCTTTCATTGTGAGTATATTTGGAGAAAAATTCTTCCAAAAAATATTTATCTGGAATTATTGTTTCCAGGAGATATTTTACCAGTGATAATTTTCCTGCGATAGTTTTTTCCAAAGGGAATTTCCTCCAAGAAAAATATTTCTGGAAGAATATTTCCGGAGGGATTTTTTCAAGAAGGATTTATGACGGATATCATTATTTTATTAAAAGTTGCTCTAATTCAATTCTAAAAATCTGGCATTTTGGTGAAATTTCGAATAGATAGTATCTACATTACTGGTTGTATATCTGAAATGAGCGTAAAGAAATTAAAGCATTACTTAGGGATAGCAATTTAACTGTGTTTTTCTGAAACGCAATATCCACCGAATCTTTGAAGTAGTTTTTATGCTAATTAAATTCAGACGAGGAGTGAAAAAATAATTGAGTAGTGAATTGAATATTACTCTCGAGAGAACCTTATCATTTTTTGTTTTTGGTTTTTTGGAAATTTAGAATTGATAAAAAGTATAGAATAGCTGCGCGAAATGCATGCCAAGTTTTATTGAAAAAGCTCTATTTTTGAAAGAATCGTTTAAATATTTTCAACAAAATAACCAACAAAGTGTTTTCATAAACATGCAATATGTACAAATTCATAAATTTCGAAAACTGTTGTCATTTATTCTCCAAAAAATTCTCCGATATTCAAAACAAAGATGGGTATTCAGAAAAAGGTCCAGAAGAAGGAAGAGGATTGTCACTTTTGCAGTAAATGGTCCTTGATTATCTGATGATGATGCTGAACAATCAGGGTTATGAAGTACGCCATTATGCAGATGACTTGGTTTTGATGATAATGGTACTGTTGTTCCCCCATTTCAAGTAAAATGGCTAGAACGTAGTCAACAACTGGTGTCTGGGGAAGAGCCTTCGAATTAAACCTAACTGTATCACTATAGTTTCATTTACGGAGATTAGAAAGAAGAATGGTAGGGACCCATCCTAAACGGAAGGGAGAAAAATCTAGTTGTGATCCTGGACGGAGAAGTGAATTTCAAATAATGCAAATGTTGCCAAGAGCTACTCCAGATTCCGTCAATTCCCTATGATTTATTAGGTATAGATTCCACCTGTACCCACACACCAAAATAAACATACAATGTATTTATTTCATCTGTGATACCACGACTATAAACTCACTACTTTTCTTGACAATCGTAGGAAACATCAGTGTTTCCATTGATCTGTCGTTGACCTGGAGCTTTGTATCAGGTCTCTTTTTTTCAATGAACGACAAAGTTTCGGAGTTTTTTTAAGGGGTTTATAATCTCCAAAAGTGAAATAATACCAATTAATTTTCACAAAATTCTTGGAATTTAGAAGATTTTCCATTTTTGATACCCTTGGTACATCAGTATCAATCAATATCCCATTGATATTTTGCAGTTTTAACGAGTTGAAAACTTTGATTGCCGTGGACTTTCCCCATTTTCTCTTAGTTTGCTCTTACATCTGTCTGCATCCTATTTCAGCCCCTTTCCAAAGTTTTTGTATTAACATAATATTGACGTTGGGTAGAGAAGACTCCGGAAATGGATTGAGTGCGTATTGAATTGAAAGGGACCTGATACATTTCTGAATTGTGAATGATTTGTGTGTGATATTCGATAAAATGGCGAATGCGACAATGAACTTTTCTACGAAATGGCGCTCAGATATGATTTTCTCCAGCGGTGAATTCATCGAAATAATAGTAATACGCGATTTACGAGAAATATTCATAGATTGCAGAAATGTGTTCATTGCACCGAGAAAAATATAGTGTTCTGTTCGCGTATGTAAACATCATTTCCGCCTCGGCGACTACGAGGAAAAGCTGGAAGTTGCGTCTCTACAATAGGAAATATATTCCTTTTTATTAGATCGCAATATCATGGTTCTGAAGAAGTGCTTTATCCATAATGCAATCCTCAATCATCCACATGCAATTCTATATGTTAAGATACCGATAGTAAACACGGTTGAATTCTTCCTTGGAGATGAAAGCATTCCGAGAAATACGACAAAAGATATTTCAGAAAATCCTTCTTTGATGTTTTGCCACAATGGATGTACCATGAAGTATATTTGTATTTCGAGGTAGGTTTCTAACTCTCGACCCGTGTATAACGAAAGGGAATTGTGAATTGCGGAAGTATATAAGAGTATTTTGTACAACTTTTTATCTGAGTGAAAATAAGTTGTAAACGTTTTTACCCATTGTTACAATGAATGTTTTGCATGTAGAGAATTTGCGTGAAAGATAGTGAAAATAGTTGAGGATAGTGATGTTTTTTTTATTCATGGAAACCTGAAGAAGATAAAAGAGTTGAATTTTTTCGGATAGGTATTTATTTTAGAAAAAAGGAAGTTTGGTAGTTTCAGAAACCCACAAACCTAAAAATATTGAAAAAGCTTTCAAAGGTGAAGTACCAGTATCTTGATGTCGGAGTAGGGTAGGGATTTTAAGAATATTCAAAAGACCCCGCACGGAATACATGGGATTTTGGTTGATTGCGGAATTTAATGAAACTCTGGTATGTTGTAGATCATGACATGTCGGTAACACTTTGAATGGACCATAATCAAATCGTTTTATTAGTTTCGGAGAAATAGGATGATTTTAAAAGTAGTTACAAAAACAGATAATTGAGGTGAATTATCACAAATTGAGACTTTTTCTAGTTTATTCCCGTGATTTGGCTCAATTATGTCATGACTTTAGATATTCAACATTATTATGATCCAAAAGAGTATATAGGCTACCAGGGTAATCACGAACGTACTCAAAATAAACTATGTCGACGTTGTTTACTTTACTTCGCAGAGTTGAAATTATTTCTAGTTCAATTTCAAGATTTTTTGGATGAGTTTTGTTGACCGTTCAGAAAAAAACTGTTATAATACAAGCACAGTTTGTCATCATACCATGGTATTCCAAAAAGTACTCAAATGTATTCTGTTCCGAAGTTATTCATTTCAGTCTTTCAATAGAAACATTGAAGAACCAAATGTTTTCAACTTTTAAAGTTAATATGTGAAAACGCCGAATTTATATTTTCAAAGGGCCCAACGAAAAGTAATTCTACATATGTAGATGATGTGCATATAATAATAACACGTTCTTGAACGACTATTTCAGGAAGCTCATTTTGTTCTTCAGCAACCTCACGAACAGTGACATCCTGAACGCATTCCAAAATATTGGTAGTAGAAAATGTTATATATTTTCTAGATACCATGTCCCGAATTCTCAAATTCTTCATTTAAAGGGCGATTCTGAAGTAGGCTGTGCCATGATTAATAAAAATCACGAACCTATCACAGTGCAGGGTGCCACATCAAACGAGTTAGCCAACGAGATGCGTCAAAAGACTTTTGAAGAAAACCACGTTGAAAACTACTTATAACAAAATAATTTGATCAGACGTAGCGGAATTTGGCGAAACCTCATCGGGCATCAGATTTATTTTCTCAGACTTGAATTCGATGCAATTAAAAAGATGCCTTTTGAAGTTTTTCAGTGTAGGCTGTCCAGGATAAAATGGACCAGAATGGAATACAATGCATTGATGTAGATACGGAACGGGTTTCATTGGAGTCAAAGTATTTTCCAGGCATAAAAACAATACTAAATATCAGTTGATCGTGAGATTTGATATGTATGCGAACGAAATTATAGGGCATTACTGGATATGTCGGTCTGGTGCCAGGGTGGTGGGAATAATGTGTTGTCATGTGGCAAGTGCCATTTGGTACCTCAGTAATAGTCAGTACATTCTGGAAAACATAAAATTTCTATCACAATACTTTGGAATGCGATCAATATGTCGCTATTCGTGAGTCTAAAGTATTATTACTTGCACATCAAGTAATCAGATAAATATGTATTTTTAATTTTTGTAGGTCCCTTGAATTTTTGGAATATAAGTTTGGCTTAAGGTTGAAAGTTGAAAACATATTGTTCTTCAAGGTTGCTATTGAAAGAATGAAGTGAATAACTTCGAAATAGAATATATATGAGTACTTTTTTTATTACCCCGGTATGGTGAAATACTGATTGTATTATAATAGTATTTCTTTTCTTAATGGTCAACATTACTCAGCCAAAACAATTTCGAAATCAAACTAGAACAAATCTCAATTCTGATAGGTTAAGTAAGCAATGTTGAAATAGTATATTTTGAGTACGTTTGTGAAGACCCTGGTGAACTAAATACTGTGTTGGATTATAATAGTGTTGCTTTTCGGAAGGCATGACATTTTCAAACCAAATCACGGGAATGAACTAGAAACAGTCTCAATTTGTGATAAATTACCTTACCTTTTAATCTTTAGTTTTTGTAACTACATTTAATATCACCCTGTTTCTCCGAAACTAATCATACGATTTGATTATGGTCCATTTAAAATGTTACCGACATATCGTGATCTACAAATACTAAAGTTTCACTGAATTCCGCAATGAACCAAAATCCTATGTATACCGTTCTGAAAATAAAATCAGTTGAAAGGGGATGGTATACGGTATACCTAAGTTCCACATGAATCGGAATTCTGAAAAAACTGCTTTCTACCAGAGCATATCAATATCTAGTGATCCTAGACCAGTTCCATATAGGAATAAGATATTCCTTCACCAGCAATAACTTACCGTCGACTGAAATTGTGAAAAAAGAATTGGTGCATTGAGCACTTAGAAGGGCTGAGAGTTTTAGGACTCATAATTCATTACTCTTGACAATTAATGACCCTCGTATGCCATCGTGATGAGATGACCCAGGAATATGATGGTTCTCGAAAATATCGATTCAGTTCATGACGTAGTTATATCAGACGGTCGAATCGGGCTTAAACGAATATCTGAGGTAGAGAATATTTTCCATATGACCAATTCATCATCATGTCGATTTGGATATGAAAATTTGTTTTGCAGAATGGATTCTCAAATGTCTAACGTAGGTGAAAGTTCAATCTTTTCTTGTTTTCATGAAGATACTCCTGAGGGCGTGTACTTACTGTGAATGATGTTTTAGTGCATTTCTACGAGGTAGAAATGAAGTAAAAATCGACGGAAAGAAGCCACTTTTAGAATTCTCGTCGTTAAAAATGTACTGGAAATATTGCTGTTTCAACATTTTGAATCTCCTTTGATTCATTTTCTGGATGAGTAAAGAATGGTAACCTAACTTGATGTTATTGACCACTCCTCTAAATTGAACTCCAAGGCAATGGAAATCAATCGTGATTTTAGGTGTAAAGTACTCAAAATTTCCTGCAATTTACCAGATCCTGCTCTATTTGACTATCCCTTTCCTCAAATGCATTTAGTTATAATATTTAGCAATAATATACTGAAAACAGGTTTGTTTTAATGAATGTTTTGAATTAAAAGGAGATTTATAAAATACCAAGCATTTTCAAAATTCAATATGATACAAATATAATTCGTAGGTCAACAAGAAATAACTACCGTTTTGTCTAATTCCTTGAATACTATTGAACGACATCTCTTAGATACCCGTGGTAGTCATGCGAATGCTTCATCTAATGGTTAATTTAATATTAATTATGTTCGATTTGAAACGAGAGACCGAGCACGTGTGTACTGAATTCAGGTTATCATCAACCCTCATCATTAACCTTCACGAAACTTCTGTATAGTTAAGGTGAAATATCTACTATCAATAAATTAAATCGTAAACTTCTGACGATATCTGTCGCGAGGCTTATATTCAAAAAGCATCTGTGAATACAGGTCACAAGATTTAATTCAAAATTGACTAATCACATAACATTGTTGTAGCGGTGTTATATTTGTGGTACGTGTTCATTGAAAATCCACATGTAGAATCCTCCAATTTGATGTCCATTAACGAAAAATTGATATGGATTGTGATGTCTACGTGTTTTGGTTATTATTTGTGATCTATTATTGACTTCAGGTGAAACTGGCTCGATTCATACCAATGCGTTTTGGCCGGTGAAATGTTTTCGGTAGATTTCAGTGTGAAATGGATAGTTTTGCGTACCTGTGGTTTGAATGTGGCATCATGAGTGGTACCGGAGAGCTATACCAGTAGAAAACTGGGGTTATGTATGATCATCACCATTTCAATCGATTCTTAAATCGCTTCTCTTTAATTTTTTTTTCATCGGTATTGGGACTTTTCTTCTGAATTCGTTCTTTCAATATTTAGCAATGTTCTGGAACTCTTTTCCACGAAGCTTACAAAACTTTCAGGAATTCCTACCTTCTTTTGCATGGTTTTCACGATGCTCTCTGAACGTAAAAAGATTTTGTTTTTCTGTGAATTTGGAGAGGAAATAAACTGATAAAAATGAAATCCAACTGGTCCTAGGTGATAATTTTTTTTAAAAATTGTTCGTATGAATGGGGTGAATCTTCATCACTTCCTTGGTTATGATTGCCTATGGTATAGAATCAGCATATTCACTGATGGTCCTGTTAGTACTGGTACTTGTCATACGTTAAAACGTTATTAACTGTTTGGAGATGGATATGAGCACTAATTTCATTATGTCAAAGGGGGCTGAGCCTCTTTCGTTTCAGATTGGTTACCCAACTCCAATTATTGGTTGAGATCATTTTCGCTGGAGATAACCTAACAACTGCAATTTGACCGTTATCATATCGCATTGGATAATTCTCCAATAAGTAAGCATACAAGTTACAACTCATCTGAATCTGCTGACTGTGAAAGCCTGTTTACAATGAGTAAATGAGATTGTTGGCATTCCAAGGAAAGTGATAAAAAAAACTGTTAATGGTGACTGATAAAATGTATGAATGTTTATTGTACAATCAGATTGTGCAAGGACATTTCGTAGAAATATTTAATCTCGAGGTATAATAAAATATAGCCATTAAGAATCTGAAATTCTTGTGCGGGACCATGTAAGATAGCGGGAAATATGTTTTGCTGGCTATAGTGATAAAACTTTAAATGAGAGTTGAAGTGAAGCAATAATTATAATGAACATAAAAGCTTTTCAACATTCTCTTGCCATTTGAATGGAAAATATTCTCTTTTATTGGCAAAACCTTAAAGAAACCTTAGAAAAACAATTTATCAATCTCAACTTCAGGCATGAAATAGCATTTTAACGAAGGACTAGACACTGTATGTGGGACAATTTGAAATTTGTTTTTTCCGTCTAAAATTTGTTCTTCGTTTCTAAAATTTTTTCTTTCCGTCATCCGGCTGCACCCTTACGAATAACCCTCAGAACGGGAGAAACGTGATAGCTAGGACGAAGAAGGCGTCACTTTTTGACGTGTGATCCCGCGTACGAACAAGAATTTTTATTGAAAATGTCTGTATACGTGTGTCATCTGAAATCTAACCGGGCCCACGTTTGCTTGGCTTCCAGATCGGCACCACTCGACTTATCAACCACAGTTGTCGTCTAACCTAGCAAGTATAGAGAAGGTAATAGTGTTCTTACGATAACTCTTCACACTGCATACTCTTTCAATAATAAATAACATGTAAACTAATCTAATAACATCTCAATTATTCAAAAATGCAGTTTTGTTTTGCCATTTGCAGACTCTAACACTGAAATAATGCATTCCATTGAAATAAAATACATGCACTCCTGTCAAGTGAAGCAGGCAAATAAGTCAACAATTCTTATTGTGGACACGAAGTTGTGAGAAACGAAAAGACAATCTGGCCCACATGAAAAGGAAAATCCTGTATATTCAGAGAACGTCGTGAGAACCAACTTCATGCTGGCCATTTCATTGATTTGCTTGGTATCACATTATTTACTTTATGAAAACTCTTCCTGTATATTTGGAAGACGTGTGAACTTGAATTGTGGTAATGAGTATATTCTCAAAATCTCATGCTATTTTCGACAACATATTTTGAAGCTTTCGATACTGAAAATGCATTTGAAGTGGGCGTGGCCTGAACAGATTTCAGGGGCAAACATTTATCTTTTTAAAAATCTATGGTCGAAATTATTTCTGACATTCCTCCACCATTTATCATCAGATTCAAAAACTACTGATCACTGTGTTGAAAAGTTTAGTGAGCAAGTCTTTTTTTCCAACTTCATTCATATTTTTCAAAATGAGTGTATTGACGCTGTTTTTGGTGTATGAATAAATGCAAATTGAATTATCGTTCTGATCAGAGTCAGATTGGCAACATGTCGCTCAGAAATTTCAGTATGTTCTATTGACTGAAATCAGTAGCATACGAGAATATTATTTGAAAAATGGGAGATCAGCCTTTAAATCAAGAATAGGCTTGAACTAAAAAATGTTCTCAGCGATATCCAAACTATACCATAGGGAATTTGGAATATAAAGTTCTTTAGGAACACAGAAGTATGTTCAGAGCTTTGAAACTCATTATCAGCATCCTAAAAATATCAATAGACAAGATGTGTATGGAACATTGATTACAGAAGCTTGTACCTAGTTATTTGTATTACAGCTTCATGAATTTTTTGGCTGTCGAAGATGTTTCGGCAACACTTCCTGGACTGGATAATTTTAAGAGTTTTTTTGATTTCATACATTAGATATTGGAATACTGATTTATTATTTTTTATATGAGAGCCTCAACAAATTCTTGTGGTTTTGTGGGCTTGAAATTTCGATGACAGTCATTTTTTAACCGAAAACTGTTCGTGAAATTAAATAGATTCCACAAATACTTTGGAATAGATGAGCAACATTGAAATCACTGCATTTTTCAATATTTGCAATACAAATTAACAACATTCATCATTCCAAAATGGTCCTGTTTTCAATTTTCCTTTTAATGGACTAACAAATAACTTCCATAATAGACTGACATATGTTCATGTCCCAGCATTGTATGACTAAAAACAAAGATTTCACTATTCAAGGGTAGCCAACCGATGCTTCATTTTAAAATAAAGGATGTTGAAACATGTGAAAAAACATCTCATAGACACGAAATTCTCAGCCTCTGTGAAAGTGAGCTAATAATGGCAGTGTTATAGTTGTATCATATACTACCAAAAAAATATTTGTCTGGGATCAATTGATGTTCATAATCATGTTGTGGACTATTTAGAAATTCCACGTAACAAACATTTCACAGAAGTCGTAGAGGATATTCAAAATTGGTTAATGACTGAATAAAATGTGAGTTTTCAGATGTAATGCAATCCAAGACACTTATTTGTTGATGAAATTCTTCTAAGATTTGCCAAAATTTATTGTATTAATATAAATAATTTCAAAATGTTATATCTGCAGATGTTTTGTGGGGGCGTAACCATGCTCGAAAGCAACCAATATAAATGCTTCGCACGTTTTCATGATTCATTGTTCTCAATTTTATCGAGAGAAAGCTTCAGTGGCTTACTAATTAGTGTATCAACTGATCTTTCGTTCTCAATATTGATTCATTAAGTTATTTGGGAGAGGAGTTGCGAACAGTGAGATCAAAATGTGTATGATTATGTAGTCAAATTGCTAAAAGGGTGAGTTAATGACATTCACGTACAGTAATTTAAATTATACTTCGTAGTTGGTGAATTGCCAAGAGCGCCACAACACGAGATCAATTATCAGTGAAACGTTCATAACATATTTATGCAAAGCAGAGTTTGACAGCAGAGCGCGAAAAATTCAAATGTTTACCTGTTCATTTTACACTTTCCTGTGAGAAGTTGATCCTGTAGACGATAATTCTGAACAAAATCCTCACAGGATAACAACACATCTTTCAAAATGAATAATAACTATCTCGAATGGTGAGAATGATTTGAGGTTAAGTGAGAAAGCGTCAAACTTTCGAGCTAGGAAGTCAAAAGGACTCTAAATGATTATACAACCGTTTTCACGTAGGACACAGTATCGCTGGTGACTTCGGTTAGAGCGCGCTTGAGCCGTGTTCGACGCGCCTGCGCCATTGTTTGCGTAGAAGACAGCAAGCCAGAGCCCTATACAGGATCACACGTTTCATCTTACGAAAATTTCGCAAGCTCGTACTCCAGGGAAATTGGGTGAAAGAAAGGAAAAATTCGGAAATGTCATCAATTAGCGATTTCTCCAATGAAATAAACGTATTAGGGGGTGTTGACTGGTGATCTGTATAAAACGCATATATTTCACCGGTGCAGAAGTGGACATTTTCAGAGTTTATGCTGAAATGGAAATTCTACGTAAGCCTTTCCTGAAAATTAAGCCCGACTTAGGACAAACCTTGTTAAAATACAAGTGAACAGCAGTACTCGAAATGACATTTTTCAACGTGAGTATGAAGTTCCTCGTTTCATTTTGAATTGAGTACACATAGAGCTACTCATCTCTTTGTGTTTCTAGCTCAAGGTATATCTAGCGCATCATCAATTATTACTGTCTGGTCAGATCTAGCTCATGTAGCTTTTTTCTCGCACTTTTCCATGAAAAATAGTTTCTCTCGTCTGTATACAGTATCTTTTCTGCCTAACGGTTATGGTCACTTAAACAATGAGAAGCTGAAACTAGAAATTCTATAATTTGTAGACTGGTTACTTTCTATAGAAAGCTGTTCAGTTGTGGAAATAATACTAGTAAGCAGGTGAATCTGCAGTCAGCGTATATTTGCCAGAAATAGAAGTAAGCCAACTTTTATTGTACTATGTGTAGGTATGATAAAGTGTGTTAATGCAGTGTTTATACATTGAAATGCAAAAGTTAGTTAAAATATTGAGAGCGAATTTTTTTTTCAGTGAAGGTGTTGACAATATAAAAAAAGATTCTTCATCAATTAGATCGATTTTTCCTACAAAATGGCAAGTATTCCTGATTTGAAGAAGGATGAATTTTCATGAAAAAATCAATTTTTGATGGTCCAAAGTAGAATTACTTTCAGGTTCGTGTTCAGGACGTAAACCTTCGAGTAAATAGAATTAACTTCCCAATCAGGAGAAGCACAATTATTGCAAATTTACTCTGTTGATAATGACAGTCCATTGGAAGAGTAACTGACCTAATTAGATCCACATCTCAGTTAATTCACGCTCGTGCGTTAGATCGCACGTTAATCGCGAGGTCCCCGTCTTTTTTAGCTCACATGAGTTTCTGAATACTTCTGAGTGTTGCTCATAGGGGATCAGTCGGTTGTCAGAAAAAAATTCAAAAAATTCTGTTTCACCTAGCTCTATATATGTAGATATCTGAAACAGGTAGGAATATTATTTGCGCATGTAAATTTTTCCGGATCACCGTCATACCCTTGATACGTATATTTTGATGAGGAATCTGTATATGAAGACATTTCTACCAAAATGACCAATTTTTCTGGAGTATCGCTCTCACGCAACTTGATTCAAATACAACATTTCAATTTTATCCCCATAATCCCATGTCAATTGTCCACGTTATCGGTGACCTTTCGGTATTACCTGATAATTCCGTAGGTTTATCTCAAGTTGGTACATTTTGAATATAGAAACAGGAAGGTGCTATTATATTTAGTTCCGCATTTGGTGTGGTCGGTCGAAAATTAATATATTTTTATGAGTATATAATATTTACTCTGATGATAACATTTTCATAGATATTCAGTAGGCAAGTTTGACACACTTTTAAGATAATGGCCGTATCAAAATCATTGAGTGCATGGTATTCGTGTGATTCAACTCAAATGGTTTTGATTAAATACTGAATTGGGCTAGATCGTCTGGTTTCGTGAGAAGATGAAAAAGGTAATTTCGGTGCCCTTTATTCAATTATGAATTCTTGTATCATCATTGAATTATAAATTGTGAATAGTTTGTGGCCTTGAACGTATACGTAGAATAAATTGAATGAAGAATGATTTCTATAGTAGACAGAAAGACATCCTAGTGGTAGAATAGAAAAAAGTTTTATTGAACAGAAATTTACTCATAAGGTGCACTGTATTTATTCGAAAGAAATTCTGAACTCTAGTAGAAGCTTGTATAACAATCTCTCATCACATGAAATGATATTCTGGTAATTGGGAATGCCATTTATCCCAGTGACTTACTTCCGAGTAGACTCAGAAGTATACATTTATATAACGAGAATAATAATGTTGAAACATTTCTTTCGATATACAGTGTGAGCCATTTGAAGAGGAAACGCCCTTGTGAAATATAAACTTTTCATTGAGAAAGTTCACTAGGACACCAAATTTCATAAATGGGTCTTCATTTCAGGGAAGAAAATCTGAAAAAACATAAAGTGTTTAAAAAAATCTAACCTACACCACTGGATTCACGATATTTTGAAAAAGTCTATGTCAAAATTACCAGGAAATGCGTCCATTGATAAGAAAGTTGTAATGGACTAAAATATAGAATAGAATGAGAAGGAAATTTCCTGTTTCGGGTCTCGAAACAATATTCAATGCTAGCGAAGCACGAATGAAAAATATGATGCTTAGTCAACACAGCACTTCAATATCAGAGCATTTTTCAATACTCTGACTACATTACTGGATTCAGGAAGTCTCGAAATATCACTGATCAGAATTTCATAGGAATCTGTCGATAATTTAAATTTATAAGAAATATTTTCTTAAAATTCCGTTTAACAAAACATTTTTCAAATTTTTCCTCTTATAATTTTTTTCAGCAGGTTTCGATATTTTGAGACTTTCTGAATACAGTAGTGTAGTCAGAATTTTGATCAAGTTTCTGAAATTGAAGTGGTGAGTTAATTAAACGTTATATTTTTTGAATTCAATTTCCTTATAAACTTGATGGTATCGAAAGTAATCAGATTGTAGCGGATTTTTTGTATTATCAATGATTTTTCACAGTAGTTTTTCAAATTCATCAATTTTTGTTTGTAAATTGATTCAAATTGCACTCATCACTTCAACTCTCTTTGCGTAACAGCTGCCCCTATGAACTTTCATATGAAATAGACACGCCATTGGAAAACAGTTACCGTAGGTTACCGTAGGTTACCGTAGGTTCTTTCTTCAGAAAACGAATTTTGCCAAAAAAAAATGTTTTGAAATTGTAACTGGAAATATCTGCAATGCATCAATATCTCAGAAAAGTTAATGTTTGGGTCTCGAGGAACATTGCAGAATTACCTATCTATCAAATATAATTCAATATTTGTTGCGATATTAACTAAGAAAGTAATTTTATCTGTCATATATATGCCTAATATGCAATTTTGTCGATTTATTGGAGAGAATAGTATTTTGAAGTTGTCAACGATATTCGTCTCTGAAAAACTTTCCACTTCATGTCATACTCGCGAATTCAGATGTTCTATTAGCTAGAAGTTTCAAATTATCCGACACACCAAACATTTTGTGTGTTTATCTAACAAAGCGGGAAGCATAATTCATGAAACACGAGTTACACAGTGAAATCCGATGGAATTATCAGCATCCCTAGATATTAATTTGTTACAGTTTGACACACCGAAAATCTCGGCCTTTACACAGAATATTACCTCGGAAATATAACTATTTTAGTAAAAGCTTCACCTATGAAAGGTCCACAAAAAATATGCTCACATTTGGAATGTTTTTTATGTGTCAACTGATTCGCTATTGATTAATTTGATTACATTACTCGAATATGTTGTAACTTCTTTCTGTAATAGTAAAGAATTTCACGATAGTCAGGTGTGATAATAAAAGAAGTTTGGAATTATTCATTTGCAAGGTAGCGGCTAAATTGCCTGAGAGGTAATATTTTTGTGTCTCCGACATAAAGTGGATATATTGGGTATATTGAGGAGGGAAGTTCTATAGAACGGTTGTACTAAACCTGACTGTTTTTCAAACAAAAATAAGCACCGTTTACAGTACTGATATCCACAGAAATATGAAGCGAATATTTGAGAGAAAACAATTGTTCTATGGATAATGATCAGACACCAAAAACATATCTGACAAAGACAATTGCCGTGTATCTCCACTATTGCTTATTCTTGTGATCAGAACATCAAAAAAATTATTCGGACGTGTTACCTTGCAGCAAAAAATCTGCAAGAATTTTGAAAAAGAAATGTAGAATTTGTGATATTTGTTTTTACGAATCCCCAGGTTTCTGGGTTTTTCAAGAAATCCCTCAAAAGCTGATCTGAGAGCTTGTGTGAGCAAGTGTGCTCTGGGACCTACAACAATAAGAGTTGATTCCAAACCACTTGACATACGGTAAGATTCAAGCCGTATCGTCTTTGTGAAAGCCAAATGCTCAGCACTACATAGCTACTTCATTTTGTTGTGTTAACAATATCTATATTTCACTGTCATGGTCAATGTCCTTTTGAAATATCTCTCACTTTCTTACTGTCCGTTCATCAGGACCAATCCTCAAACAACTTTCTTTCGGAATTCATTGGAAATATTTGAAATTCATGCATCTGAAATTCAAGAAGAATTTGAAGAATTGAATAAACCTAAAGATGAACGAAAAAAAACAATCGTAGGACTGATCTGGTTCACAAGCGTGTCAAGAGTCATTAACAGGATCTGAAATATACAGTCAAGAAAAGGCCTAGAAGTCCCACGATTGTGTGAAGTATTATAGGACGTGATCCATTCGATACAAAATTATATCCATTCAAATGCAAAGAAAACGTGGGTGTGTGAAAAATTGCTAGAATGTAAAATGAAGTTCAGATAAGTGAAGAAACTTGAATAAAACTTATTCTAATTTCATTCAAATTCAAAGATATTCCAGTCAGAACATTTCTCCGAAGCCTCGCTGAATGGGTTCCAATTTGAGACGCATATGGTATGGTACTCTCTTTTATCTGGAGTTATGTTTAGATGGGGAGACTGTCAGTCAGGATTAGCAACTAGACAACCCACATCAAACTTGGTTTTTACCAAGGCATGTGGTCATATATCGATTCAGATACATCTGAGAAGGAAATTTCCTGTTTCGAGTCTCGAAACAATATTCAATGCTAGCGGAGCAGGAATTGTGGAGGTGGCGATATTTGACCTCGTCAAAATAATACTCAGATGGCATTAACTCTCAACTAACAGCTAACAGGATGCCCGTCGCCTGTCAGTCTTTCGAAGATTTCTGAGCGTTGCTAGTAAGAATGCAGCCGGTTGACAGAACAAAGAAACAAATTTAAATTAAACTACCCCCTTCACGGTTATGTTGCCATGTCAAACACGCTTCAAGTCATACAATTAGATGAATCTGTGGCGATGGTGTTATTTGATTTTGTCTTGACGTTCTGTTTCCCTCGCAATTCCCGAAGAAGTTCAGAAATAAACCACCCGAAAGAAGGATTCTCTGCACGATGAGAAGTCGTTTTCAACAATGCACAAAGCAATGAGTTCTATTTGGATGCCAATCTCTGAGAACTACTATTGCTATTACACGTTACTTTAATGACGCAGTTTTACTTCCGATAATTTTAGTTTGTCACATTTGTACCAGATCATACTCAATAATCATTTCCAGTGGGCGAGAAAATAGAAATATAAAAATATTTCTTTCGCTGGTCGATTCTTCAATTGAAAAACTGGTGTGGAAAATAAATCCCGCCTGAAGATCTAAAGAGAAAGATAAAATGTCGTTTGCGGATGGATAATGCATTTCTGGTGGATTAATCTTGAGATCATTGCAAACTGAAAAATGTTCCCACAGGGAGGTCGATCGTTTCTAAGTCGAATGTATCGAACTGACATCAATCCAGAATTGCGATATATGTTGCTTTACGAAGGACACCCTATTATGACTGGAATTAGTTTCGCTTGTATTTCTTAGAGGTTTCCTGGACCAAGGCAACTCATCATATCGTCGTGTTGGTAATAGAGGTTGTAGTTGATGTAGTAACTTGATCACTTGCATTTCGGTTGTTTGTCGTTTCAATGGTCAAATAATTTCTATCTCTTTCGAATTTTCTCACAACGTTTCGATTGCTTGAATCCGCTATCTTCTTCTGGTGAATAACAAAAAATTCAGATTCTACGCGATGTTTTATGTTTTTAATTACGGTGTGCTTATGCGCGTGGTTTCGCGCTTTTTTCTCCAAAATGGCCCATGAGCACTACGCTACGATCTTCCGAAAATTCACAAACTCGACATGCCTTCGAGACCAATCACCAGCTCCCGTAACTCACCGACCTATAACCTGGCGAAATTCCTCGTACTGATACTACAACCTTTACAGAATTCTGAACACTTCGTGGACATTATCAAAGATGTACTGTGTGTGCATCGGGGTAACCACTTCTTCGCAACAAACGTATCTACCTCAGTTTGGTGTATGCAGCAACAGTGAGAGAACCCCAACAAATCCCACTCACAAAAACACATTCTGTGATAAATATAGGAATCTCTTCAGCAATCGAACGAGAATCTACAAACATTTCTACGAAAGAATCCGTGAATATCTATCTACCCTCCAATTATCCCTACCAAAAACGTTTCCTACCACACTCAACCCACCTTTTCCTTGGTCCATCAAACTGCCGAACTGTGACACAAGCCTAACTCAATTCGACAAACTCAATATCAACGCCAAGTCATCAAAAATGAACTCAACCAAATCATTTCCAAATACCCTGATTACACAGTAATATATACAAATGCATCAAAAACCAATGAAGGAGTGGGAGCTGCAAAAGTAACAACATCCGAATCTTTCTCCCATAAATTTCTCTCAACGACCAGCAATTTATCTGCAGAACTCTATGCCATTTCTCATGCGCTGGTCTATATAAATACGACAGGTGGAGAGAAATATGTTTTTTTGACAAACCAAATTATGGCTAAGATATGTGGACAAAACCATCATATGGAACCACTGAGATGTATACCTTGAGGACTTCTTTGCAAGAATAAATATCATAAGGGATTCAATCAAGTTCACAATGAAAAAGGAAACTAACAACACCTTGTCGTTTCTCGATGTGAAAGCAGAAAGAACAGAAACTGGTATCCTCACCTCTGTTCAAAGAAAGAAGACACACACAGGATAGTATCTCAACTACGGCTCCAATCACCCAGATTCCACAAAGAGGGGAATTGTAAGAACGTTGGTGGAGAGAGCGATGTGAATTTGTAACAACCAGGAGTCACTGGATGCGGAAATAAACTGCATAAAATAGTACCCACGACAAAATGGATACACCGAGAAACTCATAGGAGAAGTACAGAAACAACTCGAAAGGATCAAGACGATCGAAGAACGACCACAAAACTCCATTCTCATCGTTTCCTACATCAGGGGTATCTCCGAGAAGATCGGAAGGATCGGAAACAAATACAATGTCAAGAGTTGTTTTCAATCCGGCAATACCTACCGAAGTTTCCTCACCAAGACGAAACCAGAAAATACAACAGAATCCAGCAGAAACTAACTAAAACTAAGAGGCCATTATCAGTGAGAATAGCCGAACATAAAAAGTGGACTAAACGAAGAGAAACATCAAAATCGGGAATTGTTGACCACACCTGGACAAAGCACCACCGAATTCTTTGGAATGAGGCTAGTGTTCTTCATAGAGAGGAACACAGGTTTAAACGGAAATTTGAAGAAACCGCCTATATCGAAGCCAGTTGTGCCTTCAGTCAACCGAGCGTAGAAATGACGTATGGAGAACGCTCATAGCCGTTTCGGAGGAAGACCACAAGACCTTGTGTAATTACACTGTAATTTCTCCTTAATTGCACCGTAATTAACCTATAAAACAACGCGTAGAATCGGAATTTGTCATTATTCACCAGACGATTGCGGATTCAAGCAATCGAAACGTTGTGAGAAAATTTGGAAGAAATAGAAATCATTCAACCATTAAGACGATAAATAGACGTTAGAAATGCAAGTAATCGAATAAATCAATGAACGTAAAAATAATCAAAATGTTTTACTAACACTGTATATTGAACCCTTTTGAAAGAAAATCCATTTCTCAGAATATGGGTATGCTCCACAATTAACTCCGATATGTAATTCGTTATAAAAGCGTGAACACGTGTGGAAATACATCTTCATTTACGGAAAATGAGTGCATGTTCACACAGCTGTATTATTCACTGGCGTGTTATACCAGAAGTCTTATTTACGCCACGATCTTTGCTGAATATAAAATTACAAAATTGCGCAGGCTGAAATAGACTTTTAAAATATCCTCTTCACAAGCCGTGTGATTGTGACCTGTGTGTCAGATAACCGGGGTTACGTTGGCATCCGATAAAGCAGATTTAACTTTGAAATACGGTGACAAGAATTGCTCGTTTTTATTTGCACTGTAAAGCACGGAAATCTGAGGGCTGGTATCACACTTTAACGCTGAACAAAGCAACCCTATTGCAGACCACATAATTCAAAGAATTGCTGTCCAGACAAAAAAGAAAGTGTTCATATTTTACGATGAGTGGGTAAGCTTTCAATTTCTGCCTATGATGGCAAATGAATTGATTGATCTGCTCGGAGCGTGGATGATTGGAGTGGTTTTCTTTCGCGTTTTTTGAGCCATTCCAGTTGATTGTGAGACTATGTTCGGCCTACTTGAAATCTGCTCGTATGATTGAGTAGGCTTGCTGCTTCAACTACTAGTTTGACAACTATACAAGATCATGAACATTTACGCGATTTGAATCTGGAAAGGGTTCTCTTACAAACGGTTGGTCTGATGACAGGTCTCTGTCGATTTGAAAAATAAACGAAAACTTCAAACCTAACAGAAGAAACCCAATGCAGGTTATATCTAGGAATATGAAACATTAGATATCTTCAAAGCATTTGATTGTGTTTGTAACCCGGAATTTCTCGCCAAGCTTCCTATCTGGCTTACTTTCAGAGAAATTTCTCCATGAGGTTTTCGATGAAGTTTTTCTGTGCTCATGGTGAAGTCCAGCAGGGATAAATTCTGGCACCATCACTAGTTTAAATCAAAGGTTTGTTAAGAATAACCTTAAGTTCTGTGCACAGCCTCGTGGATCACAGAACCCTTCACTCCGCTTTCTCTTCCTGAGCTCCGATAGCAGCTCGTGGAAACAGAAATGAACGGGTAGGAATGTGAACAATATGAATTATAAAGTTTTAGACACGTTTCAAATTAATTACTTTCATTAAGGATTTCCTTTGTCTGAATTGTTTTTGTCGCTACTTCGTAGACTTGTCGAACATCTCTTTTCCAGTGTTTTTGTTTTAAAAAAACGGCGAAATTTTTTAACTCATTTCCCGGAGAGTGTCCAGAAAAAAAAAGCAATTCCTATCTCTCTTGGTTCTCACGATGTTTAGGGGAAGTAATTTCGATATGAAAGTCGGAGAGTGATTGGTAGTCAACAAGAGATGTCTTGTATAACTTGAGATCGTTGTCACCTCGTTGATATGACATGAATATCGTCATTAAGTTGAAAGTGGAGAGTCTGATTCAACAACATTCGAATTCTTGAAATGGTACAGATGATGGAGAGGTGTTATGAAAAGTCAAAGACGTCGTGTTGATTATTATCACTCGGTGAAATTATCTTGGATATCATAAAAAGCAATAGATCTAAATCCGAACCAAATGAACGTTATAAGTCTATTTAGAATCCCAGAGAAGGTTATTTGGAGCTCTCGAATGCTGTTTCATGCAACTTTAATATTTCATTTACGAAGCTGAGTGATACTGAAATTTGTTTTTATTAAAGCTATGCCGGCGTGTACGGTTCTTTGAAAAATTAATTTTTCACTATGAAAATAGCTGGATGTTACCCGGAATTGCATATATTGCAGATGAGTTCGTCCGTGTAATTTCCATCAGTTGACCGCGTTGATATTATCCTCTATTAGAACACTTGAGATCTTCAGTCCCGAGAATCAAAATGGCGGCAGTTTGGAGATCTGCCAATTCGTTGCAGTAAAATGAGTTCTAATAAGCTGTTCATATCCATTTTTGGAGTTATATATCACTCACGATAAACTGGACTCGTTCAAGCCATATCGATACTTCCAATGAAATATAGTGGAAAGATAAATTCACATACAGCATTGTGAGCAATACTAATGGGTATCTTCATCAGCAGACGTTGGTTTGAAGGTTCTAGACGAAGTAGTAACTTAATTACTGACGTTTCGGACGTCCATCATCTTAATGGGTTGAGAGATTTTTCTTCTACTTTTTCACAACGATTCAATTGCTTGTATTAGCAATCGTCTTCAGAAGGATAAGTTGAAAGAACGAGCACTGGAAAAGAGATGCATGTCTCCAAAGTGTCGACAAAAGGAAGTGAAGACTCTCCTCGACTGTCAGTCTCAATGGGACCGCCAACGGTTGAACGATTGATGATATTTCAGGAGAGCATCGGCCATGAAAATATCTGTAAAACAGATTGCCACCCTTTCTGCGGTGTTCCAGATAGGTGAGTGAATTTGTAAGCTTAGTATCACTTCAGAGACGAATAACTCTTTTTTGGACATAATCTGAAAATTTTAGAGTGTTTAGGGGCTGCCCATATATGGAAACAGTATTCAAGAACAGGTCTGAGTTGTGCCTTATGAATCATAATCAACTGACGGGGCGTGAAATAGCGCTTAACACGAAACAGAACACCAAGTTTTTGGAGGCACGTTTGACAATGTACCTCATATGGCTTTTCCGTGACGGTATTGCTGATGATAATACCGAGCATAGAAATGGAGCACTTCATTAGTATGGAGACGACATAATTACGTTGGCATCTGGTAGATCGCCCTTCGTTTTTGTGATGTAATTTCGCGCTTTTTCCTCCCTCCAAAAATATGAATTTGCGTTGGAAAAAATGTCCCTCTCTTTAGAAGAACACTAGCCTTGTCCCAAAGAATTCGATGGTGCTTAGTACAGGTGTAGCCATCAATTCCCGATTTAGATGTTTCTCTCCCTACTTTTTGTATTCTGCTGTTATTACGGATGACGGCCTATTGGTGTCTCCGATGAATAAATCTTCTCATTCCTATCATTCACATAGGACCTTGTAAATACAGATTTTGCTGGATTCTGTTGTATTCGTCTTGGAGAAGAAGCTTCGTAAGGTACTGCCAGATTGAAACAAGCTCTTGATGTTGAACCTGTTCTTGTCCCTATCCATCTGATTTTCTTGGGGATATCTACTGATGTATGGAAAGTTGATTTCCGGGTTTTGTGGTAGTTCTCTGATCGTCTTGGTCCTTTCGAGTTGTTTCTGGTCTTCTAAGAGTTTCTAGGAGTATTCATTTTTACGTAGATCCTTTCTGATGTAGTTTATTTCTGTTTCGATTAACTCCTGGTGATTGCAAATATACATCGCTCTCTCCACTAATTTTATTACGATTCCTCTCTTTTTGGAACTTGGGTGATTGGCGCAAGACTTGATATACTGTCTTGTGTGGGTCTTCTTTCTGTAAAGAGAGGTGCGGTTGTCAGTGTCTGTACTTTCAGCATTCACATCGAGAAACAGCAGAGGACCTTGTTGTCATTTTGTTGCTTCATCTACCTTGGTAGTGTATTCAATATAAATTTACCTATTCTCATCAATAAGCTGGAACCAGAAAATTTGCAATAGTAAAAAATGTCTTATTTGGCTTTCCTTTAGAAATGAACCTCGAAATATCAATCCTCCGACCAATATTATATCGAATTATGGGAATTATAGTATTATTTCTATAGGAGTCATGATACTTCAGAATGATCAATTAGTTATACTAAACCATTGCCAAACTCACATCAGATAAAAATATGAAAGCCAGAAAACAGATTTATATGGAGATTCAAAATGAGTACTTACCTAGAATTCATGTAAAAAGAAAATTGTAAAATTTGTTTTCACAAAACCCCTCAAAAGCAGAGCTTGTGCGAGCAAGGGAGATTCGGGACCTATGGTTCGAATAAAAGTGTAATCCGAACCACTTCAGCTCAGTGGCAGGCTACCGGGCATCGACCCCGGACCGCCTGGATGGAAGGCAAACGCTCTAAAACCACAACCACTTCGCTGTAAACACTTATATTTCAGAATTCAGTTCGAACTGGTAGCAATGCCAACAAAATTAGCATAACCAACAAGCCGCACCTGGGTAGTGATTTATCGCATGGAATTAATCTGAAACGGAAGAAATGAAATAAGTGGGAGCATTACAAAAATTCAAGCTCTCAAAACTATAACCACCTTCAAAGCCATATCTTTCAAATCATATACGGACTTTACATATATTCAAAGCACCGTTTTTCGAATTCAAATCTACGAGATGTTCTGTATCTCTATTTTTTCTTGGTATATTCGTATATAATCTCTTGCCAATACCTGAGTCTCTCTGAACAAAGTCTTATGGTTTTTGTGTTGAACCTGAACTTTCGTTCAGCAGAAACTGCTCCAGAGCTCTCGCATTCAAGCAAGCAGTAAACCATTAAACAATTAAAAATTCCGGAACCTGAGACTTGATTAGAATATGTTGAAACTAGATACATGTGCAAGGAGAAAATCGAATCTTCAAAAGAGGCTCACAATGCAATACAATCAAAATTCGTTGAGTTGCCTAACGGATCCGGCTTGATTTGATCCATTGTCAAAGCTATGGGAAGAAATTTCACATCGAACTCATATTTTCCCCGGAAGGCGAGAGAAGGCGAGGAAGTAACGTCCAGGAAAAAGCAAGTAAATTCGAGGAAACGTTCGTGGTTTCATAAACACTTGCTTAACGGATCATAAAAGAATGTTCGCGAAACTATGAAGCGAATGCCAGACAAATTATATACAAAATTGTCAATATTTCAGTAAGCTCTCAGAAACTCATTCATTGGAACTGGGTTGGACAACACCTTGTCGTTTCTCGATGTAAAAGCAGAAAGAACAGACAATAGTATCCTCACCTCTGTTTACAGGAAGAAGAGACACACAGAACAGTATCTCAACAACGGCTCCAATCACGCAAATTCCACAACAGAATTCAGCAAAAACTGTATTTACAAAGTCCCATTATCAGTAAAAATAGCCGAACACAAAAGGGAATTGCTGACCACGTCTTGACAAAGCACCACCGAATTCGTTGGAACGAGGCTAGTATTCTTCATAGAGAGCAACATTGGTTTAAACGGAAATTAATAGAAACCGCCTATATCGAAGCCAATAGTGCCTTCAGTCAACCGAGAGTAGAAATTGAAAACGTATGGAGACCGTTCATGGTCCGCTTTGGAGGAAAGAGCGCGAAACCACGCGCGCCACAAGACCCCATATCATTACACCGAAATAACATCGGAATTAAAGACATATAAAACATCTCGTGGAATCCGAATTATTCACCAGTAGACGATTGTGGATCGTAAATTTTTCAACCATTGAGACGATGGAGATCCGGAATGCAAGTAATCGGGTTGGCGAAATTATTACATTTCACTCACAAACCATCGCCCAGTTACTAATAGTCCCGCTGAATATTACGAAGCAAAAACTGGAATGACATGTAAAGGCACGTTCCCCGAATGATACGATGAAAATTAATGTCCCGTTCAACGTTTCGATCAACATTATCATACATTTATTCTATTCTGTAACGAAAAACCAGAGAAAGCTGTCGCAAAAACTATGCAAACATGTTTATTCCGAGCATCTTGAGTATTCCAAGCTTGTTCGGGTCGAACACATGACAAATGACATATAGATAATATTTATCAATGTCTAACATTCTACCGTCACCAGTCAATACTGATTGTAGAAAGCGTTAGCGAGAGACAGAGAGAGAGAGAGAAACAGAGCGCATGCAGTACAAGTTGATGGAAACGTGAAATTCGGGATGTCAGATCAGTCAAGGTTGGAAGATCTCGATCAGTGGGATGTCCGATTGAATCCGTTTCGGCAGGGAAATTCATCAGGTTATTGATTATCAGTCAGTAAGTGGTTTAATAGATATTGACCGTTTTCAGAGAATTTTGTCAAAATTGCATTGACAGTTCTAAATATCAAATGAACTATGGCCATCAACATTGAGGGAATCATGATACTGTACAAAACGGAAGTGATTGCTTTGAAAAAATTATGAAACTCAGTACAGACATGTAATTCATTTATTATTATATCATCATTATTTATTTTCATAATGCAGTTGTTGGCTCTAAGCATCGTATAATATAATGTGTTATGGCAAGGCACTGGATCGAAAGAGACATGACATATTCAGAGAAAAGAAAAACCTTGGCCTAGGACGGGATATAAAAATAGGGTGAGGTAGGTATATCAGATAGCTGAAAAGTGACCAAATTGCAAAAGACACAATCAGTAACGTTTCACTTATGTGATTAACTTAACAGGGAAATATCTGTCAATAATTACCAAGCTCGTTAAGAGAAGAACTTCTATGAGCTGGTCACATTGTATAGACCACATAACATATAAGGAATTGAAGTATTCGAAAATGTCTGACATACGAAGGAATAAAAGGCAGTTCCAGTCTCAGAAATGCACATAGATAACAAGGTATTGTTCGAATAATGATTTAAAAACAGAAACCGAAGCAAGAGAGCTAGCTCACTTGTAGAAGCAGGAGAATTAGGTTTATATGCAGATCGATAAGAAACCATTTATCCACCTGCAGTGGATAAATCGGGTGATGTAGATCAGAAAGTCAAACAACCATTGGCGCTGTAACAGTTTGAATGCGCGATTGGCATACTAGGAATTCTCGACCACGCTTGGGATTGCACGTTGAAAGGTTAGACTCTCGTCATTCCTAGCACGCAAAGTTCCATGAATGGTGTTGCATCCGGATGACGGAAAGAACAAATAACAAGAGCAAATTCTCGTATAGTTTGGATTCGCATGAGCACTTTGGGTAAATAAGCAGACATAGCAGAATTATCTCAACCTTGATACCTAAGCATCTCGAGAAGGAAATTGTATTTCTGCGATGGTCTAGAATTTTTTGGGCATAGTTAGCTTACAAGAAATTTTCTCCTGAATTGTTTCACGTAAATTTAACAATGCCCTGTGTATATGAAGGCATGCATCAATGCAGAGCTTATGAAAATAAAAACTTATAACTTTTATGCTCAATTGAAAAGTGAATATTGCGATAATCGCAACTAATTATTCTATAGAAATTCTGAATTCATATATTTCTGATTTCTGCTGAACAGTAGTTGGTCGTTTAATAATCATGCATATCCGCTGAAAGTAATGTTGAATTGAATCATCCATGTGTTAAATTCTATGAAACGATTAGATTAGGACGTGTTTATTAATCAACTGTGATTTCCACTGGCATTTATCGATATCCATTCAACAATAAATCATTCTAAAATGAAATCGCATGAATTAACCAAAGTGTTGGTCGAATTTCTATTCCATTCTGATATAAATATATTCATCGGAGCAGAATCTGAACCTTCTCAACCGTTGACGGTATGAATGAACATCTAGTTCAAATATGAACACTCGCCTATAATCTTTAATAGTATCCGACTTCTGTAGTCTTCTGTAACTATATAGTAACTATAGATGGAAAAAGTTATCTAGTTGAAACTTGCACAGGAGCATAAATCTTTCTAAAAGTTGAGTGAAAACTGGGATTTTCAATTATTATTCTGTATTACTAGACACCTAGCTCGGGAAACTTCCAATAACTTTTGAACTTCCTATCTAAAAACGGTAAACAAAGATATTGCGACCAAGGAAATGGTCAATTGGAGAGATTTCTTATACTTTATAACTGGGTTGTTCTGAGTTTTACACATTTTTTCATCGATATCTAGTGCAACAGTGAATGATGCTGTGTCACTATTATATTAACCAGGGCATTTATTGGCAAGCTTTATGGATCCCTATCTCTGTCAATTCTGAGGAATCAAGATGAAATAAGTAATGTTTGGCTTTATTTTCTTGATCTGACGTTATACAATGAATAATATTTCGATCATTTCTATATAGAACAATGTGTAATGTTTAGAGAACGTGAGATACAAAGTTAGGAATTGATTTTTCGAATTTCTGCTAGCAGCAAACCACAAAGAACACATTCTTTTTCACACAAGATGAACATTAGAAGGAACATCCTGTAATGTTCAGAGACAGAGCATCATGAGACACAAGGGGTAGTTAGTAGGAGTGGGTTTTTTCGGGGAATACCTCTTTTGGTAACGGTCCCAAGGACTTCTTGTTTATTATTCTGGATAAGAGAAAGAGACGTTCAGCTCCTAATTATAGAAATATTGTTAAAAAATAGAACTGCGTCAAACATTGTAAAAATACATGACTAGTGAAATTGGGTCAGTTTTAAGTGTTTTATCCATGTTTTTATATGTTTGTTTCAGTGATGACACTAACTGTGATCATAGCACCAATAAAATTTAAATTCGTCAGTTTTGGCATTTCCTGTTTTGATATGGAAACATTCGTGATTATTAATGATTTCTTGTGTTTCGGACTTACATTATCTGAATTGTTTTTGATTAAACACGACATTTCAGTCGGTATATAATCTGCCACCTTGTTTATTTCACACTTGAACATGGAAAAACTAAACTATACTTTATTACAAAACTAATGTTTCATTCCGAGTTTGATTCTTCCTCCAGAAGATGTTTACTTGATGACTGAAACACGTGTTAAAAAATAGTGATTTCATCAATAAGTTTTTAAGTGAGTAGTAATTCAGTGAGATCACATTTCAATTAATAAAACGGGAACACCTTATGAAACCAAATTTCATCTTGAATTGAAACTAAAAAAGAAGATCAAGTTTGTCAGTATATGTCCCGTGTATAAAAATATTGTTTCAGGGAATCTGGTTGTTAAGAGAGAATTCATAATAGATCTGAAATTTATTGAAATATGTAAATCAGCCATGTCCCCCGAGATCCATTTTTCTTCTGTAGGTTCAAAATTCGTACAATTTTGGTTTATAACAGAACTATATTTTCATTTCATCAAATAAATTCATCCCTTGGGCCCTATTTCTCTGAACCGCCATTCGTTTATTCTGAAATGAATAATGCCACAATGTCTTTGAATTTAAGAATAGGTAATATTTGTCGGGTGAATAATCACTTTGCTGTTAATTTGCATAAAACGTTTGCTTGGGTCTCCATAAATAATCATCTGGAGTGTTTCTTTTTTAAAAAGAAGTGGGTATGATCGGATAAACATGGAAAGACAATTTAACATACAAAAATTGTAAATGATGCTTGAGACAATTTAAAACAAAGGAATATCCATCACAATGAAATTTTGATTTCATGAAGTAGAGTTTGCAAAGTATAGGCCGGTATGACATTGCATTTCATTGTAATATGAAGAAACGGCATATTATGTTACAAACCAATCCAAAGATTTAGGCACTGGTTGATTTCAGTAAATTCTTATTACTTTTCAGTAATTTCAGTTGTTGAAATGAGAGGGGATGGAAAGTGACACGGGAAATATATTATTTTTTCTCTTCTCAGGTACACGTGAGACCTCACATGCAGTATTTTTTAAACGTTTCAAAGTGATCTGATACCACCAAAAGTTGATTCACTTATCCGAATCCAGTTTTTTTTTTCATTCTAGTGAAATTTTCAATTTATAATTCAATAAAATCATTTATAAATTTATTTTTCTTTGCCTTCATAACAACTTGCTCTGAGTAATATATGAAAATGTTACCATCAGTTTGACCGGTTATGTCTATCACCAACGCTTGAATCATGAATTATTTTGTTACAGTTCTTAAAAAACAATTAGATGAGTACTTTCAGAAAGAGAGGGGTGAAGGTTTGCTCTATCAACGTTGTTGTGCTTTGCTTGCTGATCATAGTGACTACGAAGGTCATTTTGGAAGGAAGAAAAATAGAGACTGTAAAATGTTCACTTTCTTTTTTGTTTTTTTCACGTTAAATTCTTTAAGTTATTCTGCTTGAGATTTGACTGAAACTTCACTGAAATTGTATGTAGTTATTGTATATTGTGCTTTCATAAAGTATTTAATGTAAAAATTTGTAGAAAACACAAGGAACAACTTTTAGGAAAAAATGCTGGAACCCGTGAAATATAGCAATAATAACATCTAAAATGAAACCCTTATCTTTTGTTTTACTATGGATGTCAAGCAATTATTTAAGAAGTAACTTCATCATTTCATAAAGAATATAGTTGGATCATTTAATGTGAAGACAAGATGTGCTTCCAAAGAGAAGTAGTTGAATTGATCGGTGCAACTCATCCTAATCGACGAACCAGCCAGAGCATGGTAAGTAGAACTGGTTCTAAATACCGTGAATATTAGAATGTTTGTAAACTTTCTAAATCTGGCCGAACCTCACCACCTTATGTTTTTTTGGCAGTGTAGAAAAAAATCATCACTCAACACACAAATTTGTTCCTAATTTCAGTAAGGCGGCGTCGACAGTTGACAGAATTTCGAAAAAACCATCGCCCTATAATCATAAGGCGTCTGAAAGCGAATTTGTTAATGAACAATGGATTTTAATGATATAACGTTTTGTTGAATCCATCACACTACAGGGCAGATAAGTTTTACCCCTTATTACTGTTTGTAGTCCAACATATAATGATAATTACCAAGGAACCAAATTCACATCAATTCAAATCAAAATTATGTTTATTTTCTATTTCCAATTTTTTCATTACATCGGTTCCTGGCCTAACAAATAGATTTCATTTCGTATAAATCTATTTTGGATTTTAAATTAGATAAAAAATGTATTTCTCACAATTCGACAAAGTGAGTCACATTTCTGTTGTGTCATTGTGTAATGTTTCTCTACTATACTGAAGAAAATCTTAAGTATAGATACGATAGCCATTCAATATTACAATATTTGAATTAGTTAGCATGCCTCTCGCCCAAGTGAAACCGTGGACAACTCTTTATAGCTGACCTTGGTGACAGCTTTCTGAATATTCATGAAGTCCATTATTTTTTCCACATAATAATTCCATTGTGAGTTTGGAATTTTTAAATACGAATGTCAGGTAAATCAAGATCGAATGATGTTTCAAATGTTTACACTACCATACTGACAGATATTGACAATACATACTGACGGATAGGACATAACAAGATTGATCTTGATCTACCAAAATAACTCTACACATCTTGGTTTCAACATGCGGTGTTTTTTGAAGAATTTCGGTACACAGATTAGTGAAAAATAGCAACTTTATTCCAGTAGTCATTCCATATCAGTATAAAAATGGAAAATCGACGTTATGCTACTTCTTGAAAAAGGGATGTAGATAAAAACAAGACAGTTTCGTAACTTCAGAACAGCAAACAGTAAACTTGTTCTAAGAAACCTAGTCGAACTCATCAAAATACAGAAAATGAAGAACAGTGTACAATGTGCAGATAAAGTAAGAAATAAATGAAATATTTTGAAGAAAAAGTTAATCGAAGAAGAGTTTTGATACACTATGACATCAGATCGCATTCTCGCATTTCAGGCTTTGTCATCATTAAATAGAACTACCAATTTTTTCAGCTGAGAAAGGTAAACACTTTCATTTCGATCACAACTGAATCCGTATTCACTGGGTTTTGTTTTTCAGTCTTGTAGAAATCATTGTCATACCTCCCAAAATTCGACATTACGGTTCTCATATCCTTGTAATGTATTTCCGAATAAAATACCTCCTTGAATCTGACGATATCCTAGCAGTTCGAAATAGTCTTGTTCACAAGTATCCGGAGATATTCATCTCTTTTCAGTATGAATTCTTTCGTGGAAGTTGATCTTAAGCGAAGAGTTACAGCCGTTACAGTCAATTCCGTTTGACGTTTTCGGAAATGTTAACGAGCAGTTCGATAACAGACCTGATTACTATATATTGCATAATGGACAACATTTTGGAAAGTTTATAAGATAGTGGGTACAAAAAGTAAAAGAGTAAAATAACCACCAAATAAAAATCTGGAGTCAAGATTAGACTTGAGCCTACAATTGACAAATATAAGAATGTGCCAATTTCATCGTCAATGTGACACCGTTTAGACTAGTTCAAATATATCAACCATACAGCAGGGGTGGAATCAGCCCTTAAAATCATAAGTAGGAAATGAAGTTCGAGTGATGCCTCTTTGAAGGCCATTCAAACACCTTTTCAGAAATGCCACAAAATTATCATTGTCCCCAGTTTCAGGTAATAATTGGTGACATATTTAAATGAAATAGTTCAAATATTATCATTTGGGAAGATGATAAAAAATAGCATCTTATAAAATCCTCTTTTCATGCTGTATTATTTTGAAATGTTTTTATTTCGAATACTTCCGAAGAAAAAGAAAAATCCAGATGTGTTGAATCAGAAATTCGTGACAGCCATGCAATTTCTCCATTTCGAAAAATCCATCTGCCAGGAAATTCGTTTCTTAATCGTTGTAATAAAATAGTGTGGGAACACAATCTTCCTAAAACATAAGAAGATATTTGTGCCAGTTTCTAAATGCCAACTGCATCAACTCGATATTTCAATTTCATTCATATTGAAGGGTCTATCAACTTATCAAGAAGATTCTATAGTAATGTTCACCAGTTATTTTTTCCTTATGGAGTAAAGATTCAATAACAGTATGTCCAAGAATTTTCCAGTAACGGCAAATATATTATTACACCTGTTCAATATTCCGGTCAATATCTATTGAGTCCGTTATCAGTTGTCGAAAATTGATTCATCTGTCAATATCATCGTCGAACAGTTCTTGTATAATTTGCTTTTGATTCGGCGGTACTAATTTAATTTCAATTCCTTACTCACTGTTCCATAAAACAATTCTGTTTGCTATGACTGTACGAACCGAGGCAATTGATTCTGCTGTAAACGTGACCAAAACTCCTATTTCATCCAGAATACGTTAAATTACTTTTTATTTTAACCAGGTGGAGTGGAAGAACGCGGCTTCTGAAATTAGGTATCTTTATATCAAATCGAAGAATTGCGAACTTTCCCTTTGCTTTGCAGCAAACTCTAATATAATATATCATAAATCAACCCAGTTTTGAATGGAATTCAATAAGGTGTTTGCAGCAATAAAAGCCATATAAGTAATTATAAACTCAACCTGTCCCAATAAACTTCGCAACTAAATTTAGGATGTACTGACGGTTTAAAGTGCCATTAAGATTTCTCTCATTAAATATCGCCGCCGCCGTTCTTCTGGAGAATCTTCCACAATCTCCATAAATGAGAATAATTTTCACTTAATTGTTGTAGCGTGTATACAATTTTCAATGTCGCAGAGTAACTTAACTCATAAAATAGTTGTTATTCATTTCTGCACTAATAGAAGTACTCTTTTAGAGACCCATAATAACTAGAAGTAATTCTCAAATATTATTTAATATTATTATGATACTTCAGTAAATTTCATAATTTCTTAGTTATTACGGGTTTTGATTCTCGTTACGAAATGAGAAAATATTTTCCAGAAACTCACAATAAAGTTGTTGAATGCATAGTATTTTTGAAAAATTAGGAGCCTTTCAGGTGAGTTATCACTCGAAACCCCTCACATTTGTAAACTTTAGTTGCTGATTCAATCCCTGCTCTATAGTTGATTTAATTGAATCAAATACTGATCTCCGAAGTGTCCTTCTTGATAATATAACGAACTTATACGTCGTTATGTTATTTTTCTGCTCATCGTAGATCTGAGTATACGCGTCATAATAGATAACTTGAAATTAAAATTTCGATATAATAATAATAATAATAATAATAATAATAATAATAATAATAATAATAATAATAATAATAATAATAATAATAATAATAATAATAATAATAATAATAATAATAATAATAATAATAATAATAATAATAATAATAATAATAATAATAATAATAATAATAATAATAATAATAATAAGACGTTTATTAATCCAAATTCACAAAAAAAAAACAAAACAAAAATCCAGTAATATCCGAAACATGAATTTGAGATTAAAAGGCTTATAAATTCAGCTTTCTGATGCGAAATTAGGTGCTGTTGAAGCCTAGTGAAAACTAAAATCTTAAAACTAAATAACAAAATACATTCAAAATAATTCAACAGAATACAAAAAAAATCTTGAAATATCAATATTGGGAAAGCCTTTCTTTCATTACATTTTTGAAGGATACAATCGATTTTGAGAAGTCAGTGATTCGAAATTTGTTGAGTAGGTTCGCTGAGGAGTAGGTAAAGGAGCGTTTAAAGATTTCTTTTCTGTGAGAGGGTATGGTTATAATGTCTCTTCTCCGAATATTCAAGTTGTGCACGTGACTTCTGAAAATTCGTTTTTCTATCATCGTACACAATCATCGATGAAATTTCGATTTTCTTGAGTCTACGTACCGCTCTATCGCATAACCAAAACATCCAGTAAAACATTTTCAAGGCAATATTTTATTACAATGATTAAAAAACGAATTTCCTGGCAGATGGATTTTTCGAAGTGGAGAAATTGCATGGCTGTCACGAATTTCTGATTTAACACATCTGGATTTTTCTTTTTCTTCAGAAGTATTCTAAATAAAAACGTTTCAAAATAATACAGCATGAAAAGAGGATTTTATAAGATACTATTTTTTATCATCTTCCCAATTGATAATATTTGAACTAGTTCATTTAAATATGTCACCAATTATAACCTGAAACTGGGGACAGTGATACTTTTGTGGCATTTCTGAAAAGGTGTTTGAATGGCCTTCAAAGAGGCATCACTCGAACTTCATATCCTACTTATGATTTTAAAGGCAGATTCCACCCCTGCTGTATGGTTGAAATATTTGAACTAGACTAAACGGTGTCACATTGACGATGAAATTGGCACATTCTTATTTTACTCTTTTACTTTATGTTTGCGAGGAAAATTTTTCGAAAATTAAACGTACCCACTATCTTTTAAACTTTCCAAAATGTTGTCCATTATGCAATATATAGTAATCAGGTCTGTTATCGAACTGCTCGTTAACATTTCCGAAAACGTCAAATGGAATTGACTGTAACGGCTGTAACTCTTCGCTTAAGATCAACTTCCACGAAAGAATTCATACTGAAAAGAAAAGAGTTGAATATCTCCGGATACTTTTGAACAAGACTATTTCGAACTGCTAGGATATTGTCAGATTCAAGGAGGTATTTTATTCGGAAATACATTACATGGTTATAATTTCTCTTCTCCGAATATTCAAGTTGTGCACGTGACTTCTGAAAATTCGTTTTTCTATCATCGTACACAATCATCGATGAAATTTCGATTCTCTTGAGTCTACGTACCGCTCTATCGCATAACCAAAACATCCAGTAAAACATTTTCAAGGCAAAATGGCATTAATTACGACAACTAAAATTTTATTGCTAGGATATTGTCCTGTTCGCCTTGAATAAAATTTCTATCAATTTACTCGCATTTCAAATGGTATAACAATATTTTTACTGTTACTCGATGAAAACCCAATGAATATAGAGTGGCTGTGATAGAAACGAAGAGTTCCATCAATATTTTCACAGTGTCATCATTAAAAATGGAGCGTATCAAAGACGGTTGGTAAATTTGATATTGAAGCTTCAAATTACATATTTGACGAGTCATCGAATTTTCTCCTTTATGTTATGCACTGTACATACATGCTTCATTGAATAGTCATTGACTGATGAACTATTTCAATAATACAAGCTTGATTTTCAGTATAAATTTTTTTTCAAAATGGTTCGGTGGAATTAAGATTTGGGTATCTTTTTGTGAGCGAATGTAAAAAAAAACAGGACAATTTCAAAATTTGAGATCATTCGTGATGGGAGGCATCGGCAAATTGGCTATGGTCATAGAGGAGCTTGTTATTGAATATTCATGAAGTTAGTAGTGCAAAACAGAAATTCTGAGTGTGATTTCGAGAAACTCCCTTCCCCTACAGATGTTGGGTTGTCTCTGACAGGCACTTCTGCTTCTTATCATTCTCCTGTCCATTTTCATTATAGCGTGGGGATAATATCGACTTGTTTGAAATTTTGTCAGTTTATTACAGTTATCACTCTCCAAATATTTAGCCTATAGTTTGTTGTAAAACTTCAACAGTTCAAGTTCTAGTTATTCATTTTGTTTTCTAACCGATGAAAATTATATTGGAGTGGTAAAATCGAACTTTTTAGTTTGATATACGAAAAGTGAAAGGTTGTGACAGAACAACAAATGAAAAAATTATGGCTATTTTATCTACAGTGCCCGTTTAAAGTCCGTTTCCCCCTTACTAATTTTTGAACCACTTGGTATATCGCAACAAAATTTGGAGTTCTCAAATACTAGAAAAACCAACTTCTTCATGAAAAAATCACATCTATGAGTTTTAAAATGGCTGCTGAGCGACATCTTCAATAACTTTTTGAGATAGAACACCCCGAATATTATTTCATTTTAGAAATCTGCCCATAATTCTCAACAGTTTTCTCTGATACGTTTGAAAAGTTACATTCCGGTTTAAAATGACGTATGGATTTTGGTTACTTCCGGTAAAACATTTTCCTAATTTGAAAAAACAAATTATTTTCCTTTAACCAGCTGTCGTTCCTTTACGAACGGCAGCCCTCAAAAGTCGCAACTTGTGCGAGCGAAGCATTAACGAGGTCTTGCCTTTTTTCGTGTGATTCCTAGCAACTAAACGTTGTTATTAATTTGTTGTTAAATCTTTTATTGAATTCGACTAATAAGAGGCGCAAAGAGAGTTTATTAAGGATAAACAGTACCGCTTACCGGAAAATGTCGAAGCGTACGAAAGTGTTGCAAATTATAATCAAAACGAATTATTAAAGTGTCTGTTCATCTATTTGTTCACATGTATCTATTATTATTCTTTTCAACTCTCCTATTGTTTGGCAGTCAGTGGCGTAGATTTATGACTTCAGGTGATTATTAAGGAAATATTGTAGAGGTGTTAGATCCGGGGATCTTGATGGCCATTCTGTACTTCCCCTGCGACCCATCCATCTCTCAGGAAAGTTTATGTCGAGAAACTCTCTAGCAATGCGATCGAAATAGGGAGGTGTCTCATCCTGCTGAAATATGATCTCACTATTTTCAAACTCTTCCTGACTGTTTAATACAATTTCTCTTATTCGAAGTTCAATTTCAGATTGCCTCTGATGAAATTCGTCCCAACAACGCGATTTCACAAAATCCCCGCTCAAACATTCACCTTTTCAGGAAACTGGGTATGTCCCACTCTGAAAATATGCGGATTGGTATTGCTCCAGTATCGTACATTCTCTTTCTTGACTTTTCCATACATGAAAAAACCTGCATTCATCTGAGAAACGTACACGTTTTAGGAAGCCCCGTTCTCCTTCAATTGTTCTTGTTAACCACTCACAATATTCAACCCCCCAGTCTGGATCATCCTCCGTGAGAGCATGCAGGATTTTTGTTTTATAGGGATGAAACTTTTCTTTTTTTAGGAATCTTCGGATACTTTTTGAACTTACTTCACTGCAGACGGATGGATTAAAATTTCAGCAACAATTTCTACCTTTTTTTTTCTGAAAGAGGCGGTCTTCCTGATCGTAGAGCATCTTCCAGCGTAACAGTTGCTTGGAGCTTATTTGAAAGTTTGCGCAAATATGATCTAGAGATAGGATTCTCAGGAAATCTATCATTGAACATACGGAGTGCTGGCCTTATTTACTCTTACTCTATCCGTCTATTAGAATTTAATGTCCAACCATTGAAAGATCGACGTGAGTCCTCGGAAGTAATTTTCGTTTTAAACATTCTTAGAACATTGAAAGCACCTGAAATTCTTCAAACCATTGATTTTATCGTACCTGACATAAGACTTAGGAGAAGAGACAATCTATTTCGTGTCTCGAACAGTTTGTCTCCTCTTCAACAATATCTTGAGACCGTTAACGAAATGGTGAAAGACTGTGATCTGGATATATTTAATATTACTGAGGGACAACTCCTTCGAATGCTCAAATGTACCTGAATCTTCTCTGGAATATTTAATTTTATTGTTATCATCTGATTTATGGTATTCTTAACTATATTATCTTATCTCTATCTGTAGTATTGTATTCTGTTTTTTATTGTATCTTTTACTTTAAAATTGCATTTTTCAAATGTACCATTGTATTCAATGAATTTTATGTATCAAGAAACTCTTAACAACTGTGTACATGTAAGTGGATATCATTCTGTTTGTTGCTCAGTATAAGTAAATTTCTATTCTATGCTAGATGACAATTTCTACCAGCTTTTCCAAAAATCATAACTGCTTTAAATTTATCGTCTAAACTACGAACCATAATCATACTGTTCATAAAATAATTTAGCTAACGAACTATTTGACAGTTGGCAGATCAGCTTGACAGTAAACAAGATGTTACCGCGACAACGATTTTTTTCCAATGCAAACTTGATTGAAAGCAACATTAGTGCTTTTAGTTGGGTCTGAAATTACCAAAATGTCTCTTTCCAAACGTTCATATTTGGAAAACGAATGAATTTAGGAGTGAAGTGTAATAAGCAAATTTCGAAAATGGAATAATATCAAGTTCAATTGAAAAAATATATTGAAGATAGCGCTCAGCCGCCATTTCGAAACTTTTAGCTATGATTTTTTCATGAAAAAGTGTGTTTTTATCTCTTATGTACACTTCAAATTTTGTTGCTTTATACCAGGTGGTTCAAAAATTAGTAGGGGAGGAAAGGACTTAAGACGGGCACTGTAAATGCTCCATATGTACTATTGCTTTATAATTTTCTGGGTAAATTCGAAATATCTTGTGATAGACAGCTTCCAGTTTATTCAATCATTCACGTTTTTTTATGAAGAAACGGACAAAGGATCATTCGCATAAAGTTAGAGCAGATTTGGCGGAAAGAAAGTGAACATTTTCGTTTAGTCATCTATAATCAGAGAATTAGATTGAGTACGGATACAGCAGGCAACATCTTAACCAATCACGTTACACCCATCCTACCTGCCGGAAATTCCGCATAGCGCCGTTGATACGGAGGGAATCGGCAGCTATCCCTGCGATTCCTCCGTCTCCATGGTCCCGAAGTTGTCTCAGAGATGTGGAAGGAGCCGCCCCGTGCACGCAATTAGAGCCGCAGCACGGGGCCGAAGCTTCCGGCTGTGAACTTTGCCGAATTATCCTCGATCCCGTCGTCACCACTGATGGAGTGGCTACTGGGCAAGAGCTGCATGATACCTGGAAATCACACCAACCAAGTGCAGTCAAGACCAATCGGTAAGCTAAAGTCTACAACCAAATTCGTTACGTGGAATTGGTAGAGGAGTTCGTGAGAAGAGAAAGATTAGTGCAGACAGTGAGTGGAAAAATACGTTCAGACATGTAGAAACTAAAGAGGGAAGATATTTCATCAGGTTGCGTAGTGGAAATCAAGCGAAAAAGACGGTTATAGCTATTGGTTTCGCCGTGATAGTGGGCATTTTTGTAACAATATTTATCACATGCTAAGCAAGTTCCTTTGCCCTATACGTAGATATATGTTCACATAAATCAGAATAACTGGTATTTCTTATTCGGTGAATTAATTAGTAGAATACACAACTAATCAGTTGCCTGAACAATATAGATGGATTTAATTCAATAGGACAGTTTGGAACCATTGAAACAATTCTCATATACATTGCATTTGTGAAGTCTCCCCACTACCCTACTTGTTTTCTGGACAAAACGGGACCATCTAGGGTAGGTACCCTCTGACATATAAAGTTCTCTCTGCATAGTTTGTATTATGATCGCGATATATGCAATTGATTTTGTTTGTATTCAAAATAGCACATTTATATATATATATATATATATATATATATATATATATATATGACTGTCTCTTTTTGTTGTCTCATATTTTCACGCCTTTTACCTTTTTATGCTTACGATTAAAAAAAGTATGCTCCTGTGAAGATGAATTTCTCAGTTTTATATTATGTATTTTAATCTGTATTTTATTTTATTTTATATACTTTGATATTTATTTGTGACTTGTCATAAACATGCATCTGTCTTTGGTCCTTGTGATTGAATTTATATGTATATTTTTATGATGAATAAATTGATTGATTGAGTCATTGATTGATTGATTGATTGATTCATTGAAAGAAGAGTGATCTCTGATATTTTAATTTCACACAAAATTATCTCAAATTCCGCTGGCAGTGCCAATATACTGAATCAAATTCAATTCAAAGTTCTCATTGGGTCACTTGGTACAAGCCATTTATTCCACATACCTTTTCGGAGAACTAATTCGTTTATGTATAATTGTTCGCAATACTAATAGGTACAATGATCAAATTGACATCTTCTCTACATCTCATCAAGAATGAAATACCAGTTTGAAACGTCTCATGTAGCAAGGAATTTCTACTTAAATTAGTAAATGCAAACGTCTAAAACTACTTTTCTCTGTGTTACTTTGTTACATATTTTTATATATATTTTTAGTTCAATTGATGGTTTGAAATGGTATTGAAGTTTAAGTCGAAGTCAAAGTAAAAATGTAATTTAATGTCAGTAGTTTTACAACTTATCAACTTCTCAACATAGATTTAGTAACTATAAATAATACACAATGATGGACTTTTGTCTGTTTGTATCTGAGGTGTCAAGCTTAACAAAAATACACTATGACTACACAACAATTCCAAATGAAGATTGAAGGTTGTGTGAGTTTCAAAGGTATTCTTATTCTCTTCATAAATTCATCTTTTTTTTTTAAATCGTGTTGGTTGATTTTTAAGTTATGAGGCGTTCCAAATATTGATTCATAAAAATTGCGCTACTTTCGGTATGCCCTCCAAATATTATTATCGTCCTCAAAAACGAAAAGAACGATAAATTTATTGTACGTTACTCCATATTCAGATGTATAGTTTATTACAAAAATGCATCTTTCATGTCGTCGATAAAATTACCCAGAATATTGAGTGTTAGTGCCATACTTGTAATTTTTATGTCAGGAAGTACCATGAAGGGGTGGTCCAGTTTTTACACAATTTCTTTGTCAAGTTCAAAACATAGTATCGAGGAAGGGAAGGTCGGACAAAACTATTTACGATCTTCTTGTATATTATTTGTTTGATACTCTTCAGTTGGTTTCTCGGGATTTCATATACTGAAATGTTCCAAAAAATATTGATTCTATGAGAAGTACAGTAGTTTGGTGAATTATTATGTATTTGACATGAATAAGTGGAAACCACGAAAGTCAATCTCTCATTATTTCAAGTATATAAATGAGTTCGCGGCAATTTTATCACTTTTAGGTGGATCACTTTAGCAAAAACGGAGAAAAATAGCAAAACAATGCAAACTTTCAGAAAAGTTGTATTTTTGTGCTCAATGAAACAATAAATATTTGTGCCCTCTTACACAAGGTCGACAAAATTGGTGAAAATGTAAATCATAAACAGTCGCAAAATGACGAAAACAAAGAAAATATCATGCTTTATCGTTCCCCAATTTTGCGACCATTGGCATCCGAGTAAATACATTATTTTTTCATAGTTTTTTTAATAACTCGGCCAAAAAAAGAATCCAAAAGAGTGGCAAACGCAAAGAAACGTTTCTCCCTTTGTGTTAGGTTTCGCAGAAAGTTTGCCACCTCCACCGGTGACGGAAACATATTTTTTTTGTTTATTTTACACTAAAATAATTTGTTTGCAACCTGAATTGATTTATGGAAATACTGCAAATGTTTTTTGTATTGATCGGGAATGTAGGGAGTAATTTCCCAGAGAACATATTAAAGTTGTCACAACCACAGATATCGGGAAATTTGTCAACTTAAAAAAAAATGCAAAATTGTTTCATTTTTATTTTAGTTCTCGCAATCTGTGCTGGTGACAAATTTTATATGTTTTCAAGGAAATTACTACCTACGTTTCCGACCAACTTAAAAACTATTGCATTATTTCCATAATTAATTGTTTTTTAATTGTTTTTTTAATAAATTCAAGTTATAAATAAAAAATTTTAGTGTAAAATAAACAAAAAATATATGTTACTGAAATGGTGTAAACGTTTTTTTGTAGTGGTAGGGAATATAGGGAGTAATTTCCCATAGAACATATTGAATTTGCCACCTCCACAGACTTCTGGAAATTTGGGAAAACTGCGTTATTAACAAACGTATGAATAGATAATTTATTTACTCTGATGCCAAACTTGGAAATGGTCGCAAAATTGGGGAACGATTATGAATTATATTGTCTTTGTTTTCGTCATATTGCGGCTTTTTGCATTTTTTCTCCACAAAATAACTAGAATTGTTTATAATTTACATTTTTAACAATGTTGCCGACCTTGTACGAGGGCGCACATTCTTATAGTTTCTTTGTGCACTAAAATAGAACATTTGTAAAAATTTGCATTGTTTTGCTATTTTTTCCCCATCTTTGATTCTAAATGCTAAAATGATTGGCCTATTTCTGTAGAACATCTGAATCACACTGTCACATCATGTCGTGGAAGAACATATGAAAAGCTGGGAGTGCAATATGGAAGGAAAAGAATAATAAAGATATGAGGATTTTTAAAACTAATTATGCCACATCATTCTGAACTGTTTATTTTTTTGTATCATTATTTTCAGTCGTTGAGTTAGTTTGCAATTCAAGTATAGATTATTTCCAAGTCAAGCTCCCGATATTTTCGAGTCAAGCTTTGATGATTTTCCTTGAAAACACCGGAGAAACTGCTTGACAGAAATACTTTTCAAAGACGCGGTGCTGGCTTCAATTACATTACACGATGTGTATACGAATCCGGCACATCAACAGTGGCGGCATTTCATCACATAGTGAGAAAAGTGAACAACATTCAAAAGTCAAGGAGAAGCTTTGGTGCGTTTCTCGAAATCTGAAGGCGCGATGGGGATAGAGGTCTCTGATCCTAGATGTAGGGTCTACCGTTATTCATCTGCTACCATATACATTATTTGCTCTCAGCATGATCAGCAAGTACGGTCTCATTCAATATGCATAAGCATAACGCTACCGACACTCATACGGTATAGATGGGGCAACAGTCCTGCTTTACGCTACAGGGAATATTGATTCCGTCGCGGAAAATTATAATTGCCAATGGAAATAGTGATTTCCTACCCTCAGGCATATAAAAGTCAATAAGCGTTATGTAGTTTTTACAACTATCAGAGTAGGACAATTGTCATCATGGAGTTTTCGGAACGAACAAAATATCGAGATCTACTCTCTGAACTCCATATGCTCATTCTGATTACAGGAGTCTTCGATGGAATGATGCTACTTTCGAACCTTACAATTGTACCAGATTGAATAAATTCCAATCAGACAAATGCAGAAAGTAGTTATACTTTGGAATATTGCAAATCGAAATTTTTCTTCCTGGTTGACACTCACACAAGTGTTTTTTTTTTGTAGAGGATGGCTCATATTATTTGATCTGTGAAAACCTTGAAAAACTTTGAGCACGCACTCTGGTACTTGGTGTACTCTAAGCTCCTCATCAGGATTGACTTACCTTATCCCACTTGCTTTGAACGAAGTACGTGGGCTAGTTACCATGTACTGCCTGTAAATGGCTAACGTAATGGAAAGTACTTTACTTTCTTACCCAAAATCACTTTCGTCTATGTATTGTACTATTAGACGTTTGATTTTTGGTTTGAGTGCTAATAAGACTCTTGGACCAGAATTCTATCCTACTTCATTTTTACATATTCCTAGATGCGTTTTTATTTTGACCAAGTTAGGATTTCTGTACTACTTATGAATAAATTACAGTCTGTGTTCATGCGTTAATTCCAAAGAAATATTGTAGACCACCTGCTACCTGATATTGGCAATTAGTTGGTCAATTTCCAGGTTTTTGAACGAAGTGCCGTTAAAGTTATTGAGTAGAGGTAAATGGGCATTTTTATACAGAACAGGTTTTACCCAGTTTTGAATACTGACCATTCATTTCATTGTGTGATGCCAGTAAGTCTGTTCCACTACATTTGTTTTCTCATAAATATTTAGAACAGGCCAAATACCCACGGCACCTTGTTTTTATTGATATTTTCCTTTGACCATAATTGATTTTAATCATAATTTCGAGAGCGCATTTCGTAGATACCAGATCTATTAAGTTGAGATTGATTATGGTCCGAGGTGGTCATACTGGTAGAGCGTTCGCATCTCAAGCGAAGAATCGAGGGTTTAACTCCCCGCATGGGCATAGGTCTCGTGTATGGCATCACACGTTAAAAGGTAAGGGCTGCGTCTTCTCTAGCTCACACCATTCTCTCGAAGACTTCTGAGGGTTGCGCGTGTTGACGGAAATTACAATTTTAATAATAATGTCTCAGTGACTAGAATTGAGACACCTCGTGGGCCGTAGATCTTTTGGAATTTTGACGATTTTGGAGTTACCTTTAGGTAGTTCAGAAGTTGTTTTTTTTTTTAAAGAAGGTGATGGTCGTGATGGTAGAGCGTTCAATTTTCACCAAAACGATGTTGGTTCACATCCCAGCCCATGTCACCACTCGCCGATCACTACTCTTCCTTGCTTGCAGAAGCTTCTGAGGGGTTTCTCTTTGGAAACCTAGGTGTGAATTCGTTTAAAAACAATTCCGCTTCATCAGCAAATTATCTAATCTGATTGAAAATTATCTATATCTCAGGGCGATTACTTCAAGGACTTTCTTACTTTTGATAACTTTAAATGGAACCGAAAATTTAAAATTAGAATTTTGTGCTGATCGTTAATCTGCAGTTATGAATCTGTGGGCTTTCTATAAATGCTGTTCTCTACTTCTCAATCAATATCTCAAAACAGAAATTGTTTGTCAACTTCTTTTCCAATCGTGAATTTCATTTCCTCTGCGTTTAAACTGTTCAGGAATACTTGCATGTTACATGTAACTTGATACGTATTTTGCAAGATGAAGTAGTCATTTTTACATAATGAAATGAACGGTATTGCAGGAAAGTGAGCGTGGTGTTACCGACGAGTAGAACTGTCCTTTCGGATTAAAATCTTGAAGTTATGATGTATCGTATCGATATATCGTATGACTACTAACTTCTTGGACAGATCGCATCTGTGCCTCATAAAACATACGGAACTGATGGGTTTTGAACTATCCTTTAGCACGAAACAGATTTTTGAGAGGTACCATTGTTTTTTTCTAGTGAACATCTAATTGGGTGGTATAGGATCAAATTTCCTGGACGAAATACATGCTTGGGTTTTGTTTGCATTGAATCCTACTGAGTTGTTGGATCTTCAGTTTATAATTTTTGCTACATCTATGTTTATATCTTTCACATTCCTCCCTTATTCATTTCTGGTTACACGAGCTGATATTTTAGCTCTAGAAGAGAAAGCGGCATACGTGACACGTAGACAGGTCAGCATGTCAGCAATTCGACAGCTCAATAGGGACAGATCGGGAATTTTTCCGTTGATGCATTACAATGTTACAGTTAGCAAATAACTGGTGGTAGTTCAAGGCACTTTTTCGGAAACGATCAACCAAATTCTGCCTGTTGCATTGGTGGCTTTCTTGGTGCTGGGACTTGGCAAAGGCTGCCTGATAATGCGCTGGTGCACTATGATTTCAAGCGAAGTGACCGATGGGGTGAATTCTATTCAATATTATTGCATGGATGTTATGCAATGGTTGTAGAACAGTTTCTGCTGGATCAGAGTTGAATCGATGATGTTGATCTGATATTTGTATTACAAATACCGTGCTGGAGTGAGTGGTTTTCTATGGATTTAGTATAGGTGAAATATATAATTGGGTTTGAACCACGCAGGCTAAGTTATGAAAAATATTGTTGATTTGATAATTATGCGAAATAACAAACACTTTGACTGCAACGATATTCGAGATATGAGGTTTTTATTTTCCAAATTGTGGATACAGTTTTCTCGTTTTCGACAAGCACCGACATTTTATTTCAGAAATCATGTTTTTTAAAACTTTCACGAATATATTGAAATAATGTTTTTGTTATCGCATTCGAATCTGTATCTTTCAGAACTAATGATCCATTCCTTAGATGCAGTTACAGTGGGATTTCGTTAAAAATCTAGCTTACGATTTCATGAGCGTAGCGCATCATGTCATTCCAGATTTACAGCTGAACCGTAATGACATTTCTGGTCGTCCTCCAACTCTAAAAAACATTAGTAATTCAACAAGAGCATGCATGCCTAAGCCGGTGGTCAGCATCAGTGGTATCTAACTATGAAAGCAGCTTTAGCCGAATTGTCTACTCGAGCAAGCTGCCACGCTCTGTAAAAAGAAACCTTCGTGGAAGAATATATTTATTGAGCTATATTATTCCTCCAGAGTATCGGATGATTGAAAAATCTCTCTTCGTGGATCTCGGATGTTATAAAAGCATTTTTGCGGTCATTGTTATTAGAATTCAGGGTAACTTTTATATTATCGATAAATCGAAGTTTTATGAGCATAGCTGAGAGGAGCTATTCGGGTAAATCGAGATGTACGGTGGAGAAAGTCATATGATATGAAGTGTTTTCAGTATGAGAGTGTTACTGAACAAATTGGAATCTGAAAAGTTGTTAATTTATCTTTTGCGATCGTGGCAAGGAATTTCTAAACTTTGAAATTTTCAATTCGCATTTGCCTTTGAGTTGGGTTGCACTCAGTAATTTGAATGATACGCAAATTTGCTGAGTACCGATAAAAAAGTTGATGGATTGAAGACAGGGTCGGGAAGTGTGCATTTCGTTTTTTTAAGATAGTGCCCATGTATATACAATTTAAAGTAATTTTATTCTGTGTATAAGAAACTTCTATATTCTTATTTCAATTACTTGGTGTTCACATTGATATTATTAGTATTTCACATTGTAGATGGCAGAAAATATTGATAATTCGATTAAATTTTCAAATGAGATGAAATTGCAGGCTATCAAAACTTTTTGAATGAAATATCAACGGATGTTTGTCTGTTCTTCTGGTTTTTGAATCGAATTAATCAATGAATGTATTTTGTTCTATGACTATTCACACACAATGTTGATATATGAAAATTTAAAAAAAATCTGCATTTTAGATTTGTTATAATTGTATGATTTGTTTTTTTCTTGAAATCTCAAAAAATCGTTTCAGGAATTGCCATCTCCTGCCCTCTTTTACCTCCTGGTACATTTCTTGAATTCAATTTCTAATGAAATTTTTGAACAGTTGCGTAAATTATTGTACCGTTTGCGGTATATATCTTTAGTTCAATTAAAAACATACTAATTTTGAGCCGTTTCGAATCAATGAGAATATCAAGAACCCCAAACACCGAATATTAACGTGGATGCTCAAAAATTGGAGAAGACTTTCAAGTTTCAGTATAGTTAAAAATAAATTTGTGAAAATTTGATTTCTTTCATTGAAATTCATTTAAGAACTACCCAAACACAAAAAATCTTTTATTTTATGATTGATAGGTTTCATCTTTGTTTCATTTCGATTCCAGATACCTGCTACCATGATTTCTCATTGTTCTCCCTATGTCTGAGTAGGCTCTGGTACTACACGCATATGTCACCTTAGGAGTTGTATTGTTAATTTGAACACAACAGTAAAACGTACGGGACTCTCTCCTGTCGATATATCAAATTCAACAGAGCAATCTTTCAAATTGAATCAAATAGTATCTACTCTGACTGGGGATCTAAGTTGGTAACACTGGCTTCGAATTCGGACATTCGTATCAACAAGAGAGTTTTCTGATTATATTTAGCGGAAGTTACCGAAAATCTTTTATCTAGGTTTCAGAATTTCTGAGGAAAAGCCTTATGCATCCAGTAACTATCGATGCTGAATATTTTACTAGTGGTATATTGCCATATTCCAGTTTAATTGCAATGAATTCAATACTACAGAACTGAAAGAGCTACTTTATTACTCACTGGATTTGATTTATACTCTTGCCAACTTTCTAAATAACATTCCGTGACGAGTTCATTTTGGCATTAGTTCAGCAAAAGGAAACCTCGGGTTAATTTTGTACCTTCCAAATATTCCTGAAAATTTGAATAACAAAGCAGCAAACAAATAAATTAATTTACCTTCGTCTCGTATATTTTTAGTTGAAGTTTCCTGCATTTCTATTACACTTCATCGTGTACCCTTCGCCATTACAGAATGAAATTGAAATCGTGGCGCGGTTCTAACACCCCCTCCCGTATCCAGTTGAATCACGATCATCTCGGAAGTGTTCAAACATTAATTATGTTGTGGAAGTGGCAATTATCAAAGTAAGTTCAGGAGTATTGCTGCTTTAGTAGAAACTTAGATTTTTTTCAGTTTTTCTTTTCTAGATAGTTTAATACATCATATTAAATGTATGGTGTTGTGTGTTGTGGTGTTGATGGTAATCAATTTATAGATAGATCATTATTTCTGTTTCCCAACGAAAACTCTCAATCTGACCTCTTCCTAAATATATTTACCACTTTAGATTCTTTTTTATAATTGAACACTCTCGCATTTTTTCTAGGAAAATGATTTGTAGAAAATATGAATGGTTTCATAATAACCTCAGTGGAATTGACCATACATCTATAATGAATCACCAGAAGTAAAAATTGAATTGCTTGTCGATTATATAGTGAACTACGCGAAGTTTCAAGTTTTCTATGTTCATCACGCTTCGAAGTTCTGCAGTAACTGACGATAAAAGATCTGCTACTGCATATGTACGTCTAACATATTTTATGGGTTTAGTTGAGTTTTATGCAATAAAAGTATCCATTGGCATCACCAGAATTCAGTTTTGCTATTTCAAAATTGAGGGTGAAATAGAACAGGATGTTCATAAAGTCAGTTGTGGAATCATCTGCTACTGAAAGTTGGAATTAAGTCGCCGTTTTCCATTGTACAAGATAACCTCTCTTGGAAGGGATTCATGTTTCAAAGAGAAACATTCTCAATTGAAAATTGAATCAATACATGACTCCTCTGGAAATGGAAAAACCCTACGATAAAATTGAAGTTATTTTTTTGTAATATCTAACAGAAAACAACTACTTCCCCGGTATTGATTCAATTTTCAATTGAGAATGTTTCTCTTTAAAACAGAAAAAGATGACTTATGCATAAACTTAAGAACTATAATATGAGAGCGATCTCTCTATTTGTTCAGTTATACTATTCATGGTGCTGTTCTGGTTTCCTCTGACAAAAGTTGACAATTTACGTTATTACTATTCACCTGTTTCACTCAACACACCTACTCTTCACCACTCCAATATTGAGAAGTCTGTGATATATTGAGTTATGTTAATATTAAACCGTTTGGATTACATGCATGGTCGTGCATTACTCCTCTGGCTATGAAGAGGAGTGTAATCCATAATCATAAAACAACCAAGTATAGTCACTACTTTGACTTGATGAATATTCATGAAAGGAAGGCAAAGTATTTGTTTGTTTATTTGGAATATTTTCCCGTGAGCTGTTTTGGAAGTTTACTGTGATATTATATTTTAGCATTTTAGCTGTAGATAACAACATCAGTATAATAATACTATATTACCATAAATTTAAACACAGGGTTGAAGTGACACAACCAGTAGCAAAAGCTTTCAGATCTATTGATGAAATTCAAGCTATACACAAGTTTGAATATGGAATACGTTTCCAACAATAGAATGCCCATCCATATTTTCCATTTTTCCAAATATCCATTTTTTTCGACCATGTTCACTATACCAATATCATGCTCCGAAAAGGCCCCTCTTTTAGGTACGCTTCGTCTTGCAAATGAATTCAATGCTATGACAGACCTGAATTGGACTCTGTCACAGAAAGTGTATAGAAAAGCAGTTGTCTCTCAAATTATCGATTTGACACTTTGACAACAATATTTCAAGAATTCGCGTTTGCATTTAGTATCAATCCTTCGGTATTTGACTGACATAAGTCATTTTATTTTATTTTCTTTTTTTATTCTTTCTTACATTTATAATTTTTTTTTCTTTTTACCATTGTTATGTAAGCATGTATTTATTGCAAGATATCCATGTAATTAGACCTGTATGGTCTGTTTGGATGAAATAAATAAATAATTATAGTTATTTGTACCACAAGGCAGGAAACTGATATCTTGATTGATTTGGCCGACACTTGATGGATATCCATAATTACTCAGAATTAAATAAAAAACACTTGTTTTTTGATATCCACAATCCACAAACTGATACTTTGCAAATACAAGTAATTTAGAGCACTTGCAAAACAGTTTCTTGGCGTGTGATTCACAAAACGTTTTTAGGCTGATACAAATATGTAAATAAAAAATTGTTATTTATTGTTCAGATGTGTCAAATATGACTGAAATGAAGCTGTCACTTTCAGGCAGACTAGTTAGAGCTTTTACTACAAATTACACAGTTTTTAGTTTCCTGTCTATGCAGGCAAGAGTATTTCAAGAAGACTCATACGAATGTAAAAATAGTTCATTGCACACTAAGTTCGAAAAAGTTTTTGGTATATTTGGCTGTGTTGCCTTATAAATTACTAGATCATTCTTTCCCAAATAAAGAATGTTTTTTCTGTCGTTTGTCGGCACCATTGAAAACGTTTTTTTTATGGTCAGTAAGAAACGGATCATTTCCAATCAAGCTTTTTTTCTCGAAAGTGATTATGCACTTCTGCTTTCCTACTTTCAACGCCTAATCTCCATTATTTCATCTTCCTCATTCCCGTAAATATTGACTTCTGTGGATAGTAGCGCAACTCTATTGTTTCAGTTGCTCTGGATTACCGGCGACATTGTATGTCTGATTAGTGATGAGCATGAAACGGAGCAGGAAGTGAAGTAGAAAACAAATTATATACCACTGCGATTACGTTATCCGATGATTCGATTGAGTATGTTAAACATTCAAATAAATCAGGTGAGTTTAAAATTGATTGGTGATTCACTAATTTATGGAAACGGATGGATTCACACTATGAGCCAAGAAGCGATTATTATAAAAAATCTCATAGATATCGCAATGTCTCCCAGTATCATAAAATCGGATGTATCTTAACAGTCGAATCTTCTATCACAATGGTCGCTGGAACTATCGTGGGAATGCCGTAGTCAGAACAGTCGTTCGAAAAATTTGTTATCGTTTCATACCAGGTCGGCCTCATGTCGACAGCCACTTATATAATTCAAAAATAATACTGATTCCCGAGTTCTTCCATTTCCATCCTCGATTCTGATGATATTTTCTCTACAAACAAAAGGTGTCTTTCTAAGTGATCAGGTTTTTCATTCAATTATACAGATGTTTTCTTCAAATTAATATTCTGGATATTTCATTTATCAATTCATGATCGGTTGTGATAAGTTTTACACGAAAAGAAAAATTGTTTATGTTCAGCATATTTTCTATACAGGGTATCACAGGGTATCACAGAAGGGTACAAACTCCGTTGGTAGAATCCTCAGGATTTTACGGAAAGTTCCAATAAATATATAAGGTGAGTTAATACAGGGTGAGGAAAGTGGCAAAAACAAAATGTTTTCCAAAATATCTCCATAACAGGTCAGCTTTTTTCTATGCAATTTGGTATGTCATTTTACAGCATTCAGGTTGAGATTTCGATGCTATTCACGTGTTTGTTAACTTCGAACAGATACGTATGGAAGATGGATAGACCTAATCGGCCCTCCACAACTTTCATACTGGATTGAAATAGATTTGTTTTTCTCATATCTCAATATTTTCTTCTCAAAAATGGGATAGATTTTGTTATCAAAATGTCAAGTGATATGGAGACTTATTATTTTGTTGGAGTTGCTGTTATTTGATCATCGGGAAATTTTTGAAAAAAAATTCTGCCATTGTAAATGCCTGAGATATTTGAATTTATATGGTACGAAAACTCTGTTTGATTATAAATTTCTTTCAGAAATCTGGAGATTTCAATAACATTTGGAATATATTTCGCTCAGTTATATTAAACCTTTGCTCAATTTTGTATATCGAAAATTCGAATAAATTAAAATCAAAAGCTTCCTTCGAGGGTAGAACTTAATTACTTTATAACTTGTTCATTCCTCAAATTAATTTAATTAGCATAGAAACAACTTCAATAATTCGATGGATATAGCGTTTCAAAAAACACACAGAATTGTAAATTGCTATTCCTATGTAACGCTTTCATTCCGCTGTTTTTATGAAATTCAACGAGTAGTACGAACGACTGTGGGTACAATCCATTTGAAATATCACCAAAATACCCGATTTTCATGAACATGGCAAATTCTAACAAAATTATCAACAATGAGTCTCCATATCACTTACGCACGTAGTTATTCAACTTGAAATATCTCGAAAACCGTCGAATTTTTATTTATTGTAAAGACACGGTGACAAAATCTATTCAGTGGTGTTAAAGTTGGGGAGTGCCTATAAGTGTTACCCATCTGCCGGAAAGTCCTGTTTGAAGTGACACAAACACATGAATAGCATCAAAATTTCAAACAGAATGCTATCAAATGGCATATCAAGTTACTTGGGAAAAAGATTGGTCGTTATGTAACTCAGTTGATAATTATTCAAGAGAATATGTTTATAGGATCTAGCATTAAAATCAACTAAGGATTCTTTCAAAAGAGTTGTCCCATTTATTCTGGGACTCAAAACATTTCACAGATCTTTTGCAATTTGATGACCTTGTTGGTTATGACCTTTCAAATAATGGCTTTGAAATAACAGACAAGCGCAGTAGATCTTTGTAGTTCGAGGGTATAATCCTTTTTTATGATGAGTTGATCTCAAGTTCCTTTTCAGATGGATGCAAATCATTCCCGAATTGTAAGAGTTGAATGATTAATAGAAAAGTTGGCTATGCATGTTCAGGGTACGATTGACAGATTTCCATTCAAACCAGTGGCTTTTTTTGGAGTTGACGCCTAGAAAAATCCATCCAAGGGTGCGCTAGTGAAATGTGATTTCAAGAACGTGAATATCGACCGTACTGATATGTTCTTTTTCGTTAATTGTTTTCGAAGTAAAATTTTAAAAGTATAATTATGGCAAAGATGTAGACTTTCTCCGGAGCGGATGTGCGGGTATAGGATAGAACAGGATTCATCAAAATATTCAACGTGATTTATTTTGTCAGTCGATATTGAGCTCCTTTCGATTTGTGCTGTTACATATATTATCAACAACAAAATATTCTGTCTCAGTCCCAAACATTGGATTTTGGAGCTAATGATTTTTTTTAAAATTTTCTTAAGACTTTCATGAAAGAAGACCCAGTATGTTCGGAGAACAGAACCGACTTTGAGCAAGGAAAGGGGGTAGGAGACATCAATCATATTGGGATTGTATTTGAACTAAAGATGATTGGGAGCTTTCGAAAAACATCTTGAGGCATATCTTTCATTGAAAGAAAGATTCACAGCTAACTCAGCGCAGGTATATCTCAGTGAAAGATACCTAGTTAGGAAAATAATACAGAAATCTTATTTGAGAAAGCAACATTATGTTGATGAATCCTTTCATTCCAACTTCAAGTTAGATTATATCGTCCTTCATTTATGAAGTGAAGTCCCACGTTGTTTGGCAATTGTTGAACCATTTGGCCAGAATATTAACCTTTCAGGACTGTGTAAATTTGTATACCATTTTATAGCTACACCGGTGACAAAGCAAACTTCACCCCATACAATTCCGCGAACATCTTGACAGAAGTGTAGGGGAAATCGGGACAATGAATGAAAATTTAGTCAACTATATAAATTGGGACATAGCTTCGGTGTTACACTCTGGTAATGATAATCGACTGACTCAATTGAAGAAAATTACTGTTTGATCATGTTTGGGTAGAGAGAGTTGAGTTTAATGTCAGTTTGATTTATCAATATAATTCTAAATAATATTTTCATTTATTGTTAAAAGTGTGCGATTTTTACTGTGGTAATCATATGGCATTAATGTTTACCCCTTCTGTAAGTATAATGCCCAATAAATGAAACTCCTTGAGTTTCTGTTATAATTGCTAGCATACTAGTGGGCATTTGTGTTGTGTGTTTGCCATTTTTAATTTCAATATATTAGGAAAAAAGATTGACTGAAATGGTCTTATTCTGAAAATATAATTGACTTTAAACCGATTACAGTGTGGTTCGGTTATAAATCAACTTAAAATTCCTTTATTTTTAGTGGTATTCGTTAAAAGTCATTTCAGTGGAAAAAGTTACAAAAGTTACGGAGATGTTCCTATGAGAAGTGAGACTAATTGTATATTTCGAATCGGTGAAATAATGAAGTACCAGCAATAAAACTGCCAGAAAAATTCCAGTTGATAAATTTATCAGTTGTTTATGTAATAAAGGATCAACTGACGTTTATTTTGGTGGTAGCTATGGCGTGCACCATGATGATCGTTTATGGTCCCATTCACTTTCTCTGCATAAATAAATACATGTTTTTTAAATAATTTTTTTTTCTGTTATTGAAACTTCAGATACATTCGACTTATAGTGAGCAGGCTTTGCCTTACCGTTGACAATACTACAATATATATCTATTATTCATTTATTGATGCCAGCAAATGAAGCCAAGTATATAATTTGGATCATAAAAGATCATTATGGCGCACGCCGTATTATCGAGCTCGGCTATCGCCTCACCTGATGATTTTTGTAAGAACTAACATGATGATCGTCAGTGTCACAATTTTCACTCGGGTTTGGAGGCCGTCGTTTTTTTGGAATTTCTTCCTAACATTTCGCTAGCGCGAGTGGCTAGTTTCTTCAGAGGCTTATATGAATAATCTCAGATGACTGGAGATTCCGTCTGCTGAGATTGTATTTATTCTGACTTAGGTAGTCTTGTGCGTTAATTACCGTATCTGGATTTGGTACATTCTGATTAACCCTAATTGACCTCTTTCTACCTGCCGGCTTAATGTCCTTGATATCCTTTGTTATCTCAGAATTGCTTATTACCGTAAGTGGGTTAGGCATATTTTCGATAACATTAATTGACACCTTTTTACCTGCTGTCTTAATGTCTTGGTTTTCTGTTGTTATTTTGGAATTCCTAAGAATGGGATTCCATATTCGGTTGAGGTTCAAAGCTTCTTCTTTTCTGTTGAAATTCTCCGTGTGTTTGTTGATCTCTATTGCCTCCCGTATAATTCGGTTATGGTATCCCTGGTTGGGGGCAAACAATTTTACGTCCTCAAACGGAATCTTGTGGTTTCCTTCACTGAGCACGTGTTCTGCCACTGCCGACTTGTCCGTTTGGCCTAATCTGCAGTTCCTCTGATGTTCCTTCAGCCTTGTTCCCATGTGTTTCCCTTGTGTTTCCGATGTATACCT